>CM061752.1:51542427-52142427 GCA_030979885.1 Lolium multiflorum | reverse complement strand
GAATCAGCAGCTCAACATTTGCATCAGCTGGTGTCCCGAGACGCACTGGACGCCCATGATCTCCGGGTGCATCCTCTTCAACGCAAAGCTGTGTACTCGGTCCACGGCCCCCTCCGTAGGCTGGATAATCTCAGGCAGGACCTTCTGCCTATGAGAGGCTCACACGCACATCCACAGGCATCAGGGCTGGTGGTCTTGAGCTCATCTTGGACGCCCGCATGATCTCCCAAGGCAGTATCCACTTCAACGCAAGTCAATGTCCACGGCTCCTTCAGACTGGATAATCTCAGTGTGACCTCTGCCTATGAAAGGCTCCGTCATCGCATTCATCCATAGTGCATCAAACCAGATCACCAAATCTCCATCAAACCGAGACCCTCTTTAACTTATGCTTCCAATTAGTACATCAACCTGATTGACAACATCTAAGGGATGTAACCTGAACAAATGCCGTTTACATATTTACCTTCTCATCTGGCATAGCACATGTCCCAGACGAAACCCGTTTCCTGAAGCAAGCTCTTTTTCTCTCCTTCCCGTCCATCCATCTCCAACAAGTTAAATTTGAGTACATAACCTTGCACAAAGAATGCAAATTAATGATTGAACAAGGCAGCATCAATATAAATAATTAACTACATATGCCAGCACACATACAATGTGAGCTGCTTCTCCTTCTAAAGGATCATTATATGGTTCACCATGCCAAACCCGCCTAACATATGTGCGGTCCATCCCAAAAATGTGTAAATGATCCGCCACTGCTGTAAGTGAGGCCTCTTCTCACTCATTCATACGTGCAGCGGGCAATACACGTCCAGGTTGTGACCATCATGAGCTCTAAAACCCCATAAAAGGTTGAACACCATTTATATATGAAGGGGAATATAAGGGTCTATGCGGGGCTCAAGTTCATCCATCTGTTTAATTATGAGATACAGAGGTTGGTGATTAATTTAAGGCGAAGTAGGAACACATCCATCGAGTACAAAACTATACTACATGATTATACATTTCAGCATGTCGAGTACAAAACAAAAATGCCCATCGACATTTTAGCAAAAAGATCGTGTACAAAACTCTGCCATGGCATTAAAATTAACGGATCGAGTGCAGAACCGACTCTATATGCCCACGCAAATGAACAAAATGATCGATGACAAATCGAGCGGAAAACTATATAAAGTGCCAATTAGTTCGAGCATACTGATGAATTTTTTTAGCAGCATCAAGAAAATATAAATCGTTAGGCTGTCTTGCCCGATACATGATTGAGCTAGAGATAGTAGCCCTACCGTGGATCAACTTGACCGCCGGTGCGTCTCGAGAAGAACGACGGGGAGGGGAAGCTTCTTCTTCGCACGGACGGGACGGGGAGGGAAGCTTTTCGCACGGACGGGGATAAGTTGTGTACGGGTGGGTGGGGGGTCATGCGGCCGGGCCGCCGGGGTGATAATTAAGGTCGGTAGGTGGTGTTTAATGGAGTTGCGTGTGTGATTTGCCGTGCACAAGGTTGAGGAATAGGCGGTTCCCTTTGCCGCGCGCACAATTCAAACTATCCCGCCCATGTAGTTTAAATTCGCCATATTTTCGTTAAATCGACATAAGTCATGGGAGTGGGGGAAAATTAGCAAAGTTGCTTGAAAAATAGTGAAACTCTGGAATTATCCTTTAAATATGCTCTACAAAATCGGGGTGTTGAAGCATGTTGAGCTGTTTTATTTGTACTTTCTTCATTAAAACTCCCATTTATGCACTTTGGATGGAAAGAAATCATTTGTACATAAAATTTTGACAACGCCATTTGCAAACACTAATTGTTTACATGCTAAGATGCACCCATCCACCAAATATATATGTGGCAAAAGTTTATCACAATCTAGCAGATATGCATAATTAGTGAGGGACCCCTTTTGATTTTGTGCAATTTCCACTAATTAGGTAGAGATCGAGAAGGGTTAATTAATTAGGTCATGTTAGGGGTTATGTGTTTTAGATTAGGTTGTGCGGATTCAAATACAACTTCTTTATTTGTGTGCTATGATTAATCAAAACTAGATCGATCGACTGCGCACACATTATTAGAGGCGCATGCCTTTGCGCATAAAGTGCATGTGTGTGTTGTTGGCCACCAACGAGAGAGAGAGAGAGAGAGAGAGAGAGAGAGAGAGAGAGAGAGAGATATAGAGGTAGAGAGAGCTACATACGAGAGAGCGATTGAAATCCCCAAATTAAACACATATATATGCATGGCACATTTAATTTAATTAGAGGACCGCGGGGCACCCCTGGCCTGCTTGATGCATAATTAAGTGTCATTGGCCTATATATATAGGGTTTAACTGTGTGGTTTAGGTTTAGGTTATGAGGTTAGGGTTTGTGGTTTAATGTTTATGGTGTTTAGGGTTTAGGGATTAGGGATTAGGGGTTTAGGTAGGGTTTAAGGTTTAGGATCATCGACGAGTGCGCACACACACATTATTAGAGGCACACGCGCTTGCGCATAAAGTGCATGCGTATATGTGTGTTTTTTGGCCACCAACGATATAGATGATCGCAGAGAGAGAGATTGAAATCCCCCAAGAATATGTTCAAATATATATTAAAATATGTTGCACTAATGCATGCATGGTAGGCCATGCATGCACACTAATTATATATATATTATGAGGAAACTTAATCAAATGTGTTTTCATTCGAGAAAACTTGTCAAAATTCAAGTTAATTAATTTATCACATAATTATATAATTATTTAATGAATCTCAGGGAGATGTTATACAACATATGATCGATATATAGGCCATGTATATATTAATTGGTTTTGATCTACCGTTTTTGCTAGCTAGCTGCATGCTATATATAGAGTATGTTTTTATTAGATCGGGTTATAGCTAGTATAGTTTAGGGTTATGTGTTTTAATTAACTAGGTTTTGATTAGCTAGGGGTTAGTTATTATATATGGTTTAGGGTTAATGCATGTCACATTTAATTTAACTAGAGGACCGCGAGGCACCTCTGGCCTGCTTGTGCACAATTAAATGTCGTTGGCCTATATATATGTGGTTTAATTAGGGTTTAGGGTTAGCTAGTCGGGTTTAGGGTTTAGTGTTTCGGGTGTGTTTAGGTCTAGGGTTTAGTGTTTAGTGTTTACGGTGTTTAGGGCCTCAGGTTTATGTTTAGGGGTGTTTAGGGTCTAGGTTTAGGGTCTAGTGTTTAGGTCTATGGTTTAGGGTTTAATTAGTGTTTAGGGTGTTTAGGTTTAGGTTTTAGTGTTTACTGTTTAGGTCTAGGGTTTAGGGTTTAGTGTTTAGGGTCTAGGGTTTTAGGGTTTAATTAGTGTTTAGGTTGTTTATAGGGTTTAGGGTTTAGGTTTGTGGTTTTAGGGCTAGGGGTTTAGGTTTAGGGTTTATGGTTTAGGTTTACTGTGTTTAGGGTCTAGGGTTTAGGTTTAGTACATGTTTAGGGTGTTAGGTCTAGGGTTTAGTGTGTTTAGGGTGTTTAGGGTTTAGGGATTAGGGATTAGGTTTTAGGGTTGTTTAAGGTTTAGGGATCATCGATTGACGAGTGCGCACACACACATTATTATAACACGCGCCTTTGCGCATAAAGTGCATGAGTATGTGTGTGTTTTTTGGCCACCAACGATATATAGATGATCGAGAGAGAGAGATTGAAATCCCCCAAGAATATGTTCAAATATATATTAAAATATATGCATGAGAATTAATGCATGCACATGGTAGGCCATGCATGCACACTAATTATATATATATTATGAGGAAACTTAATCAAATGTGTTTTCATTCGAGAGAACTTGTTAAAATTCAAGTTAATTAATTTATCATCGATAATTATATAATTAATTAATGAATCTCAGGGAGATGTTATACAACATATGATCGATATATAGGCCATGTATATATTAATTGGTTTTAATCTACCGTTTTTGCTAGCCTAGCTGCATGCTATATATATAGAGCATGTTTTTATTAGATCGGGTTATAGCTAGTATAGTTTAGGGTTATGTGTTTTAATTAACTAGGGTTTGATTAGCTAGGGTTAGTTATATATATATGGTTTAGGGTTAATGCATGTCATATTTAATTTAACTAGAGGACCGCGAGGCACCCCGGCCTGGGCTGCTCACAATTAAATGTCGTTGGCCTATATATATAGGGTTTAATTAGGGTTTAGGTTTCTAGCCGGGTTTAGGGTTTAGTGTTTTGGGTGTTTCTGCTAGGGTCTAGGTTTAGGTTTAGTGTTTACCGTGCTTTGTGAGTGGTCTAGGGTTTATGTTTTTGTGGGTGTTTAGGTCTAGGGTTTAGGGTTTAGTTTTTAGGGTCTATGGTTTAGGTTTAATTAGTGTTTAGGTTGTTTAGGGTTAGTGTTTAGGGTCTAGGGTTTTAGGGTTTAGTGTTTAGGTCTAGGGTTTAGGTTTTAATTAGTGTTTAGGGTGTTTATAGGGTTTAGGGTTTATGTTTAGGGTTTATGGTTTTAGGTTTAGGGTTTAGGTTTAGGTTTAGGTTTATGGTTTAGGGTTTAATTTGTTTAGGTCTAGGGTTTAGGGTTTAGTGTTTAGGGTGTTTAGGGTCTAGGGTTTAGTGTGTTTAGGGGGTTTAGGGTTTAGGGGATTAGGGATTAGGGTTTTAGGGTTGTTTAAGGGTTTAGGGATCATCGATCGAGTGCGCACACACATTATTAGAGGCACCCCGCGCCTTTACGCATCAAGTGCATGCGTATATATGTGTGTTTTTTGGGCCACCAATAGATAGATGATCGAGAGAGAGAGAGAGAGAGATTGAAATCCCTAAGAATATGTTCAAATATACATTAAAATATATGCACGAATGCATTGTAGGCCATGCATACACACTAATTATATATATATTATGAGGCAACTTAATCAAATGTGTTTTCATTCGAGAGAACTTGTCAAAGTTCAAGTTAATTAATTTATCACGATAATTATATAATTAATTAATGATTCTCAGGGATATGTTATACAACATGATCGATATAGGCCATGTATATTTTAATTGGTGTTAATCTACGGTTTTGCTAGCTAGCTGCTATATATAGAGCATGTTTTTATTAGATCGGGTTATAGCTAGCTAGTATAGTTTAGGGTTATGTGTGTTAATTAAGTAGGGTTGATTAGCTAGGGTTAGTTACATATATATGGTTTAGGGTTAATGCATGGCACATTTAATTTTATTAGAGGATCACGAGGCACCCATGACCCACTCGATCGATGCACAATTAAGTGTCGTTGGCCTATACATAGCTAGGGTTTAATTGGGGTTTAGGATTAGCTAGGGTTTAGGGTTAGGGTTAGGGTAAGTTTAGGGTCTAGGGTTTAGGTTTAGTGTTTAGGGTTTAGGGATTAGGGATTTAAGGTTTTAGGGTTGTTTAAGGTTTAGGGATCATCGATCGAGCGCACACACATTATTAGAGGCACCGCGCCTTTACGCATAAATTGCATGCATATATATGTGTGTTTTTTGGGCCACCAACGATATATAGATGATCGAGAGAGAGAGAGATTGAAATCCCAAGAATATGTTCAAATATACATTAAAATATATGCACGAATGCATTGTAGGCCATGCATGCACACTAATTATATATATATTATGAGGCAACTTAATCAAATGTGTTTTCATTCGAGAGAACTTGTCAAAGTTCAAGTTAATTAATTTATGACGATAACTATATAATTAATTAATGAATCTCAGGGATATGTTATGCAACATGATCGATATAGGCCATGTATATTTTAATTGGTGTTAATCTGCTAGCTAGCTGCTATATATAGCATGTTTTTATTAGATCGGGTTATAGCAGCTAGCTAGTATATATAGTTTAGGGTTATGTGTTTTAATTAAGTAGGGTTGATTAGCTAGGGTTAGTTACATATATATGGTTTAGGGTTAATGCACGACACATTTAATTTTATTAGAGGATCACGATCGAGGCACCCATGACCCGCTCGATCGATGCACAATTAAGTGTCGTTGGCCTATACAGAGGGTTTAATTGGGGTTAGGATTAGCTAGGGTTTAGGGTTAGGTTAGGGTTAGGGTTAGGGTATGTTTAGGGTCTAGGGTTTAGGTTTAGTGTTTAGGGTGTTTAGGTTTAGGATTAGGGATTTTAAGGTTTTAGGGTTGTTTAAGGTTTAGGAATCATCGATCGAGTGCGCACACACATTATATTATTAGAGGCACCCGCGCTTTACGCATAAATTGCATGCATATATATGTGTGTGTTTTTTGGCCACCAACGATATATAGATGATCGAGAGAGAGAGAGAGATTGAAATCCCCAAGAATATGTTCAAATATACATTAAAATATATGCACGAATGCATTGTAGGCCATGCATGCACACTAATTATATATATATATATTATGAGGCAACTTAATCAAATGTGTTTTCATTCGAGAGAACTTGTCAAAGTTCAAGTTAATTAATTTATCACGATAATTATATAATTAATTAATGAATCTGAGGGATATGTTATACAACATGATCGATATAGGCCATGTATATTTTAATTGGTGTTAATCTACGGTTTGCTAGCTAGCTGCTATATATAGAGCATGTTTTTATTAGATCGGGTTATATCTAGTATAGTTTAGGGTTATGTGTTTTAATTAAGTAGGGTTGATTAGCTAGGGTTAGTTACATATATATGGTTTATGGTTAATGCATGGCACATTTAATTTTATTAGAGGATCGCGAGGCACCCATGACCCGCTCGATCGATGCACAATTAAGTGTCGTTGGCCATACATAGGGTTTAATTGGGGTTTAGGATTAGCTAGGGTTTAGGGTTAGGGTTAGGGTACGTTTAGGGTCTAGGGTTTAGGGTTTAGTGTTTAGGGTGTTTAGGGTTTAGGGATTAGGGATTTAGGGGTTTTAGGGTTGTTTAAGGTTTAGGGATCATCGATCGAGTGCGCACACACATTATTAGAGGCACCCGCGCCTTTACGCATAAATTGCATGCATATATATATATGTGTGTTTTTTGGCCACCAACGATATATAGATGATCGAGAGAGAGAGATTGAAATCCCCAAGAATATGTTCAAATATACATTAAAATATATGCACGAATGCATGGTAGGCCATGCATGCACACTAATTATATATATATATGAGGCAACTTAATCAAATGTGTT
The DNA here is from genome assembly GCA_030979885.1 of Lolium multiflorum. Taxonomy (NCBI): domain Eukaryota; kingdom Viridiplantae; phylum Streptophyta; class Magnoliopsida; order Poales; family Poaceae; genus Lolium; species Lolium multiflorum. The sequence goes on along the minus strand of CM061752.1, from coordinate 52,135,244 downwards.
TTCATTCGAGAGAACTTGTCAAAATTAAAGTTAATTAATTTATCACGATAATTATATAATTAATTAATGAATCTCAGGGATATGTTATACAACATGATCGATATAGGCCATGTATATTTGGTGTTAATCTACGGTTTGCTAGCTAGCTGCTATATATAGAGCATGTTTTTATTAGATCGGGTTATAGCTAGCTAGCTAGTATAGTTTAGGGTTATGTGTTTTCATTAAGTAGGGTTGATTAGCTATGGTTAGTTACATATATATGGTTTAGGGTTAATGCATGGCACATTTAATTTAATTAGAGGACCGCGAGGCACCCCTGGCCTGCTTGATGCACAATTAAGTGTCGTTGGCCTATATATAGGGTTTAATTAGGGTTTAGGGTTAGGGTTAGGGTTTAGGGTCTAGGGTTTAGTGTTTAGGGTTTAGGGATTAGGGATTAGGGTTTCAGGGTTGTATAAGGTTTAGGGATCATCGATCGAGTGCGCACACACATTATTAGAGGCACCCGCGCCTTTGCGCATAAAGTGCATGCGTATAGTTTAGGGTTATTTGTTTTAATTAAGTAGGGTTTGATCAGCTAGGTTAGTTACATATATATGGTTTAGGGTTAATGCATGGCACATTACATATAGTTTAAATCTCAAGAATGTTTATACATGATAGGCCATATGTGCAAAGGAATTTTTTTCCTCGTGAACTTGTCAAAATTCAAGTTTATCAGTGCCAATGGAAACTAGTCCAAAAAATTACATAGAGGACCAAAAGTACTAGACAATAACTAATAGAACCTGCAACTTTACAAAAAGGACCCCAAAACATATAGAAGAAAATCAATCGAGTCCTTCTGACCGCACATCAGATCTCTGCTCCGCATCCTTTCCAGCAACTCCGTCGCCGGGGACGCACCACTTGGGACGGTGTCGCCGGTAGTCGCCAGGACGAAGGAGAAGAAGGGCCTCAGCAACGGCATATTGGCTCTGAGAAGGGTCGCTGAAAGTCCAAGATGTGCACGGGCAAGACGGATGACGCCGTCGTATGCCCCGAGCTTGTGAACTTTAGCAGCTTGACTTCCCCATTGGCCAGATCTGAAGCACTGACCAAAGCAAGCCTCACCGTTAGCGCCATCACATTGATGGCACCAGATCGGGGTTTGGCCGGCAAGATCCGCCAGATTCACCATAGGCCAGATCTGAAGCCGATGACGAGATCCCCGACTCCATTGCGCCATTCTGCTCATGGGAAACACTGGATCTAAGCTTACAACAACACTAACTCCCTCGGATCCAAATTAGCTGACTCAACTTTGCTTATCTAAATATGGATGTATCCACACATGTTTTTACTCTAGATACATACACGTCTAAGGAAAGTTGAATCAATTAATTTAGTTCGGAGGGTGTACAATATACAGAGAGAAGTCGGCCTCGTCTCCGGCCGGCGAGGCCGCCGGAGAGAAGGGGGAGAGGAGCCGGGGGAGTGGGAGAGACTCGAGAGAGAAAGAGAAGAGGAAGAAATGAGAGCTCCCTGGGGAAGAACATTATTTTTGTCGTTCTGCTCGTAGTAGCTTGAAACTGAAAATTTCGGCCACGCGCCAAATCATCCCGCCGCATCCATTCGAAAATCCCGTGACCAGTTTTACCCTTTTAACCCTGGTCCGGAAGCTACAACCCACCGACCATGGAGGGCTCATTCGGTAACAATGAAATATCTTGCCTAGATCCCGAACCCTCCCCACAGGCCCACACCCACCCACCAACCATTCGCCCCATTAGCTCAAAAATACTCTCACAAGCCAAAGCTCTGACTCTCTACAGTACTAGATCTGCTTCGCCGCCGGCATACTCCTCCACAGTGTAGCCTTGATCGTGTTGGCTGTCCACCCACCTGATCCGCTCCCCCGCCGCCCTCGTCACCGACGGATCTGCTTCACCGCCGACCTCGCCACCGACGGATCTGCTTCACCGCCGACCTCGCCACCGACGGATCTGCTTCACCGCCGACCTCGCCACCGACTACCTCGCCGCAGCTGTATCAACTTCACCGAATACCTTGCCAGCCAACCAGATCTGCTTCACTAACGCCCGCTTCTACTGAAACATGGTCGATTCATCGTCTCCCGCGTTCGCCGCCGCTGGAATGCAAGTTGCCGCCCCCGTCCACCCCGCCGCAGCTTGGTTAGTACGCTTGCCCGTTAGATCGCGGTGTTTCTTTAGCCATGTTTTGTGTAGTTATTTGCAGATCTCATATGCCGTTAACTTTCTTGATGTGTTGCTTCGCATGAAGTTTGTTTAAATGTTGTACAATACAAAAGCATTATCCGGTCGCTACCATCCTGTTCATTCTACTGACACCTGTGTGCATCCACATATTTATAGCCTTGTACCCATTCATTTGCTGCCAACTGTTTTTGTAGCATGCTATTGTCGCACTGCTTTTATAGTCGTGCTATGGGCATTTCCAATCTGCTTGTTCTTATACCACGTCATTAGCTCACCGCTAGCTGTTTTCTCGTGTCTGCTATTCTCACACTGCTTTTATAATCATGCTATGTGCATTTCCAATCTGCTTGCTCTTATACCTCGTCTTTAGCTTATATAGTTATTGCTGCGTGCATGTCTGGTCTTTGTATTATCGTAGACTGACTTGTCAATGTTATTTTTCCTTGGGATTGATCATGCGAACCACTTATTAGAACATCCAACATTAACAGCGGGGACGCTAGGTAAGGTTGGAATCTGAGTTCGTGGTTGGTAATTTTGGCAGTTTACTTTCGTTATTATCTATAACCTATATGCATTGTTCCTTATGCAAGAGATTAACACTTGGAACCCTGCCATAGCAATGCCATTCATGCTTTACTATGTTTCTGCCTATTTGATATGCTTGTCTTGGAGAAACTTCGAGGGTGATTTGAACCTGACATTTGGTCATTCTTAATGCCAGTTTACTTTATGTGTAAAACCTTGGCATTACCCTACTCTAAATCTGAATGTCTGAAATTCGTATCTCATGCAAAGCAACATCTAGTTGGTTTTAATTTGATATCTGGTAACTATTGGCTTATTCATTTGGCAGCTCAAGTTTTTTGTTATTTGAAACCAGCTGACTTGGTCTTAAATGTGATATCTAAACACAGATTAAGGACAATGGAGCAGGAGGATTAGCATTTCACTTGATGGCTGAACCTAAAATGATAGGCATGTTGACCACGACTAGTGCACGCAAGAGAAGGACCTGCAGTGAGCCAGATGTGCTTAGTACATGCATCTTATCTTATCTTGTGCTTATTTCTGCTACATGTTGTTATCTGATCTCTACATTGCGTAATACATGTTTGAATAGTTAATTGTTGTAACTATGTTTACAATGTTACCAGAATGCTGTTTTAATGAAGCAGTCATCATTAGAAGATAGTCGCCAAAACTGTAGCGACCTGTGCAACATTATGATGTAAGTTTGTGCTTAGTACAAGTTCCATACATGTCTTATTTATGCAACTTGTTATTATCTTATATCTACATTGCATAATAAATGTTTGCATAGTTCATCGTTTAACTCTTTTGCATTATTATCAGAATGCAGTTGTGATGAAGCAATCTTCATTAACTGTGAGGCCCACAAAAAGTTCTGATCTTTCTTCCGATGCATCTTCTCATAGCCGTCAACCTAGACCATTTCTTTCATCGGACAGTAAATCTCAAGGCTGTACTTTATAAAAGACATGGTATTGCTGCTTTAAGATCTGTAGCTGATATGTTGACAAAGAGTACACAAGATTCAATCAAGGCGATTGCCAAATGTCAACCTGTTATTGATGATGCTAATAGAAGTCCTCAATGATTCTATGTAATTTTTTATTTGGGCACATTAATTGCCTTGTAATTTTCCTATTTGTTTTATTTGTGTATGTAATTGTGTGTATCATTGAAATCAGATTTTAGGCTCATGAAATTTAATGCAAGTTGACTAGTCAAACAAGTAGGGCCCTACAATGATTGGGCCGGCCCACTTAGAGTAGTGTGGGACCCACTTTCATTTTGGGCCGGCCCACTTCTTTAGTAGGCCGGCCCGGTTACACGATAGTGGGCTCCACATGCTTATTGGGCCGGCCCACTTGCTCTATGGTGGTCCCACATGGTAAATGGGCCGGCCCTTTAATAGGAAGGTGGGACCCACCGTGTTTTGACCCGGCCCACTATCTTGTTGGGCCGGCCCACTTTCTAGATGGTGGACCCCACATACCAAATGGGCCGCCCACTTTCTATATGGTGGACCCCACACACCAAATGGGCCGGCTTTAATAGGATGGTGGACCCACCTGTGTTTTGCCCGCCCACTATCTCGTTGGGCCGGCCCACTTTCTACATGGTGGACCCCACATACAAATGGGCTGCCCATTAACAGGAATGTGGGACCCACATGTGTTTTGGCCCGGCCCACTATCTTGGTGGGCCACCCACTTGCTATATTGTGGACCCCACATACTAAATGGGCGCCCCTTAACAGAAGATGGGTCCCACTGTGTTTTTGGCCCGGCCCACTATCTTGTTGGGCCGCCCACTTGATATATGGTGACCCACACACTAAATGGGCCGGCCTTTACAGAAAGGACCCACTGTGTTTTTGGCCCGGCCCACTAGCTTGTTGGGCCGGCCCACTATACGGTGGACCCCACACTAAATGGGCCGGCCCACTGGCAAGTGGGACCCACTGTTTTTGGCCCGACCCACTTGCTTCTTGGCCGCCTTGCTGTAAGGTGGATCCCACATGGTAAATGGGCCGGCCCATTTAACTTTTGACCAGTCAACATTAGAGGTTAGGCCCGCCCACGTAACTAATGGACCGGCCCAACATATAGTTGACCTACAAACCATGTCATCTGGCCCGCCGCTTAAGACGTGGCGGCCTCGTGTGGGCCTACCATCTACCACGGGTTTCAGCCGGTTAACGCCGTTAATCGGCAAGCAAGGCCCGCTACGTGTCTTTGCATGACGTCAGCAGTCAACGGGCTCCCAAACACTTCCGCAACGGTCCGATTTTCCGTGGCGGAAGGGCGCCCAAGCGCGACGGACCGAAAAATCGTCGTTGGACTTTGCCTGACGCAGTTTCCACAACGGAACCCATATCGTCGTTAGGCCCATAGGCGACGAAAAATACCCCTTAGCGGACGATTTTGGGTCGATGTCACTCCAACTAAGGATATAGATGAAGATTGGGGAGAAGAAAGATTTTCGATCAAGAACCATTGTCTGCGTTGCATTACCCCGTTCAATGGTGAACTGTATGCAGTAGCTGCGGACAATTTTGAGTCCGGAAGAATAGTGTGCACCAATGTACAGTTGCAGCAGCGCGCGAGCACTGTCAAGATGGAGACACTAATTTCATTTCCAGAACTTGGACATGACAAGTTCTACCTTGTGAAGTCGGATGGTGATCTGCTGCTTGTGTTGTTGGTCAACCGGCTTTGGCGGGCAAACCATTGGTGTACCGTGTGGACACTCAGAGCCGCTCTCTCCATCCGGTCAGTAACATTGGCAGTAATGCCTTCTTCGTGAATTATATTCGGTGTATCTCCGTCGACACCAGAGTGCACCCGACACTTCGACCTGGCTGCATCTACTACACGGATTTGGGTTATATCAGAGAGTACTCTCATGATACAAAGGCCTGGGATGAGTGGCCACTACGTGTGGATAGAATAGGAAACTACAATATGAGAAATGAACACAGACCATACCATTTGGAGGATGTATTGGCCGCACACTGCAGACGGAAGGAGTTCAATGAATATTTCCTTGGGGTAATGCACGAATGGGGCGACGAAGAAATATATGAGGAGGAATGAAGAACAAATTCATTCATCCTGGGGTATCCTAATCTTCTTGTTGTCCATACATTGCGTGCGTCTTATATATTTTTCAGCTTAGTTTGTCGTGAACATTAACAACGTTATTGGCTGCTTTTGGCTGCTGTATTGTAACTTCCCAGGTTTCAACAATAATAAATAAATGGAGGAGATTTTTAAATACTCAAATTTAGCAACTAACAAAAACTTTTATTATGCATATAGTGTTACATATAGTTTTATACCTAGTGTGCATTCTTCTTGTGTGCAATTACCATGATGGTTGTTTGTTTAGTAATCAATTGAGCTTAAACCCTAATGCATGATCATAGAACCCTACATTGAGAAAAATAAAAGAAATAAAATATTGCACATATCACTCACATACAACTTTGGCCAAATATGCCAAACTCTAATCAAGGCCACCCTTGCTTGCTCTCTTGGTTGAGAAACACTTGTATATCAATAACAAACACAAATGCATCAAAGAAACCAGAATTAAATCAAAGGAAAATTCAAATTCCATCTACATATGATAATGGTCAAAAGTGGACTTTATAAAATGTTGATCACTTTGAGCCCCTGGATTAGAAGATTTCTAAACTAAAACCCCTCACTTTATTCCACCTCATCCAAGACCTTGTCAAGTTGAACATTTTTGGTGTTGACCATGAGTGTTGACTCTGCCTAGTTTGACCATGGTAATTGAGGCAAGATGCAACCATAAAACAAAGTAAAGATCACCTCAATTTTGAAAACTTGCAAACTAGCACTAAAATGCACACCACCACCACCATTCTACTCCATTTAATATTCAAATACATTCCACCAAAAAGATTTGAAAAATTCAAAAATAATCTTCATGCGGCCATTGTGTCGAACACCTTGCAGGCAGCATTTTGCAAATGCAACACGTGCTTTTACACATCAGATTTTTGGCTAAACCATGCATGATCAGATGTGATCATCACTCCTCTACACCTCCTGCATCATCACATGTACTTGCTCTTGCTGATTAAAGGGTGGAGAGGGCAAAAACTATCCATGCCGTGCACCATGCCGACCCTCAAGCACTTGATCACTCTGAGCCTCCCCTCTCTCTCTCTCTCACATTGTCCTGGAGCATCTCTGAGCATCCCTGATCATCACGCCGCATGGCCCAAGCTCGCGCGAGGCCGGCATTGGCCGAGCCAGACACGCCCAGCACGCCCAGAACCATGCCAGCTGCGTGGTGAGCGCGCACTGGATGCGCCAGAGCATGGGCTCGCCCCATCGCCTCAGTCCTCCCCTGCAAGCCTACCTCTGCGTCGAGCAACGTCTCCATCCCCTCTAGCTCCTAGACATGCTCATTGGCGCGCAGAAGCAACGTCGCCGTCGTCCTCGCCGGAGAGAGCCCTCCAGTACCGTGACATGATGAGCACGCGCCCGAGTGATCTTGTCACCCTTTCTCTGCACCAGCAGCACGTTGAGTATCGCCATGCCGTCGCCCATCGATTGTCGTCCTTACCTTGCCCTTTCGCACGCCGAAGACGCCGCGCCATGCTCGACCTCTCTCGGCACCCGCCAGTCACCTCCTCCGCTATAAATAGAGCAGCCCCGCGCCCAAATTCTTCACAGCACCTCACTCTCCTCCCATCTCTGCTTCCCCACGAACCACCAATTAGTCACCACCTCGCCGGAGTTGCCCCAATTTGAAGTCGGAGGCCGCCAGTACACGGAGGTCGCCGTCGTCAATTGGAGCTTCCCCACGCCACGCCACCGGTACCAGGAGCTTCCTCATCCTCGCCAACATCGCCGCGCACCTCGCCGTCGACCGCCGGAGGCCTGGTACGCTCTCCGACCCCCTACCCTCGCCGCCAGAGCCACGGCCTCTCGTTGGAGACGACGATGCCTGTGTGTCTTCGATCTCCCTTCTAATCTAACGCCCCACGTCGCTCATACCGTTTCGCTGGTTAAGTTACACACTTACACTGACGGCGGGTCCCACTGGCAGTTAGCCCACTCGCGCGAGACGCGCAGTTGGGCTGGCCCGTTTAAATCCTCCCCCTTTCGGCCCACCTTGCTTTCCTGCCATGCCCACTAATTCAAATTCGATTTTTCTGTTTTAATCAAATTCCTTTGCAGATACTTTTTCAAAAATAAATAGAATAAAATCCACTGAACCAAATTTGACAAACTTTAGATATTTGGAAAGCTTGTGAAAATATCTACACAACCCCACTGGTCTCACTTGTAGATTCTTTGTAGAATTCAAATAGAAAAAATAACAAGGCAGGGCCTTTTCAAACTTCAATTAATTATTAAAAATTATCTATAAATGATTTTGAGTTGATTCCAACTCTCATAAATCATAATTCAAATACACTACATGATTATGTAAAAATATGACATGAGTACTTCATATGATCATGGACTAGAGCAAAATAATGGCTATGTGGCCATTTCTAGTGCATTTAAATCATCTCAAGTTGTTTATTTAAATAGTATGAGAGTTTCTCTCTCATTTAAATCTTGATCCTAAGTAATTCAATAAGAGGTAATGATATTGGTCTAATGAACCTCATATTTGATGACTTAGTGAAATTAAATCTTTACCATGCTAGTATTAAAATGCATGAGCTGTAGCACCTCATTTAAATCATACTCCCAAATAATAAATATGAAGTGTTGACCTTGGTCAACATATATTCATACCTTGTTATCATTTGAGGAGATCAAATCTTAATAAGATTCAATGAGAGGAAATTATTTCTCCAAAGACATAAATAGAAATACTAATCAATATTTATAATGAGAGGAAATTATTTTTATTTAACATAAAACTAAGTCAATCACCATATTAATAAAGATGTGATGCTAGCATAGGCTTGTGTGAACCTTTGGTGTGTTTTAGCTTAGCCCTTAAGTTTTGTGTGGTGATTGTATACCTCGTATTCGTGTATAGACGCTAGTACCGAGGAATACTAGGAGGAGGAAGGCTACTCTCAGGAGGAGGAAGAGAAATTTGATAACTACCCCACTCAAGGCAACCTAATTATTCTTGCAAGACACCCTAATGCAAAGCTCTTAAAGAGCAAGGCACCATTACATATTATCTTTTGTTCAATGATCCTATCCTATGTTTTTAACTTACAAGTATTTTTGCTTATTATATTTCAAAGCTTACTTTTTGATTCATGATTCACTTGGTCTAGAATAGAACAAGAGCATCAAATTTAGCCTAAGCAAATAAAGCTAGATAGCACCCCTCATGACTAGAGCTATTGCTAAATAAATAAAATTGACTACTCTAGATGGGAACTTGTGAAATAAAATGACTTTGACAGATTTTGAAGGTGAATGTGACTTGAATGATTTGGTGAAAGTTTGTGAAAACTGATGATTGGGTTCGGATGCGATACCCTTCCAATTATACAAGTACCCCCACAATACCTGATTATGGGTAGGGCTTAACTAGAAACTTATGTAGTTTAGTATGGGTTCCCTCTAAACAAGCATTATAGGGGTTATGCCGAGGCTGCCTCCGTTGAAAGTGAAATGATGTGAATTTGAGGTGAATGTACGACCCAAGCCCTGTGCAGTTCCCGAGTTGACTGTTTTTTTTCACCAGGAGGCCAAGCTCATGGGGAGAGGTGCCTATACTAGGTTATTTAAGTGAAAGGTTATGGTTGATGATCCGCGTACTGAGTTACGATGATTCAGGGTTATCCCTGACGGATGTAATCAAAAGTTGTGGCACAAGAGTACAACCTCTGCAGAGTGTTAAACTATTTGAATAGCCGTGTCCACGGTTACGGACGATTGGAAAGGCCATACTGTTCCGTTGTCAGAACTTTTCTTAAAAAGGAATGGTGAATTGAATGGTGACTTGAATTTGAATCACAACTGAGTTGTGGGAATGACACTAATGTTCCCACTTGAGTTAGTCTAGCAAATGAAGCATCTTTACTAAATGTTTATGAACTAAACTTGGCTTTATGCAAATGAACCTAGAGCTTAGCACCCCTTAAAATTGACAAGTACTTACATTAGTATTAGTTTGCGAGTACTTAAAGTACTCATGGCTGTGTCCCTGGCTATTCAAATGCCGTACTATGAAGAGGAGCAACAAGATGCTGATGACTGCCACGGGACGTCTACCCTAACTAGGAGTTCTTCTAACGTCAAGCGTTGGCCTGTGGAATAGATAGTCCACCTACTACTTCGCTTCCGCTATTTATTTATGTTCGTTGATCATTAGATCAACTATTTGTGTAATATTGGATCATGTGATCTATTGATGTAAGAAAATTATGTGTTGTAATAAATGATGACTCTATGATATTCAACTGTTATGTCTCGCAACAACAGTCTTCCTGGGATTGCGATGTACGGCATTATAGGCATCTGGACTTAAAAATCCGGGTGTTGACATGTATGCAGTTTATGTATTATACTTAGTTTTCTGATTATGCTGCTGTGAATTTATCATATACTAGCTTCTAGATTTGCTACTAGATTTGCTGCCATATTGGGCAAAAAATGAGGGCCAAAAGGCATAAATAATTTAAGAAAGACAAATAGAAGCTTCTCTAGATTTGATAATTTGGTGAAAAAGACGGAGAGAGAAAGAGGGGAAAAGGTGCTCTTAAAAATGCCAATTTGGGCCGAGAGAGACAAAACCCAGCTCTCACGGACAACCAAACACGGTCTCGTGCTGTCCCACGCGGTCCCTTCCTACCAACCCGAGACAACGCAGCCCCACAGACAACGCGGCGCAACACGCGCACGAACGTTAAATAAACGGATTCCTTCCGTCTGAGCTCCTTCTGCGGGTTTCAGACAAAGGCTTGGGGAAAACTGAGGAAAAACTAAGGGGCTGGGGAAAACTGAGTACAACTAAGGACCCGAGGGCACGAAAATAGAAATCCCTATAATTAATTGCTTAAGATGCTTATACTTAATTAAAACCATACAAGCCCTAGTTGTTGATGAATCCAACTTTGTTGTGATCCATCTAACCTTTACTCCAAAAACTAGTTTGAACCCATAGTCAACCATAGTAAACCATAGAACTCCGCAACCCTAATTATCATACTTGTTCTTTATTAAAAAACATGTTCTTCATAAGTTATTCTTTTGAAGTATATGATAATTAATCATTAACCATGCCATATAGTACTAAAACCAACAACTGTTCATTACATGTTAGGATTATACCAAATGCTATTGTTGTGTGCTAGTAATATTATTGTTGTGATATATTGCACCACTTGCTTATGATACTAAGATAACCAAACCCTAATAAGAACCTTGTTTGTGGAATCACTCTAAAAGTGCAACACACCCTAAACCAATTATTACAACTCACCAATCCTAAATCATCGGGGTTAGGTCACGCTTAGAATGATTGCATCTCATACTTATGCATTATTGCATCCTTGCCAATCTTTTAAACATCGTCCTTACCAGACGATGATGCTATTTCAGAATTGGAGTTATTGCGTATCGAAGACCTTGCCTGCATAATCTTGCAGTCAAGAAAGGCAAGTTCATCGCTTGCTCATGTCATTTTGAGTATTTTTACCAAATTACTTGCCAAGTACTATACTTATCACTCTTGCATGAAAAACAAAAATGCTATTTTCATAACTATGAATATGAATATGTGGTGGGCAATGGAACCATGGTATGAGTTTGGTGGAGGTTCCATTGCAAGGGTTTATATCCATCTAGGATTAAACAACAAATGTCGTCCAGTGATTCTTGTGCCGTAATACCCGTGTTAACCATAAGATCTGGAGTGGGACGGAGTAGTCAAGTGTGTTCTCTCCTCTCGTCATCAATAGATGCGCTACCGTAGACACTTGATCCAGCTAGACAAGCGTAGGGTGGGGATCCCATTCTAATTCCCCACGGTAATGCGGTCTATGAGGGGTTGCAACCACCGGCGAAGGAATTCAGGGAGAGTCCTGAATTGTCGTCGGGGTCGGAGGCTATCCAAAGGGGTACGCTCACCGGCGAGGACCTAGGGTCGGAGTTGCAACAAAGGGTGGGTGTGCGAGGTCGCGAGAGAATGCAATATTGGCTATGACCTTATATCGGGCGTCACACCAAAGGAAGTGTGGACGGGAACCTAGATTAGCCATAGAAAGGAACAAGCTTCCTAAACCTAGCTCCTATTTAGCTAGAATCCATTCATATCCTCTTTAGCCAGTTAAGTAACTCTTTAGATAGAGTTCGTGATAGGATTAGACTACGAGTCGTTCTTCTGGAGTTTATTTGCAGTTTTACCTCATTGTAAAGTAGGAGGCTATGCTGATCTTCTGTAACAGAGTATGTATGTAATTCTATAGACATGCCTTGGACCCGCATATGTTTCTGAGGTACCACTCTGAGCGATGTAATACTAGTGGAACGGTGTTTCATTGGTGTTATGTCAGACTTACATACTACATCATGCAGTGGTATGCCGGGTCACCACACATAGAGGGTAGTGAATGAACTGATAGCAGGCAGTTAATTTAGCAGCTCACTACGGACCAGGTACAAATAATAATGGTTTTACTTGTACATGGAATGCAGAGTAACATGTTTAGTGACTTCAATTTGGCATGAACTAAGTAATAGGAGGCCGTTACATTTGTAACAAACAATGAGCCAAATAGAAGTTAAGATGGCAAAAGCTATAGAGCAGAGAATGTGAACCAACATGTGCAACTACTTAAAATTGGCCATGAACTAATAATTAAAAGATGTTATTGTAGGAATGAACCAGATAGGAATTATAACAGCATCTTTCCTGAACTTGTAGTGAAGGGAATGAAAATCAATATGTTTCGGGATATAAATTTGTAATGAGCAACACGCCAGAGGATAGTTAATGCTGGAGCTAAGGATGGACCAGATACATAATATAGTGGGATCACTTGTGAACTTGTAGAAGAGCTGAAGAGGGAATGCAAACCAATATGTTCAACATTCCATGTGTGAGTGCCATGCAAAGTAAGAGAAGCGAGTTAATATTGCAGATTTTGAAGAACCCGATGGCACACAAAATTATTATCGAAGTAGCTAGTGTGACGAGTTTAAATAAATTTATACTGCAGGATAGCAGAGCGATAGCATGCAGGAACTAATAGTAGTCAGTTACTTTGTTAGCTTACGACAAAGTAGATATAAATAACAATGGCATCACCTGTAGTACAAGAAATGCAAACCAACAAGTTCAGGGAGAACAAGATTCGCATGAGCAAAATAGTAGCAGGCTATAATTTTTGTAACAACAACTGAGCAAGATAGAAATTATGATGGCTACATCTACAGAGCAGAGAATGCAAACCAAAATGTTCAATCGCTTCAAGTTAACAATGAACTAGAAAATAGCAGGATGTTACTGTCATAGCTAGGAATGAACTTAAAGAGCTTCAGACAAACAAGCATCTTAACCCAGAACATGGCGCTAAAACAAGGGACTTACATAGGAATAGCACTTTGTGGGAGTCACATCTTCCTGTGGTTGATAGATCCTGTGATGAAGTACACTACATGTGCTACTTGGGGTTGGAGAGACTGTTACACTTCATGGTTGTCACACCCTAACTTTTGCAACCTTGTTTAATTGTCCTTAGTGCAAAAATTAGGGGGAACAAAAACTTTTTCTATAGACTAATTAGATGAATTGCCTTGATCTGTTTGTTATAATGAAATGCTTTGGTAGATGAATTGTCTTGATTTGCTTGTTGAGTTTTGTCTTGAGCTACCTCAAAGAACAACACCTCTAGTGGTAAAATCATCCTTGAATTCAAAACTTGGGATCATCTACCCCCCCTTAATACATCCTTCTCTCTTACCCTAGTCAAAAACCCTAAGGCATCATAAATTTGGCTAAGTCCCAAAATCTATTTAAGGTTCCATTTTGGAACCCCTGGATTAAGCTACCCCTTGCCATCTAAGGAAATGCACTTGGCCCTAGATCTACCTTATCATGAGCACTTCCCAACCATGTCCTTGCCTTAAACCAAATCACTCATATACCCACTGATCCTTGATGATTTTGAAGCTAAGTCAATAAGATGTTTTGGCAGGATTAAAATGTTCCAACTTTGGAAGTTGTTTCTTAAGCACCTACAACTGTTATTGGTGACCTCAATGCATGGATATCATCTATGCAACATCCTCTACAATTTCCACGTCTTGCATGTCCCATTCTACCCTTTTAATTCTTATTTTCACTTGATCTTGTACTCTATCCAATGTTTAACCCCTAGATCACTTCTTCCTCTTTTACCACTTGTCTTTCTTTATCTCAAGTTGAATCCTCACAAAACCAAGAGTGGGAGTGATGGTACATTGTGTAGCCACCATCTACCCTTGAGATCTCTCCTCCCTAAATTAATTCCTCTTTCTCACAAGTTCTCTAAACCCTATTTAATTTCTTCTCTAGTTTGCTCACTACAAAACCACTTCTAGTTTTATCAAAGCTTTTCAAAATATTTCACTTTATTTATCTTTCTACTAAATGCTAGTTTATGGTATTTATACCATTTCTTCCTCTTCTTGCTTTTATCTTGTTTTTTTTTCCAAATAAAAAAAAACAACCTTTGGCTAATACACTTCTCTCATTTTCTCACCATCATCTTCATATTCTTCAAACCATGTTTGGACCGTGTGCTCATTTCATCTTTCACATGATTTATTTCCATTTTCCATATCCTCTCCAAAAATCCTTCAAATTATTTCTAGATTCCATGCTAGACCTAACCTTTTTGTTCATCTACACTATATGTAGCCTACCGGGTCCGTTTGGGCACTTTGCATGCCATCTAAGCAATATGCATATGGGAGGGTGGCCGGGCCATGCATGTGCACTTGATGCCCAGCCGCATCCTCCCCTCTCACATTGACCCAAGCCAATGGAATGCATTGCCCCTATCCCTCTTATACACACCTACGCCCCAGCTGTTCCCCTAGCTCAGCTCTTGACCATTCCTCTACTTCTCTCTCTCTATCACTTTTCTTGGGAACCGTTGGAGGAGAGCACGCCCCTCTCTTCTCTTTGTCTGTCTTGCACGCCAGCCATTAGCTGACCTAGCCCCCTCAAGTACATCCCCATGATGCATGCATGCCAGTGTCTTGGAGTAGAACCCTTGCCTGCTCCCATTCTTCTTCTCCCACGGTGGACAACCGAATCTTTGAAAATAGCGACCTGAGCACTCCAGCCCTCGATGCCGCGCCATGGGTCCCTGGCCTCTCTCTCCCGATGCGCTACCGATGATAGCCATGTGCCGAAACCCTCTCTCTCGTGCTCGTCCCGACCGTGGTCGCCACGCCCGTAGCACGCCGATCCGTTCCCGAACGGACAAGTCTCTGAAGTCGTATCGTGTGACATAGGCCTGCAAGGCACCGTGCGCAGAACCCAACTCAATGATCGGCTTCTTCCCGCGTGCCCTTTCCTTCCCACTGAACGCATCAAACACCTTCGTGCACGCGCAGTGACCATCTCGTTTCGGGAGACTTGGCATGCCTTTTTCCTTGATTCCAGCCGCACTGAATCCACCTTTGGATGCCCTACTCAATGGCACCGCTCCTCCTCCCAATCGCGTTCGTGGTTTGTCGCCACCATTCTCCCTACACCATGCCCACGGTGCACCCCTCCTGGCTATAAAAGCCGGCTGAGCTCCCCTCCCTCCACCACACCTCGCCACACCTCAACACTCCCCTGTCCCAGTTCACAGAAGCGCTGCGGCGGCTGATGCGCGTAGATGTACACGTCCGTTGGGAACCCCAAGAGGAAGGTATGATGCGCACAGGCAAGTTTTCCCTCAGAAAGAAACCAAGGTTGAATCGAACCAGGAGGAGCCAAGAAGCACGTTGAAGGTTGATGGTGGCGAAATGTGATGCGGCGCAACAACAGGGATTCCGGCGCCAACGTGGAATCTGCACAACAAAACCAAAGTACTTTGCCCCAACGAAACAGTGAGGTTGTCAATCTCACCGGCTTGCTGTAACAAAGGATTAAACGTATCGAGTGGAAGATGATTGTTTGCAAGAAAACAAGTAAAACAGCAGAAGATTGTATGCTATGTAAAGAATAGGACCGGGGTCCACTTCACTAGAGGTGTCTCTCCCATAAGATAAAAGCATGTTGGGTGAACAAATTACAGTCGGGCAATTGACAAATAGAGAAAGGCGTACAATGCATATACATGATATGATAAATATAGTGAGATTTAATTGGGCATTACGACAAAGTACATAGACCGCCATCCAACCGCATCTATGCCTAAAAAGTCCACCTTCAGGTTATCATCCGAACCCCATTCGTATTAAGTTGCTAAGCAACAGACAATTGCATTAAGTATGGTGCGTAATGTAATCGACAACTACATCCTTAGACATAGAATCAATGTTTTATCCCTAGTGGCAACAACACATCACAACCTTAGAACTTTCTGTCACTGTCCCAGGTGTCAATGAAGGCATGAACCCACTATCGAGCATAAATACTCCCTCTGGAGTTAAGAGTACAAACTTGGCCGGAGCCTCTACTAATAACGGAGAGCATGCAAGATCATAAACAACACATAAACAATAGATTGATAATCACCATAACATAGTATTCTCTATCCATCGGATCCCGACAAACACAACATATAGTATTACAGATAGATGATCTTGATCATGTTAGGCAGCTCACAAGATCCAACAATGAAGCACAACAAGGAGAAGACGACCATCTAGCTACGCTATGGACCCATGGTCCAGGGGTGAACTACTCACTCATCACTCCGAGGCGATCATGGCGATGAAGAGTCCTCCGGAGATGAATCCCCTCTCCGGCAGGGTGCCGGAGGCGATCTCCGAATCCCCCGAGATGGATTCCGGCGGCGGCGTCTCTCGAAGGTTTTCCGTATCGTGGCTATCGGACGGGGGTCGCGACGGAGGCTTTAAGTAGGCGGAAGGGTAGGTTAGGGGTGACGAGGGCCCACACCATAGGGCGGCGGGGCCCCCCTCGGCCGCGGCCCTATGGTGGCGGCGCTCGTCGCCCCACTTCGTTATCTCTTCGGTCTTCTGGAAGCTCCGTGCAAAAATAGGACCCGGGCGAAGATTTCGTCCAATTCCGAGAATATTTCCTACTAGGATTTCTGAAACCAAAAACAGCAGAAATAAAGAATCGCTCTTCTACATCTTGTTAATAGGTTAGTTCCGAAAATGCATAAATATGACATATAATGTGCATAAAACATGTAGGTATCATCAATAAAGTAGCATGGAACATAAGAATTATCGATACGTCTGAGACGTATCAGCATCCCCAAGTTCTGCTCGTCCCGAGCATGTAAAACGATAACAAAGATAATTTCAAGTGACATGCCATCATAATCTTGATCATACTATTTGTAAACATTTGTAATGAATGCAGCGATCAAAACAAAGGTAATGACATGAGTAAACAAGTGAATCATATAGCAAAGACTTTTCATGAATAGTACTTCAAGACAAGCATCAATAAGTCTTGCATAAGAGTTAACTCATAAAGCAATAAATCAAAGTAAAGGTGTTGAAGCAACACATAGGAAGATTAAGTTTCAGCGGTTGCTTTCAACTTATAACATGTATATCTCATGGATATTGTCAACATAAAGTAATATAACAAGTGCAATATGCAAGTATGTAGGAATCAATGTACGCACACAAGTGTTTGCTTCTTAAGGTGGAGGGAGATAGGTAACTGACTCAACAATAAAAGTAAAAGAAAGGTCCTTCAAGAGGAAAGCATTGATTGCTGTATTTGTGCTAGAGCTTTTATTTTGAAAACATGAAACAATTTTGTCAACGATAGTAATAAAGCATATGAGTTATGTAAATTATATCTTACAAGTTGCAAGCCTCATGCATAGTATACTAATAGTGTCCGCACCGTCCTACTTAGCTTGGACTACCGGGTCTTTGCATGCCATGTTTCAACCAAGTGTCACAAAGGGGTACCTCCATGCCGCCTGTACAAAGGTCTAAGGAGAATGCTCGCATTTTGGATTTCTCGCTTTTGATTATTCTCAACTTAGACATCCATACCGGGACAACATGGACAACAGATAATGGACTCCTCTTAAATGCATAAGCATGTAGCAATGATTATTATTCTCATATGAGATTGAGGATATATGTCCAAAACTGAAACTTCAACCATGATTCATGGCTTTAGTTAGCGGCCCAATGTTCTTCTCTAACAATTTTGCATGCTCCAACCACTAAAATGATAGATCCTTCAGACAAGACGGCATAGCAACTCACATGATATTCAACAATAGTTGATGGCGTTCCCCAGAAGCATGGTTATCGCACAACAAGCAACTTAATAAAATATAAAGTGCATAAGTACATATTCAATACTACGATAGTTTTAAGGCTATTTTGTCCCATGAGCTATATATTGCAAAGGTGAATGATGGAATTTTAAAGGTAGCACTCAAGCAATTTACTTTGGAATGGCGGAGAAATACCATGTAGTAGGTAGGTATGGTGGACACAAATGGCATAGTAGTTGGCTCAAGGATTTTGGATGCATGAGAAGTATTCCCTCTCGATACAAGGTTTAGGCTAGCAAGGTTATTTGAAGCAAACTCAAGGATGAACCGGTGCAGCAAAACTCACATAAAAGACATATTGTAAACATTATAAGACTCTACACCGTCTTCCTTGTTGTTCAAAACTCAATACTAGATATTATCTAGACCTTAGAGAGACCAAATATGCAAATCAAATTTTAGCAAGCTCTATGTATTTCTTCATTAATGGGTGCAAAGCATATGATGCAAGAGCTTAAACATGAGCACAACAATTGCCAAGTATCACATTATCCAAGACATTTTAGAATTACTACATGTAGCATTTTCCAATTCCAACCATATAACAATTTAACGAAGAAGAAACTTCGCCTTGAACATTATGAGTAAAGCCTAAGGACATATTTGTCCATATGCAACAGCGGAGCGTGTCTCTCTCCCACAAAGTGAATGCTAGGATCCATTTTATTCAAACAAAAACAAAAACAAAAACAAACCGACGCTCCAAGTAAAGAACACAAGATGTGATTGAATAAAAATATAGTTTCAGGGGAGGAACCTGATGATGTTGTCGATGAAGAAGGGGATGCCTTGGGCATCCCCAAGCTTAGACGCTTGAGTCTTCTTAAAATATGCAGGGGTGAACCACGGGGCATCCCCAAG
Organism: Lolium multiflorum; assembly: GCA_030979885.1. Lineage (NCBI taxonomy): Eukaryota > Viridiplantae > Streptophyta > Magnoliopsida > Poales > Poaceae > Lolium > Lolium multiflorum. The sequence goes on along the minus strand of CM061752.1, from coordinate 52,116,185 downwards.
CTTAGAGCTTTCACTCATCTTGATCATAGTATATCATTCTCCTCTCTTGACCCTTGAAAACTTCCTTCACACCAAACTTCAAGCAAACTCATTAGAGGGTTAGTGCACATTAATAATTCACACATTCAGAGGTGACACAATCATTCTTTACACTTCTGGACATTGCATAAAGCTACTGGACATTAATGGATCAAAGAAATGAATCCAACATAGAAAAAGAGGCAATGCGAAATAAAAGGGCAGAATCTGTCAAAAACAGAACAGTCCGAAGACGAATTTAAAGCTGGCACCAGACTTGCTCAAATGGAAAAACTCAAAACTAATGAAAGTGTACATATCCGAGGATCACGCTCGTAAATTGGCAGATTTGTTCGAATTTTCTACAGAGGTCTGTGCCCAGATTCGTGACAGCAGCAATGCTGTTTCTGCGCAGCGATCCCAAATATAACATCAACTTTGACATAGAAACTTTACTTGGCACAAAAACATGATAAGGAGAGGTTACAGTAGTAAACAACTTCCAAGACTCAACAAACAAAAATTGCTGTAGTAAAAACATGGGTTGTCTCCTATAAGCGCTTTTTTTAACGCCTTTCAGCTAGGCGCAAAGTGCAAATCACAACACGAGAGTAGAAGCATCAACATCATAACTTGTTCTAATAATAGAATCAAAAGACAACTTCATTCTCTTTTCTAGGGAAGTGTTCCATACCTTTCTTGAGAGGAAATTGATATTTAATATTACCTTCCTCATATCAATAATTCACCAACGGTTCAAGAAAAGGTCTTCCCAACACAATAGGACAAGATGCATTGCATTCGATATCCAAGACAACAAAATCAACGGGACAAGGTTATTGTTAACCGTAATGCGCACATTATCAATCCTCCCCAAAGGTTTCTTTTTAACATTATCGGCAAGATTAACATCCAAATAACAATTCTTCAATGGTGGCAAGTCAAGCATATCATAAATCTTTTAGGCATAACAGAAATACTTGCACCAAGATCACATAAAGCATTACATTCAAAGTCATTGAATTTCATTTTAATGATGGGCTCCCAACCATCTTCTAACTTTCTAGGAATAGAAGTTTCGAGTTTTAGTTTCTCTTCTCTAGCTTTTATGAGAGCATTTGTAATATGTTTTGTAAAGGCTAAATTTATAGCACTAGCATTAGGACTTTTAGCAAGTTTTTGTAAGAACTTTATAACTTCAGAGATGTGGCAATCATCAAAATCTAAATCATTATGAGCTACAGCAATTGGATCATAGTTCCCAATGTTGGAAAAAATTTCAGCAGTTTTATCACAAGCAGCAGTTTTAGCAATTTCAGGCAGTTTTGTTCGCTTTGCACTAGGAGTAGAAACATTGCCAACACCAATTATTTTACCATTGATAGTAGGAGGTGCAGCAACATGTGAAGAATTAGCATTACTAGTGGTGGTAATAGTCCAAACTTTAGCTACATTATTCTCTTTAGCTAGTTTTTCATTTTCTTCTCTATCCTACCTAGCACGCAATTCAGCCATTAATCTTATATTCTCATTAATTCTAACTTGGATGGCATTTGCTGTAGTAGTAATCTTATTATCAATATCATTATTAGGCATAACTTTCAATTTTAAAAGATTAACATCAGAGGCAAGTCTATCAACTCTAGAAGCAATAGTATCAATTTTATCAAGCTTTTCCTCAACAGATTTGTTAAAAGCAGTTTGTGTACTAATAAATTCTCTAAGCATGGTTTCAAGACCAGGGGGTACACTCCTATTATTGTTGTAAGAATTCCCATAAGAATTACCATAACCATTACCATTAGCAGAAGGATATGGCCTATAGTTATTACCAGAGTTGTTCCTATAAGCATTGTTGTTGAAATTATTATTTTTAATGAAATTCACATCAACATTTTCTTCTTGAGCAACCAATGAAGCTAAAGGAACATTATTTGGATCAACATTAGATCTACCATTCACAAGCATAGACATAATCACATCAATCTTATCACTCAAGGAAGAGGTTTCTTCAACAGAATTTACCTTCTTACCTTGTGGAGCTCTTTCCGTGTGCCATTCAGAGTAATTTATCATCATATCATCAAGAAGTTTTGTAGCCGCCCCAAAGTGATGGACATAAAGGTACCTCCAGCAGCTGAATCCAATAAATTCCGCGAAGAAAAATTTAGTCCGCATAGAAGGTTTGGATGATCATCCAAGTAGTCAGTCCATGGGTTGGGCAATTCTTTACCAAAGTTTTCATTCTCTACCATGCTTGAGCAACATGTTCAGTATCTAATTGCTTAAAATTCATTATGCTACTTCTCAAAGATATAATTTTAGCGGGAGGATAATATCTACCAATAAAAGCATCCTTACATTTAGTCCATGAATCAATACTATTCTTAGGCAAAGATAGCAACCAATCTTTAGCTCTTCCTCTTAATGAGAAAGGAAACACTTTCAATTTAATAATATCACCATCTACATCCTTATACTTTTGCATTTCACAAAGTTCAACAAAATTATTGAGATGGGCAGCAGCATCATCAGAACTAACACCAGAAAATTGATCTCTCATGACAAGATTTAATAAAGCAGGTTTAATTTCAAAGAATTCTGCTGTAGTAGCAGGTGGAGCAATAGGTGTGCATAGGAAATCATTATTATTTGCATTTGTGAAGTCACACAACTTAGTATTTTCAGGGGTATTCATTTTAGCAACGGTAAATAAAACAAACTAGATAAAGTAAATGCAAGTAACTAAATTTTTTTGTGTTTTTTTGATATAGAGAGCAAGACAGTAAATAAAGTAAAACTAGCAACTAATTTTTTTGTGTTTTATTTAGGTGCAGCAAACAAAGTAGTAAATAAAATAAAGCAAGACAAAAACAAAGTAAAGAGATTGAGAAGTGGAGACTCCCCTTGCAGCGTGTCTTGATCTCCCCGGCAACGGCGCCAGAAACTTGATGCGCGTAGATGTACACGTCCGTTGGGAACCCCAAGAGGAAGGTATGATGCGCACAAAGCAAGTTTTCCCTCAGAAAGAAACCAAGGTTGAATCGAACCAGGAGGAGCCAAGAAGCACGTTGAAGGTTGATGGTGGCGAAATGTGATGCGGCGCAACAACAGGGATTCCGGCGCCAACGTGGAATCGCGTACAACAAAACCAAAGTACTTTGTCCAACGAAACAAGAGGTTGTCAATCTCACCGGCTTGCTGTAACAAAGGATTAAACGTATCGAGTGGAAGATGATTGTTTGCAAGAAAACAAGTAAACACAATTGCAGATTGTATGCTATGTAAAGAATAGGACCGGGGTCCACAGTTCACTAGAGGTGTCTCTCCCATAAGATAAAAGCATGTTGGGTGAACAAATTACACGGCAATTGACAAATAGAGAAAGGCATAACAATGCATATACATGATATGATAAATATAGTGAGATTTAATTGGGCATTACGACAAAGTACATAGACCGCCATCCAACTGCATCTATGCCTAAAAAGTCCACCTTCAGGTTATCATCCGAACCCCATTCAGTATTAAGTTGCTAAGCAACAGACAATTGCATTAAGTAATGTAATCGACAACTACATCCTTAGACATAGAATCAATGTTTTATCCCTAGTGGCAACAAAGACATCACAACCTTAGAACTTTCTGTCACTGTCCCAGGTGTCAATGAAGGCATGAACCCACTATCGAGCATAAATACTCCCTCTTGGAGTTAAGAGTACAAACTTGGCCAGAGCCTCTACTAATAACGGAGAGCATGCAAGATCATAAACAACACATAAACAATAGATTGATAATCACCATAACATAGTATTCTCTATCCATCGGATCCCGACAAACACAACATATAGTATTACAGATAGTTGATCTTGATCATGTTAGGCAGCTCACAAGATCCAACAATGAAGCACAACAAGGAGAAGACGACCATCTAGCTTGCTATGGACCCATGGTCCAGGGGTGACCTACTCACTCATCACCCGGAGGCGATCATGGCGATGAAGAGTCCTCCGGTGATGAATCTCTCCTGCAGGCGCCGGAGGCGATCTCCTGAATCCTCGAGATGGGATTCGCGGCGGCGCTCTCTCGAAGGTTTTCCATATCGTGGCTCTCACTGGGGATTTCGCGACGGAGGCTTTAAGTAGGCGGAAGGGTAGGTCGTGGGGCCGACGAGGGCCCACACCATAGGCGGCGCGGGGCCCCTCTGCCGCGCGGCCCTATGGTGGCGGCGCCTCGTCGCCCCACTTCGTTATCTCTTCGGTCTTCCGGAAGCTCCGTGCAAAATAGGACCCCGGGCGAAGATTTCGTCCAATTCCGAGAATATTTCCTTACTAGGATTTCTCAAACCAAAAACAGCAGAAAACAAACTCGCTCTTCGGCATCTTGTTAATAGGTTAGTTCCAGAAATGCATAAATATGACATATAATGTGCATAAAACATGTAGGTATCATCAATAAAGTAGCATGGAACATAAGAAATTATCGATACGTCGGAGACGTATCACACGCTCCCTGTTGCCTCCTGCTCGGAGGAGCTCCATCTCTGTCTGTGGCCACCATCGGGTGGTGTGGAAGATGGCGCCCAACCCCGATGCCCTTCTCCTTCCCTCTCTGCCCCTGTATGCTCACCATCGTGTCGTCCTCACGCGCCTCATCTTGCTGTCTAGGTCCGCCGAGAGCCGCTGCCATCGCCGTTGCCCGGACGCTGCTGCGAGCGTAGAGCCGCCGGGAGGAGCGACCGCGCTAGCTGGAGGAGCTGCTGAGGCGCACGTCGACGGCCTCGACCCGCCACCACACCGCCGGATCTCCGTCGCCGTCGACCAGCACGCCGCCGGTGAGCCTCCGCCCCGCCGTGCCCTTTTTCCTCTGTACGCCGCGAGCGTAGTCGCGAGGAGAACGACGAGGACCCTCTCGATCCGATCGTGCGTGCATGCCACTTATCCACGTCGGCCACGCTGGCCCATGCGGCCTGGCCCACCCGGGCCCCTCCTCCCTCTCTTTCTTTTCTTTTTAATTTCTCCCTATCCACCTGAAAACCCCTCCTGGGCCGGCCCAAATCATCACCACCCCACGGCCCAGATCTCTTCCCGCCCTTTTATTCCGTTTAAATTTTTGAGTTGGCTATTTAAATGGGTGAAAAACCAGTGGCACTCATTTGTGAATATATAGAGATCTACTAAACCAAATCAAGTGAAACCAAGTGCATTAGTTCAGAAATTTCAATACCTTTCAAATGCCACTGGTCCCATATTTTTAAGATTTTTGTACGAATTGTGGCATATTAAACTTGCTCTATGTGTACTGCAGACTCTAGATAATTCCTAAAATTGTAGGATTAATATTTTTGGGTGAATCCAATTGGGATAGTCTTGTTTTAGTACTGACCATCTAGGAAAAATATTTTTAGTCTCTTTTCATGCATATTTGTTACTGTTTGTGTTAATGGTGTATCACATGAATTGTTGGATCAAAACTCTTTGTTTATTTAAAAAAATTGACCTTCTCTTTGTACTAAAAATGGTCAACCTATGTTTCTTTCTTGCAAAACAAAACCTTCTGAAACTTAAACCTAGTTCTATTGTTTTGCTTAACATATGGTGTGGCATATTGTTTACTCCCTTTTATTGGGTAGTGTTTTATAAACAAATTAAAATAGGAATTTGTTTTGTGCCTTTCCAAAAATGTTTGAAAATTAAATATTTATGTTTTTATTTCAAAACTAATGAACTTGCCTTCCTTGTGGTATTACGTACCAGGGAATAATTAATTTATGCACTGGTAATAACCAAGAGAGGCAATTGTTAAGTGTGATACTCTCATACCTTTACTAGGTAAATATAATGGGTTCTCCTTTATTTGCTTTGTAGTATCTATAAGTCTTTAATATGTTAGCCGTATAAGATTGGTTAGTTTTTGATTGATGCTTGTTGCTTGTTGTTTTGTTGGTGCAATGTGTTTGATTGTGTTCCTTTTATATTTTCTGACGATAGATGCGAACAATTCCGGGGAAGAAGAAGTGGTTCGGACAAGGATTTTATTTATATTGACGGGATTCTTATATTGGTGAAGTTGAAGAAGTCCAGGGACAAATAAGCCAACCAAGGCAAGCCATCTTTTGATCTCTTGCTATTTATCTTTCTTGTTGTGTTCGTTGTTCCATTATATATTTAGTTCCTTGTATCTTGTGTTATGATTGGTCCTCTACACTAGGCATACTTGCTCCCAAGAATGTTGAACCCCTTGTTGATATTATGCATGCTTACCCTAAGCATGTATGCCCCCTTGACCGCCTATATTATCATCTTCTTAGTGGTATGATGATTAACATCATGACCCTTGTTTAATCATCCTACTTATATTGTCCCTACTCATGCTTATCCTAAGTATGTATGATTCCCTTGACACCTCTTTTATCACCTCCTTAATGGTATAATTGCTAGCATCATGCCATTGTTGTCTCTTAGGTCTTACATGAAACTATAGGTTGGGAACCCCTTGGAAAAATACCTTGTTGAAAAGAACTTTTGAAAAACCTTGGGTGAGTTGGACTTACCTAAGTGTGTGTTTATGAAAGAAAAGGATCTTGGCAAAGATGGTTGGAAAGAGAATCTTGTTTATGAAAACTTTGGCGTCTAAGTATTCACCCGTGACAATTAACCTGCGCAACCACAGCTACTCCAACGTGGGCACGGAGCTTAGCTTGACGTTTTTCTTCTTAGCATGAGGCACCGCACAACTATACAAGGGTACGGTTACCCCCGAGTCCGGGTTTTGGTTGGGACAATAGTATAACGGGAGGCCTTCGGGGCTGACCCGTCCGGAAGACACTATGGGTCTCTTGGCTTGGCGGTGGAGCCACGCTCAAAGGGAGGTGAGCTACCACGGTGCCGGGGAGGTACATACTCCATTGGGTCGGACCTCTTGCTAAGTCGAATGGGCGAAAGGCTATGTTCGGGTATCCGTCGTGGCATATGTTGTTATGCGGGGATGATGCCCACACGATAGGTATCCTGATAGAGTGGGGAAAGTGTGCAAACTCGCAGAGTAAAATCTATTTGAATAGCCGCGTCCGCGGTCATGGACAGTTGGAATGGTTGTTGCTTAGCCTGATGAGTTTTGTTTTACAAAATTCTTTGACAAAGGAAAGGAAAGAACTTGTTTGAAGTACTTGGATGGTACTAGAAAATGGCGGTGACCATGCTGAGATGGTCGGAGAGGAAACGAAATTGGGTTACCCCATCCTAGTGTTTTATGTGGTAGAACTCTTTGAAGTATCATCTTCAACAAAGATATAGAGATGTCATAGGGTATATTTTGAAGTATCTTCTTTAACAAAGATATAGAGATGTCATAAGAATGTCTTATCACCCTCTTAGTGTCCCCTTCAACTGTGATGTGGGATGCTATATCCACAAGAGAAACTGATTCTCTTTCACATGCTATATCCACAAGAGAAACTGATTTTCTTTCACATGCTATATCCACAAGAGAAACTGATTCTCTTTCACATGCTATATCCACCAGAGAAATTATTCTTCCTCTCTTGTCTTCTTTGGTTAGAATTGTTATCACCTTCTTGATGGTTTGCGAGTACAATTCAAATGTACTCACGGCTTTGTCCCCGGCTATTTACTTGGCCGACTTGGAGGAATTCGGCGATGAAGAAGGGAGTTGACGATGTCTATGCGAACTAGGAATGTCTTCCCGCCGCCTGCCCGTAGGGTTAAGGCATGACTTGGCTCTACGCCATCGAAGTGATTTTGCTACCTATGATTAGATTAGGCCCTTCGAGGCTATCTTGTAAAGATGGGTCATGTGACCTTATTGTAATTTTCTTATTCCGTTTTGTAAAGGATGATGTAATTTGATATCAGTTCGGTATGTGTTCACGGCACATGATCATGGGAACGTGAACTGTATACATAACAGTGTATTTCGACAGCTAGTCCGGGGTCCCCACAGCTGGTATCGAGCTATCCTGACTGTAGGAGACCTTAGTTAGCATGGACGTTAGTTAGGAAAACAAATACTTGGGAAAAACTATTTACGAAAAAAAATATTTCTTTAGTCGGAAGCATAGCTTCTACTCCTCTTATTTCTTCGAAACTTCTAAATTCTTATCTCTCCACTTTATAAAAAGGTTGGAAAAATTCTTACTCTATTGTCTCATCCACTTCAAACCTACACATTGGACGATGTCCCCAACTCAGGCCGGAGACTCGAACTCAAAGATGTATCAATCCCTCAGGAAGACTCATGTATCTCCAACGATAGCTATTGGAGATTGGATGCCGACTTAGTCATGCACATAAAAGGATAATAAGATCACATCTTTGGTTGTCACCAAAGTCTTTCAAGGAGCTGACCTTGTTCCTCCATGGACTTGCACTTTTGCAGTCGCCAGGGACCAAGTCCTCAATCCTTGACTAGTAATTTTTAGGCCAGCCACCAGAAGTTGCCGTAGTGCCTCCACAACTACCCCTCTGAAGATCTCACGTCCTCGAGATGATGAGACCATAAGATCTACGCAGTTTTCGCCTTCGCTTCAACATCGATGACTCAATACCAGGCCTGCATCGCCACCAACTACTACCAGGATCCAAGTTGAAGCCAATGTCGGCAAGATGAAGACGTCGGCATATGTGACCAGCCCCAAACCTATAGGATGGATAGGACAAACTCAATCGCTTTGATTGAGCTACCCCCACGTATTAGTCATCCATGGGTACTTGTGTTACCATGTCTGGTTTGATGATTGCTTGTAGTTCCCTAAGTGTGTTGTCTTGAGTGTTTTTATTTGTTTGTTGTGTGTTTGATTGTCTTGGTCTTTAGGTCTGAAAAATACTCTTGGTGTGATAACCTAGCTTAGAAAGCCTCCCTAAGATGTTTTCACCGTCATCCACCTCGCCGATAATATACTAATTGCTAGTTAATTGGATAAGTTAACCCTGTTAACCATCGATCTTCAACCATCAGAGGAACTGACCCTACCCCGATCTACGCCAACTACTTTCAAGATCAGCCGAAGCATCTCTAGGACGCCCAGAAAGGAGAAGCCCGTACCTTCAAGAGTGACAGCACTTCTGCGAGAAGCCATACTAATTTGGTCTAACCCTGGAGCAACATTGCGTTAACCTCGAGGATATCTTCTTGGAACCACCCTCTAACACACCGTCTAAAAAGATGAGAGCAAAATAGCATCAAAGCCAAGCTACATCACATGGTTCATCTGGTCCTCATGACCTCATCAAATGAAGCTCATGAAGATACCTCAAGACTCAAGATTAGGCGTAGTTACCCACTCACTTCTTAACTGATAAGTCAGCACCGACTCGCAAGCTGAAGATTGTCTTTGACGACCTTTGATGCTGATTCATATGGACAACAACCAGGCGCTTCATCGACTTACTAACTTACCGCACGTTATATGGTCTAATAAACACCGTGAGTGCCTCTTGAAGCCGCGGACTACACATCACCTCTTGAAGACTCTTCAACTGAATGCGGAAGATTGATGACTTCTTCAGAAGCCCCAGACAGAGCCACAAGGCAGAAGCTCAGAGTTTTCTGAAAATCCTGATGAAAAATCTTAAGGGTGGAAGACTTCGACTTCCACTAAAAATTGGAGCTGACCCTAAAGTTTTAAACCTTTCTAAAACGCCGTTGAAAACTTGGGATGCACTAACTCTCCCAGAATCTTGAACACATGCCAGGATCGATTAGAAGCTACAGATCTAACACCTCCATGGAGTAGTCAACCTCTTCATAAGGCTCACCTCGGAAAGAATCCACCATGTCGCCCAGAAGTTGAAGCAACGACCTTCTCGATAACGACACATCTACAGAAGAATGGAGCCTAACTTTAGTTAAACTTTACAACCTTCCTAGTCCCACGCTTAGTAATCTCGGGACGAGATTATTTTAAGGGTGGAAGATCTGTCACACCCTAACTTTTGCAATCTTGTTTAATTGTCCTTAGTGCAAAAATCAGGGGGAACAAAAACTTTTTCTATAGACTAATTAGATGAATTTCCTTGATCTGTTTGTTATAATGAAATGCTTTGATCTGCTGGTAGATGAATTGTCTTGATTTGCTAGTTGAGTTTTGTCTTGAGCTACCTCAGAGAACAATACCTCTAGTGGTAAAATCATCCTTGAATTCAAAACTTGGGATCATCTACCCCCCCCCCTTAATACATCCTTCTCTCTTACCCTAGTCAAAAACCCTAAGGCATCATAAATTTGGCTAAGTCCCAAAATCTATTTAAGGTTCCATTTTGGAACCCCTGGATTAAGCTACCCCTTGCCATCTAAGGAAATGCACTTGGCCCTATATCTACCTTATCATGAGCACTTCCCAACCATGTCCTTGCCTTAAACCAAATCACTCATATACCCACTGATCCTTGATGATTTTGAAGCTAAGTCAATAAGATGTTTTGGCAGGATTAAAATGTTCCAACTTTGGCAGTTGTTTCTTAAGCACCTACAACTGTTATTGGTGACCTCAATGCATGGATCTCATCTATGCAACATCCTCTACAATTTCCACGTCTTGCATGTCCCATTCTACCCTTTTAATTCTTATTTTCACTTGATCTTGTACTCTATCCAATGTTTAACCCCTAGATCACTTCTTCCTCTTTTACCACTTGTCTTTCTTTATCTCAAGTTGAATCCTCACAAAACCAAGAGTGGGAGTGATGGTACATTGTGTAGCCACCATCTACCCTTGAGATCTCTCCTCCCTAAATTAATTCCTCTTTCTCACAAGTTCTCTAAACCCTATTTAATTTCTTCTCTAGTTTGCTCACTACAAAACCACTTCTAGTTTTATCAAAGCTTTTCAAAATATTTCACTTTATTTATCTTTCTACTAAATGCTAGTTTATGGTATTTATAACATTTCTTCCTCTTCTTGCTTTTATCTTGTTTATTTCAAATAAAAAAAAAACAACCTTTGGCTAATACACTTCTCTCATTTTCTCACCATCATCTTCATATTCTTCAAACCATGTTTGGACCATGTGCTCATTTGATCTTTCACATGATTTATTTCCATTTTCCATATCCTCCCCAAAAATCCTTCAAATTATTTCTAGATTCCATGCTAGACCTAACCTTTTTGTTCATCTACACTATATGTAGCCTATCGGGTCCGTTTGGGCACTTTGCATGCCATCTAAGCAATGCATATGGGAGGGTGGCCGAGCCATGCATGTGCACTTGATGCCCAGCCGCATCCTCCCCTCTCACATTGGCCCAAGCCAATGGAATGCATTGCCCCTATCCCTCCTATAAACACCTACGCCCCAGCTGTTCCCCTAGCTCAGCTCTTGACCATTCCTCTACTTCTCTCTCTCTATCACTTTTCTTGGGAACCGTTGGAGGAGAGCACGCCCCTCTCTTCTCTTTGTCTGTCTTGCACGCCAGCCATTAGCTGACCTAGCCCCCTCAAGTACATCCCCATGATGCATGCATGCCAGTGTATTGGAGTACAAGAACCCTTGCTGCACCATTCTTCTTCACTTCCCACGGTGGACAACCGTATCTTTGAAAATAGCGACCTGAGCACTCCAGGCCCCGATGCCGCGCCAGGGAGACGTCTTGGCCTCTCTCTTCCCGATGCGCTTGCTACCGATGATAGCCATGCGCCGAAACCCTCTCTCTCTCGTGCTCGTCCCGACCGTGGTCACCACGACCGTAGCACGCCAATCCGTTCCCGAACGGACAAGTCTCTAAAGTCGTATCCTGTGACATAGGCCTGCAAGGCACCGTGCGCAGACCCCAACTCAATGATCGGCTTCTTCCCGCGTGCCCTCTCCTTCCCACTGAACGCATCAAACACCTTAGTGCACGCGCAGTGACCAGCTCGTTTCGGGAGACTCGGCACGCCTTTTTCCTTGATTCCAGCCGCACTGAATCCACCTTTGGATGCCCTACTCAATGGCACCGCTCCTCCTCCCAATCGCGTTCGTGGTTTGTCGCCACCATTCTCCCTACACCATGCCCACGGTGCACCTCCTCCCGGCTATAAAAGCCGGCTGAGCTCCCCTCCCTCCACCACACCTCGCCACACCTCGACACTCCCCTGTCCCAGTTCACAGAAGTGCTGCGGCACGCTCCCTGCTGCCTCCTGCTCGGAGGAGCTCCATCTCTGTCCGTGGCCACCATCGGGTGGTGTGGAAGATGGCGCCCAACCCCGACGCCCTTCTCCTTCCCTCTCTGCCCCTGTATGCTCACCATCGTCTCGTCCTCACGCGCCTCATCTTGCTGTCCAGGTCCGCCGAGAGCCGCTGCCATCGCCGTTGCCCGGACGCTGCTGCGAGCGTAGAGCCGCCGGGAGGAGCGACCGCGCTAGCTGGAGGAGTTGCTGAGGCGCACGTCGACGGCCTCGACCCGCCACCACACCGCCGGATCTCCGTCGCCGTCGACCAGCACGCCGCCGGTGAGCCTCCGCCCCGCCCTGCCCTTTTTCCTCTGTACGCCGCGAGCGTGGTCGCGAGGAGAACGACGAGGACCCTCTTGATCCGATCGTGCGTGCATGCCACTTATCCACGTCGGCCACGCTGGCCCATGCGGCCTGGCCCACCCGGGCCCCTCCTCCCTCTCTTTCTTTTCTTTTTAATTTCTCCCTATCCACCTGAAAACCCCTCCTGGGCCGGCCCAAATCGTCACCACCCCACGGCCTAGATCTCTTCCCGCCCTTTTATTCCGTTAAATTTTTTGAGTTGGCTGTTTAAATGGGTGAAAAACCAGTGGCACTCATTTGTGAATATATCGAGATCTACTAAACCAAATCAAGTGAAACCAAGTGCATTAGTTCAGAAATTTCAATAGCTTTCAAATGCCACTGGTCCCATATTTTTAAGATTTTTGTACGAATTGTGGCATATTAAACTTGCTCTATGTGTACTGCAGACTCTAGATAATTCCTAAAATTGTAGGATTATATTTTTGGGTGAATCCAATTGGGATAGTCTTGTTTTAGTACTGGCCATATAGGAAAAATATTTTTAGTCTCTTTTCATGCATATTTGTTACTGTTTGTGTTAATGGTGTATCACATGAATTGTTGGATCAAAACTCTTTGTTTATTTAAAAAAATTGACCTTCTCTTTGTACTAAAAATGGTCAACCTATGTTTCTTTCTTGCAAAACAAAACCTTCTGAAACTTAAACCTAGTTCTATTGTTTTGCTTAACATATGGTGTGGCATATTGTTTACTCCCTTTTATTGGGTAGTGTTTTATAAACAAATTAAAATAGGAATTTGTTTTGTGCCTTTCCAAAAATGTTTGAAAATTAAATATTTATGTTTTTATTTCAAAACTAATGAACTTGCCTTCCTTGTGGTATTACCTACCAGGGAATAATTAATTTATGCACTGGTAATAACCAAGAGAGGCAATTGTTAAGTGTGATACTCTCATACCTTTACTAGGTAAATATAATGGGTTCTCTTTTATTTGCTTTGTAGTATCTATAAGTCTTTAATATGTTAGCCGTATAAGATTGGTTAGTTTTTGATTGATGCTTGTTGCTTGTTGTTTTGTTGGTGCAATGTGTTTGATTGTGTTCCTTTTATATTTTCCGACGATAGATGCGAACAATTCCGGGGAAGAAGAAGAAGTGGTTCGGACAAGGATTTTATTTATATTGACGGGATTCTTATATTGGTGAAGTTGAAGAAGTCCAGGGACAAATAAGGCAACCAAGGCAAGCCATCTTTTGATGTCTTGCTATTTATCCTTCTTGTTGTGTTCGTTGTTCCATTATATACTTAGTTCCTTGTATCTTGTGTTATGATTGGTCCTCTACACTAGGCATACTTGCTCCCAAGAATGTTGAACCCCTTGTTGATATTATGCATGCTTACCCTAAGCATGTATGCCCCCTTGACCGCCTATATTATCATCTTCTTAGTGGTATGATGATTAACATCATGACCCTTGTTTAATCATCCTACTTATATTGTCCCTACTCATGCTTATCCTAAGAATGTATGATTCCCTTGACACCTCTTTTATCACCTCCTTAATGGTATAATTGCTAGCATCATGCCATTATTGTCTCTTAGTTCTTACATGAAACTATAGGTTGGGAACCCCTTGGAAAAATACCTTGTTGAAAAGAACTTTCGAAAAACCTTGGGTGAGTTGGACTTACCTAAGTGTGTGTTTATGAAAGAAAAGGATCTTGGCAAAGATGGTTGGAAAGAGAATCTTGTTTATGCAAACTTTGGCGTCTAAGTATTCACCCGTGACAATTAACCCGCGCAACCACAGCTACTCCAACGTGGGCACGGAGCTTATCTTGACGTTTGTTCTTCTTAGCATGAGGCACCGCACAACTATACAAGGGTACGGTTACCCCCGAGTCCGGGTTGTCATGGTTGGGACAATAGTATAACGGGAGGCCTTCGTGGCTGACCCGTCCGGAAGACACTATGGGTCTCCTGGCTTGGCGGTGGAGCCATGCTCAAAGGGAGGTGAGCTGCCACGGTGCCGGGGAGGTACATACTCCATAGGGTAGGACCTCTTGCTAAGTCGAATGGGCGAAAGGCTATGTTCGGGTATCCGTCGTGGCATATGTTGTTATGCGGGGATGATGCCCACACGATAGGTATCCGGATAGAGGTGGGGAAAGTGTGCAAACTCTGCATAGTAAAATCTATTCGAATAGCCGCGTCCGCGGTCATGGACGGTTGGAATGGCTGTTGCTTAGCCTGATGAGTTTTGTTTTACAAAATTCTTTGACAAAGGAAAGGAAAGAACTTGTTTGAAGTACTTGGATGGTACTGGAAAATGGTGGTGACCATGCTGAGATGGTCGGAGAGGAAACGAAATTGGGTTACCCCATCCTAGTGTTTTATGTGGTAGAACTCTTTGAAGTATCATCTTCAACAAAGATATAGAGATGTCTTTGAAGTATCTTCTTTAACAAAGATATAGAGATGTCATAAGAATGTCTTATCACCCTCTTAGTGTCCCCTTCAACTGTGATGTGGGATGCTATATCCACAAGAGAAACTGATTCTCTTTCACATGCTATATCCACAAGAGAAACTGATTTTCTTTCACATGCTATATCCATAAGAGAAACTGATTCTCTTTCACATGCTATATCCACCAGAGAAATTATTCTTCCTCTCTTGTCTTCTTTAGTTATAATTGTTATCACCTTCTTGATGGTTTGCGAGTACAATTCAAATGTACTCACGGCTTTGTCCCTGGCTATTTACTTGGCCAGACTTGGAGGAATTCGACAGATGAAGAAGGAGTTGACGATGTCTATGCGAACTAGGAACGTCTTCCCGTCGCTGCCCGTAGGGTTAAGGCGATGACTTGGGCTCTACGCTACGAAGTGATTTTGCTACTCGATGATTAGATTAGGCCCTTCGAGGCTATCTTGTAAAGATGGGTCATGTGACCTTATTGTAATTTCCTTATTCCGTTTTGTGAAGGATGATGTAATTTGATATCTGTTCGGTTATGTGTTCACGGCACACTGATCATGGGAACGTGAACTATATACATAACAGGGTATTTCGGACAGCTAGTCCGGGGTCCCCACAGGTTACTCATCTCATTTGCAAAAACGTAACGACGCGTCGTTAGCACAAACATGTTCCCCCAAGATTAAACAAGAACTTGCAGGCATCAATAGAAAATTGACATTAGCAGAGTTTAGATAGGTGTGGATCATGCACGACGCCGGTGAAGCAGATTCGGTTCATACACAGCGGTGTCGGTGAGCTAGATCCGATGCAGTGGACGATGGATCCTGCGAAACGGATCCGGTGGGGTGGACGATACCGTAGCTGAAGCGACTGTGGTAGACTGCTGGATGAGTATATGGTTTCGAGGTTTGGCGGGGATGATCCGGTCCAGTTGATGACATTGTCGATGAAGCGGCTCCAGGTGGCAGCCGAATGAGGACGATCGCGTGGCCTCGGGTAGGCTAGGGTAGTCCGTCGGGGATGTTGTGGTGCGGTGGTCGTGGAGGTGAGAGAGAGACAACTTGGGAAGTTCCGGTGATTGGTCTCAGAGGAGAGACTGAGGGTAATGAATTTTTTTCGGAGGGTTTCCGGGGCTAGGGAGGTGGTGATAGAAAAAATGACGGCCAGACCCCCCACCAACCGACTTATACATGGACATTGATGTCATCTTTACGATTGTAGAATGGAAATTTGGAAGCGTGTGAAACAATTGTATTTAGTGGGCGGGAAGTTTTACCACAGGAATGACATATTGAATTTGGCTAAGGACCAAGTATAATAACAATAAATTATAAGACCGTACAAGTACCTCTGGTCAAGGCCGAGTTACACATCAAATCATCATCACGTTGAATATCAGTTATAATGATCATGATCTATCTTTAAAATCCCATTGAAAACGCGTCTGAAATATTTCAGGATTGGCGGGACATTTTGCCGACCGACTGAAATTTGATTTTGATTATGACTATGGTCCAAGTAATATAATACTAATATTTTTTTGGAGGTGGGCGGAGGGGAAAACCCCATCGTTTGTTATTTATTCCCAAAAATAGCCAAGTAGACAGTCCAAGTACATCGAGAGAAATATAATACTAATATAAAAATGGTAGACCATGCGAAGTAGCTCTGCTCAGGCCTTTATGGCTAGCGGTCACATCAAGCCATCATCACAAACAAAATCAGTTACTCCCATGTCCTCCGAACTGCAATTAAAAAATGCCTCTGAAATATTCCGGACTTAATTGGCTAGGGGTTTTGTAGCTCGACTGATTTTTATTTTGAGTGTGCCAACAGTCGAAGCAATAATCTATCTATATCTATATCTATCCATCTATCCACTATATAAAAAAATATCTCAGTTTTTGAAATCGGATAAGCCATCACCATGATGCACAAGCAATTATTGGCCGTTGGATTTTGTCACATCAGTTCTCCAACGCTTGATCCAATGGTCAAAGTTCTTTGGATTCGCTCGGGAACTGCGCATGCCAAAACGAGTCTGACAAACTGGCGATACATTGAATGCAAATCTTGCAAGGTAAAAAAATGCAAATCTTGCAGGATCGTATGTGGCTGCTATGAGCTGAAGTACTCCACGAAACCATGAGCATACATGTAGATGGGAATCCCATGTAGATGATCTGAAGAACGACCCGCTGCATCTTTCACAAATAAGTCTACATGACATGATAAACTTTAATTAAGCAGCAGCCACTTAACAATCATTGCCAAAAATCTAACGGGTTCAACAGTATGCTGGTAATTATCTATTATATATAAACACCCAAAAAATAAATTAGCAAGTAAGAAAGGAGTGTCAATGCCACCAAGACTTACAAAAAAAGAGAATTAGCACTTCGTAGTCTCTTTGTTTTAACACATACCTTCTTCTAGTAATAGAAAAAATGGTAGACCGGCACAGTGCCTCTGCTCAGGAATCCAGGGTCTAGGGTCACATCAAGTCATAATCAGAACCAAAATCGGTTCCCATGTTCTCCAATTCAAAACCCGTACAAAATATTTCAGTGTGTGAAATAATTGTATTCGATAGGCAGGAGGTAATGCTACCGTGTTGAGATTTTGAATTTGACTGTTGTTAAGGTAATAATTATATGGAGTCGAAATTTGGTAGCATACATAAGTATCTCTGTTTACAACTCGCCTCTACACAAGTAGGTAAAACTTTTGAGCTGCAGCACAACACAAAGGAGAAGCCATTGTTCCGTTCTTTGCACTCAATAAAAAGATGAATGAACCAGACTAGTTGACAAGCTTCTAGACCTGGGCTATATGTAGAAAGCTGGAAATCAATGAATCACATAAAATCATCAGTGTCAAGCTTCATGCACTAGCCTTTCAAGCTTCATGCCCTAGCCAACGCAACCAAAAGTCTGAACTGATGGAAAGAGCTAGGCAATCCACTTATACGTCTCAACATAGCGAACGCAACAAAAAGTCCAAACTGACGGAAAGGACTAGACCGAGAGAAGAGAAGAGAAGGTTTGCGAAAGCTAGGACTCAAACTTGAGACTCTGGGCTCTGATACCATGTCAAGATCATGCACAAGCCAACACAACCAGAAGTCCGAACTGATGGAAAGGGCTAGGCAATCCACTTATACATATTAACAATCAGCAGGGTTCCCGTTCAAAAAAAAAACAATCAGCAGGGTTATCACTCCATCGAGTTGATTCATAGAGTAGCTAGTACACAAAAGGATAGGTCATATCAAATCCACATCACAACAAGGAAACGGTCACCAAGATCATAGAAATTGCAGATAAATGCACCTACGAAATATGCTCAGATTAAGGTACCATTTTACAGGACCAAGGTACTGACCTGTCACTGTCCCCATTCATCTCGAATTATCTAGCACATAGTTTTCTTACTAGCTTTGCTAACCTGCTCCAGTAGGACCTCCTTCTCTTTTGTTATCGTTCTAAAATTGTCGACTTCTAGTCTTAGCGCAGTTGATGCAACTCGTTCTACTTGGAGTTGCTCCTCTAGAACTTGAGCATGCAAATACTTTGACTTGGACATGGACTTGCACTTCAACAGTCCAGCATTCCGCAAGAAAGTGTCTTTTGCAGTACCTTTCTTTTTTATTGCCATGAAAAATTCCTTCACACATTCTTCATCGGTTTTTCCAGACCGTTTTTACAGGGTTTTGCCATCTCTAATTTCATATCTTCCTGCAAAAAATTCAGTTCGTACACATGTGTAAACATGATAGTTACTACAGAGAAACTTGCTGACAGTAGATTTATCATGTGTATGACCTACTTTTATTCCTACAATTTATCACATGAATTTTAATAAACATCTATAATATCATATTGACATGTACTTTACTACTCCTACAAGTTGGGATGTGAGCCGTCACAAAATTTCAATCGTAGAGAAGATTTACAAGAACACTTTGTGCGACTTCTCCAATCCCCACTTCAAGTTTGTTCTTCTGGCATGCTTCAAAAATCTCTGGCAGAGTCATCTCTTTGTTTGGTTTCCTTTTACTTGCATTATGTAACATCTGCATTTTAGTAGTACCATTTATAAATCGAATAACGTGCTTGAAATTGAGGATTATAATATAAGCTGCACACAGGTATATACTCTGCATGATCTTTTACTAAAATATTTCTAAATATCAGTATAAAACAACATGTCCTTACTTTTTGCCGAATGTGCACAACAAGTTAAGAGATCCTGTACGGCTAGGTAAAAGTAGTTTACCGCGGTTTTTCTGATTCTGTTTAGCCAAATTCTGCAAAAGGAGACTAGTGAGACACTGCTGCAAATAAGAACCCAAGACGATGTGATCTGGTCTCAGTCTTACAAATGATACCATATTCTTTGGATCAGACCAGTGCTTCACAAGATCTCCCCACTGTTTTGTCAGTCATTTGCTTAAGAAGAGATCTAGTTGGAACACTCCCAGTAATCTTTCCAGTGAAGTATTCTTTCTTTAGCATGCTGCGAGAATAGACTATTGAAAGCACGTTTTACTTCCTCTTGGTCCTCATGGAACTCGAACCTTAACTGCACAACAATATAAACTGTTGGTGCGATATACATAGAGCCAACAACAAGCTAGAAGGAATGGGACGTGCCAATTTGGTATGCTGGTATGAGTAACATTACGAGGAGAAAGATGGCTTACGTGTAACCTGTGCACTAATTTTTCAAAATGCACAGAGGTGTCTACGTGCTCTTTCCATGTTGCGAAGATAGGAATTTCATTCCTAACGAAAATTCCTACCTCCGATGCTAATTTAAAAGATTCTTCTGCGTCCAGTGGCCTTATGCCACATATGATATATGAAAGGCAAAATCTTGATTCCATCCCAGCAAGCTTAGCTATGAGCATTTTCCCTACTGTTGGGCCTACGGTTTTCTTGATCGTGGTGCAACTACAAAGTTAAGAATTACATCAAGCTATCAAGGTAGATATATGTATATCTATAATTATATAACTATATAACGGAGCATGAAACTATAAGCATTGGAAAATGTACCTTCTTCGGTGTGGGGCTCATCCTCAGGGGAGTTGTCTCTGGCAGAACTAATAAGGGTCAGTGGGAGATCATCAACAGTTTGTTGATGTTGTGCTAGCAGTGTTTAGCCAGTTGTGGTTTGGTAGTATTTCCTACCACAGCTACTGCTGGTCCCAATTGTGGCTTGCAAGTTACTCTGGGAACTGGTTTTGCTGCCAATTGTGGCTGAGAAGTTGTTGTGGAAACTGGTTCTGCTGCCAATTATGGCTGAGAAGTTGTTGTGGACACTGGTTCTGCTGCCAATTGTCGTTGGTTGACTGGATTGGGAACAGGTGGCTGATTCAACCGCTTGGGGTGTTTACCACGTTTTTTTATTTCAGTACTCTTAGCATTTTCTGCAAGTAGTGGCATGAATCACTGAGACTGTCTAGTAGCAGAAGAAGATTTCTTTTTTGGTTGCAGCTGTTCTATCACTGATTCAGGTGCCTGTTGAATGGTCTTCCTCTCATTGGTGGTTCCTGCAAAATTCTTACTTAAAGCTGCAGATTCCGGGCACACATAAACGATATTTCAGTCTACAGAAGTCCCATATATAATGATATGCAAATGGAATAGAACGAAGAACAGTAAAGGATGACATGCATGCTGAAACATATATATGATGCGTTAAGGAGACCTGGAGATGGCATGTGAATATAATTGGTGGGACTCATACAAGTATACAACACATGAAAGTTGCAACAGATATCTCAAAGTATAAACATAGAAATCACCTGGTGGGGTTGAGGAGAATTGCCAGGAAAGGCATCTTCCTGAGTCAGCTCTCCAAGAGGCTCAACAGGATCAAATTGTGAATCATAACATTGTTCTTTATCTTTGGGGAGGGGAAAGGGTTCTTCTCCTATTTTGTTCGGGTTTGCGCTAGAGGCAATAGCATTACACATGTTTGTGCCTATACGGCTTGCAAATCTGCCATATATCGCCTGTTTCCGTCCCTCGTTATAATCATTCTGTAGTGCAATATATCTAGCATGCATTAAAAAACATTTAATAATGAGAAGGCAGTGCAAGCAAGCAAAAAAATACTTTTCAAAATCACATGCATAATGAAAGCGGCCATATAAAAGTGTTTATCAACCTTCTTGGGAGTGGGCGCGTGTACGTTTTGGTTTCCTGCCGTGGACCATGGAGGCGCTTTGTGTACCCATCTGTCCGGTCCGGTGGACGGAGGGAGTCAGGGATTAAGATACGAGAACCCGGCGATGGTGTCGTGGGCGACACTGTCGCTGACAAGGCTCCGTCGCGGTGGAAGTCGACTACGGAGGAGCTCGTATGGTACAGTGGTCGTCGGTGTGGGGAAGCTACTCCGGCTTGCTAGAAAGCAAGAGGGAGACAGTGGAACATCGTCGACCACTAAGGTGGCTGATGAGAAGACAGTAGTGTTGGGGTGGGACAGTGGGCCGCCGGCGGCGTGTGAGATGATCCGGTGGGTCATGTGAGGTGGAAGCGTGTGAGAGAGATGTGGGTTTCAGCACCGCCGGTGGTAGGTTTGGATTTAGAGGTCCGGGGGGATAAGATCGGCACCTATTTATGGCTCCTCCCTAGAAGAAACAACAAAAATACTATCTATGTGCTTCACTCATTGTGACAACCAAACAAATGAACAATTTTCCTAAACACTTACTCCCTTGAGTTACTCGCTTTCACTTCACTCACTCTACTTGCCCAAGCTAGTTTACTTGTAATATTTTCTTTCGTCGTTTCCTAGATAGAAGTAAAATATACCTTACACACTCAAGTCCACTGCTTTGCACCAAAGGCCATATAAGTGAATGGGTAGTTTACATTTATCTCCTTGTGGGTTCGATACTCAAATACTTATCGAATTGTACTACGGTGATTCCCTTCACTTGGGGATTATCAGAGTTCCACAAATGGGAGCATGGGCGATGATGGTCAACCAAAAAATCCTTAGAGTGATCATCAGATTTGTGTCGATAATGATGAGGCACCACAAGGATCTAGGTTTGATACCCAATGGTATTTGCGTTTAGGTCCATTGTCTTCCCAATAGAAGTGGGACCTATGTTTGTCCATAATGCGGTGTACGCTATCCCCTAGCATGTAGACCCCCCATCGCATGAAGTGGCAGACTAGAGAGGCATGCATTGATAAGAGTGAGTCTCGAAAGAGATGACATGAACTCACACATCCATGGGTCTGCCTACCTGGCCACCTTAGGAGTTAGAGGACCTGTAACAATCCCTCTTTTAGCTAAAATTTATTATGGTTTGTTTGTGCATCATGGCATCAACATTATTTTTCCTAAGAAAATTGCATAAAGGAATACATTTTGGAAACCTCTAATGTTATGCAAAACCCTCTGAATTCAAATCCTCTCAAATGTTTCAGAATTTTCAAACTAAAATACGGTTGCAATTGTGCTTTGTTAAGAAGTACATTGTTATTTTGAAAGTTTCAAATAGCAATAGAAGTTTGAAAAATAGAATTTAGAAAAGAAGAGAAGAACCCTCCCCTGTTTTGGGCCTCAGCCCAACTCTCCTCTTCCCCTCTCCACTCTGCACAGTCCAAAAAAGGCCCAGCTCGGCCCACCCCCACCCACAAGGAGTTATGTACAAAACCGCCACTCCCTCTCATACCTCCGTTTGCCCAAGCAGCTCGGTGGCAGCACCGGCGAGCTTGGCCGCGCCAAGATTCGAGCCGCCGCCCCTGGACCTCTACAAGTACCCCGCCGACCGCCACAAGAAACTCTAGCCCCGCCCACTTCTTCTCCCTCCTCCGTTCTCTCTCACACGCAGCGGCCAAAACCCTAGCCATCGATGTCGGCCGGCCTCGTCGTTTGGCGCCTCCCCGAGCTCCACCGAGGTGCCCACGAGCTCCACCTCGTCGCCATGAATCTCGTAGCCGAAAGAATCGGCCAGGGATGCAACCAATCGACATGGACACCCCCTTCTTCTCCGCGCCCGGCCGCCGGCAACCGGCTCGATGCCGGCGCTCGAGGCCTCCCGTGGCCTCGTTGTCGCCACCATCCTCTTCGCGGTGAGCTCCTCTACCTCATGGACCCCTTCGCCCTCTCCCTCGCGCCCTCGAGCTCCGCCACTCGGCATCGCCACCGACCACGCTCCGGCAACCATTCGAGAGCGGCGCTGCCACCAACAGGTCGCACATGAACTCCTCGTTCGAACACGCCCCTCCGCAGCTCACTGGCTCGACCAGAGCATATGGCTCACCGGCTGATGTCATCGTGACGTCATGCCGACGCATAAAGCCTTTTCTTTTTTCTGTATTTCAATTTCTGTAATTAATAAATCCATGATAGGTGGGACCCCTTGTCAGGTTTTTAATATTTTTGTAAATAGTTATGAAATGAATAAAACTATGACAGCGGGCCATGTCTGTCATAATTTTAATATTTTATAGGAATTTCTAGAAAATGATTTAAAATGATTAAATCTTGTGAAATTCATAAGTAATTCATTTTAAATCAGAAAAATATGTATAATATATCAAAATCTTCAAAAAAATGAGATCTAAAACTTGGTGGCAAAATCATGCATTGTTAAACAAATTTGAATGCTAGTTGTTTTAGAAGAACTAATTGTACCCCTCTGAGGTTTCGGGAACTGCTAACCCTTGTTCGCCGAAACCCAGTTAAATTGTCGAACATGTCTCAGGGTTAGTTTCAATACCTTGAATATGTCATGTCATCATCCTTGTATGCGCATCGCATTATGCCATGTGTTGATTGTTGTTCTACATTTCTGTTGTTTTCTTCTTCGCGATTGATAGAGCAAGTGCCCGAGACGATGAAGATCGACAACGACGCAACTCAATAATTGTCCATCAACGAACAAGTCAAGTACAAGATCCTCAAAGATCCATATTGGCTTGTCAGGGACAAAGGCAAGCTCTAACCTGGTTCATATATGGTTTCGAAATGCTTGTACTTCTAATTTCTACATATTGCATACGATTCCAATATGTGTTATCGGCAGATATAGTTATCCTATATGTTGCATTTACCATCCTTGTAGCCTAAAATAGCTGATTCACCGATCCCAGCAAAACTAAGTTTGAGCTTGTGTGCATTGCTAGAGCCGTTATATCGAATATGCTTAGCCATGCTTAGTTGACGAATTCTGATCCATCCGGTTGATGAATCAGAGCTGCGATTGAACCTAGTATGACAGGATGATGTGGTAAGATCAGTGAAGATAATTAAACATGCTTAAAGGCTTGGATGGGCTACCACATAGGGATGTGGTGATTTGTTTCGTTCTTGCCGATACTAGGATCTGAGTTCTCGCTTCGGAACCAAGACCGAGCCTACAACCACACGGGGCCCATGGAAACTCCTTGGCGCGATCTTGCCTAGTCTGTTCATGAGTCATATAGTTTGCGAGTTCCATTTGGCATTTGCATGGGGAAGGTGTGGAAAAGGATTTCAAAGGTGCATCATACAGGGCGTGGCCGGGGTGAAGGATGCTGGAGGCATTGAACTGGATCCCCTGCGCACAACAATCGGTACCACCTCGGAAAATGGCTACCTACGATGACGGATCTGCCCAGTTGGAGTGACTCATGAATTAGGCGAAGCAAGGGAAATGTTTTGGTCGACTACCCTCTGCCGGCACACCAAGGAAGTTTGTATCGTACGGCGCTAAGAGTCGGTCGGCGCGTGTGGGTAAGTTGTACACCCATGCAGGGTTAAATCTTTTCGGAAAGCCGTGTCCACGGTTACGGACGACTTGGTGATAGATTATGTGATCATAGACAACATGAACCTAATCGTAAAACTTGGAATTAATGTGTGAATAAGGATCCCTTCTCAGGGTATCGAGGGGGTGATCCTAGTTGATAGGACCAACTAATGATGAAGATTCCGTGGATTCAATATGATGATCAGTAGAGCTAGAAATATCGCTCTCTTATCCCTTTTTAAAATGATCTGAGTAGACGAGTTTCTACTCCCTCTTGTTTTACAAAGAAAACTGGCTTTGCGCAAAATAAGCTCTACATAAAGCCTCGCATACCAGCTTTGCTAACATGTTGTACTAAGTCTTGCTGAGTCCCTGTACTCAGCTTTGCATGCTTTTGTTTCAGACAAAGTCACTCCGAGAGATGGTGGTTTCTAGGTCGACATCGACGAATAGCTTGGGATTCCAAGGTGGCAGCCTGGAATCTATGGGCTAGGACGTCGCGGTTATGCTCCTAACCTCTTAGGCCTTTTGTTATCTTGCTATTTAGATTAGCATAACTTCTCTTTCGTTGATTGATGAAATGTTAGGTAAGTGACCTATGCTTGTAATGCTTTGGTTATTTGCTCAGTTATGAGCTTGTATTACTCTTTGAGTCATAGAGTCACTGTTGTGTTACCGATTTTCATCCCGTAAGCCCTAGAGATCTAGGTTAGGCTTATGCCAGATGTGATGTCTGGGTTTGTCTAGCCCCGACCTCTGGGGTTCCCAACAGGACCCTAGTCCAAAGCTGTAAGAGCCCTATCGCAAATAGGGAGGCCAAGATATGTGAACGGGAAGCAACCTAGCTTGTAGTTAAGCATATGGGCAACGTTCTGCTCTCCTAGTAGTTGGTCCCCAAAACCATGACCTCGCTCTTGTGAAAGTTGATCCTAAGCCTAGACATGCTTTCAAAGCATAGAAGGATGAACTTGAGGTTGGAAATTGCCAGAACCTATGGTTGGATCATAATGATCGTATCATCTGCATACACTCTAGATGAGATACCCCCATCCCCTGGTATGAGATGAATGATGGTCCACTGGATGCGTCGAAGGATTATCTTCCAAGTGTATTTGTCCAATAGTAGATCCTTTAGATTCAACCTCAACTATGTTAAATCATCGGATTGTTGGCAACAAAGATTATGAATATACACAAAGAGTTGGGAACTTTACAAAGAACATTGGTATATTATCACTATTCTTGGGTTGGATGAATTATCACAGGAGGGTCCTTAACTGTAGCAAGAGCAAGACAAATTGAGCGTTGCTTATCACAACCATCCTTTGTGGAAAAGTTTCCTCTTCGGCCTTGTCCATAATGGACGCCGAAGCCTCCACTACATAGTTGAAGAGTAAGGGCGATAGCGGATCCCCTTGCCAGACCCGCAACCATTACAGAAGAAGTTACGTACCTACCGCTTCGTTAATGGTGATAGTTGTATGGACCTTGAGATCAAACCCATAGCTCTATGAACCCGCCTAGGCTCAAAGCCTTTTTGACTGTTTGTGAACCTCAAGGCCTAAAAAATAATAAAACTCTAGTCTAGAAGGAAGGTGAGATCTTCGTTCTGGTGTGACCGATCTGGTAATCGGAGGTGATCTGGGTCTTGGCGTCAACGGTGAAGAAGTTCACCGGCGGCAGATGTTTGACGAGAACTGGGCGAGGGTTTTGGAACAAAAAAATGCTGGGAATTGATCGAGGGGAAGGAGAGTGATGTCCGATCGATCTAGCCATCAGAGGTTCTGGTCCTGTAGGCCGACGGGGAAGTGTTGACGGCGGTGGCTAGACAATGGGAAGAGGATGGGCCTCTGATACCATGTTGACGTGAATATTCGTTGGATGAAACGGTGTAACCTTTCGGTCACCGGTTGCATGTTAATATAGACGAGGAATAGCTTCTCATAGGACAATACAGAGTTGGATACGTATACGAGTGGTGTACTACATCATCTCATATACGTATTAGTATTACTTCTCTAATAGATTCTTGCATACTATGGTACCCGCGCCAATGCAAAATCTTTTACCGTGCCGTGCATGCAGCCAAGCAGCAGTACTGAATGAGTGAGTGGGTGAAGCAGCCACTCGATCGTTACAACAGAATGGCAAGTCCGTATGATCTTGCATTATATTGCAGCTATTATTCTGCCATCGAGAACCACAAATACACTCACCTTAGTACTTACCATGCAAACACACCAACAATTAGCACCTACTCCTATGCTCCACTTACTGCCGCATCTCTCTCTAGATCTCCCCCGCTCTCCCCCATGCCTTTTTAGGCGGCACAGTGCACGTCATTCCTCCCAACCACAGCCAAACACGCCTGAGGCTCCTTCCTCCCACCTCTGAGAGCGCGCGAACGACGGCCATGATGAGCAGCAGGCTGAGCGGCCCCGGCACGATCGCACCGGCGAGCGACGTCGTCGACTTCGGCTACGCTTCCATGCACTCCTCCTCATACACCAACTTCGAGCCCGCCCAACCGCTGTACCAGCACCACCTGTATGACAACAGCTTCGACTTCGCCGCCAACAATGCCTTCCAATTCCACCAAGACCCCTTCACTCTCTTCTCCACCGGTTCGCCGCTCATCAACCAGCTTCACCAGCCCTTCGCGCAGCAGATCACCATGCCGCCGATCGCACCGTCGTCGCTGCTCCAGGCGCCAACGACAATGACGGCGCTGCCGGGCGTGCCGTCGTCGGAAGACGCGTACAATCCCTTCAGCGGCGGGTTACTGAAGCGTGAGGACGGCGACCCATTATTTTCCGACGCCGGCGGTGGCGGGAGGATTGGGCTGAACCTGGGCCGGCGGACCTACTTCTCTCCGGCGGACGTGCTAGCGGTGGACCGCCTGCTGATGCGCTCCCGCCTCGGCGGCATGGGCGTGCTGGGGCTTGGGCTCGGCGCCGCCCACCACCCGCCACCGCGGTGCCAGGCCGAGGGTTGCAAGGCCGACCTCTCCGCCGCCAAGCACTACCACCGCCGCCACAAGGTCTGCGAGTACCACGCCAAGGCAGCCACGGTCGCCGCCTCCGGCAAGCAGCAGCGCTTCTGCCAGCAGTGCAGCCGGTACGTGCACGTTCGTCTCTGCATCATTCCCCACACTTCGGGCGCGCACACACTGGCATTCCTTGATGGAATGATGGATGCGTGCTGCGTGCATGCGAAGCTAGCTAGAAGACGAGAGTATCTCGATCGGCAGTGGAAAAGGCTGCAAGCTTTCGATCCAGGACTGACGCCCTAGATAGGAGTAATAGACATGCATGCACTCATCATCATATCATGTCAACATGTCATATATCAGTGATGAAGCCCATCACATCAGATCAGAGGACCTGCTCTGATCGTATCCGCATCTGAATCCAGTGTCCCCCTCTTTATCTTGCTACTGATGATTAGCTGCCCAGCTATATACATCCACCAATGCAGCTCACCCATGATTGCATTGCAAAGTATCGAGTTCGATCGTACTACCTAATACCTAATTACCTATACGTTATGTGCATCTATACTGCATGTAGGCATTACTATTGTGTACGATCGACCATGTATGTGTAGGTGTCTGTCTGAATAATTTGTTCCCCTTCGATTCTTTGAGCTACAGGTTTCATGTGCTTGCTGAGTTTGATGAAGCCAAGAGGAGCTGCCGAAAGCGGCTCACGGAGCACAACCGCCGTCGCAGGAAGCCCGCCGGCGAGCAGGGCAGGGACGCGCCGCCGCCTACCAAGAAGCCAGACACCAGCTCATACAGCGGCGATCACAGGAGTAAGACCGCTAGCTCCTCTCATACTTGTCCCTTGCTCCCGTAAACCATAATACTACCTTAATTTTCTGCCGTTGGTCTCTTCATTGTCTATGTCCAAACGATAATTCATATCTTTCGTAACCCGAATTGAAAATTGTAGCACACAAAATTTTGCATTCAACGATACAAGTCAAACATTTTTTTGGTAAAATAATCAAATGTACGTGGGAAGTACCTGCAATAATTACACAAGTTTGAGCCAATAAATCAACACTGGTAATTCTATGTGCAAGCACATTAATTAGTTACAATACAACGTTCGACGGGAAATAAACTGGCAGTACACTACATGTGCCTGCCATGACAGACCTAGATGCTACTTCTACAATTTTTGTCAATGGATTTGACATTCGTACTATCCAGCAGCTCAATTAACATGATGCATACGCATGGCGCCAAAACATGTCTGCGTAGGTGTACCAATGTACTATACACTAGACGGGTAGATACAACTCCTGCTACATACATGTGACCGCCACTTCTACCGTCTTTTCTGACGCCTCGGCATGTATATGATCAGCCAACAAGTCGTCGACCACGGTGGTCGCCGTCTCGCCGACGGCCAGCGGCTTCAGCTGCCTGCAGCAGCAGACCGAGCTCGACAACGGCGGCCAGTCGAACATCGCCGCAACGATGACGGCGCCGACGACCCTGTCCCTGGCCGCGAAGCGACCCCACGGCAGGGACAGCTACGGCGCCGGCCTGGACACCATGCTGCTGCACCAGCAAGGTCGCGACGAGGAGGAGCAGGGCTTCATGATGACCCCGCTCGTGCAGTCGCATCGGCAGCCGCAGAGAGACAGCGGCAACATCTTGTCGTGCTCGACGTCGGCGTCGGATCAGCGTCACCGGAACGACGGCGACAGCTGCTGCAACGGCAACAGCATGCAGCATTTCTTCGAGGTGGACTTCATGTAGCGTGATGCATGCATGCAGATGCAGGCATTACATGCTTGAATGGGTGAATGAACCTGGCCTAGCCTAGCATAGCGCAGCTAGAGGTAGTTTGACTGCATTATCGTGTAGTAGTAATATGGTGTGTGTGTGCATGGAGTATAGCTAGGGTAGGCAGTGCAACTTTTCTATTCAGATTTAATTCTTAACTTTGTAACTCTGTATTGTGTTTACTTGCACTTCTCTGGATGTTGCCCTTTTGACCAAGGGAATAGTGTATGTACCTGTGTAGTGTGTTTTCACTTTTGGTAAATTACAAGACCTACTTTTCTCTTCCAAACTATTATCTTGGGCTTACCTTTTACTTCCAACTTTTTTTAGGGTCACCAAAATTTTCCTACATTTCCTTCCTCAACCCTTCCAAAAATATTGTATCTGAAGAATTTTAATACTCCGTATCACATATGGTTCTTCTAATGTGAAAATTGTACCTAACCACATAAAGGAAATCTGGTGGGTCACTTAAGTTAATTTCATTTCTCTCAACTTGTCAAATGGAAAAGTTTTTCATTTCTCTCAACTTGTCAAGTGTAAAAGTTTGCATGATCTAGAGCTACAAATATTATAGCTTGCATTCAGTAACTCATTGCATGATTGGGAGACGATATAGAAAATATTTTTTTGTACCTATATTACTATGAAATGCACTGGTTTCATGAAATCCAAATGTTCTTAGGTATTCATACAGTCAGATCTGGTGGGTCACAAATAAAGTTAGACCATCACAAATTTCCTTGTTCATATGTATTTAATAGAGAGTTTCAGTATCTTTTTAGGAACAAAGGGAGTAGCATAAAGTAATATACTCTTAACGAAGATCTCACTATTTTTTCTTCCTTCCATCAACGCATAATTTCATATAATGTCCCCAACCTAATGAATAATATATATTGTTCAACGTATATCTGCAAAGTGTGCATTTTAGCTTTTTTTTTTTCTGTGGGCGTCATGTGTCTTTAGCTGCACTGTAGCAGTACCAACATTCTTCAATGAAATGCTTTTCACTGTGAAATTAATCAGCACAGTAAAATAAGATATAAAAGTACTCCTAGCTATAGCTAGGTACACTGCCGATCTTGAATTAACAGCAGTGAATCAAAAACTGGCACCCCTACTGAAAGATCAAATGCAGGATTTGCTCAATAATTAGGGTATCTCTGAGTCTTAAAACCAGGGGGGCCGCCAAGCATTTACTAGCAGTGCCGTAGTAGGATTATTTATGCATGGATTCCAACAGGAAATTAAGATGGAAGTACGCAAGGGGGCCATCCGCCGGCCTGGATCCGACCACAGCGCCGTCTAGAGCCGATGATGTTTTTTACGTAAGATGCAGGGGAGTAACAGTTTCACAGATGATGTTCTTTACGTAATAGTATCACACAGATGATTTTTCTCGGCGAAATCTCGATACTCCTTTATATACAAAAGAAAATTAGAGAAACTCAACACTAAGATGGACTTTTAGAAAGTTCTAAAAAATTACTCCCTCCGATCCATAATACTTGTTTTAGCTTTAATTCAAATTTGAACCACTTGGCGTAGCGTTAATTCAAATTTGTTCAAATTTAAACTAAAGGCACAACAAGTATTATGGATTGGAGGGAGTAAAAAAAATGTATGCAAGTTCCAAAAATTCCGGCCGGAAGCAAATATTATATTTTTGGTGTAGTAAGTTGAGGATACAATTCAGAACACTCCCAATTTTGGATTAATAGACACACATATATGCATATATATATATATATATATATATATATATATATATATATATATATATATATATATGTAAATATGTACTATATACGCGTATTTTTGCTTTGTAGTACACATACCTGAGGGTATACATACCTAAGTTACACATACCTAAGGTATACATACCTAAGATATGCATACTCAAGTGATACATACCTAAGGTATTGCATACCTAAGGTGTACGTACACTGATACATGTATATATACGTTAGGTATGTGTAACTTGCATGTGTGTATGTTAAGTATGTAAATGTTAGGTATGTGTAACTTGTATGTGTTTATGTTAGGTATGTAAACCTTAGGTATGTGTAATTTAGACACGTACACTCCAGGTATGTACGAAATACACGTTTGGTGCCCATGCTCCTAGGTGCCCCAATTGAGCTTCCTATATATATATATATATATATATATATATATATATATATATATATATATATATATATATATATATATATAGAATACTAACCTTACCCCAGCGCTAGCTATCATCACCGTCCATTTGCTTTGGGATTGGTACTTCATTTCCCCTTTTAGTTTCTAGTGTTACCCATGAAAAAGAGGTCAAAGCTAATTTCTCTCTCCTCAATGCTGACACGTTACTGCTAGTGAGCAGATTTTTGAATTTGCTTTCCATTTTTAGACTACCTTGTGACATGGGCTGTGGTTTTGAATTCAAATTAGATCCCATCTAAAACCTAGCAGCAGTGTAGTGGGCCAAGGGGCAGCAGGAATTTTTGTCCAGCAGCAGTGTCAGATTAAGGGCTTGGCGGGACTATCAAAAGAATGTAAAATTCCCAATTTGGTAGTTTTTTGTTCAAACTGATGTGCCTGCTTGGTTGAGGTTAACATCGGGCCTGGTTTATGCGGCCAGTACCACTTAAGCCTTCAGGGGTGCGTCGTTGTACATCTTTTTTTTAATCTGATCCGGTACTTGAAAATCCAGTAGCGCCCTTGATGTCCAGCGATGCACCGGGGCTTCCAAGTCGAGTTTGACCTTGCCCGGTTTAGCATGCAGTGGAAGGACATGGGTCTGATTTGGATTTTGAGTTTGCAATACAAGGAGTCAAGGAGGTAGGAAAAATACGTTTCCCTCCAAAAAAAGGGAAAATACGTGAACTAGGATTAGAGTTGGCAATAAAAGGAGGCAGGAAATACGTGAACTCCAGTGGATGTAAAACACTTTAAGACTGCCTACTCGTTTGATGTTCTCTCTTAATTAAGCAACGTCTTAAATATACATGTGGAACCCGGCTGAAATTGTGACGTACCTGAAATTCATTTCAAAATAAATCCCACAACATGATGGAAATCGTTAAGCACCGACGGTAAGTACATGTCGTACCTCGCCAATATGGCATTCAATACCTCAAGTTCAGTGCAATCGATACATCGGTGCGAGAATCTAACAAAAGCACCTAACTCCAATATATGTCGCACCACCCCAAAAAAGCACCGAGTACCTTGGATTTATGGTTTTATGATTTATTAGGGTTGTATTATAGGGGTTAGGGTGCCTTAACTAGTATTGATCCGGTACCCGATGGTAAATACATGTCGCACCTAGAAATAGGCAAAAAAAAAAAATCAAATATGCAAATCGACAGTGCGATGTGCCTCAAGTGATAGAACTAGCATAAATTCCGGCACTACAATTTAACTTTTCAAGCACCCTCTTACAAAAAGTTCTCGCACCTTGGTTAAACTTTTTAAGAACCTAGAAAGAGACAAAAAAGATTAAACATGCAAATCAATGGTCCCATGTCGCAAGTGATAGAACTGGCATAATTTTGGGCACCACAGTTTAACTTTTCAAGCTCCCTCTTACAAATACATGTCGCACCTTGGTTAAATTTTTTAAGTACCTAGAAATATGCACCTTGTATATGTCGCAGCTGGCTAAAACAACAATCGATACCTAGGGTTTTCGGTACCCTCGACCACAACATCGATTGATTTGACCTACAGCACCTACCATAGAGGTAAGTCGTACCTTCATAAAAGGGGTTTTCGGTACCTCGACTATAATGAAATCGGTACATCGGTAAAAACCATAGAGAAGCACCCAACTTATGTATATGTCGCACCTCACTAAAATAACAATCGGTACCTAGGTTTTTCGGTACCCTCTACCAAATAGCGATTGATTTGACCTACAACACCTACCATCGAGGTAAGTTGTACCTTTATAAAAGGGGTTTTCGGTACCTCGAATATAATAATCGGTACATCGGTAAAAACCATATAGAAGCACCCAAATTATGTATATGTCGCACCTTGCAAAAACAACAATGGGTACCTACGATTTTTGGTACCCCCTTCTACATTAGCGATTGATTCTATCTGCAACACCTAGCATTGAGGTAAGATGTACCTTTATAAAAGGGATTTTAGGTACCTCTAGCACCTTTGTAGAGATATATTTGGCACCTTAGTTAAATTATCAATTGGCTAAAAATAGCCGTCAAGAATAATCGGAAATCAGCACGTCGGGTGACTATAGGTCATCTTATATGTGAAGTTTCTGACGAAGTCTGTAACTGCTGTTCTTTTTTTCAATAGCAAAAGAATTAGCTTGCACCACCAGCTGAGCTGAATGGTGCCGTTGCCGCCCGTAGCGGCGCTGGCAACCACCACCCGCCTCCATGCATGACCAGGATGCCGATGCCTCCGGCAGCGCCACACGCAGCCTCCACATACCTGCAACACGCCCTGCTCACTACGCCCATATTGCCCAACTTATGATTGCAGAATGTGCAGATAACAAAATATTCAGGACATTGGTATATTTAGTGTAGCTCAAATGTTCAGGAAATAACTGGATGAACTTTCATCAGTAAATTGCATAATAAAGCAAGTATATCTACACATGTTGACGCATCCACAACCACATCAAATGAAAGAGGAACAGGAAGCTGGTTCAGAACAAAATCACCGGAAGCTGATAGTGCCTGCTCGAGTATTTGAAACATCAAACAAGTCAGACGGACTGAAGGTCACCGGAAGCTGATAGTGCCTGCTAGAGTATTTGTTGCCAAACTAGCTCTAAACAATAATATCAAAGAAAAGAGCAATGTCACATAGATAAGTAGTGCATATGTGCTGAGTAGTCTAACGGAGCTCAATGATTATATATAATAATCCAAGGAGACAATTTTACTCAGGTTATGACTACAAACCTTGAGCTCCTAAACATACAGAGCTCAATGATTATATACAATATAGCATCGCCGTTAATTTCAGTCAACAAATATAGCATCGTTCCACCCATTCTGAATGCAGAACTCAAGTTTCTATACTTGTGGTGATCTGCGAGACTAGCATGCACATCCTACAGGCAAGATGTGCACTAACAAATTGGTACTAACCAATCAATCAACCAGACCTACCAAGCAAATTTGTGGAGAAAGAATCGCAGAAACTGCAGTGCTAGAAAGAATCACTTGGCCAGCGCCGACAGCGCGTTGGGCTACAGAAACACCTCCAACGCCGTGGCGCGCAGGAACTCGCGATGCGCGTTGAGCCGCGTCAGCAACCGCGACTGGCCCGCGGAGCGGCGGAGGGGAAGGAGAATGTGCAGCGCAGCGGGCTCGCCTCGGTGGGGGAGAAGCAGGGGCGGGAGCGGCATCCTCACGCTGGAGAAAAAGATAAGGGACAGAGCGGCAGCCTCGAGCAGGGGCGGAGGCGTTGCTCCCTCGCGTCGATGGGGACGACCAAGTGGCGCCGGTGTCCTCACGGCGTCGATGGGGAGCAGCAGGGGCGGGCGACGTCTGACCTTGTCCAGGGCGACGGTGGTGCAGGGGAGCCCGACAGCGGCCGCACGCGTCAGGTGGAGGGCCCCCGCCGTGGGGCTTCCAGGGGCTCTCGGTTCCGTTGGGTTGTGGCAGGGCGCGACCCGCTCGGCGGAGGGGTGGATACCCCGCAGGCGACTCCGATGGGGAGGAACCGGAGCTTGAGGACGGTCCGTCGGCCGACAGTCGCATCGCCGGCGGCGTCCGCGTCGCCTCTCGGAGGAAGGTACGGAGTGGCTTGCCGGCGACACGCATGAGCTCGTGGAGAGGCGCGGTGGCCAGACAATAGCTACTCTGCTCCAGCCCTTACTGAGCGAGACTGTGGATGAGGCAGCGATGAACATGCAATAAATTCTGACTACAGGGAGGTATGGTGCGATATATGCTGGGCTGCTGGCCACTGTGCCTAGAAACGACAAAGAGCTAACGTTTCGTTTCAGAACACGACGAGCCCAACGTATAAATTAGCAGAGTGCTCATCGTGGGCTGGAGCCTGACGCTACCAGAGTGCATCGGTCCCCTAAATCAAAAGCTGCTCATTTGGAAATGAATTACCTATTCTTTGCACGCATCTTGGCGAACAAACGGACGACAATGATAGCTAGCGCTGCAGCAAGGTTACATACGAAAACTTTTGTCTATATATATATATATATATATATATATATATATATATAGGTAAATTAACTGGTGCTCCTAGGTGCCTGGGCACCTAAC
The DNA here is from genome assembly GCA_030979885.1 of Lolium multiflorum. Classification (NCBI taxonomy): domain Eukaryota; kingdom Viridiplantae; phylum Streptophyta; class Magnoliopsida; order Poales; family Poaceae; genus Lolium; species Lolium multiflorum. Next base: position 52,080,378 of record CM061752.1, on the reverse strand, counting down.
GTAGATACGCGTATTTTTGGTTTGTAGTACACATACCTGAGGGTATACATACCTAAGTTACACATACCTAAGGTATACATACCTAAGATATGCATACTCAAGTGATACATACCTAAGATATTGCATACCTAAGGTGTACGTACACTGATACGTGTATATATATGTTAGGTATGTGTAACTTGCATGTGTGTATGTTAAGTATGTAAATGTTAGGTATGTGTAACTTGTATGTGTATATGTTAGGTATGTAAACCTTAGGTATGTGTAATTTAGACACGTACACTCCAGGTATGTACGAAATACACGTTGGGTGCCCATGCTCCTAGGTGCCCCATCTGAGGATAAATACTTCCTACCCCTGGGTGTAACTACACCCATGTCTAATATGTCCTATATATATATTATCATTTGACATTGGATGTTGAATGTGACAAGTCTCTTTAGCTCTCGAGCTCCCTATAGCTCTCTTTATTTAAAAAATGAAGAATATTTATAAAAACTAAAAAAGCCTTAAAAAAATATACACCTACATGAATACGTGTAGTATGTGCATGCAAAGTTTTATCCACAAACATGCTTAGATGTGAGGTACACACAAAAAAAAAGGCAAATCTGGGGTTCAAAGTCAAGTATTTTGTTTTTTCCTTTTGGAACCACAATTATGTTATTTTTGCACCAAAATGGTTGATACAATTAATAAAATTTTACGGAGTTGTATATCATACCTGTATGTACAAACCTAATTGTTTTGGATTTTTAAAAAACTTCAATATAGCATTTTTGATCATTTTTAAAGACGAGTTCGATGGAGTTTGGGAGTCAAATTGACGCACCGATTTTTTCCGGGATTGTTGTAATTTTTTTCGAGATTGGCATTAATGTTGAATACTCCTTAATTATTTTCTTGATGTCATTGTTTGACAGTGACAGATATGGTTGTGTGTAGATAATAGATGCCATTGCTTTTAGTGCTCCGAGATATACATGCATGTACCATACATGTGAGTGTCTTTTCTGTCAGCAAAAAATTTGCCTAGGAATAACGAACCTACTAACTTTTGCAAATCAAAAGCTGACGAGCATATATGTGTTAGTACCTGCGTAGGCCATGCATGCGTGAGTGGGCTAACCTGGCCGACCGTATGCAGATGCTACCAACCTGCATAGGACAGCCAAAGTCTACGCGAGCTCCAAGTACTCTCTGCCAGTCTGCTTGAGCTCAGCGTGTTCATGTTTCTTCGTCGGGGATGGGTTCGGGCAAACAAAACAAACGGCTACAGCGATCAGAGGCCCATGCGTGCAGCGAGCTTTCTCACCGAGCAGCACGATTTCATTAAAAAAACAGTCGTCAGGGGACTGGGGAGATGCACATTTGTGATTCTGGAACATTATATGTAGACTGAAAGAACAAGGTGAGCTGAGGCAGAGGTTTTAGAAATTAAAAATAAATATTTATTGATTACCTTTATTCAAAGTCACCTTCACAAGTGAAAACAAAAAAAATTCTGACTTCCCATTTTGGAAAAGGCCTTACGAAGGTCAATGACAATATTTTTTTAAAGAGGCTCGTTCACTGTGTGGTAATGGTTTAAGCACATGCCTTTAGCATGTAAATATCCATTGTTATATTATATCGTCCAACGAAAAGAAATTTTGGTGGTTGGTGTTTTAACTCATAACCCATTAAACGTAGGGTTTAGATGGGTATTGACGGAGTACAAATCGGCGACATGGCTTCATTTAGGCATTTAATAGATGTTTCATTAGCAGACCAAAAGATGTTTTTTATGGAGGCTGAAACACTTGGGCTTATTTACGGTTAAATCTTTACATTTAGATCATATGAGTGACCATATGCCATACCTTTGTAAGTACATTTGGAAAATTAAGGTATCGTAGAAATTTTAGATTTTTATGTGGTTCCTAGAATGCAAAGTAATTTAACTAAGGATAATCTTGCTAAGAGAAAATGGGAAGGAAATAAGATATGTTGTTTTTGCAATCAATATGAAACAACACAACATTTGTTCATATAACGTCATCTTGCTCACATGAATTTTAATATATCACCTCTAACCATAATAAATTTGTTCAGAAATTGGTTGCATCGGGGTTTGTAAAAAAGAGAGAGTGCAAATTTGGGTGGGCGCTTGCGTTACATTATGGACTATATGGAATGCACGCCATGATTTAGTCATTAACAAAACAAAACAAAAAGACATTCCTTTTTGCAGGTTATTTCTGAGGCTACGCATTGGATTCGTACATGGTCATATCTTCAACCAAAGGAAATGCGCTCTGCCCTAGAATTTGGGTGCAGCCAATTGGCGATGTTAGCACGAGATTTGTTCAACTAGGCTGGTTGGCGGCCTGCTAGTGGGATCTCGTGTCACTAGTACAGAAGGGGCCTTAGGTCCTCATGGAACATGCAAGACTCCTTTTGTGTTCTGTGCGGACGAACATTGATGTCCCAAAATTTTGATCGTCTGTCCGCGGACCAGGCAGGGTCCTTTGTGGTTACAATCCGCACGAAAATCATTAGAAACCGTCTGTGATATATCACATATGATTCTTCTAGATGAAAACGTTAGTGTATATCCCTTCCATCATACACACTTAACCTGAACCAATTGTGTGAAAAATATCATCTACACTTTAGATAATATGATCGAGGTTGTTTTTTTTTCTACGGCCATCTCAAAAGTTTTTATTACTTCGATTGTGTGTGGTGTTTTCTTGCATTTGGTTGTAAAGACTTCCCTACATACCGGAGAATGGATTAAAAACCCTACTATCTCATGTCTCCTATTTGCACTCTTTGCTTCTTCTCTTCTCTGTTTGAACGGCTATGAACTATGGAAGCCGCCTCCCCGCATGCTCATCGTATCAACTACGCGACCCTGCAGATAGGCAGCACAGGGTTAATTATTATTGCTCCAACTAACTATTATTGCTCCCTTTTCACGCAAAATAGGTTGTAGTATTAATGGGACTCGAGAAGATCAATTATATGTGTACATGAAGGTAGATATCTCTACAAATTGGCAATACCTATATCCAATTTCGAACTAAGCTCTGTGAACTAACCTAGAATATCGGTAGTTAGGTTAGTTTGTTCCATGCGTGTTGATCACGCTGAGCTGTAGATAATCATCGGCTGATGTAGCCTAACAACCATTGTATATCTTGTTATCTATCTGGCATATAAATACATATGAGGGCCGGTGGTGATTTACCACGGCAACACAATATATTTCACTTGGTATCAGAGCCGAGATCCCATCTACAACCTAGATCGCCATGGCAGGACCATCGGACACCACCGCCGCCGGGTCAGGCACCACCGTCACCATCTCCTCCATCACCAACCTCATCACCATTCGTCTGACCCGCGACAACTTCCTCCTCTGGAAGACTCAGGCGGCGCCCGCGCTCCGAGCAGCGCATCTCTTTGGCTACGTCGACGGCACCATCGCCGCGCCATCGCCCACGATCACCGAGGGCACCGGCGATGCGGCTAAGGAGACGGCCAACCCGGAGTTCCTCCGGTGGTATCAGCAGGACCAGCTGGTCCTCATCGCCCTCCTCGGCTCCATGTCCGAGGACATTGTTGGGCAGCTGACGCGCATCACCACGTCGGCCGGCGTGTGGGAGACGCTCCACGCCATGTTCGGCTCGCAGAACCGAGCCAGGGTAATGCAACTGCGTTACCAGCTCTCCAACCTGAAGAAGAAGGACATGACCGCCTCCGAGTACTTCAACCGGATGAAGGGGTTCGCCGATGCCATGGCCTCCGCTGGAAAGCCACTCAGCGACGAGGAGATCCTTGGCTATATCCTCGCCGGACTGGGTCCGGAATACGAGCCCCTCGTCGCCTCCATCACCTCCCGCGACAACCCGGTGACGCTCAACAATTTTTACGCCTATTTTCTGAGTGCAGAGCTTCGCCTTGAGCAGCAGGCGTCCATTGGGGAGATCCACGCTTCTGGCAACGCTGTCGATCGCCATCGTAATGGTGGCCAAGGTGGTGGCCAGCGTGGTGGCGACGGACGTGGAGGACAAGGAGGAGACCGCGGCGGCCGCAACGGTGGCCGCAATGGAGGACGCGGCAACGGAGGTGGCCGGAACGGGGGCGGAGGCGGTGGTCCTCGTCCCACTTGCCAGGTGTGTGGCAAGTACGGCCACGACGCCCTGCGCTGCCGCAACCGCTTCAACCATGCCTTCCAGCCCGACGAGCCCCGTCCGCGCAACGCCAACGCCGCCCACGCCAACAACACCAACGACGGCAATTGGTACTTCGATTCAGGCGCGACGGATCATCTGACGTCCGATCTGGACCGTCTCAGCCTCCAGGAACGCTACCACGGGAAGGACTCTGTGCAGGTCGCCAACGGTGCAGGTCTGTCAATTACCCATATTGGTCATTCTCAGATTACTGGTTCTTCTCGTCCAATTCATCTCAAAAATATCCTTCGCGTTCCTAACCTGTCTAAGAACCTATTATCTGTGCACAAACTATTACTTGACAATAATGCCTATGCTAAATTCTACCCCTTCCATTTTTATGTTAAGGACCAAGCCACGAAGGCCCTTCTTCTTCGGGGTAGATGCCAGGACGGCCTCTATCCGGTGCCAAGCGACATCGTCTCTCGACCTTCCTCCCATCGCCACGGTCTGGCCAGCACGACGCTCTCCGCTGAACACTGGCATCGCAGGCTGGGGCACCCATCGAATAAAGTCATTGAGTCTGTCTTTAGGTCAAATAAAATCGCTTGCGCACCGTCGCCATCCTTAGTTTGTGATTCGTGTCAACGTGCAAAGGTGCACCAGTTGCCCTACTCTAGGTCGTCTCATGTCACTAGTTCCCCTCTCGAGCTTGTGCACTCCGATGTGTGGGGGCCAGCTCATCGTTCTACAGGAGGGTTTAGGTATTATGTCAGTTTTGTCGACGATTTCAGTCGCTACACTTGGATTTATCTTATTAAACGAAAGTCAGATGTTGAGCAGTCCTTTTATCATTTTCAGACTCATGTTGAGCGCTTACTTCAGGCTCAAATTCGTGCTGTTCAAACTGATGGCGGTGGCGAGTATCGTCGCCTGTCTCGTTTCTTTGATCGTACTGGCATTCAACATCGCTTAACCTGCCCTCATACATCTAAGCAAAATGGTATTGCAGAAAGGAAACACAGGCATATTGTGGAGACAGGCATTGCCTTGCTTGCCCACTCCTCTCTCCCGATCCGCTTCTGGGACGAGGCCTTTCTTACTGCAGTCTACCTGATCAACCGCATGCCTACTCAAAATCTCCAAAATGCTAGCCCTCTTGCTTGCCTCCGTGGAGAACAACCTGACTACTCCTTTCTTCGTGCCTTCGGTTGCGCTTGCTGGCCGAATCTACGTCCCTACAACAATCGGAAGCTCTCCTATCGCTCTCGCCTTTGCGTTTTTCTTGGGTATAGTCAACAACATAAGGGGTATAAATGTTTGGATCGATCCACTGGCCGCATTTTTGTGTCTCGAGATGTCGTTTTTGACGAGAACTTCTTCCCTTACTCGTCTCCTACCTCTCCGCCATCTCCACCGTCTCACCCACCTGCCACAGTTCCCTCCTTGTTTCCTCGTTCCGAGCCAGTAATCCAAGATGATCGTATGCGTAATTATGATCTGACATTGTTGACTGACACCCCTGCTACTAGCAGTTCCTCTGATGCAGGTAACTCTGGCGATGACACTGCTGCTCCTGACCTGGGCTCTCCTCGCACGCCCTCCAGCTCGGTTGCATCCGATCATGCAGTCTCTCCTGCCGCGGCAGAGACTTCATCTGCCCCGGACACACAGCAGCCTGCCTCGGACGGTTCTTCTGCCGCAGCGTCGGATCCTGCCGCCACGCCGTCCCCAGCCGCGACACCTCCTGCTACACCCGCACCGTCGCCTCTGGCAGTTGCCCCTGCGCCCGTGCTGCGTCATCCCATGCAGACACGCACGCGCACCTCCTCCGTCAAGCCCCTGGTTCCCACGGACGGGACCGTTCGGTACGACCCCAAGCGTCGCGCTTTCGCGGCCGAGCCTGCCTCCTATCGTCGTGCGCTCTCTGACGCTCGCTGGCGACAGGCCATGGAAGACGAGCATGCTGCTCTTCTCCGCAACAACACTTGGACCCTGGTTCCTCCCCCTTCTGGCCGCAACATTATTGGCTCTCGCTGGGTTTTCAAGCTCAAGCACAAGGCTGACGGTTCCATCGACAAATACAAGGCTCGGTTGGTTGCTCAAGGCTTTACTCAACGTTATGGTCTTGACTACCTCGACACCTACAGTCCCGTGGTCAAGCATGCCACTGTCCGGCTAGTTCTTGCTCTTGCTGTGGCTCGCAATTGGTGTGTTCGGCAGCTTGACATCAGCAATGCTTTCCTGCATGGGGTTTTGGAGGAGACTGCATACATGCGCCAGCCACCCGGTTTTGAGGACTCTGCTCATCCAGATTATGTCTGCAAATTGCACAAGTCCATCTATGGCCTCAAGCAATCGCCGCGAGCATGGTACTCTCGTCTCAGTGATCTGCTACATCAGCTCGGTTTTGTTGCTGCCAAGACCGACACCTCGCTGTTTGTGTTTCATCAGGCTGGTGTCACTGTCTACATGCTCGTTTATGTCGATGACATTGTCGTCGTCAGTTCCTGTGCTCGCGCCTCGGCCTCTCTCATTCAGCGTCTTGGTGAAACTTTTCCCGTCAAAGACTTGGGTCCGCTACACTACTTTCTTGGCATTGAAGTGGTGCGAGATTCAGGGGGAATGACTCTATCCCAAGGCAAGTATGCTATGGACCTTCTCTGCCGTGCTAACATGGACAAGGCCAAGGCTGTCTCGACACCGATGTCAGTTCAAGACAAGCTTGCTGCTGATCAAGGAACACCGCTGTTAGGTGATTCAGTCTTTGACTACCACAGTACAGTTGGAGGATTACAATACCTCACACTTACAAGGCCAGACATTTCCTACGCTGTCAACAAAGTGTGCCAGTATCTTGCCAAGCCAACTACTGTACATTGGGAAGCAGTTAAACGCATATTGCGTTATGTCAAGGGTACAGCTGACATTGGTCTGCGTATTCGCAAGTCACCATCGATGCTTCTGAGTGTCTTCACTGACGCTGATTGGGCCGGCAATGCTGATGATCGCCGCTCGACTGGTGGTTTCGCTGTGTTCTTCGGGCCAACCTTGATATCTTGGAGTGCCCGCAAACAACCCACCGTCTCCCGATCATCCACTGAAGCGGAATATAAAGCATTGGCCAACGGTACAGCCGAGGCAATTTGGGTGCAGTCTCTGCTTCGCGAACTCCATGTTCCTCAATATCGACCACCGGTGCTATGGTGCGACAATCTTGGCGCAACGTACCTCACAGCAAACCCGGTATTTCATGCTCGAACGAAGCATATCGAAGTCGATTTCCATTTCGTCCGAGAGAAGGTTGCACAAGGAGCCCTTGACGTGCGCTTTGTTTCTTCTGCTGATCAAGTGGCCGATGCTTTCACCAAGCCTTCGACGAAATACATGCTAGATCAATTGTATACCAATCTCAACTTAGTACAAGTACGTCGGTGAGATTGAGGGGGAATGTGAACTAACCTAGAATATCGGTAGTTAGGTTAGTTTGTTCCATGCGTGTTGATCACGCTGAGCTGTAGATAATCATCGGCTGATGTAGCCTAACAACCATTGTATATCTTGTTATCTATCTGGCATATAAATACATATGAGGGCCGGTGGTGATTTACCACGGCAACACAATATATTTCACTAGCTCCTGGTCGGTGTTAAGGACGACACCTGCCGGTCGTTAAGAATGGTCCAAAGATATATATTTTCCTCTTGTAGTGCTTCTATATATGTGAAGAATTTAACACAATTTTTTGACAAATATCACTCGCCATCGTCGGATTATTTGGATTATTTTTTCAGCGATGAGGAGGAGTTTGTGATCATTATTGTTTCTTTCCCACTAGGAGGAGGCATTGAGGAACACTGGAAAAAAAATCATAGTTTTGCAGTTAGGCCGGATGACTGATCTTTGGCTATGATGTGCTTGGAATGACTAATTTGCCGATAATTTCATGTACCATTCAAGAATCTTTCGACGATGTTCGAGGATGTCACCGACCCTCGCCCATGTGCGGCTTTCTAGCAATGTTTCGACTATGGAGGTGAAAAATAGGTACATTGAGCGGCTGAGGAATCTAGTCAAAGAACTTGGATTTGAAAATTTAATAGATATGAATTTAAGAAGTTGTTGAAATGTTTCGTTCTTAATGAAAATATTTAAATAAATTCAAGTTTACTTTGGATGTAATATATATGGAGCTTTGGCTCCATATAAAAAATAGAGAGGCATCTAACTGTGTACCCAGCCTAGAGATAAACAATGCAAAGTTCCTTAGAGGAGCATGTAATTCAGTCTGGTGCCCAGATTATAGTTTATCTTCTACAGTTGCTTGAAGGGAGAGGATAATGAATTGTTTTAACCCCATAATAATCATTTGAATCAAATAAACCATATTGATGACATGTTAATTTTCATATTGTAACGGTTGTAATGGCAATCTTGAATCCACTTAACGAGTGTTTCCGATTCCGACCTACTTGCATCCTTGGCCCAATTCACGAGAGTATCGTCCCACCAATCTAGGCCAACAAGAGACCGACACGAACTAGGAGGTTTTGAGTAGCCAAGGTAAGATGAATCTACAACATAATAAATATGCTAGTAGTTACCACCCCACTCTTTTTCACATTTATTGAAATGTCATGTCACCATAGTATCTTGAGATGTTTGATGTTACTACCTATGTTACTCCCACTATGAGTAGTCTTAGCCAAAACTGACTCCTAATTCCCACTTAGGAAAGATCAGTGCAGACTAACAATTTCAAGAGTAAAATCGGAATCCCCAACTAATTGACTGCGTTCCTGACTCAACCATCTTGGAAAATTTCTAGCGAACAAAGTAGCCTGCTTGTGGAATCCAATCCTCGTGTGCGAAGACGCATCGAGCAGCTAACAGAACTAGCAGGGAGGCTAACGGCGGCAAGCACACGGAACAGATCGCCGGTGGTGCCGCGCGCAAGGGTGTCTAGGAGGCCAGCCGTGGTCAGAGCACCGGCCGTTGCGCCGCCGAGGCGATAAGCCAAGACATTTGGAAATGGATAACAGAAATAAAGGGGATGGAGCGCCTAGGGTGCGTCGATTTGGGGCAAATTGGCGCGGAGGAGTGTGTTCTCATCTTCTATGGCGGCAAGAGCAGCAGAGAGGGAGCACTAGGCGTCCATGAGCCAGCACGAAAGAGCGTTGGAGACTTGAGGCTGGGGAAGATACGAGGAAAATGAACTGAATTTGAGTTTTGGTTACTGCTGGGTAGAAAATCTGAGACAGTTTTGTCTGGATGCTTTAAGACTCGTATTGCCACGTGTCGCTAGCAGGAGTTGGTCCACCGATTCTCGCGGTACAACCAGGTCGCATAAGAGTAATTCCAATAGTGTAGCCAGCAGCTGGCTATAAGCCAAGTGACATATCATCTATAGCCAACTTAGAGTCAACATATATAATAGTGAGCTATAAAAATGTACTACTTTATCAATATAGGGCCCACCTTTCACTCTCACAAAGTGCCTAGAAGCACGTGCTACAGTTGGCTCTTGCATAAGAGCCCACTCTCCTTCTCTCTCCTCCTCTCTCTCCTCCAACTAAGCAATAATATACTATTTTAATCCTTATAGCCAACTGACTAGGACTTATTGTACTTGCTCTAAGATTTTCTTCTGGTGTTGCCAACACGGGCACGACATATTGTTTTTTCCGGGTGTTTTCGAGGTCAGGGGTACACGTGGATCTCATCTTCCGCTTTGTATCTCTACTTCTTGGTAGCAACACACTGGACGTAGTACTCCATCCGTGTTTATTTAGTTTGTGCTCTGGATATAGTTCAAGTCAAAATTTGCAAAGTTTGACATAGAATTTGAGTCATTCCAAATATATGTTAATTATTTGAATATATATATATTATAGGGATTGTAAAATTTTAAATTTTGTATTGTAGATGTTGGTATATATTTGTCAATATTTTAGTCAATTTTTATAAAGTGTGGCTTTCACCAAAGCCAGAATGTGAAGTAGCGTGAACGAGAACTGAAAGCATTGCAAAACACGCAATGAGGCAAACAGTGAATGGCCAGATCAACATCCTTTCAGTTTGTTCCGGATAGCGCGGTTAATCTCTACTAATAAGTTAAGGATCAGTGATGTTGATAGGTCAAAAATCGAAACAAATTTTCGTTTGTAAAAAAAATTGGGACTTCCAGTGCCTTCCCATCCAGGAGAGTTCTTGTTGGATGCTTTGTTTGGTCATCGCATCCCACACGGCCTCCTAGCGCCGCCTGTCAGCGCGCGTATTCGACATGGTATCCTTTGCTCCCTCCGGTTGCTAATCATGCGTCAAGAATCATGGTAGATTTAGTTTCCTTAATGCCTGTCTATAAGAGCAACTCCACCGGCGGCCTTTAAATAGTTGTTGGCAGGGGCGCCAGCACTGCTGTATGGGGGGCGTTAACAGTGCATTTTTCATTTGGGGACGTTATTCTCACACCGGCGCCTCCCAAACGGCGGTCTCCAAAAAAAAATCTTCTATTTACAATATTTTGAAACAACATATCAATCATATTTTATTCATACAATTACACAAATAGAATTATATTATTCATACAATCAATCAAACAAATAGTACTCCCTCCGGTTCATATTAATTGACTGTAATATGGATGTATATAGACACATTTTAGTTCTAGATACATCCATATTGAAGTCAATTAATATGGATCGGAGGGAGTACTTAAATTATTCATACAATCAATCAAACAAATAGTACTTAGATTATTCATATAAACCAACAAACAAATAGTACTTAAATTATTCATACAACCAAACAAATAGAAATAAAATCATGTATTGTTGGCAGCTCCTCTTCTCGCCCACAAATGCGCAGCTAGATCCGCCTTTAGTTGTGCATGAACATCTGCATCTCAAATTTTATTGTGCATACGAAGAAAAGCGGCAAATTCTTGGGATACATGCTCTACCTAAGCGAGTTGCTCTTGATAATCAAATGGTTGATCATCCTGTATGCGTCGCGCTCGCTCTCAATGATCATGTTGTGCATGATCACACAGGGGTTCATCACCTCCCACATATGAGACTTAGACCAAGTGAGAGCAGGGTACCTGACAATGGCGAAACGCTGCTGAAGCACCCCAAAAGCACGCTCAACATCCTTGCGTGCTGCTTCCTGGCATGTTGCAAAATAAGCTTCCATCTCGTTTGCCGGAGAGGAATTTGTCTTCTCAAATGTAGCATACGTCGGGTAGATACCATCAGCTAGATAGTACCCCTTGTTGTATGCGTGTCCGTTTAACTCAAAGTTCACCGCAGGAGCTTGTTCCTCAGCTAGCCTGACAAACACAGGAAAGCGCTGCAACACGTTGATATCATTGTTTGTTCCTGCCATGTCAAAAAAATGCATGCCAAATCCAAAGCTCATGGTCTGCTACCGCCTCAAGAATGACACTGCACTCACCAGTATGCCCCTTGTGGATCCCCTGCCAAGCAAAAGGGCAATTCTTCCAGCCCCAATGCATACAGTCAATGCTTGCGAGCATCCCAAGAAACCCTCTGGATGCATTCTTTTGCAGGATCTGAGCTGTATCATCTTCTCTTGGTGCTCTCAAATAGTCTTTAGTAAACACCGCTATGACGGCTCGGCGAAACCTGTAGAGAGTTTCTGTACATGTCGACTCTGCTATCCGTAGGTAGTGATTGGTTGTATCTGGAGGAGCTTCGTATGTAAGATAACGCATTGCAGCAATGCACTTCTGAATTAAGGTGAAGCTCCACAAACATGTGCAATCTTGCTTGGCCATGAAGTACTTGTCGTACTCCCTGACGCCGTGGACAATCTTCAAGAACAGCTCGTTGTTCATCCTAAACCGGCGCCGAAATTTCTTCGGCGAATGAGTCGCGTCGTCGTTGAAGTAGTCGGCGTCAAGCAGCATTGCGCCGGCTTGATGATGCCGCTTGATGTTTCTCCTCTTGCCTGGCTTTGAGCCGCCGCGCCGAGGCACGACGAATAAAGGCTGGCGAACGCGCAACATGTTTGTCAGAATAAGTTGCTGATGTTGCCGCCGAACAGCCTGAGCGTTCTGCTCCTTCGTGAACAGCTGCACCGTCATCTCGTCGTTGCTGTCCATCGCGGCAATCGGACGAACACCTTGCAGGCGGGGCGGTTGTGCCGTTGTGGCTGGCGGCCGTGTCGATGGACGGCGGTTCCTAGACCAGGCGGCGATGTCTATTGCAAGCAGGGGCACGGCGGCGACGGCGACGGTGGCAATCTAGAGGGATGGGAGTCGGCTCGGATGTGGGTAGAAGGTGGGAAATCGGTGTGTCTGGCTGCCAGGCGGAGCCCACGCTCGTTTTCAGACATGCCGCGAGGCACCGGCGCGCCCGATTCGTGCCCTTGGCGAAGGAGTTGGCACGGGGTTGCCGGCGATTCTATTGAGCTAGAAAATTGGCCGGCGCGTTTGGGACGCACCGGTGCGAACCTATTTTCGCTCCCGCCCCAAAACGCTATCGAGGCCGCTATCGGAGCCGCCCGGTGGAGATGCTCTAATATCCAGCAAGAGCTATGTTTCGTCGAGGGCACCAGATCGATCCTCTTTGCCCGAGCAACGAACGGGCACAAGCGCCAACAGATCACCACGTACGGGGAGGAGCTCGACGATGGATCCTGACAAGGAGGAACTCCTCTGTCGTCATGCCCCACTTTCGGTCCGTGGGAATCACGACGTTCACCTAATAATCTGGTCTGCAACGAGGCTATGCTCGGCCGCCAAGCCGTTATGGTTCTTCAGGGGATCCGCAGCACCAGAACCGACCGAATCGATAAACTTCAGTCGCCGTCGTATCATCTATGCTCCGCCTTGGACGGAAAAAAAGGTCCAAAATTCTCACGCATCTTAAGTCTCGCGCCGGATCAATTAGGGTGACTTCTTTTGGGCTTATGCTTATGCATAAGCCGGCTTCTGTGTTTCGGTGGGCAGAAACTGTGGTGGCTAGAAGCAGAAGCTAGTTACGCCTATTCTTTTGGGCTTCTGAAATTATAGCTTATTTGTTGTGTTGAGTTGTAAAATGTCTATAAAGCCCCAAGATTTGATATGTGATTTAAATAAGTGATGATACCATATATATGTTGCTTTTTAGTAGATAATGAGCTAGAATTGAATCAAGAAAATTATGAAAAGTCGGATGATAATAAAATCAAGGTGTCATAGTTTATTACATGCGAAATAAAATAAATAAATGTCTTAGTGGATCCCAAACTACAATAATAACCACTCAAGCAACCAAACTTTCAGCAATACTTTGTCGTAGGGCACCCATGACGCCATCAGATGAAGAAGAAGCATGTCCACTTGAAAAAGACGCGCTATCCTCGTAGATATATGAGCTTCTCTCAATCCTGTCAAAATGGTCGTCATATAGCTTGCTATCTCGGATGAAGTTGTGCAAACACATGCATGCAGTGATGATCTTTGTTTGTGTCAGAGGGTCGTGGTAATGTGGTATAGAAAGCAGAATGCGCCACTTCAACTTTAGAACGCCAAATGCTCTTTCAATGGCATTTCGTAGAGACGAATGAAGATGGTTGAATTTCTCTTGCATATTTTGCGGAGGCGCACCTTGGAAATCTGGAACATGATACCGCTGCTCTTTGAAAGGAGCAAGATAACCGGTTCTGTTTGGGTATCCAGAATCAACAAGATAGTATTTTCCTACAAGTAGAAAAAATATCAGAAGTAAACTATGATATTTATGAGTAGTAACTACATATACAAAAGGATTACCATGAGGAGGGTGCGGATAATTGTGGAACCTAGGCCGAGCATCAGTCCATATACGGGTATCATGAACCATCCAGCTACGTTCGTGCAGTGCTTCTCGACGAAGAACAAGCTACCGCTACATGCGCGTCTAGGCGCAAGCCATCTTTGTTGTCGTTCATGCAGACCAAAAGTACCATGAAGGACATGAGACCTGCATTGAGCAGATCGCATAGATTGCATCGGGGTCGAAGCAAGAGTCATCACATGTCTCCAGCCAAGCCGTATCCTGCGGCAACTGTAGTTACGTGCTATCCACTGAGCCTTCGTATTCCGGCCGCAACTTCATTCTTACATATGATGAGAGCTAAGAGCATCTCCATCAGCGCCCTTAAATAATCGTCGGTAGGGGCGTTGGTACTACCATATGGGAACTTCTATTTGCAGATGTTTTTTCCACACCGGCGCCCCCATACGACAACCCCAACAGAAACTTAAACGTAAAATAACATTTTAAAACCGAAATTCATATGAAATTTATATAAAAGTTATTTGAATTTAAACTTAAATAAAACTTAAACTTAGAACCATAATCTACTGGTCGTCGGTTGGGGCGCATGACGGGCCTGCCTCGTCGTCGTTCTTCCCCTTTACCGCATGTGTCCATGCCCACCTCTCTGCCCTTATTTCGCGCATCTGGAGGTGGAGCATGGGATCGACGTCGCATGAGCTTGCCGGCGGTGCTGTCCCCTTAGCGATGCCAGCCATCAGCGAGACGCCTCGTTCTGGGCGAGCCTCGCTTGCTCGCGGGCGAACACCTCGATGTGGCGTTGCGCATTCAGCTCGATGAGCTTTTGTCGCTCCGCCGTCATGAGTATGGATGTATCTAGAACTAAGACATATCTAGATACATCTATATTAGTGGCAATTAATATGGATCAGAGGGAGTATTATATAAAAATATTTATAGGCAAAAAGGGGAAAAGACAATATGTTGCAATTATAGATCTATCTAGGCAGATTTGCCAGATGGATAACCATGGCGAGTTCTTGTTTGCGCAAACGGTCACTACTAGAAAACTGGGCTTCCGTCTAGGCCTTTTGTCCCGGCTCAGTCTGGAGCCGGGGCAAATAGGCCGGCCACTTCGCCCCGAAATCATCGGGAAGCTACGGGACTTTTGTCGCGGTTCTTTAAGGCCTTTTGTCCCTGTAGGAGGCTCCAACCGGGACAAAAGGGTCTGAGGCCTTTCGAGTCTTGCTGGCAGCCCTTATGTCCCAACTGGAGACACGAGCCAGGACATAAGGTCCGACCGTTCGTTCCCGCGTGGAAATCGATCGTCTCGGTATTACTACACACGGAAAACAGAGAGAGGCAGAACGATCGCCGCACCGGAATTTGCATCATCGTCGGTGACGAGGGATTAACTTGTCAATGCCTACAAGTTGTAGACTAGGGTTTTGCGGAAAGTAGAGGGCAAGTAGATCTCGAGGGTTTCAGCCGGAAAAGTACTCGACTGCTAGAAAACTAGGGTTATGTTGACAATGAATCGATCCTTTGTTTCTCCCTCGACTCCCCCTTATATAGGAGGTGGAGCCGAGGGTTTCATGATGTACAAGTTACAAACATCGGGGTAATCTTTGAGTCCTTCCCGTAATATTTACAAGTCATTATTCCTAATACAACTTTATCTTTCCAAACGTATACTTAATTTGGCTTCCGGGCTTCATATTCTTCGGGTCCTGGGCCTTCAGTAAACCCCGGGGTACCATCTTCGGTAGACCCATTGGGGATGCCTATGTCAGTAGCCCCGAGATTTTACTTGGATCAAAGAGTCAAGGAAAATCTCCCTCATTACGATTAATACATGATCTCTTCGAGTCATTCAATAATCATATATTGTACAGGTAGTTGGGGCTGGTTCATCTAACGGATCAGGTACCAGTTAACTGCTCTCGTGCAATCCCGCAAAAACCTACCTCAAGATCAAGTCCCTGGGCATGATCTCGGTATACTGGCGTAATTCGACATGTGCCGCTTAAGGTCTTACCATATGCCGAACTCCAGTCATATCTTATCGGGTACCTAACGCGTCCGTTAGGATTTTTCCTCGCATATGTTGATACGGAAAAAAAAGTAGCAGAGCACATTCGGGTGCGATGCCACGCCACGCAGGACGGATCTTGGGGTCTTACCTTCACAAAATATTGCGGTATTCAGAGATTGAATCGCGACAGAGGCGCTCTGAGAATATATTGTCGAGTATGTTTTTCGGCTACTAGAATAGCACATTTATTCGAATCACATGATATATATATATTTTTACTTTGTCCTCCCGATGGGAGTATATGAAGAGTTATACCATAACTCAAAATATGCTCCCTATGACTCCTTCAATTTCATCGGGTACGCGACCAGCGTTCCCGATGGGAGTAGCCCCCGAGGCTACAGCCAAGTATTTATACTTGGTTGTAGGCTCAACTTGCATTACTTCTTCTCTTGACGTCTTCGAAATCCGAGCTTTCACTCTATCTTTATTTCATCGGGTGCGCGACCAGCGCTCCCGATGGGAGTAGCCCCCAAGGCTACAGTCAAGTATTTATACTTGGCTGTAGGCTCAATTTTCCTTTTCTTTTTGAATGACCCCATATTTCTCTCGTCACACTATCCTCTTATCAGAAGTTCAAACAAGACTTCTGATAAGAGTAGCCCCCGAGCATTTGAGCAAATGCTTGTATTTGACTAAAGGCTCTCGAAATTATTTTCCTTATACCATCGACATATTCCCTGTTGCTATTTTTCAAAGAATGGCAGCCGAGCTTTCACTTATGGTGACATCAGTGCTGACAATAGCCACGACCAATGTATTGGGAAGGCGCGGGAGCTGTCGTGTCGTTGACCTGCGGCATTTGACACGTTACGCAAGTGGGGGACACACGTCCTCCACTTTCCCTGGCACGCGCACTGTAGCGCATGTCTAGTTACCTCATAGTAAAAAGTCTGTTTTACCCATGGAGACAAGCGTAAGGCTCTGGATCCATTTCTCCTGCATCCAACGGCGCGGCGGTTCGGTGGCTTGCTATAAATAACCCTCTTCTTCTTCCTTAATCCCCTTCGCTGCGCCGCGCTCCTGTTCTTTCTCTCTCCAAAACCTTCATTGCTGCTACTGGGCTCCTGCGCCCGTGCTCTTCCCCTCTTTCTCCAGCGCTAACGCTGATGCCACCGCGCGAGAAACTCACAAAGCACACCGCACCAAAAGCCAATCCTTCGATGGAACCTACAGAGATTTCCGGTTAGGAGAGATCCAAAATCTCCAACCAAGATCTGAAGACCCTCAAGACGCTTGGGCTGATGAAGAAGGAAGGAGGTCTAATCTTTCCTGGCGAGGAAAGCTTCCCGACGCCCCGCATCGGATATCGGGTAACATTTGTCGACCACCTCATTCGCGGCCTCTCTACCCCCATCCACGAATTTCTCCGCGGTCTTCTCTTTGTCTATGGGATTCAGCTGCACCAGCTGACCCCCAACTCTCTCCTCCACATCTCCATCTTCATTACCCTCTGCGAGTGCTTTCTCGGGACCCATCCTCACTGGGGCATGTGGAAGCGCATCTTCTTCCTCCGGCGCAACAGTTCTTGCAATGTCGCCTACAATGTGGGCGGCGTTGTTATCTGCGTCCGCTCCGAAGCTGACTACTTCGACGTCCAATTCCCCGACTCCGTTCAGGGGTGGCGTCGTAGATGGCTATAATTATGGGGAAAGTGTAGCCTCCCGGTAAGTAAATGTCGACGGAGCGCGGAACTTCCGGCTAGGATGCGAGGCACGATTCAAGCGAAACCCGGATCCTGATATCCAGAGGGTAACATGCGTGTTGCGTTCGGTACTTCTAAGATTAGTGATACGTCCAATTTGCATCACTATTTTGTATCATAATTTGCTGTTATTCATTGATATATTTCATATTGGGACACAATACTTATGTTATTTCATCTATTTTGCATGTTTCATCATCATTGGAGGATTAAGACCGGAGCCGTGGATTCTACTGAAAAAGCACCGTCGTAACGCAATATTTTCGGAAGATCAATCGTGGAAGGAATTTCACGAAAATTCCTATTTTTCCATATGACGGAGGGAGCCGAAGGGGAAGAAGAGAGGGGCCACTGGGCCCAGCACCATAGGGCGGCGCGGCGCCCGTGGCCCGCCGCGCCACCCGTGCTCTCGGGGGCCCGACCCTTTCGCCTCCTCTTCTTCGCGCACCCTTCGTCCCGAAACCTAAGCTACGAGGGATCCTCACGAGTTACAGCCGCCTCTGCGGGGCGGAGAACACCAGAGAGAAAAGAGCTCTCCGGCGGGCAGAATCCGAAATTCCCTCCCGGAGGGGGAAATCGACGCCATCGCCATCGTCATCGAGCGGGACATCATCTCCATCATCATCATCATCATCTCCACCATCTACACCGCCATCACCACCGCTGCACCTCGTCATCGCTGTAGCAATTCGGGTTAAATCTTGATTGTTTGATAGGGAAACTCTCCCGGTGTTATTCTATATTTGTTGTAGATGCTATTGAGTGAAACCATTGAACCAAGGTTTATGTTCAGATTGTTATTCATCATCATATCACCTCTGATTGTATTCCATATGATGTCTCGTGAGTAGTTCGTTTAGTTCTTGAGGACATGGGTGAAGTCTAAATGCTAGTAGTGAATTATGGTTGAGTAATATTCAATGTTATGATATTTAAGTTGTGGTGTCATTCTTCTAGTGGTATCGTGTGAACGCGACTACACGACACTTCACCATTTATGGGCCTAGGGAGTGCATCTTGTATTCGGTTGCTAATTGCGGGGTTGCCGGAGTGACAGAAACCTAAGCCCCGTTAGTATATCGATGCGTGGAGGGATCGCAGGGGATCTCGAGTTTAAGACTGTGGTTAGATTTATCTTAATTACTTTCTTGTAGTTGCGGATGCTTGCAAGGGGTATAATCACAAGTATGTATTAGTCCTAGGAAGGGCGGCATTAGCATAGGTTCACCCACACAACACTTATCAAAACAATGAAGATTAATCACCTGTATGTAGCGAAAGCACTAGACTAAAATCCCCATGTGTCCTCGGGAACGTTTGGTCATTATAAGTAAACAAACCGGCTTGTCCTTTGTGCTAAAAAGGATTGGGCCACTCGCTGCAATTATTTCTCTCGCATTTTATTTACTTGTACTTTATTTATCTGCAATATCAAAACCCCCTGAATACTGGTCTGTGAGCATTTAATCCTTCATCGAAACTGCTGCCAACACCTTCTGCTCCTCGTTGGGATCGACATTCTTACTTATCGAAGATACTACGATACACCCCCTATACTTGTGGGTCATCATTAGGTTGCAGCCTCTGCAAGCTCGCAAGAACCCGCTCTGGAAGTATGCTGGCGAAGAAGATGTTGATCGCGTATCCGAGGCCCTTTCTGTGAAGGACCTGGAAAGTCTTGTTCGACATTTCTCTAAGCTGAGAAAAAACTATAGGTTCCAGCTTCTTGTCGCGTGGAGCCGTATAGCGGCAGCCACGCCCTCCCCGAAGTAAGTACCTTTTCCTCGTGTTGTGCTTGCTTATTCTCGACAACTACTATGTTTCCTTATACCTCTTTATTTATTTGCTGCTTTTCGACAGAACCACCATACTCTTTCTTCTCTGCCTGTTACCCTCCAATACCCCCTGACGGGCTTTGGTTAAGCAACACGAAGAGCCGGGAAGCTCCCAGGGCCGCTTAGTGGATCCCTCGCACCTCGTCGTCCCCGCAAATCTTCGGCCAACGTCCCGGCGCTGTTAGGGCGTGCCACCCGACTCAGACCCGATCGGAAGGTGTTAGTGATTCGATTGTTCCTGCATGGTAGACACGTAAACATTAAATAAGAGCCCTATCGGCTCTCAGCCGTGGACGGCTCAAGGAGCCGATCGCCCCATGTTTCACGTTGGATTTACAATGGCATGGGGATCCCGCTTGATCAGGACAAAGCTAAAGCGATCCACGACGCTTTAGGGTTTTCACCGCATAATCGGAACGTCCTACGTGCGATCGGGCCTAGCAGCTACGAGAGACGATGCAAACTACCCCTACGAGAGGCCTAAAACCAACATAACGTTGATCCCCAGAACATCCCTCGCAGGGACGTGAACAACACCTAACGCACCACCGGATCCTCCGACCCCAGCATAAGGCCTAACTATGCAGATATTAAACTAATCCTTGCGTAGCAAGGAGCAACTATAACGGATCGGATCTACTAAGTAAGAATAAGCAAGATGCTGCCCTTACGTCTGGATCGACGTAAGGGCTAGGTGTCGAGGGACGGCATTGCCACGCAGATATGCACGTGAAAGCACCAATGCTGGCCCCTAAACACCTAAGGATAAATAGTACTGCTCGCCATCAACAAGGCTTCAGCACCAGCAGTACAAGGATAACGAATAAACGTATACTGCCTAGATCGCTAGATGCGATCTAGGCAGATGGTGCTTACCCGGGAGAAACCCTCGAAGAGAAGGGGTGGCGATGCGCCTGATTTGTGTTGGTTGAACGATGATTGTCCTCCTTTTCCGATAACCCTAGATACATATTTATAGTCCAAGGGACTTTCTAATTGAGGCGTGCACCTAACCGTGCACGGGCCAGACTCTATCTCTTTAATCTAAATACAACACGATCTAATTATATTACAGATACACGGGCCACTTAGCCCAAACTCTTAGCGCAAGGCCGCTTCGAAGATGCTCCACGGGTACGTCCTTCAAGCCCATCTTCACTTACGGCCCACCTCCTGATTTGGCCAAAATCGGGTGGTAACACATGCCCCCCTGGTTTTGGTAATGATAATATCAAAACCATCTCTTTTTTTTCGAGGGGTCATGTCGTGGCAGAGGCAATCGTCGCAGTATTCTTCATCATGACTCTGCCTTCCCAACTTCTCTGCACGATTGGACGGCTTTGGCCTCACATCTTCGAGAACCGTCACGCATTAAATCTTCACCGCATCCCCTTTATTTATCTGTGCCAAACGGTTCGCCACTTCATCCCCTTGCTCTGTTCTCGTCCACCACACCAAAAAACCCTCTTCCATTGCAGCAATGAATTCGTCTTCCTTCTACCTCCTCAGATCTCTCCCTCCAAGCTCCGCCGAAGAATGAGGGCGACCCTCATCCGGGGCAACCCCTTCCAACAAGAAGGAAGAACCAGTGAAGAAGGAAGGGGCCCCCTCCTCCGCCAGGCACCCGCCGACGAAGCGCTCCCGCATGTGGGCGGACAGCGAGACGATGATGATGATGAGAAAGGAGAAGAAGAGGAGGAAGATGATTCCTCCTCTTCCGCTGGATATCCGCCGACGAAGCGCTTCCGCAGTTGGGCGGACAGCGAGAATGATGATGATGACGAGGAAGAAGAGGCTTCAGCTGAGGACCTGGGCAGCAGCGACGAAGAAGTCTCCGGAAGTAGTGCTGATGATGGCTCCGGCGCTGACGATGAGGCCAGCGACGATTAGCTCTGTAGGATTAGCAATTTCTGAGCAATCGGCTCTTCCTTTGTTCTTCCTTCCTTGAGCAATCGGCTCTTCCTTGTAAAGATCCTTTCTTATTAATGAAGGAAATTTCTCTACATAACCTTTGCTTTTCTTGTCAACTTGGCCGATTTGTCCAATGAAGTCACTGCTCAAAAAGCCGATGGCACAGCGTCGGCCCGCACTTCAAACGCGATTCCAGGCGAGATGCGCCTGATTTTTACCTTTTTTTTTACCGGCCGATTTCATATAATCGGCCCCCATTTACCCATTTTTTTACCGGCCGATTTGTGTATCGGCCTCCATATCTTTACTGTCCATCATCCCACATACTTGGGAAATATTTCTTTAGATGCTGGCCGTTGACGGCCACCGGGAATTTCACGCCATCCAACATCTCGAGCATGTACGCATTCCCCTTCAGAACTTGGACAACTTTATACGGGCCATGCCAATTCGGAGACCATTTCCCATACTCCTTATCCCTTGTCCCCAATGGCAGTACAGCTTCCCATACCAAATCACCAACTTGGAATTCTTTTGGCTTCACCTTCTTATTATATGCCCGAGCTACCTTGGCTTTGTTTTCCTTGATCTTCTCGAGTGACCATAGCCTAAGCTCCGTCGCATCCTCAATGCTGTCGCTTATCAGGGCTGCATACTCTTCAGCAGTTAGATCATTCTGAAACGTGATCCTGCCTTGACTTCCCAGGGTAACACAGCTTCTTGTCCATAGACCAGCTGGTATGGGGTGGTTTTGATTGCCCCATGACACGACATACGGTAGGCCCACAACGCCTCTGACAACACCTCATGCCATCGCTTGGGGTGCTCGTCAATTTTCCTCTTGATCAGCTTGATCAAGCTCTTGTTGGATGCTTCGGCCTGCCCATTTGCTTGAGCATAATATGGAGACGATCGGATCAACTTGATTCCCATGTCGTCGCAGAACTTTTTCATCTCTTTCGAAACGAAGACCGAACCTCCATCGGTCGTAATAGTTTGGGGAATCCCGAACCTATGAATGAACATGTTCCAATACGAACTTGATAACGTCTTCCGACGCTACTTTCTTCATAGGGACCGCTTCCACCCATTTCGTGAAGTAATCTGTGATGGCTAGAACCCATCTATGGCCCTTGCTCGATGAAGGATGAATTTCTCCGATCATGTCCATACCCCACCCTCGGAATGGCCAAGGCTTGATGATGGGATTCATTGCTGATGCAGGCACCATCTGAATGCTCCCAAACTTCTGACATGCTTGGCAACCCTTGTAATACTGGAAGCAATCTTCAAGCATGGTAGGCCAATAAAATCCGGAGCGCCTAATCAGCCATTTCATCTTATGGGCCGACTGGTGGGTTCCACAAGCACCCTCGTGTACCTCGTGCAAGAGCCGATTGGACTCGGCTGACCCCAGACACTTGAGGAGTAATCCTTCCAACGTTCTATAAAACATGTCATCGCCTATCAGCACGTACTTCATGGCTCTGTATCTTGTACGCTTAGGTGCCCCCCGAGACGGATCTTTCAAATAATTGAAGATATCGGCTCTCCAATCGTCTGGTTCCAGGTATTGCACCTGAAAATCGGCTTCTTCTGCCGTGTCCTTGTACCCTGACGCTGTCTGTGCAAGGTCGTTGGCTTCAGTATTTTGCAGCCTTGGGATCCAATTTAAGCTTATATACCTAAACTGTGCCATTAGCTCACGGCATTGTATCCAAAATGGGAAGAGGGACTCGCTCTCGCACTTGTATTCCTCCGTGAGCTGAGAGATCACCAATTTGGAATCTCCAAAGATCTCGACTGCTTCAGCCCCAGCTTCCAGGAGTAACTTCATTCCCTTGCAGATTGCTTCATACTCGGCCACGTTGTTGGTGCAGGGGTCAGCTAACTTGATAGAGAAGGAGTATGTTGCCCCCCGAGGCGACACGAGTAGCACGCCAATGCCGCAACCACCCTCACAAACCGATCCGTCCAAGAACATAGCCCATGCGCGCACCGATAGTGCCGCTACGTCCGTGTTTACTCGTTCGGCAATCAGATCTGCTAGCGCTTGCCCCTTGACTGCCTTTGCCGGTTGATACCGGATCTCAAACTCCGATAGTGCAAACATCCATTTGCCGAGTCGGCCTTTTAATACAGGAGCCGACAACATGTGTTTGATGACGTCCGATTTGCATATGACGATGATATCGGCCGACACAAGGATGTGTTGGATCTTGGTGCAGAAGAACAGACAGAGGCACAACTTCTCAATTTCAGGGTACCTTGTTTCTGCGTCCAACATCCTTCTACTGAGGTAAAAACCACTTTTTCTAGGCCATCATAAACCTGCACCACCACTGACGCGATGGAGGTGTCAGCCACCGACAAGTAAATATAGAATGGCATGTCTTGCTGCGGCGGAACACAGGTGGCTTGGTCAACTCCTTAATATCGTCAAAGGCCTGCTGTTGCTCTGCCCCCCACGGAACTCTTCATCGGGCTTGATTTTGACCAAGCCCATAAACGGCTCAATTCGCCCAGACAGGTTGGAGATGAACCTTCTGACGAAATTAATTTTGCCGATGGGACATTGGAGCTCCACTAGTAGGAAAATGCTTATAGGTGGAGCTTAGTTCTGTGGCGCACCAAGAAAACTGCGCCACAGAAAGTTTTTTTGTGGCGCACGAGACTGTGTGCGCCACAAAAATAGCTTATTTTTGTGGCGCATGCTGAACCATGCGCCACAGAAACTATGTGGGGCCCACATCCTAGCACTCCCAATTATTAGCGTAGGTATTGTGGCACACAGCAAGCTGCTGCGCCACTGTAAATAACTATTTGCGCTGGTGCGCCACAGAAATAACTATTCTGTGGCGCACTTGAGCTGGTGCGCCACGAAATAGGGGAACTTATATTATCCCCGTACCCCTCCCCGCGCCCTCATCCCCTCTACCGCCGCGCCGCCTCTCTCCCTTCTCCCCCTCCGATCCGTACCAAGGCGCGCCGTCATGGTCGTCGCCGTCGCCATCGCCGTCGCCGCCGCCTTCCTCCGAGAGGGGCGCATGCCCCTGATGGCGTGTACCCATCCCCGCCACCAGAGGAAGGATGATGCAGCGTGTAGCAGTTTTCCCAAGAAAGAAACCAAGGTTTAATCAACCAGTAGGAGCCAAGAAGCACGTTGAAGGTTGATGGTCGCGAAATGTGATGCGGCGCAACACCGGGGATTCCGCGCCAACGCGGATCCTGCACAACACAACCAAGTACTTTGTCCCAACGAAATGAGGTTGTCAATCTCACCGGCTTGCTGTAACAAAGGATTAAACGAGAGTGGAAGATGTTTGCAAAGAAAACAAGAAACAAGTAGATTGTATGCTATGTAAAGAATAGGACCGGGTCCACAGCTCACTAGAGGTGTCTCTCCCATAAGATAAAAGCATGTTGGGTGAACAAATTACAGTGGGCAATTGACAACAGAGAAAGGCATAACAATGCATATACATGACATGGTAAATATAGTGAGATTTAATTGGGCATTACGACAAAGTACATAGACCGCCATCCAACCGCATCTATGCCTAAAAAGTCCACCTTCAGGTTATCATCCGAACCCCCTCCAGTATTTGCAGTACAATTGCATTAAGTATGGTGCGTAATGTAATCAACAACTACATCCTTAGACATAGCATCAATGTTTTATCCCTAGTGGCACAGACATCCACAACCTTAGAACTTTCTGTCACTGTCCCAGATTAAATGGAGGCATGAACCCACTATCGAGCATAAATACTCCCTCTTGGAGTTAAGAGTAAAAACTTGGCCAGAGCCTCTACTAGTAACGGAGAGCATGCAAGATCATAAACAACACATGAACAATAGATTGATAATCACCATAATCATAGTACTCTCTATCCATCGGATCCCGACAAACACAACATATAGAATTACATATAGATGATCTTGATCATGTTAGGCAGCTCACAAGATCCAACAATGAAGCACAACAAGGAGAAGACGACCATCTAGCTACTGCTATGGACCCATGGTCCAGGGGTGGACTACTCACTCATCACTCCGGAGGCGACCATGGCGGTGTAGAGTCCTCCGGAGATGACCCCTCTCCGTGTGGTGCCGAGGCGATCTCCGTAATCCCCCGAGATGGGACCGCGGCGGCGGCGTCTCCGTAAGGTTTTCCGTATCGTGGCTCTCGGTACTGGGGGTTTAGTAGGCGGAGGGTCAACGCGGGGGCCACACGAGGGGCCCAGGGATAGGTCACGCGCCAGGGCCTGGCCGCGCCGGCCACCGGCTGCCTCGTGGCCCCACTTCGTTAGGTCTTCGGTCTGGAAGCTTCGTGCAAAATAGGACCCCGGGCGAAAGTTTCATCCAATTCCGAGAATATTTCTTTACTAGGATTTCAAAACCAAAAACAGCAGAAAAAGAATCGGCTCTTCGCATCTTGTTAATAGGTTAGTTCCGTAAAATGCATAAATATGACATATAATGTGCATAAAACATGTAGGTATCATCAATAAAGTAGCATGGAACATAAGAAATTATCGATACGTTGGAGACGTATCAGCATCCTTGTTAGTTCTGCTCGTCCCGAGCAGGTAAAACGATAACAAAGATAATTTCTGAAGTGACATGCCATCATAATCTTGATCATACTATTTGTAAACATATGTAATGAATGCAGCGATCAAAGCAAAGGTAATGACATGAGTAAACAATCAATCATAAAGCAAAGACTTTTCATGAATAGTACTTCAAGACAAGCATCAATAAGTCTTGCATAAGAGTTAACTCATAAAGCAATAAATCAAAGGTGTTGAAGCAACACATAAGAAGATTAAGTTTCAGCGGTTGCTTTCAACTTATAACATGTATATCTCATGGATATTGTCAACACAAAGTAATATAACAAGTGCAATATGCAAGTATGTAGGAATCAATGCAGTTCACACAAGTGTTTGCTTCTTAAGGTGGAAGGAGATAGGTAAACTGACTCAACAATAAAAGTAAAAGAATGGTCCTTCAAAGAGGAAAGCATCGATTGCTGTATTTGTGCTAGAGCTTTTATTTTGAAAACATGAAACAATTTTGTCAACGGTAGTAATAAAGCATATGAGTTATGAAAATTATATCTTACAAGTTGCAAGCCTCACGCATAGTATACTAATAGTGCCCGCACCTTGTCCTACTTAACTTGGACTACCGGATCTTCGCATGCCATGTTTCAACCAAGTGTCACAAAGGGGTACCTCCATGCCGCCTGTACAAAGGTCCAAGGAGAATGCTCGCATTTTGGATTTCTCGCTTTTGATTATTCTCAACTTAGACATCCATACCGGGACAACATGGACAACAGATAATGGACTCCTCTTAAATGCATAAGCATGTAGCAAAGTTATTATTCTCATATGAGATTGAGGATATATGTCCAAAACTGAAACTTCCACCATGATTCATGGCTTTAGTTAGCGGCCCAATGTTCTTCTCTAACAATTTTGCATGCTCCAACCACTAAAATGATAGACCTTCAGACAAGACGGACATGCATAGCAACTCACATGATATTCAACAATAGTTGATGGCGTTCCCCAGAAGCATGGTTATCGCACAACAGGCAACTTAATAAAATATAAAGTGCATAAGTACATATTCAATACTACGATAGTTTTTAAGGCTATTTTGTCCCATGAGCTATATATTGCAAAGGTGAATGATGGATTTTAAAGGTAGCACTCAAGCAATTTACTTTGGAATGGCGGAGAAATACCATGTAGTAGGTAGTTATGGTGGACACAAATGGCATAGTAGTTGGCTCAAGGATTTTGGATGCATGAGAAGTATTCCCTCTCGATACAAGGTTTAGGCTAGCAAGGTTATTTGAAGCAAACTCAAGGATGAACAAGTGCAGCAAAACTCACATAAAAGACATATTGTAAACATTATAAGACTCTACACTGTCTTCCTTGTTGTTCAAAACTCAATACTAGATATTATCTAGACCTTAGAGAGACCAAATATGCAAATCAAATTTTAGCAGCAGCTCTATGTATTTCTTCATTAATGGGTGCAAAGTATATGATGCAAGAGCTTAAACATGAGCACAACAATTACCAAGTATCACATTATCCAAGACATTTTACCAATTACTACATGTAGCATTTTCCAATTCCAACCATATAACAATTTAACGAAGAAAAACTTCGCCTTGAACATTATGAGTAAAGCCTAAGGACACATGTGTCCATATGCAACAGCGGAGCGTGTCTCTCTCCCACAAAGTGAATGCTAGGATCCATCTTATTCAAACAAAAACAAAAACAAAAACAAAACGACGCTCCAAGTAAAGAACACCGATGTGATTGAATAAAAATATAGTTTCAGGGGAGGAACCTGATGATGTTGTCGATGAAGAAGGGATGCCTTGGGCATCCCCAAGCTTAGACGCTTGAGTCTTCTTAAAATATGCAGGGGTGAACCAGGGGGCATCCCCAAGCTTAGAGCTTTCACTCCTCTTGATCATAGTATATCATTCTCCTCTCTTGACCCTTGAAAACTTCCTTCACACCAAACTTCAAGCAAACTCATTAGAGGGTTCGTGCACAATTAATAATTCACTCATTCAGAGGTGACACAATCATTATTTTCACTTCTGGACATTGCATAATGCTACTGGACATTAATGGATCAAAGAAATAAATCCAACATAGCAAAAGAGGCAATGCGAAATAAAAGGCAGAATCTGTCAAAAACAGAACAGTCCGTAAAGACGAATTTAGAAATGGCACCAGACTTGCTCAAATGGAAAAACTCAAAACTAATGAAAGTTGCGTACATATCTGAGGATCACGCTCGTAAATTGGCAGATTTTTTCGAATTTTCTACAGAGAATTGTGCCCAGATTCGTGACAGACAGCAATGCTGTTTCTGCGCAGCGATCCCAAATATAACATCAACTTTGACATAGAAACTTTACTTGGCACAAAAACATGATAAGGAGAGGTTGCTACAGTAGTAAACAACTTCCAAGACTCAACAAAACAAAAAATTGCTGTAGGTAAAAACATGGGTTGTCTCCCATAAGCGCTTTTCTTTAACGCCTTTCAGCTAGGCGCAGAAAGTGCAAATCAAGTAACATCGAGAGTAGAAGCATCAACATCATAGCTTGTTCTAATAATAGAATCAAAAGGCAACTTCATTCTCTTTCTAGGGAAGTGTTCCATACCTTTCTTGAGAGGAAATTGATATTTAATATTACCTTCCCTCATATCAATAACAGCACCAACAGTTCGAAGAAAAGGTCTTCCCAACACAATTGGACAAGATGCATTGCATTCGATATCCAAGACAACAAAATCAACGGGGACAAGGTTATTGTTAACCGTAATATGCACATTATCAATCCTCCCCAAAGGTTTCTTTTTAACATTATCGGCAAGATTAACATCCAAATAACAATTCTTCAATGGTGGCAAGTCAAGCATATCATAAATCTTTTTAGGCATAACAGAAATACTTGCACCAAGATCACATAAAGCATTACATTCAAAGTCATTGAATTTCATTTTAATGATGGGCTCCCAACCATCTTCTAACTTTCTAGGAATAGAAGTTTCAAGTTTTAGTTTCTCTTCTCTAGCTTTTATGAGAGCATTTGTAATATGTTTTGTAAAGGCTAAATTTATAGCACTAGCATTAGGACTTTTAGCAAGTTTTTGTAAGAACTTTATAACTTCAGAGATGTGGCAATCATCAAAATCTAAATCATTATGAGCTACAGCAATGGGATTATCATCCCCAAGGTTGGAAAAAATTTCAGCAGTTTTATCACAAGCAGTTTCAGGCAGTTTTGTACGCTTTGCATTAGGAGTAGAAACATTGCCAACACCAATTATATTACCATTGATAGTAGGAGGTGCAGCAACATGTGAAGAATTAGCATTACTAGTGGTGGTAATAGTCCAAACTTTAGCTACATTATTCTCTTTAGCTAGTTTTTCATTTTCTTCTCTATCCCACCTAGCACGCAATTCAGCCATTAATCTTATATTCTCATTAATTCTAACTTGGATGGCATTTGCTGTAGTAGTAATCTTATTATCAATATCATTATTAGGCATAACTTTCAACTTTAAAAGATTAACATCAGAGGCAAGTCTATCAACTCTAGAAGCAATAGTATCAATTTTATCAAGCTTTTCCTCAACAGATTTGTTAAAAGCAGTTTGTGTACTAATAAATTCTTTAAGCATGGCTTCAAGACCAGAGGGTACACTCCTATTATTATTGTAAGAATTCCCATAAGAATTACCATAACCATTACCATTAGCAGAAGGATATGGCCTATAGTTATTACCAGAGTTGTTCCTATAAGCATTGTTGTTGAAATTATTATTTTTAATGAAATTCACATCAACATTTTCTTCTTGAGCAACCAATGAAGCTAAAGGAACATTATTTGGATCTACATTAGATCTACCATTCACAAGCATAGACATAATCACATCAATCTTATCACTCAAGGAAGAGGTTTCTTCAACAGAATTTACCTTCTTACCTTGTGGAGCTCTTTCCGTGTGCCATTCAGAGTAATTTATCATCATATCATCAAGAAGTTTTGTAGCCGCCCCAATGTGATGGACATAAAGGTACCTCCAGCAGCTGAATCCAATAAATTCCGCGAAGAAAAATTTAGTCCTGCATAGAAGGTTTGGATGATCATCCAAGTAGTCAGTCCATGGGTTGGGCAATTCTTTACCAAAGTTTTCATTCTCTCCCAAGCTTGAGCAACATGTTCAGTATCTAATTGTTTAAAATTCATTATGCTACTTCTCAAAGAAATAATTTTAGCGGGAGGATAATATCTACCAATAAAAGCATCCTTGCATTTAGTCCATGAATCAATACTATTCTTAGGCAAAGATAGCAACCAATCTTTAGCTCTTCCTCTTAATGAGAAAGGAAACACTTTCAATTTAATAATATCACCATCTACATCCTTATACTTTTGCATTTCACAAAGTTCAACAAAATTATTGAGATGGGCAGCAGCATCATCAGAACTAACACCAGAAAATTGATCTCTCATAACCAAGTTCAGTAAAGCAGGTTTAATTTCAAAGAATTCTGCTGTAGTAGCAGGTGGAGCAATAGGTGTGCATAGGAAATCATTATTATTTGCATTTGTGAAGTCACACAACTTAGTATTTTCAGGAGTATTCATTTTAGCAACAGTAAATAAAACAAACTAGATAAAGTAAATGCAAGTAACTAATTTTTTGTGTTTTTGATATAGAGAGCAAGACAGTAAATAAAGTAAAACTAGCAACTAATTTTTTGTGTTTTGATTTAGTGCAGCAAACAAAGTAGTAAATAAAATAAAGCAAGACAAAAACAAAGTAAAGAGATTGAGAAGTGGAGACTCCCCTTGCAGCGTGTCTTGATCTCCCCGGCAACGGCGCCAGAAAATTATGCTTGATGGCGTGTAACTCACACGTTCGTTGGGAACCCCAAGAGGAAGGTATGATGCGCACAGTAGCAAGTTTTCCCTCAGAAAGAAACCAAGGTTTAATCGAACCAGTAGAGCCAAGAAGCACGTTGAAGGTTGATGGTCGCGAAATGTGATGCGGCGCAACACCGGGGATTCCGGCGCCAACGCGGAACCTGCACAACACAACCAAGTACTTTGTCCCAACGAAAGTGAGGTTGTGAATCTCACCGGCTTGCCGTAACAAAGGATTAAACGTATCGAGTGGAAGATGTTTGCAAAGAAAACAGTAAAACAAGTAGATTGTATGCTATGTAAAGAATAGGACCGGGGTCCACAGTTCACTAGAGGTGTCTCTCCCATAAGATAAAAGCATGTTGGGTGAACAAATTACAGTCGGGCAATTGACAAATAGAGAAAGGCATAACAATGCATATACATGACATGGTAAATATAGTGAGATTTAATTGGGCATTACGACAAAGTACATAGACCGCCATCCAACTGCATCTATGCCTAAAAAGTCCACCTTCAGGTTATCATCCGAACCCCTTGTATTAAGTTGCAAAGCAACAGACAATTGCATTAAGTATGGTGCGTAATGTAATCAACAACTACATCCTTAGACATAGCATCAATGTTTTATCCCTAGTGGCAACAGCACATCCACAACCTTAGAACTTTCTGTCACTGTCCCAGATTAAATGGAGGCATGAACCCACTATCGAGCATAAATACTCCCTCTTGGAGTTAAGAGTAAAAACTTGGCCAGAGCCTCTACTAAACGGAGAGCATGCAAGATCATAAACAACACATGAACAATAGATTGATAATCACCATAATCATAGTACTCTCTATCCATCGGATCCCGACAAACACAACATATAGAATTACATATAGATGATCTTGATCATGTTAGGCAGCTCACAAGATCCAACAATGAAGCACAACAAGGAGAAGACGACCATCTAGCTACTGCTATGGACCCATGGTCCAGGGGTGGACTACTCACTCATCACTCCGGAGGCGACCATGGCGGTGTAGAGTCCTCCGGGAGATGAATCCCCTCTGCCGGAGGCGATCTCCGAATCCCCCGAGATGGGATTCGCGGCGGCGGCGTCTCAAGGTTTTCCGTATCGTGGCTCTCGGTCCGGGGGTTTCGCGACGGAAGCTTTAAGTAGGCGGAGGGTCAACGCGGGGGCCACACGAGGCCCAGGGGATAGGTCGGCGCGGCCAGGGCTGGCCGCGCCGGCCACCCCCGGCTGCCTCGTGGCCCCACTTCGTTAGGTCTTCGGTCTTCTGGAAGCTTCGTGCAAAAATAGGACCCTGGGCGAAAGTTTCGTCCAATTCCGAGAATATTTCTTTACTAGGATTTCTGAAACCAAAACAGCAAAAACAGCAACTGGCTCTTCGGCATCTTGTTAATAGGTTAGTTCAGAAAATGCATAAATATGACATATAATGTGCATAAAACATGTAGGTATCATCAATAAAGTAGCATGGAACATAAGAAATTATCGATACGTTGGAGACGTATCAGCCCACGCTCCCATCCCCGACCTGCAGCACACGGCGTGGAGGAGGGGAAGGCGTGCGGGAGGAGGTCCGGCGCCGCCGCATCAGAGGAGGCCGAGGCGTCCTCCACCTCCTCCACCCCGCCATCGTCGTCGACCTCCTCCTCCACCCCGTTTTCGGTGAGCTCCACCTCTTCCCTCCCCTCCCTCTTCCTCTCCGCGAGCACTAGGTGCTCGATGAAATGCTCAAGTGTTGTGCTATCTGCTACTTTGTTTGTCTTGCTATGGTAACTGAATCCATGCAATTGCTTGGTTCTGGACATTGGGTGATTCAATCTTCACCTGTGCCAGGTTGCAATTGATGTCTAATGCAATTGTAATTAACTGCTTATCACCTTGTATGTGCACAGGGATTGAATTATGATCCCATTGCTTGCAGTTGTTGCCTGTCAAGAACTGCATGAAAGCCTTGATTGCTTTACTGAAGCTTTGGCTTTAGTAAAGTGTCATGTGCATGTCATGCTGCTATTGCTTGATTAATTGCTGCTATGCTTGTTACTGATGGAGCTATAGTTGATTAATTGGTGCTATGTTTGTTACTGATGCTGCTATATTGCTTGATTAATTGGTGCTATGCTTGTCACTTCTTATTAATGAACCATGTGTTGGTGATGATTCAGTTAAACTAAATGGATTTGATTTGTTATCCAAATAGAGATATTCACAGTAGGGAATCATGTAAATGAATGCCACTATGGTATCCTTTGAAGAAAATGGGAAGTTTCTGATGGTTTAAAAGACTAGGTGATGCTAGGTTATTCAGTTGGCTGTCAAGGTTGGTTTTATCTGGTTAACATGGATTGGCTATGTGCTCTTGCTTACTTATGCATATCCATCTCTACTGGATTGACTAGCTCAGGCTTGGCCTCTCTCTTGCCAGCATCACTTTGTTACTACCAAGTGATGAGTAATCCCTTATGGACCCTAGCTTTGTTTTGAACTCAACTGAGTAATGATATATTTCTTTTTCTTGTTGGCTTTGATGAAATTAGAGATATCCACAGTAGGGGATCATGTAAATGAATGCCATTGTGGTATCCTTTGAAGAAAATGGGAAGTTTCTGATGGTTTAAAAGACTAGGTGATGCTAGGTTATTAAGTTGGCTGTCAAGGTTGGTTTTATCTGGTTAACTTGGATAGGCTATGTGCTCTTGCTTACTTATGCATATCCATCTCTACTGGATTGACTAGCTCAGGCTTGGCCTCTCTCTTGCCAGCATCACTTTGTTACTACCAAGTGATGAGTAATCCCTTATGGACCCCAGCTTTGTTTTGAACTCAATTGAGTAATGATAAATTTCTTTTTCTTGTTGGCTTTGATGAAAATAGAGATATTCACAGTAGGGGATCATGTAAATGAATGCCACTGTGGTATCCTTTGAAGAAAAAGGACTGTTTCTGATGGTTTTAAAAGGCTAGGTGGTGCTAGGTGATTAAGTTGGCTACCAAGACTTGTCTCATCTGGTTAGCTGGGATATGCTATGTGTTGTTGCTTGTTTAGGCATATCTATCACTTACTGGATTTACTGGTTCTTGATTGGCCTCTCTTTTGCCAGCATCACTTGGTCTATATACCAAGTGATGAATAATCCCTTTGGAGCATCTGTTCCATGCATGCTATATATGTGTATTTGACCATGCTTATGATGGATTTCTTTTAAGGACTCTAGCTAGATTAGAGGGGAAAAGTTGCTGCTTTGTTGCCTATGATAATGGATCATCAAATGTTTCCCTTTGTCCCTGGTTGCCTCCTTAATTGATGCCTTATGATCCAAATGACCCAAGTCCCTTGCATGATCCCATTTGTCCCTAATGTTGCTTAAGATGAATAAATTCCCTCTAATCACCATTTGGAGATCAAGACTAGTTCTTGATTTCCATTAGCTAGACTCCAATATTAAAAATGTCTCCCAAATATGGAGACAAACATTTTAACATTACCCCAATGTTATTTCTCTCAAATGGACAGTTTCTGATTGGCCTCTCTTTTGCCAGCATCACTTGGTCTATATACCAAGTGATGAATAATCCCTTTGGAGCATCTGCTCCATGCATGCTATGTGTGTTTGAGCATCTTGACTTATGTCACCATGGTTGCTGGTTTGGTGGTGTTTTTGTACTTGCCGATGATTAGATGGTTGGTCGATCACTCGTACACTCGGGGGTGGAGCAAGTGAGCCTGGTGTGATGGCACAAATATCAATATCTTGTGCATCCTACCTGGCCTCACTTACTCCATCCCTGGATGTTAATATTTGTTTCGACCAACAAAGTATGAGGCATTCCATTTAGTTCATACTAGCTACTTCTTAATTGCATTGGCCTTTCTTCCATTTTAGTGCCGATGATTAAATTGTTTGGTCACTTGTACACTCTGGGGTGGGGCCACTGAGCCTGGTGCGATGGCACAAATATCAATCTCTTGTGCATCCTACCTGGCCTCGCTGACCCCACCCCTGAATGTTAATATTTCTTTCGACCAACAAAGTATGAGGCATATGATATCTAGTTGAGATACCACTTGGCTCTTTCTTCCATTTTAGTGCCGATGATTAGAATGTTTGGTCACCTATACGCCGCAATATACTTTGTAGACGGGCCCCCCTTTCCCCGGCCGCCGTTCCGTGAACGAGTCTTTGACGAGACAACAACGCCGACCTGCCTCTCCGGCGCAGAACCACGCCAGTCCCAGCCGCCTCTCTTGTGGCCGCGTCTCCTGCGCCCGCACTCTTCGCCTTCTTGCCCGGTGAACAATAGACTTATCGTTGGAATAAGGAAGCCGACGACGGTCGATCGCAATCTAATCTTGCGACCGGCCGTCATCGGTTTGCTTATTCCAACGATCAGTCTATTGGTTCATCGGGCAAGAAGGCGAACAGTGCAGGACGCAAGACACACGGCCACAAGGGAGGCGGCTGGGACTGCCGTGGTTCTGCGCCGGAGAGGCAAATCGGCGTTGTTGTCTCGTCAAGGACCCGTTCACGGAACGGCGGCCGGGGAAAGGGGGCCCTTCTGCAAAGTATATTGCGGCGTATACTGCAACTATGGTTTCTGACCATAGTATTTTGTGTTGACCAACAATGTATGAGGCACTTATTCCATTTTGTCATTCCATTTGCTTTGATATTTTCAAAATGCCGATGATTAAAATGTTTGGTCCCCGTACACTCTGGGGTGGCGTAAGTGAGCCTGGTAAGATAGCACAAATATCAATCTCTTGTGCATCGGACTTGGTCTCGCTTACGCCATCCCGGAATGCTAATATTTGTGTTGACCAACAATGTATGAGGCACTTATTCCATTTTGTCATTCCATTTGCTTTGGTATTTCCAAAA
Organism: Lolium multiflorum; assembly: GCA_030979885.1. Taxonomy (NCBI): domain Eukaryota; kingdom Viridiplantae; phylum Streptophyta; class Magnoliopsida; order Poales; family Poaceae; genus Lolium; species Lolium multiflorum. Next base: position 52,044,516 of record CM061752.1, on the reverse strand, counting down.
TGCCGATGATTAAAATGTATGAGGCATTTATTCCATTTCTCTTGTGCATCGGACTTGTTGGTCTCACTTTCTTCCATTTTCATCATAGTAGGAACTGGATATGAAGACCCGATGCAAGCGAGCCTGGTGGGTAGAGAGGAGGGGAGCAAAGGAGGAACCGGATGAAGACTACTTTGTATCTCGAAATTGTGAAATTTGTATGAATTAAGAGTTGTATGCAAAACATTTGTATATATTGTTGTATAATGTGATGATGATGTATAATGTTGCTATGTTATATGTGTTCACATTATATCTGTCTATATTATATCTGTATATAACCTGTATACTGTGTATAAAACCTGTATAATACACCAGGCAGTATAAAATCGAGTATACCGGTACAATGTTCTGTGGCGCACCAAAATGTAATTCAGTGGCGCACATGTTTCTGTGGCGCATGGGTAACAATGTGCGCCACAGAAACCTTAATTCTGTGGCGCACGGGCACCTGCGCCACAGAAACCTTATTTTTGTGGCGACGTTTCTGTGGCGCACCACCCGTGCGCCACAGAATCACTTTTTCGTGCGCCACTGATGAGGCTTTTCCTACTAGTGCTCCTTCTTTGTGGTGGGTGGCTTCATCTTTCGAACTGCCTCCTGACCTTTTAGGCCGATCTCAATCCCACGCTCGTGGACCAAGAATCCTAGGAACTGACCGGCCGTCACACCGAAGGCGCACTTCTTCGGATTCATTCTCAGTCCGAACTTCCGAGTTCGGTCCAGGACTCGTCGCAAATCCTCTAAGTGTCCGTCCGTCGCAACAGACTTTACCACCACGTCGTCGATGTAAATCTCCACCAACTTGCCGATTAAGTCATGGAAGATGTAGTTCATAGCCCTTTGGTATGTCGCGCCGGCGTTCTTCAGTCCAAACGTCATGACCACATATTCAAACAAGCCCACCGAGCCTGGCACTCTGAATGCAGTCTTGTGTATATCCTCCGGAGCCATGAAAATTTGGTTGTAGCCAGCATTGCCATCCATGAAACTCAATATTTTATGACCGGCAGCTGCATTGATCAGGGTTTCTGCTACTGGCATCGGATACTCGTCCTTCGGAGTGGCGCTGTTAAGGTTCCGAAAATCTATGGCTACGCGCCATCGGCCGTCCTTTTTCTCCACAGGCACCACATTGGAAATCCATTCCGCGTACCTGCATGGCCTGATGAATCCGGCGTCCAGCATCTTCTTGATTTCTTTCTTGACTTCTTCCAAGACTTCGGCCTTTGATGACCCACAAGTATAGGGGATCGCAACAGTCTTCGAGGGAAGTATTACCCAATTTATTGATTCGACACAAGGGGAGACAAAGAATACTTGAAAGCCTTAACAGCGGAGTTGTCAATTCAGCTGCACTGGAAACGGACTTGCTCGCAAGAGTTTATCAGTAATGGTTCTATGGCAGTGGAAATAGCGAAATAGCAGCAATGAAATAAAGACAGCGATAGTGATTATAGTAAACAGCAGGATTAAAATACTGTAGGCACAGGGACGGATTTAACGGGCGTTGCATGGATGAGAGAAACTCATGTAACAATCAAAGCATGGGCATTTGCAGATAATAATAAAACGGTATCCAAGTACTAATCAATCAATAGGCATGTGTTCCATATTTAGTCGTACGTGCTCGCAATGAGAAACTTGCACAACATCTTCTGTCCTACCAGCCGGTGGCAGCCGGGCCTCTAGGGAAACTACTGGATATTAAGGTACTCCTTTTAATAGAGTACCGGAGCAAAGCATTAACACTCCGTGAACACATGTGATCCTCACATCACTACCATTCCCTCCGGTTGTCCCGATTTCTGTCACTTCGGGGCCATTGGTTCCGGACAGCGACATGTGTATACAACTTGCAGGTAAGATCAATAAACAATGAATATCTTCATGAAACAATAACATGTTCAGATCTGAGATCATGGCACTCGGGCCCTAGTGACAAGCATTAAGCATAACAAGTTGCAACAATATCATAAAAGTGACATCTACGGATACTAGGCACTATGCCCTAACAATCTTATGACTATTACATGACCAATCTCATCCAATCCCTACCATCCCCTTCAGCCTACAGCGGGGGAATTACTCACACATGGATGGGGGAAACATTGTTGGTCGATGGAGAGGCGTTGGCGGTGATGACGGTGAAGATCTCCTCCACTCCCCGTCCCGGCGGAGTGCCGAACGGAGACTGCCCCCGCGACGGATTTCGCGATGTGGCGGCTCGGAGGGTTTTCGCGATGTCGACTTCTCCCCGTGCGTTTTTAGGTCGAACCCGATAAGTAGTCCAAAGGGGGGCGTCGGAGGCCGGCCGAGGGCCACACCATAGGCCGCGCGGCCCCCCCCCGTCGCGCGCCCTTATGGTGTGGGGCCCTCGGGCCTCACCTCCTTCGCCCTTCGGCTCCGTCAATATTTTGGTAAAATAGGGCCATCTGAAGAAATTCCGAGGATTTTCCCGAAAGTTGGATTTCTGCACAAAAACGAGACACCAGAGCTTCTGCTGAAAACAGCGTTAGTCCGTGTTAGTTGTATCCAAAATACACAAATTAGAGGCAAAACAATAGCAAAAGTGTTCGGGAAAGTAGATACGTTTTGGACGTATCAACTCCCCCCAAGCTTAGCTTATTGCTTGTCCTCAAGCAATTCAGTTAACAACTGAGCGATAAAAGAACTTTCACGAACACATTTGCTCATATGATGTATATATTCTCATGCTATGGCTAATACTTAAGCAGTTCATAATGAGATACATGCAAATAAGATCATCCAACAGCTATGTCAATCATGGAGAAGTACCAACAATTAATAATAAGCACCATGAATCATGTATATAAGCAGGATTGCAATGTTCATAAGAGAATATGATAAAGTGGTATCTCGCTTGCCTGTATTTGATCGGCAAAACATAAATGCCGAGGCACCTCTTGAGTTCATAGAAAGACTAGAAGTAGTGATTGTCAAAGATAAAAGCATCAAAGTTATACCACAATCAATCATATTTTGAGACAAGCATATTATACTAAGAATGACAGTTGTGCTCTCAAGACAGTGCTCAAAGAAAGAATGGAGACACAACATAAAAGTAAAAGATTGACCCTTCGCAGAGGGAAGCAGGGATTAACATGCGCTAGAGCTTTTCATTTGTAAAGCAGGAGTAAAATTATTTTGAGAGGTGTTTGTTGTTGTCAACGAATGGTAATGGGTACACTAACTACCTCATCAACCGGACTCACAAGAGCGGCTCCCATTTATTTATTTTTGGTTGGCACTCCTTCCAACCTTTCTTTCACAAACCATGGCTAACCGAATCCTCGGGTGCCTGCCATCAATCACATACCATGAAGGAGTGCCTTTTTATTTAAGTTTTATTATGATGATGACACTCCCCCAACCTTTGCTTACACAAGCCATGGCTAACCGAATCCTTCGGGTGCCGTCCAACAATCACAAACCATGGAGGAGTGTCTATTTAAGTTAATTAATTGGGACTGGGAATCCCATTGCCAGCTCTTTTTGCAAAATTATTGGATAAGCGGATGTGCCACTAGTCCATATGAGAGTCCGTCAAAAGTGACAAGGTCGAAAGCTAAACACCACGTACTTCCTCATGAGCTATGAAACATTAACACAAATTGAGAAGCATTTTGAAGGTTTTAAAGGTAGCGCATGAGAATTTACTTGGAATGGTTTGAAATGCCATGCATAGGTATTTATGGTGGACACTTATGGAACAACTTGGTTTTCAGGTGTTTGGAAGCACGAGCGGCGTCACCGCTCAGTACAAGTGAAGGCTAGCAAAAGACTAGGGAGCGACAAATCAAGAGAGCAGTAACTGTCATAATTATGCTTGCGGCAAAATAAATTAACGGAGGCATAAAAGTGATACAATAACTCTGAAGCAATATAAATCATCGAGGCTTAATTGACTTTTTGTTCAGTCATATGCATGCGTGAGCATGTGCCAAGTCGATATAAATGAGTTATTCAGAGGAGGATACCACAATGCCATACTTACTTATGAATAAAACAATGCAAGCAAACATCCATGACATGCTACTCATATTAATAAATTGAAACTAAACATGAGAGATCATGAGCTACTAGACTTTCTCAAATAACATATACCTCACATGAACCAACTAAGCATGCTCATATGGATGAGTATATGTACAAAAATGAAAGCAAATAGAGTTCATACCAGCCTCTCACCACAATCAGATTGTCGTAGATCGTCATTATTGCCTTTTCACTTGTGTAGCTTGGATAATATGAAATGAAAACCACGCTCCAGCCACCGAAGACCATTGAACTCATGATGAACTTTACAAACCAAAGAAGAACAGCAAATATTTTTGGTGTTTTCGAATTAGAAATAAGAACGAAAGAAACAAGCAAACAAAGCAAAATCTTTTTGGGTTTTCTTATAGCAAACTAACGATAGCAAATAAAATAAACTAAGAGCAAAGAACCAAATAAACAAATGGTGAAGAGAAACAACAGAAATATTTTTGGTCTTTTTGTGTTTTAGGAAAGAAACAAAGTGAAAACAAAAGAATGCAAACTAACAGAAACACAGGATGACAGAAATCTGCCAAATCCTGACAGCAGTACAGAAATCGAATTTAACAAAAATCTTCCATTGCTCAGACCAAAAAGTGTTCAACTAATGAAAGTTAGATAACAACCTGGGGAACATGCTCAAAAATTGGCAACTCAAAATAACGTTCTGGCTGTGCGTACGAATTTTTTTGGTAACAGCACAGAATCTGTTTTTGGACAGCACTTCCCCAAATATCATCTCCCTCTCATTAGAAAACCACTCTAGAGACTAAACAAGTATGTACAAGTATCCAGCAATCATAATATGCAAAGAATGAGTGATGCCGGTATACCTCCCCCAAGCTTAGGCTTTTGGCCTAAGTGGAGTTCATTCCCACGGTCCCCATGAAGTGGTGTCTTCGTAATATGACGAAGAACGACCCGGTTCCATGTATGTGCTGGAGGAAACGTCGGGGTACGTGACGGTGTAGTCGTAGGAGGGCTCGACGTTCTCGGAGTCATGTTGCTGGTGGAATTCTTGTATCTTCATATGTTCCTCCACCACCTCCTTTGTTAGCGACCATGATTGCCTGTCAATATTAAACAAACCCTGCTGGGGAAGAGGGATTTCTTTCTCATTCCCATCAGCAAACAACATTTTATAGACAATATTATCTATGGTGGAGTTAGTAGTAACAAAATGATGGCTCTTCATAGCAGCAATATCTAGCTTCCTAGGGGTTAATGGTACATCATTAGAATCAAGAGGAATATCTAGATGTGTTAGAATGCGTGATGCAATAGTTCCTCCAAAAATAGGCCCCCTGCTAGACAAGCGGCGAGCAATAAGAGAACCAAGATGATAAGGTGTCTCTCCAGTAAGTGCAACATTCAAGAAAGCAAGATGGTAGCTAGAGATGTTACTAGTATTTTCTCTACCCAAAATGCTAGTACCAATGTAATATGCGAAATACTTAATAGCGGGGAGTTGAATGTTTCTTATCTTCCCTCGCTGGATGGTGCGGCAATCATCCCCGGTGATCCCTCGGTAGAGCTCCAACAAGTCCCGAGGGTTGTCATCAATCCTCCTTGCTGTACCTACAGGGGCAATACCCAATGCAAAACAAAATTCCTCCAATTTCATGGTAACAGGAATATCATAAATCTTGAATGCGACTGTCGGCTCATATTCCGTGTTGTGGAACTTGAAGCTCTCAACGAAAATCTTGGTGAGCCTGTAATATTGTCCCCTCTCGTCTCCCACGTAGGTGGCTAGGCCTGCCCTGTTGACGAGGGTGAAGAAGTCATCCAATAACCCTGCATTGGTTAGAAACTCATAACAAGGGAAGGATGAAGCATTAGGGGCCCCATGGTCCTCCTCGGGCGCGAAGCTAGGCGCGATGACATCCTCATTGTAGGATCGCCTAATTTGAGTAGACGCCCTTGAGGGCCTACCGGTGCTGGTTGTTGCTTTCTTGAACAACTCTCCAAACTTGAATTTCTTCATCTTCCCCTTCTGAAATTTTCAACAATCATTATAAAATTTGATTTCAAGGTGTGTAATTGAAGGGAACTACTATAGGAACTTGCTAGAGTGCTAAACATGCATCAAAACTAATTCCTACCACTTAGAACAAACATGCAAGCTCACTAAACATGTTATCTACAGCAGCAAAATATTCAAGATATACTCAACCAAATGAAATTCTAATTGGACAATCAAAGGAGTCACATACCAAGGAGTAAATGTGCCAAATTTCAGACAGAAATCTGGGCTGAGCAAGGAGATCGAAAAATCGCGAGTTCTTGAGCAGAAACACGAGTGAGAGAAACTTGGTACGAGTTTTTTCGGGAGAGAGAAGGTGCTGGGAGGAAGAGATGGTGTAGTGGGGCAAGGGGTGGCCCACACCACATGGTGGCGCGGCCCCCTTGCTGGCCGCGCCGCCCTATGGTGTGGCACCCCCTGGTGCCCCACAGGTCATCCTCTGGTGCTCCCAGGTGCCTCGTCGAAAAATAGGACCAACGGTGTAATTTTTGTAATTTTTAGAGAACTTTGAAAAATGCACATTTCTGGGTATTAAATTAATGATTACTGCGCAGGAAAATGATTTCTAAAATCTTAAATGACTAAAGCATATTGCAAAACAAAAAGTGCTACAGCAAATAAAATAAGTGGAGGGAGAAAGAAAGAAAGAAGTGTTGTTTAACTCTCCTATGCAATAAAATATACTTGTTAACAAGGTTGATCAAGTCTTGCTACCAAATAAATTTTATATGACATAAGAAGAAATAAACCTCAAATCAATCATGTTACCTTATATTGAATTGATATGGATCCAATCACAAGAGTTTGATATTCTTCTTTAGGCTCATATATAGGACAATCAATGGATCCCACTTTGATAGTTTTCACATTAAAAATTGTATTGACTCCACATACTTTATCAATCCTCTTGGGAAAATAGACAGTGTGTTCCTTATTATCAACATTAAAAGTAACCATGCCTTTATTGCAATCAATAACAGCCCCTGCAGTATTAAGAAAGGGTCTTCCAAGAATAATGGACATATTATCATCTTCAGGCATTTCCAACACAACAAAATCAGTTAATATCAAGCAATGCTGAGTAACTTGAACAGGAACATTTTCACATAAACCAACAGGAATAGCAGTAGATTTATCAGCCATTTGCAAAGATATATCAGTAGGTATCAATTTATCTAAATCAAGTCTCTTATAAAGAGAGAAAGGCATCACACTCACACCTGCTCCTAAATCACATAGAGCAGTTCTAACATAATTATTCTTGATGGAACAAGGAATAGTCGGTATACCTGGGTCGCCCAACTTCTTTGGAATCTTACCATTGAAGGAGTAATTAGCGAGCATAGTAGAAATTTCCTCATTGGGGATTTTCCTTTTGTTAGTAACAATATCTTTCATATACTTTGAATAAGGAGGCAATTTAATAGCATCAGTCAAAGGGATTTGCAGAAATAAAGGTTTCATCCAATCACAAAATTTATTATAATGTTCCTCCTCCTTTGATTTTAGTTTCTTAGCAGGAAAAGGCATTTGCTTTTGAACCCAAGGTTCTCTTTCATTACCATGCTTCTCAGTAATAAAGTCTTCTTTAGTGTACTTTTTATTTTTAGCAGGCTTTTCAGGTTCTTTTTCAATTTCTTCTTTATCAGGAGTATCATTCTTATCATTATCTTCCTCATGTTCATTACCACTTTCAGTTTCAGCATCGGAAATAGAAATACTATTAGGATCATTAACAGGTTCAGAGGATTCTACAACATTCTTATGTTTCTTTTTCTTTTTCTTAGATGGAGCACTAGTTTTAATTGGTTGAGAATCTTGTTCAACTCTTTTGGGATGCCCTTCAGGATATAGAGGATCCTGGGTAGAAGCACCACCTCTAGTTGTTACTTCACAAGCATGTTTTTCTTTAGAATTATTTCCCAACAAGTCATTTTGCACTTTAGTAAGTTGATCAATTTGAGTTTGAACCATTTGAAAATGTTTAACAAGTATCTTAACATCATTGGAGGTTCTCTCCACAATACCATGCAATTCACTAATAGCTCGAGAATTTTCCATTAAATGATTCTCTACTCGCATATTAAAGTTTTCTTGCTTAACAATATAATTATCAAATTCATCTAAGCATTGAGCAGGAGATTTTGAATACGGAATATCTTCCCTAGTAAAGTGTTGAAGCGAGTGTACCTCAATCATGGATGAAGGGGGAATTGTCTCACATATATCTTCAATAGGAGGTAAATTCTTCACATCTTCAGGTTTAATACCCTTCTCCTTAAGAGACTTCTTGGCTTCCCTCATATCTTCATCATTCAATTTAATCATACCCCTCTTCTTCACTATCGGTGTCGGGGTTGGTTCAGGTGTAGACCAATCATCATGATTCCGGCCTATTTTAGCCAATAATTCTTCAGCGTCGTCTGGAGTTCTTTTCCTGAAAACACAACCAGCACAACTATCCAGGTATGCCCTAGACTCAATAGTTAGTCCACTATAAAATATATCAAGTAAATCATGCTTTTCCAAATCATGGTCAGGCTGAGCTCTAATAAGAGAACAGAATCTCGCCCAAGCCTCAGGCAATTTCTCTCCATCTTCCTGGTCAAAATTATAAATTCTCTGCAAAGCAGCATGTTGAGCACTAGCAGGAAAGTATTTGCGGAAGAAAACATCAAGCAATTCTTTTGGACTTTTAATAGAACCAGGAGGCAAATTATTATACCAAGTTTTAGCATCATCCTTTAATGAGAATGGAAAAATTTTAGCGACAAAATAAGTACGCATCTTGACATCATCAGAAAACACGCCACTAAGAGTAGATAACTCAGTCATGTGTTCAACAGCACTTTCTTTTTCAGTACCACAAAAGGGTGTTTTCTCAACAATAGCTATATGAGATAGATCAAGAGAAAATCATAATCTTTATCCCTAATGTTTATAGGAGATGTGGCAAATTTAGGATCAGGAGATAGTTTATATCTAACAACATGTTCCGCAAGCAACTTTTTAATTTTTCTTGCATCAGTAGTAGCATTGCATTTTTCAATAAAATCATCATCAAGCTCTACATAATCTTCATCAAGATCATCACTAGAATATTCAACAGACTCAGGTGAATTAACAGGTGTAGTTAGGAGTTTCAGTATTTTCAATTTGTCTAGACTTAGCAATTGTAGCATCTAGAAAAGATCCCAATGAACCACTATCATCAAGCACAGCAGAAACATTATCAATATTATGAGAATTTTCAGATTCAGCAGAAGTACCAGCACGTGAAGCATGTGGCGGTGAAACAAGTTTATCAATCACAGATGGTGAATCAAGAGCAGCAGAGGTACTCAGAGTTGTACCTTTTCTTGTAGTGGATGGTAATATGGCGATCTTAGTATCGCGAGGTTTACCCATAATGGAGAATTTGCAGCGAACAATATCAATCCAAGTGAACTTCCAAATAAAGCTATGCTCCCCGGCAACGGCGCCAGAAAATAGTCTTGATGACCCACAAGTATAGGGGATCGCAACAGTTTCGAGGGAAGTATTACCCAATTTATTGATTCGACACAAGGAGACAAATAATACTTGAAAGCCTTAACAGCGGAGTTGTCAATTCAGCTGCACCTGAACAGACTTGCTGCAGAGTTTATCATCAATAGTTCAGTTCTATGGCGTGGAAATAGAAATAGCGTGATGTGAAATAAAGACACAGAGTGATTATAGTAAACAGCAGGATTAAAATACTGTAGGCACAGGGACGGATTTAACGGGCGTTGCATGGATGAGAGAAACTCATGTAACAATCAAAGCAGGGGCATTTGCAGATAATAATAAAACGTATCCAAGTACTAATCAATCAATAGGCATGTGTTCCATATTTAGTCGTACGTGCTCGCAATGAGAAACTTGCACAACATCTTCTGTCCTACCAGCCGGTGGCAGCCGGCCTCTAGGGAAACTACTGGATATTAAGGTACTCCTTTTAATAGAGTACCGAGCAAAGCATTAACACTCCGTGAACACATGTGATCCTCACATCACTACCATTCCCTCCGGTTGTCCCGATTTCTGTCACTTCGATTGGTTCCGGACAGCGACATGTGTATACAACTTGCAGGTAAGATCAATAAACAATGAATATCTTCATGAAACAATAACATGTTCAGATCTGAGATCATGGCACTCGGGCCCTAGTGACAAGCATTAAGCATAACAAGTTGCAACAATATCATAAAAGTGACATCTACGGATACTAGGCACTATGCCCTAACAATCTTATGACTATTACATGACCAATCTCATCCAATCCCTACCATCCCCTTCAGCCTACAGCGGGGGAATTACTCACACATGGATGGGAAACATTGCTGGTCGATGGAGAGGCGTTGGCGGTGATGATCGGTGAAGATCTCCTCCAATCCCCGTCCGGCGGAGTGCCGAACGGAGACTGGCTCCCGCGACGGAGTTCGCGATGTGGCGGCTCTCGGAGGGTTTCGCGATGTCGACTTCTCCCGTGCGTTTTAGGTCGAACCCGATAAGTAGTCCAAAGGGGGGCGTCGGAGGCCGGCCGAGGGGGCCACACCATAGGGCCGCGCGGGCCCCCCCTCGGGCCGCGCCTTATGGTGTGGGCCCTCGGGCCTCCACCTCCTTCGCCCTTCTGGCTCCGTCAATATTTTGGTAAAATAGGGCCATCTGAAGAAATTCCGAGGATTTTCCCGAAAGTTGGATTTCTGCACAAAAACGAGACACCAGAGCAGTTCTGCTGAAAACAGCGTTAGTCCGTGTTAGTTGTATCCAAAATACACAAATGAGAGGCAAAACAATAGCAAAAGTGTTCGGGAAAGTAGATACGTTTTGGACGTATCAGCCTTCATCTGTCGTGCTCGCTGTTGGAACGGCCGAAATCCTTTCTTCAGTGGGAGCCGGTGCTCAATGATGCTCCTGTCTAACCCAGGCATCTCTGTATAATCCCATGCAAAGCAATCTGGGTACTCTTTTAACAGGGCTATCATCAGGCCCCTCAGATGTGGGTCTAGTTTCTTGCTGATAAATGTTGGCCGTGGCTTGTCCCCAGGACCAATATCAACCTCTTCTAGTTCGTCCGCTGATGTAAACCCATAACCCAGCTTTCCATCGCCAGATCAATGTTGAATACCGGCAAAGCGTATGTTGAGGATAATGCTGGCCGATCGCTGAAATCGGCCTCCTTTTCCATTGTCATGCTTAATGAGGGTTTACAACTTCTTGGTCTCTTACTATGGTGACGTGGCTCGACGGAGGCATGCTCACCATGTCTTGGATCATAAATCTCTGACGAGATCCTGAACACTAATTGTACCAGCCGCGTCGTCTATCGGCATCAGCCGATGCCTGTGCATCGGCTTTCCGTTTAGGGCGCCATACTTTCTTTGGCGGGCGCGCCTTCGTCTCCAATGTTTGCTGAATTTTCACGGCCAGATCGGGCCGTGCTCTTCTCAACGTATACAGGTACTGTGCCTCGGCTTCTTCCAGGTTTCGCAGCCGCTGCACCCGACGCTTCTGAGAATGGCTGAGTCCATCAGGGCACCACCTTGGTCGGTGATACCTATCTTCTTCTCCATCTGACTCCTCGAAGTCTTCTTCTTGAGAGGACTCAGCTCGTTTGTTATGTGGTGGGAGGGGTCCAGACGCTTGAACACTGAAACTTCGCTTGTCCTTTCCTTTGCATTTGGGCTGGGCTTCGATTGTTGGCAATCGGCTCATTCCTGAGTCCCAGCAATGTTTGAAGAATGGACAGTCCCAGTGCTTATCCACGTTGTCTTGCTCCCTTGACCTCCCTTGGCGCGACGTTCGTACCCGTCGTTGTTTCCATCATACTGACGATACCTTCGCTTGCATCGACCGACGATATCCTCCATCGTACGTCGTAGCGGCGACGTCGGTGGTACTGCTGTTCATATTGGTCGAGGAGATGCACGGAGAGTGGGCGCTGATACCGTGTGCTTCTCACCTCCTCCTCGGTTAGGTACCGTCTGTCATCATCTTGGGGCCGGTCGCATGGAACGGCCTCTTCTTTATCTTTGCCACGAGAGTGGCTACTCTCTGCTTTGTCCGCGCTGTGGCAGTTCACCAGCCTGGCCATGTTGACATTAAAGGAGAACCCTGGCTCCCTTATGGAGTGGCTGAGATCTACCGTGTTGACGCCATGCGACGGACACGTGTTTCCTTTGAGCTTGATGTTGTGAGAACGGGTTGTCTCAAAGGAGCCGATGAGTTCGGCTTCACGGATGGCCTTCAGCTCATCGTATTTCTTATTGTGCTCCGCAGGGAGATCCTTGCAGGTGATTTGCTCCTCTGCCATCTCGGATGTTGGTGTTGACGTGGATGTTGCAGAAGAGTGTCCCACCGGGCGTGCAATGTGTTACTCCAAAACCCCCGACGGGCTTTGCTAAGCAACACGAAGAGCCGGGAAGCTCCCAGGGCCGCTTAGTGGATCCCTGGCACCTCGCGTCGTCCCGCAAATCTTCTGGCCAACGTCCTGGCGGTTGCTAGGGCGTGCCACCTGACCTAGACCCGATCAGGAAGGTGTTAGTGCTTCGATTGTTCCTGCATGGTAGACACGTAAACATTAAATACGAGCCCTATCGGCTCTCAGGTTTCCCTGTGGATCGGCTCAAGGAGCCGATCGCCCCATGTTTCACGTTGGATTTACAATGGCATGGGGATCCTGCTTGATCAAGACAAAGCTAAAACGATCCACGACAGTTTAGGGTTTTCACCGCATAATCGGAACGTCCTACGTGCGATCGGGCCTAGCAGCTACGAGAGACGATGCAAACTACCCCTACGAGAGGCCTAAAAACCAACATAACGTTGATCCCCGGAACATCCCTCGCAGGGACGGTAAACAACACCTAACGCACCACCGGATCCTCCGACCCCAGCATAAGGCCTAACTATGCAGATATTAAACTAATCCTTGCGAGCAAGGAGCAACTATAACGGATCGGATCTACTAAGTAAGAACAAGCAAGATGCTGCCCTTACGTCTGATCGACGTAAGGGCAGCTAGGTGTCGAGGGACGGCATTGCCACGCAGATATGCACGTGAAAGCACCAATGCTAGCCCCTAAACACCTAAGGATAAATAGTACTGCTCGCCATCAACAAGGCTTCAGCACGAGCAGTACAAGGATAACGAATAAACGTATACTGCCTAGATCGCTAGATGCGATCTAGGCAGCATGGTGCTTACCCGGGAGAAACCCTCGAAGAGAAGGGGTGGCGATGCGCCTGATTTGTGTTGGTTGAACGATGATTGTCCTCCTTTTCCGATAACCCTAGATACATATTTATAGTCAAGGGACTTTCTAATTGAGCGTGCACCTAACCGTGCACGGGCCGACTCTATCTCTTTAATCTAAATACAACACGATCTAATTATATTACAGATACACGGGCCACTTAGCCCAAACTTAGCGCGGCCGCGAAGATGCTCCACGGGTACGTCCTTCAAGCCCATCTTCACTTACGGCCCACCTCCTGATTTGGCCAAAATCGGGTGGTAACACTGCCTCTCCTTCCTGAAGGTGGAGAAGTGGATGAGCGAACCATCATTAGTGATGAGTCGCAAGAATCCACTCCCCTGAAACTGAAGTCGCGGGATCTCACAAATCCGCGGCTTCTTCTAACAAAGTCACGGAATCAGATGCTTCTGAATCCGTGCACTCTCCTCCTTCCGCTGTCTCCCAAGAACAAAAGAAGAGGAGTGAAACCGAAGACTCCGGCGCCTCCAAGCCTGATGGACTTGCTGCCGAAGAATCATCTCCCGAAGATGGAGATGCCTTCGACCCTTACGGCGATGCAGGCTCAGTTAGCTCGTAAGTTTCCTTGTTACTATCTTCGACACGACCTCTGTTTACTTGTTATATTTATATTCATATGTTGCCAGTGGCGAAAAGGAGGAAGAAAAAGAAAAACTCGTGGATACTGGTATGACTCCAACGAGCACGTCCAATACCCTGATCCTTTCTGAAGAAAATCGCGCTGCCGCGGATTCTTCGCCTCCTCCCCAGAAAATTGTGGATACGTCGACTCCACCGCCCAGCCCCCGAGCACCTTCTCCGAAAAGACAAAAGGTCCGTGCTGGCGATGAGCAGGCGCTTATTTTGGGGAGTTCCTCGACTCCCTTGATGAATGATGTAAGTATCTCCGACACTCTATTTTGCTGCATCTTGTCACGCTTTTTCTTGTTTGTCCCAATCCTCTTTTTTTATTCTTGTCTTCAAATGTTCTCTCCTGAATTTCTTTTGCGTTGCTTATTTTTCCACAGCCTATAATGGACCAGTTCATCCGCCTCGGTTCCCAATCTACCGGTTCAGAAACGAGGCTAATACCTTGAAAGGTACTGTTGTATAACTTGTTTGTTCAAGATGCTCTTTTTCTTTTAACCCTTTCCTAATCAATATTCCTTTTGTTGTTCTTCACTAGCCTCTCTTCAGCAAGCCGCGGAACGCGTTGAAGCTCTCGAAGCCAAGCTAAAAATTAGCGAAGAGGCTTGCGAGAAAGCTCAAGCTGATCCTGCTTCTATTGAAGAACTTTGCTGCGCCTCTCCAAGGCGGAAGCTGCATTGAGCGATAAAATCACCGAGCAGATTGCGCGGGAGCAAGGCATCATTGATCGGCTTGAAGCCCAAAGCCGGCGCTTTTCCGTAAGTTATTTCTTTATCTGGAGGCTTTCCTTTGTTTCATTCCCATGGATGATCATGACCATTCGTTTTGCTGCAGTAGGGAGGAATGATGAGTGGTTTGAGCTGTTGGCGCCAAGGATGATCGTCTTCTCGACGCTCTTTCCATCCTTGAGCTGCAGGGCGATCTGGCGCGCACCAACCTTTCCGACTCAAGGACTGCCTTTTCGCGGCTCTTTCCTCACTTCTTCCCCAAAGAAAAGGAGCCGGAAATCTTCTTTTCCCTTGTCAAGTGCTTCCTACTGAAGGAAGACCTTGCTCTAGCCTATCGACGCGAGAATCTGAAGATCAACATTGAAGGGACCATTGCTCTGGTCAACAACAGCGGCCAAAAAGTCGACTGGGTTGGGAACTCCCTCAAGGTCGGCAAGGACAAGTGGAAAGCGCTGGTGAAGGACGCCAAGGCCCACTCGAAGAAGATCATCGACTTCTTCAAGCCAAAGCCTGCCGGTTCTACCAGCACTGCCAAGACGGAGGTCAAGTAAACCATCCTTGTCTATCTTTTTCTTTTTCTTCTTCTTGATGATGTCGCTTAGTAATGGTTTTCGATGAAGCCTTACCATTGGTTCATTAGGAGCCAACTTTTGTAATGAACATGTAGATATCCACGATGATTAATGGAATGCTTTTTGCAAAATGATTGATGTCGAGATTTTCTTTCCAGTTGGTTTTTGACTATATCGCGCACGTGGTCCTTTGGATGCTTTGCCTGGTACTTCTTACTCGAGGAAAACTTATGTCGATGATTTCGCTGAAGATTCTTCGAACGTTGACTTGTCGTAAGAACTAAATGATCTTCCTCAATAGCATCAATCGATGAAGAAACAGGCTGTTATCATCATGGACCAATCTCGCAAATCATCTGAGCGAGAAAAAATAGCTCTTCAACAGGCCCAAGAAGCTTTAACCTTGAAAGAAACTGTGGTTGTCGAGGCTGCCCAAGCCGCTTCTCGAGAGGATTATATGCTTGACTTGATGGCTGACGCAAGTTTGGATATGGCAGGTATGCTCCCCGAGTTTTAGTCTTCTTATCCACTTATTCTCTTGTTTTCCTTTCTCATTGTGTTCTTTCCGACAGGTTCCTTTCTAGATATTGTTGCCGAAAATCAAGGGGTTGATGTGAGGTCAGTTCTTCTCATTAAACTTGCTAAAACGATTCCAGCTTTTGGTCTTCTCCAGATCGAACCCGACGCGTTGCCAGATTTCAAGACACGCGGGTCAAGTTCGGAAATATCTTGAATTCTGCACCAAGACATTGGCCATAGTTTATAATGCCATGTTTCCTCGGAATCTTCAGCCCAAAATACTTCCTGACTTGATGAATAAATTCAGAAGTCCTCATCAAGTCCATGGGTTTGTGAAAGCTCAATTAATGGCTGGTGCCAGGTTTGCCATGATCATGTTGCAGATCTGCTATCCGAAGTTGGAGATGACCAGTGTTGTTGAAACTTCTCATGCTAAGTTGAGGAAGCGAAAGAAGAATGTCGACAAAATCAACGACAGGGTTACGCCCGTAGCCGAGGAAATGATTGATGATCTGATTCGGATGGATGCCGATTTCTTCATGGTGGGCCATTATGCTGATTTCATGGGTTCCTCTGCAGAAGGCGAAAGAATAAACATAGACGACATTATGGGGATGGAATGAAAGCTTGCCTCTGCTGTCACGCCTTTTTCTGAGGAAAGGAGATCTTGTATATTGCGAAGACTCTGTATAGTTAAAACTATTTGTTTATTTTCCCTTTCTTTTAGCCCCCGGGCGTTTCGGTAGCTGTATTGCTTTGCGAGGTGTTTGAACCAAAGCAAATAACTTGTAAGTTTTATATTGTAACGATTTGTGTGTATATTGAATCTTCGGGTTGTAAGCCCCCGAGCCTGTCGAGAGAATAAGGAAAATGTATATCGCCAATATCTTTACTATATTGCAGCATCGCGAGCCCGCCTCATTAAAAACCTTTCAGCCCCACTCGGTGCCCTGAAAGGAAAAGAGTGCGTCTGAAAACTCGCGAGCTTTGTCAGTACATTGTATGTTTACATATGTAACTATATTTTGGCTTATGCATAAAAACGCCTAAGCTGCGCCACGTTCCATGAGTTTGGTTCTCGACACCCTGTCTTCTTGTCCTTTATTCTGTATGCTCCTCCTTCGATTACTTCTTTGACGATGTACGGGCCTACCCATGGTGACTCGAATATTTCATGGCTGTCTTGCGTGAGCGAAGAACTGGTCGCCAACTAGAAAGACCTTGGTCGCAGACGTTGGCCGGTGGTAATTTTTTAGATCTTGCTGGTGACTCGTGACATCACCTCGTCTCGAGCTTCGTCTAGTGCGTTGACATCGTCCTCCATTGCCTTTCTCGAGGTTTCTTCATCAAATTCCGCCACTCTCGGAGAATTGTGTTCTATTTCTATCGGGAGCACTGCCTCAGCTCCATGAACCAGAAAAAACGGAGTTTCTTGTGTCGCTGTATTGGGTGTTGTCCGTATACTCCATAGCACGCTAGGCAACTCTTCTGGCCAAGTGTGTCGAGCTTTCTCCAGAGGTGTTATCAATCGTTTCTTGATGCTGTTGCAAATGACACCGTTTGCTTTCTCGACATGACCATTAGTTTGCGGGTGCGCCCGACGCAAAGTGTAATTTGATGCCTACCTCAGTGCAATATGCCTTGAATTTCTTGGAGGTGAAATTCCTGTCATTGTCCGTGACAATGCTATGAGGGACACCGAATCGAAAAATGATGCCTTTGACGAAACTTATTGCCGATGCTGCATCTGGCGAGGTTATTGGTTTTGCCTCAATCCACTTGGTAAATTTGTCGATAGCCACGAGCATATACACGTATCCTCCTGGCCATGCCTTGTGTAATTTCCCCACCATATCGAGACCCCATTGTGCGAAAGGCCATGACAAGGGTATTGGCATCAGCTCTGCTGCCAGGAGTGGGGTTTGCTGCAAATCTTTGGCACGCATCGCAAGTACGCACTATGTCCTTTGCATCTTCTATTGTAGTTAACCAATAGAATCCCGCTACGAAGACCTTTGCGCTATAGCTCGACTGCTTGCGTGGTGTCCACATACTCCCTCTTGCACATCCTTCAGATAACCTTCCTTCTTCGGTGTAACACATCATTGCAATACTCCCGATATACTTCGCTTGTATAGCTCTCCTTTGACCACAGTAAAGGCTTTGGATCGTCGAATATTCGCCTTCTTCTACCGGATCTTCGGGTATTTCTTTTCTTAAGATATATGCTATGTAAACCTGCATCCAAGGAATTTGCACCACCATCACCTCATGTGGTTACTCTTCATCTCCCAGTATATTCACTTCTGATTTTACTGAAAACCCCAAGTCTTTTTCGAACTTCTCCTTTTTGTTTGGCTGTTTCTTCGCCTTAGTTGATCTTTCATTTATCTCCTCCCAAAATACTCCAGGTGGTATTGCTAAACACTGCGACCTGATGTTTGCCAAAACATCGGCTTCGTCGTTGCTGAGTCTGCTAATATGATTTACTTCGCACCCGTCAAAGAGTTTCTCGAGTTCGTTGTATACCTCCTTGTACGCTATCATGTTGTCATTGACTGCGTCGCACTGGTTCATCACCTGTTGAGCCACCAGTTGGGACTCGCCGAATTTTTTTAACCGGGTTGCGCCATAGGCTTTGCCATCTTCATCCCATGTATGAGTGCCTCATATCCGCTATTATTGGATGCGTTAGGAAACGTCATCCGCAGCACATATTTCATCTTATCTCCTTGGGGTGATACTAATATCACGCGTGCTCCCGCTCCTTCTAACCTTTTGGACCCATCGAAGTTCATGGTCCAGGTTCTCGACAAATCTGGGGGTCCCGTATTTTGCAGCTCCATCCACTCTGCGACAAAGTCTGGTAAGATCTGTGACTTTATTGATTTTCTTTTCCCATACGTGATGCCCCGAGGGGAAAGTTCTATCCCCAAAGGGAGACACGACCCGTAGCCTCTGGATTGTTTAATATATTTGATAAAGGCGCTTCGTTAACCACTATTATCGGGAGTGCCGAAAAATAGTGTCGCAATTTTCTTGCGGCTGTAAACACTCCATACGCCAACTTCTGATACTGTGGGTACCGCTGTTTTGAAGGCGATAAAACTTCACTGATAAAATATACCGCCTCTGAACTGCTTTAAGTCCTTCTTCTCTTTTCAACCACAAGTACCGTGCTAACCACCTGAGGTGTGGCTGCTATATATGCACAGAGAGGTTCCTTTTCCTTAGGCGCCACCAATATTGGAGGTGTCGAGATTGTGCGCTTGAGGTCCTCAAGGCTCTGTCTGCTTCTTCGTTCCACTCGAACTTTTCTCCTTGCTTGATCAAGGCGTAAAATGGCAACGCCTTTTCTCCCAGCCTGGCGATGAATCCGCTTAAAGCCGCGACTCGCCAGTTAGCTGTTGTATTTCCTTTAGCTTGGTTGGCTTCCGCATTGTTACGATGGCTTGAATTTTCTCCGGTTAGCCTCGATTCCTCTTGCCGACACCAAACCCTGTTCTCCTGCAGGACGCCAAAGAACACTTCGTCGGTTCAGCTTGAGGCAGAATCTATCGAGATTGTCGAAAGTTTCCTCGAGGTCCTCGATCAAGGTTGATCCCGCTATGTTGTTATGACGACATCATCGATGTACACTTGAACGTTCTGCCAATCTGTGTGGCGAGACACTTCTGAATCATTCGCTGATATGTTTCTCCCGCGTTTTTTAACCCGAAAGGCATTGTTCTATAGCAGAACACGCCATAGGGTGTTATGAAAGCTGTTTTGACTTCATCTTCTTCTTTTAGTCGGATCTGGTTGTAACCAGAGTATGCGTTCAGGAAGGGATGACGTTCACAACCTGCCGTTGAGTCGATAATTTGATCGATCCTCGGGAGGGGAAAGTGATCCTTTGGACAGTGTTTATTGAGACACGTGAAGTTGACACATGCGAAGGACCTGTGTTTTCTTCGGGACCAGCACTGGGTTAGTTACCCACGTGGCTTCTGTATGTAACTCCTTGATAAATCCTGCTTCTCTGAGTTGATTAATTTCTGACAGCATAGCTTTGCGGTTTGGTTACAAAAAACACCGCAAAGGTTGTTTAATTGGTCTGGCCATTGGATCCAAATTAAGAGGGTGCTCGACAAGTTCCCTGGGTACTCCTGGCATGTCAGCTGGACACCATGCGAAGATTCAGCGCTCACGGAACTCGACGAGCGCGTTTTCCTATGCGAGATCCATGTTTGTTGCGATAGCTGTCGTTTTCTTGGGATATGTCGGGTGAATTTGTACTTCCTTCGAGTTTTTTTGTGGTATCAAAGGTTGGTTCCTTTAGCGGCCTCCCGCCATCTGGCAGCACGTCATAATCAGTTGTTAGCCTTGACGCCATATATTCTGCTTGCATCCCGAAAGTTTCCGACAGCCGATGAGAATCCTTATCGCACTTATCTGCTAGCGCAAAACTGCCTGTTACTGTAATTGGGCCGTTGGGTCTAGGGAGTCTCCACAACAAGTATGTATAGTGTGGTACCTGTTGGAGATATGCCCAAGAGGCAATAATAAAATGGTTATTATGATATATCTTTGTGTTTATGATAAATTTTTACATACCATGCTATAATTGTATTAACGAAACATTGATACATGTGTGTTGGTAAACAACAAGGAGTCCCTAGTAAGCCTCTTGTATAACTAGCTTGTTGATTAATAGATGATCATGGTTTCGTGATCATGAACATTGGATGTTATTAATAACAAGGTTATGTCATTAGTTGAATGATATAATGGATATACACCCATATAAGTGTAGCATAAAGATCACATCATTAAGTTTGCTATAAGCTTTCGATACATAGTTACCTAGTCCTTCGACCATGAGATCATGTAAATCACTTATACCAGAACGGTACTTTGATTACATCAAACGCCACTGCATAAATGGGTGGTTATAAAGGTGGGATTAAGTATTTGGAAAGTATGAGTTGAGGCATATGGATCAAGAGTGGGATATTATCCATCCCGATGACGGATAGATATACCCGGGTTCTCTCTGGAATATCGTCTAATTAGCTTGCAAGCATATGAATGGTTCATAAGAGATGACATACCACGGTACGAGTAAAGAGTATTTGTCGGAGACGAGGTTGAACAAGGTATGGATATACCGATGATCAAACCTCGGGACAAGTAAAATATCGTGTGACAAAGTGAACGGTATCGATGTAAATGGTTCACGATCACTAAGTCATCGTTGAATATGTGGGAGCCATTATGGATTTCCAGATCCCGCTATTGGTTATTGGTCGGAGAGGAGTCTCGACCATGTCTGCATAGTTCACGAACCGTAGGGTGACACACTTAAGGTTTGATGTCGTTTTAGATATGGAATATGGAATGGAGTCAATGTTTGTTCGGAGTCTCGAATGGGATCCGAGACATACGAGGAGGTTGGAATGGTCCGGAGAATAAGATTCATATATGGGAAGTCATTTTCCGGGAAAAAGTCCGGTGTTTTGACCGGAGCTTCTAGAAGGTTTTGGAAGGACCAGAATAGTCCGGAATATTATGGAAGGTTCCGGAAGTGTCCGGGACGACCCGAGATGTCTAAGGAAGTCCGGAGGGTTCCATAATAGGTGCAACCACGTTGCCTTAAGGGAAAAGGAGTCTTTCCTTAATGCAATTTCGGAATTGGCAAAAGAGTCCGAGTAGGACTAGGTTTTCGGACCCGGAAACCTATCGGAACTCAGTCAAACTTGGGGGCAGGTTTTTGGACGACCCAAGGGGCTTGGCCACCTATTTAAAGAGGCCAAGGGGAACCCCAAGGGCACCTCAAGTCGCAGCCCTAGCTCCCCAAGTCGCAGCACCACCCTGCGCCCAAACCCTAGCTACTCCCTCCTCCTCCTTCTTCTCCCGCGCTTGCACAAGTCCCCGCCGAGATCTCCACCACCACCGTCACCACACCGTCGTGCTGGCAGGATTCCGAGGAGGATCTACTACATCCGCTGCCCACTGAAACAGGGAGAAGGACGTCGTCATCAATACTGTACGTGTGACCGAGTACGGAGGTACTGCCCGATTATGGCACCGTCAAGATCTTCTATGCGCTTTTGCAAGCGGCAAGTGATCGACTACATCCACCACGAGATCTAATCTCGTTAGGCTTTGGAAATCTTCGAGGGTTAGTCTCATGATCTTCTCGTTGCTACCGTCTACTAGATTAGATCTTGGCTTGTGTTTTCGTTCTTGCGGTAGGAATTTTTTTGTTTTCTATGCTACGAATCCCTCAGAGCCGTGTCTATGCATAGATTGGTTGCAAGAGTAGAACACAATGGTTTGTGGGCGTTGATGCTTTTGTTGTCTTTAGTTAGTGTACTTTGCATCTTGCGGGATGGTGGGATGAAGCGGCCTGGGCTAACTTTACATGACCGCGTTCATGAGACTTGCTCCACGTTCGACATGCAACTTGTATTGCATAAGTGGCTTTGCGGGTGTCTCTCCTCCCACCATAGTGAAGATTCATTTACTCTTTCTATTGACAATACTAGTATCACCGTTGTGGTTCATGTTCGTAGGTAGATTGGATCCCACTTCCCAAACCCTAAACCACGTAAAATATGCAAACAAATTAGAGCGTCTAACTTGTTTTTGCAGGTTTGGTGATGTGATATGGCCATGATGTGATGATGAATATGTATGAGATGATCATTATTGTATTGTGGCAACCGGCAGGAGCCTTATGGTTGTCTTTATATTTCATGTTGTAGTATTATTTCAAAGTAGTTGTAATAGTTGCTACACACGGTGAACAACCATGAAGACGGCGCCATGGACCTTGACGCTACGCCGACGGTGATGGAGATCATGCCCGTTGATGATGGAGATCATGTCCGTGCTTTGGAGATGAAGATCAAAGGCGCAAAGACTAAAGGGCCATATCATATCACATTATGAATTGCATGTGATGTTAATCCTTTATGCATCTTATTTTGCTTAGATCGCGACGGTAGCATTATAAGATGATCCCTCACATTAATATCAAGATAATAAAGTGTTCTCCCCTCGTATGCACCGTTGCTACAGTTCGTCGTTTTGAAGCATCTCATGATGATCGGATGTGATAGATTCTGCGTTCACATACAACGGGTGTAAGCCATGTTGCACACGCGGAAATACTTGGGTTTGCTTGATGAGCCTAGCATGTACATACATGGCCTCGGGACAACGGAAACCGAAAGGTTGAACACGAGTCATATGGATGATATGATCAACATGTTGATGTTCACCATTGAAGCTACATCATCTCACGTGATGATCGGTTTTGGTGTAGTGGATGTGGATCGTGTGCCACTTAACAACTATGAGGGATGTTGTATTAAGTGGGAGTTCATTAGTAATTAGATTAAAACTTGAACTAATTATCATGAACATAGTCTGAATAGTATTTTGAATTAAGTTTGTAGAATTGGCATCCGTTTTCTACCATGCGCTAGTCTTGTAATTGAGATAGAAATACTGCTAATTCTGACAAGTAACTTTACGGACTGGTACCGTATTGTTAAAGAATCAAGAAATGATTAAGTCTTATTGCAAAATTTTAGTAAACCTCACATTACTGATTCAAAGAACAATGGTTTCAATTAGTACCTAAAATCATCTTGTCTCCATGAAACTTGAAGTTCACATCTGTTTGAAAAGTAAGGAGCTGGAAATTTTGTTTTCAATAAGTGAGGTATGAGATATATGTGATATCTAAGACCTTATTGCTAGATGATAGAATATAATCTAGTGAGAATACATAAACTCATAAGTTTTATGGGAATGTACGAAGATTGAAGACGCTAGACGTCTCAATCCTCCAACTATTGGGGCACTAACGATATTCGCATATCCATGAAATGATCGTCCTTAGTATGCACCGTTGCTAAGACTCGTCGTTTCGAAGCATCTCGTGATGATCGGGTGTTATAGATTCTACGTGTGCACACAACAGTGTGCTGATCATACATGCAAATACTGAGGTTAAACTTACGAGCCTAGCATGTATAGCATGGTCTCGGAAAGTCTACATGATATGATGGATAAAATTATGAGTGAAATTGTTCATCATATTACAAAGTTACTAATAGTGAAATCTGGAACACTTGTCATATGATGATCAACTTCAAAGTAAGAACCTCAAGGTTATTGGTATTTGACCAATGGACCTAGAAGTTATTGAAGGTGAAGTGTTTTCTGAGAATGAGGAAAGCTAAAAGAGAAACTACAAAAGATATTTTGGCAGAAAGAAAGAAAAGACTAGAAAGTCTAGCTCAGGTGTATATAGATGATATACATGTTATGAATGTATTCCTTGTTTGGTCACATAATGAAATTCTTGGGTATTTGTACCATATTGGTTGGTATGAGGTGTCATACAAAACAACGCAATACAAGAATACAATGGCCTAAGTGACTGACAAGGAATATGGTAGGAATGCACGTCTGGAACAAAATAAAGTGTTATTGTGTTCGTCGTTGGCATTCTACCTAGCCCTTCAGATTTATAATAAAGAACTTTATAATTGTTGTTTTGTTCTGGTTAAATGAAAACAATGAGTTGTTCAAATTATAACAGCATTCCATGTACGATGGATAAGTTATTATAAATCTTTATGGTGAAGCACACATACATAACACTGACGCTAAAATGCCATAAGGCAAATGATTTGAATTCCACTTATTTGTGGAACCGCCATTTAGGTCATGTTAGAAAGGAACGCATGAAGAAACTTCATGCATATGGATTTTTGGAGTCATTTGATTTTTGAATCTTTTGGCGCTTGCATATCTTATCTAAAGAGAATGACTGAAATACCGTTCATAGGCCAAGAGTTGAACAGACAACTAACTTAGTGGAAACATACATGATGATGTATGTGGTTCACTGGGCATAGTTGTGTGCGGGAGATTCTTCTACTTCATGAAAACTTCCAACAATGAATTGAGTATATATATGTGGATATATTCATAAGGAAGAAGTTTGAAACATTTGAATGGATTCAAATAAATTTCAGCATGAAGTCGAAATCATCGTAATAGAAAAGTCAAATATCTATGATAGGATCATGGTGGAAATATTTGAATTACGAGTTTTAGCGAACATCTAAGAGAGTTATGAAATTGTTCAACAACTCACGATTCTTGGAGTATCATAATGATGATGGAGTATCCGAGAGACGTATCCAAACCTTGTTGGGTTAAAGATGAGATAAAATAACGCCATTATATTTTTTGTGGATTATGCTTTAGAGACTACCGCTTTTACACTGAATAGAGCATCATCATGATCCGTTGAAATGACACCATATGAGTTATGGCATGGGTATAAACCCTAATAGTCCTTTCTTAAATTTTGGTATGCATAGCATAAGTAAATAAGTTTACAACCAAAATCGGATGAATGTCTTTGTTGGTTATCCCAGAGATTTGATTGGGAATTTTTCCCACTATGGAGACAAAGACAAAAGTGTTTGTCAATGTTTCTTATTTCCAAGAAATTGTTTCTAGCAAAGTATTTGAGTGGGAGGACAATAGAACTTGATAAGGTTTATGAACCTGAGCATAATGATCGTAGTAACGCAGCATCGGAAATGGTTCGGAAGCGGCCACGACGATCATGGCTCCCATGACTACAAAGTGTTTTAGCCATGGAGATCGAAGTACCTATTGAACCTTGTAGATTTCGTTTACTTTGTGATCAAATAAATGATTTGTGGACAAATGATTAATTTTGAACAATGATAAACCAACTACATACAAAGAAGTTATGATGGGCCCTGACTCGTTAAAATGGCTATGCGCCATGAAATCCAAGATAGGTGAATACTTTTTGAAAGTAAATGAATCTATGAAATTGATGGACTTGGATGAAATATCCTTGAAGAAGCTCGACTTGTCAAAAAGTTGTTTACGACAAAGTTCAAAAAGTTGACTACGATAAGATTAGATCTTCCGTAGCGATGCTTATAGTCTATGTGGATTATTCTAGTAATCGCTACATATTTCTTTTATGAGATATGCTAGTAGGATGGCAAAATATATTACTTAATAGAAGTGTGTATTAAAGGTGTATAAAAGATACAACCAAGAGTTTTGCTAGTCCGTGGAATACTAGATAGGTATATAAACTTCAATTGGATGAAGTGAGTATCACGGAGTTGAATCTTCACCGGATGAAATAGTCAAAGAGTTTTTGATTTCATCAAAACGATGAAGATGCTTGCATTTGCAAGAAATTAAGTGGGAGCGCTGAGACATATTTGTAATACTTTATGTAGATGACATATCATTGATTATAAATAGTGTAATTATATAATTGATTAAAAAGGTTTCATTGAGAATAACATCAATGAAAGGATATGAATTGAAACATATTTAGTGTCAAGATCTATGAAGATAGATTGAAACACATAATAAGTTTAAGTCAAAGTACATAGAATGGATATTGAAGTAGTTCAATATAGAAATATTAAGAATGTGTTCTTTTCATGTGAAGGTTTAACAAGACTTGAGTGTATATGACACTCAATGAGTAAAAAACACATGAGTGATTTTAGATCATGATTAATATGTACACAATCGGATATCCTGTGCTCTAAAGTGTTGTGAGCATGTACCAGAATGATTCATATGATGATCATTGGACGACAGTAAGAATATCCTTGGGTACTTTAGAAGAACCAAGGATATATATAGTTTTGTATGGGGTAATGACAAATAAATCGCTGTAAGGTGTTGCACCGATATTAGTTTGGTCATATATAAAAATGAATTTCAAATATCAATTAGGCTAAGTGTTGTTTAAAAGGCAGTACAATGCTAGATTTAGAAGAGTTCTAAATATATTGTGACATATTCTACAAACGAAGGCAGAGTATGTCATTGTTTTGACAGTGACTAAGGATGTTAAGTCGAAAAGTTCTTTGAGAACTTGGTGTAGTTCCGATAGTGTCAGAATTTTGAAGTTATATTGTGTGTGACATATTTCAGACCGCGGAATTAAGGTTCCACCAGAAGATCAAACATATTTAATGCCGACTCATTTGGAAAATGAGTGATGCGTGAAGACGCAAATGAATTGCAAAATACATACATTTCTGAGCATGTCAGATCCATTGACTGAAACCTCTCCCGTGAGCAAAACATGATAAGCACCAGAAGGCCAAGGTGTTATATCTTTAGAAATGTAAACTAGATTACTGACTCTAGTGCAAGTGGGAGACTGTTGGAGATATGCCCAAGAGGCAATAATAAAATGGTTATTATGATATATCTTTGTGTTTATGATAAATTTTTACATACCATGCTATTATTGTATTAACCGAAACATTGATACATGTGTGTTATGTAAACAACAAGGAGTCCCTAGTAAGCCTCTTGTATAACTAGCTTGTTGATTAATAGATGATCAAGGTTTCGTGATCATGAACATTGGATGTTATTAATAACAAGGTTATGTCATTAGAAATGATAATGGACATACACCCATAAGCGTAGCATAAGATCACGTCATTAAGTTCAGTTTGCTATAAGCTTTCGATACATACTTACCTAGTCCTTCGACCATGAGATCATGTAAATCACTTATACCGGAAGGGTACTTTAATTACATCAAACACCACTGCGTAAATGGGTGGTTATAAAGGTGGGATTAAGTATTCGGAAAGTACGAGTTGAGGCATATGGATCAAGAGTGGGATATTGTCCATCCCGATGACTGATAGATATACTCTAGGCCCTCTCGGTGGAATATCGTCTAATTAGCTTGCAAGCATATGAATGGTTCATAAGAGATGACATACCACGGTACGAGTAAAGAGTATTTGTCGGAGACGAGGTTGAACAAGGTATGGAGATACCGATGATCAAACCTCGGACAAGTAAAATATCGTGTGACAAACGGAATCGGTATCGTATGTAAATGGTTCAATCGATCACTAAGTGTTACATCCCAGAAATTTAAAACAAAATAAACAAATTTCCCTAGTTCCAAATTTTGAAACCAACAAAAACTTTTATTAAATTAAGATTGATACATAATAATCTTGCATAATTCTTGTGCTATTGCCATGATTGCTTGTTACTAGTATTTGAAATAATCTTAAACCCTAAAACCTCACCCTTCTTTTCATCATCCCAATTAAAATAAAATAAAA
Source organism: Lolium multiflorum (assembly GCA_030979885.1). NCBI lineage: Eukaryota > Viridiplantae > Streptophyta > Magnoliopsida > Poales > Poaceae > Lolium > Lolium multiflorum. The sequence goes on along the minus strand of CM061752.1, from coordinate 52,016,463 downwards.
GGGAATTAAATAAGAAAAAGGCATATGTGCCTATGGCTATAATTATAAATATTTACCCTAGACCTTTTCACTTTATTTAAAAGATTGGAAAAGCTTTGTAAACCTTATATAGCACTTCCTAAATCATTGCCAAGTTGAAACTAAAAAGAATATAAAGAAATTAAAAATGCCATAGAGGCATATGAAAGCTAAATAGCAAATATGAGAATTTAAGAAAACTAACCCTAGGACTTGTGTAAATGGTTGGATCACCTCCATATATCATTTCAACATTCAACCAAAACCAATTGGGTCAAACCAAGTCAAAATAAAAATAAAATACCACATATGCATAAAAGCATATGTGACACATAGGCATTTCACCAAACATTGACCTATGTCCCTAAACCTTGACCAAATGGTGTGAAACCCTCTCTAAACCTATTATAACACTAAATGGACCCTAACCCATGTCCAAGTGAGGCAAGAACAACCCTAGTACAAGTTATGAAAATTGGACACCTCATCTCTTATGTATTAAGGCCAAATGTGCAAATCTTTGAACAAGACCATTTGATTTAGTTTCAATGCTCTTAAAATGTTACTAAACTCATAAGAACCACATTAGAGTCAACCAAAGTCAAATCAAATGGAAAGAAATCAAATAGGGAGAAAATTCCCAAAATTCACTCACATACACATAACCCAATTTTGCAAAACTTCAACCAAGGGCACCATTGCTTGATCTCTTGCTTGTAGAATGTTTATATATGATAAATAAACACAATTGCATCAAAGAAACCAAAAACAAATCAAAGCAAAACTCAAAATCAACATACATGTGATAATGGTCATTTTGTCACTTTATAAAATGTTCCCCACTTTACCCCTCTGTAATTCTCATTTCTTAAACCAAACTTGGTCAACTATGACCATGTCATCCAAGACCATGTCAAAGTGAGCAACTCTCATGTTGACCATCAGTACAAATGTTGACCAGGTTGACCAGTAAAGAATTGCCAAGTGGAGACTTTGAATCAATGAGAAGATAACCTCAAATTTGAAATCTCACAAATCTTCACCAAATTGACCACCACCACCATGATTCTTTTAATTATATAAGTAATCTCCACCAAAAATTGCAAATTTCCAATAAAATTTCATGCGGCCATTTCATCATACACCTTGCATGCACAATTATGAAAATGCACTACACCCTTTATCCTCTGGTCCAAAGCCTAAACCTTATTCACTCTTTGATCATTGATGCCCCTGTACCTCCCATCAAGACCTGTACTGGTTTGGTCGATTAAAGTGAAGCCATGATCAAGAACCCCACCATGCCGGCCATGTTGGACACACCCATATATCAAACCCTACCCTGTACCTCACCTCTTCCTCCAACCTTGTCAAACTAGCCTCTCTCACTACCAGTAAGCTAGACAAGGTTATGGGACAAGAGGAAGCCTCCACAGCTCGGGCCAGACATGATCACCGCGTCCTTGCACGCCAAGCGTGCACCGGCATGCCACGGTACCCGCCATGGACTGCCTTGCCAAGGAGCCCTCGTCCTTCTCTCCACCTTATCCTCGTGCACGCGCGCCCTATTAAGGCCAAATGTGCAAATCTTTGAACAAGACCATTTGATTTAGTTTCAATGCTCTTAGTTACTAAACTCATAAGAACCACATTAGAGTCAACCAAAGTCAAATCAAATGGAAAGAAATCAAATAGGGAGACCCAAAATTCACTCACATACACATATGCCAATGCAAAACACCAAGGCTTGCTTGATCTCTTGCTTGTAGAATGTTTATATATGATAAATAAACACAATTGCATCAAAGAAACCAAAAACAAATCAAAGCAAAACTCAAAATCAACATACATGTGATAATGGTCATTTTGTCACTTTATAAAATGTTCCCCACTTTACCCCTCTGTAATTCTCATTTCTTAAACCAAACTTGGTCAACTATGACCATGTCATCCAAGACCATGTCAAAGTGAGCAACTCTCCCAGTACAAATGTTGACCAGGTTGACCAGTAAAGAATTGCCAAGTGGAGACTTTGAATCGAGAAGATAACCTCAAATTTGAAATCTCACAAATCTTCACCAAATTGACCACCACCACCATCATTCTTTCTCGGCTCCACCAAAGCAAAAATCCAAATAAAATTTCATGCGGCCATTTCATCATACACCTTGCATGCACGAAAATGCACTACACCCTCTTATCCTCTGGTCCAAAGCCTAAACCCTTCACTCTTTGATCATTGATGCCATCAAGACACGTTTGGTCGATTAAAGTGAAGCCATGATCAAGAACCCCACCATGCCGGCCATGTTGGACACACCCATGCCCAAACCCTACCTTCACCTCTTCCTCAACCTTGTCAAACTAGCCTCTCTCACTTTCGCTAGACTTCTGGGACAGAGGAAGCCTCCACAGCTCGGGCCACATGATCACCGCGTCCTGCACGCCGCGTGCGGCATCCACGGTACCCGCGAGCTCACACGCCGTCAGACGCGCGCCCTACACCGCACCCTCTGCTAGACGACATAGACTCGAACCCTCCGCAATGATCCGCTGCGACTGCGCCGAACGTATCGTCCTCCCTCGCTGCACGCGCGTCCCCATGACCCCGGCAACCTAGCGCTAGCTTGCCCCTTCGCCGCTCCAGACGCCGGCGCCATGGACGACCTCCCACGGGCACCCGCAGCACCTCAACCGGAGAGCTCCCGCGCTCAAATCTCACACCAACACGTTGCTCTCATCCTGATCCTCCTCAACACCTTCCCCTCCTCAATTAGCCTGCCTCTCGCCCAACTAGCTCCTTCTCCCGCCACCCCGAGCTCCGCCACGGTACCAAGCCAACGACGCCTCGACCACCGCCCTCGACCGCCGGCGACCTCCTGCGCTCTCCGACCCCCTACCTCGGGCGCAGCACGCCCTTCTCCGTCGACGACTCTCGATCGTTCTCCAACGCCGTTCGCAGCCGGGTTTATAAGCCACGCGCGTGGGACCTCTTGTCAGCTGGCCCGCTGCGTTTAGTTGGGCCGCCCAGTTCATTTATTTTGGTTAGCCTGTGTCATTTTCCCGCGTGGCCCAGGATTTCAAATTCGATTTAATCTATTTTAGTCAAATTCAACACTGATGTCTACTTCAAATTTAAATAGTTTAAATTCTACTAAACCAAATTTAGCAAATTTTATATATTTGGAAAGCTCATGAAATTGTCTAAATAATGGCACTGGCCTCATGTCCAAATTCGAAATTAAATTTAAATGATAAAAATAACAAGGCAGGGACTTTTCTGACTTCAAATAAATATTAGAAATTATCTAGAAATGATTTTAAGTTGATTCCAACTCTAATAAATCACATTTGACATAATATAATTGTTTATGCAAAAATATAGCATGGTTGTTTTGCATGATCATGGACTAGAGTTAAAATAATGGCTATGGAACCATTTCTAGAACATTTAATACATACACATAGAATTATTTAAATAGTATGAGGGCTTATCTCTCATTTAAATTGTGATCTTAAGTAATTCAAATAGAGGTACTGACCCTGGTCAAGAAAGTCTCATGCTTAGTTACTTAGAGATTTTAACTCATTTAGAGGATAGTTTAACTCATATGAGGAATAGCTTCTCACTTAAATTATTAATCCAATTATTTCAATAAAATTAATAACATATATATTAATGAACCATAGGTTCCTATTTGAAAATATTTAATCATTCTCATAAGTAGTATTTAAATATTTCAAACCTATTAATTAAATCATATGAGATACTTTGGTCTCATTTAAATCTTGCCTCCACCATATTAATATGAAGTAGATCCCATGGTCAATTAAAACTCACCTTAGATTAATTAATGTTATTAAACCATTGTAAGGTGTTATTAAAATGGTATGAGGTGCTCACCTCATTTAAATCATCTTTCTCAAATAATATGAAGTAATGTGTTGACCTTTAATTTCCTAAGCTCATACTTGCTCCCTTATAAATCTTAAATCTAAATAATATTTAAATTAATTAAATCACATGAGATGATGAATCTCATTTAACTCACTTTCTCAAAATACTAAGTGTGAAGTGTTGACCTTGGTCAACATAGGATCATCCCTGGTTGTTTTGAGAATATTAAATCACCTCAATAATAGTCCTTTAAATTTGTTACACTTATGTGCTAAATCATATGAGAGATATTCCTCTCATTTAAACCTTGTTCTCAAGTAATTCAACATGAGGTAGTAATCATAGTCTAAGTAACCTCATATAGAATTATTGGGTAACATTAAATCACTACCATGTTGGTATTAAATTGCATGAGGTATGGAACCTCATTTAAATCATTTTCTCAAATGATAAGTATGAAGAGGTTGACTTTAGTCAACCTAGGTCATATATTATTCATAAGAGAAATTAAATCTTAAGAAGATTCAATGAGAGGAAATTATTTTCTCACAAACTAAAGAGAAACCCTAACTCCATTTTCAATGAGAGGAAATTATTTTCCTATTATTAAATAAGAAAACCCTAGCATAATCTTGTAATAAATATTAAGTAGTGATGCTAGATCATTGTGTGAGCCACTAAGGCTAATTAAGAGTACTTAAGTATTGTTTGGTGATTGTATCCTCGTATTCGTTTATAGACGCTAGTACCGGAGACTATCAAGAGGAAGAGGTATTCTACCAAGAGGAAGAAGAAGACTACTTTGATCACTTCCCCAATCAAGGCAAGCTGATATTAGCCTTACCCCTACAAGCAAGATAATACTCTTGCAAGCTATTTGGTTTGCAAGCTAATAAACTTGTTAACCATCAGGGTGCAAAGCTCTACTAGAGCAAGGCATCATTACATTTTACTTTATGAACCTATCCCAAAGTTTTTACTTTATAAGCTTTACTTGATTTTATTTATCAAAGTTACTTTTTGGTTTATGATTCACTTGGTTGAATTATAGAGTAGTACAAGAGAATCACACTTAGCCTAGCAAGCTCCAAGATACTTATCACCCCTCATGAAATAGTTGCTAGTGCTAATCAATTAAAATTTGACTACTCTAGATGGGAACATGTGACTTTGAAATGAAGTTGAAACCTTGGAATGATGGTTCATTCCATTGAATGACTTTGAAGGTGAATATGACCAAGAGAAGATGGTGATTTTTGATATAAAACTGATGGTTGGGTTCGGATGCGATACCATTCCAATTTTGAAAGTACCCCCACAATACCCAAAATGGGTACGGGCTTAACTAGAAATTTATGTGCTTTAGTATGGGTTCCCTCTAAACAAGCGTCATAGGGGTTATGCCAAGGGCTGCCTCCGAAGCAATATGAGATATTGCGGAATGACGTGAACGAGGTGAATTGTCCGGCCCAAGCCCTGTGCAGTTCCCGGGTTAACAGGTTGGTTTTCACCGGGAGGCCAAGCTCATGGGGAGAGGTGCCTGTACTAGAGTATATAAGTGAAAGGTTATGGTTGGTAGTCCGCATACGGAGTATGATAAATCAGGGCCAGTTAACCCTGACGGATTATTGCAAATATTGTGGCACAAGCGTACGACCTCTGCAGAGTGTAGAACTATTCGAATAGCCGTGTCCACGGTTACGGACGATTGGAAAGGCCATACTGTTCCGTCATCAGACCATTTTCAAAAATATGACATATGACTGGTGACTTGCTGTTGCAAGTTGAATGGTGATTTGGGATTGAATCACAACTGAGTTGTGGGAATGACACTAATGTTCCCACTTGAGATAGTCTATTTGATTCAAGCATCTTTACTAAATGTTTATGAAATAAACTTGGCTTTGTGCAAATAAACCTAGAGCTTAGTATCCCCTTACCAAAATTGATAATGCTTACACTAGTATTAGTTTGCGAGTACTTTAAAAGTACTCATGGCTTTGTCCCTGGCTATTCAAATGGCCAGACTATGAAGGTGAACAGCTGTACGAGGAAGATGGACAGCAGAACGTCTACGACAACTAGGACCGCTCCTGACGTCAACAGTTGCCTGTGGAACAGATGGACCACGACCGTTACTTCGCTTCCGCTATGTGTTTGTAATAGGATCTCTAGATCCACTATGTTGTATTAAGACTGGATCATGTGATCCTTTGTTGTAAGACGATTATGTGTTGTAATAAATGATGTGTTGTGATATCAAGCTATTATGTCTCGCAAAAACAATATTCCTGGGATTGCGAGGAATGGCATAATAGGCATCTGGACTTAAAAATCCGGGTGTTGACAAGTTGGTATCAGAGCCATTGTTTGACCTTAGGAGACCCTAGTTAGAATGGACGTTCGGAAAATTTTAGTTTCTAAAACAAATGAAGTGAGTATTTGTGAAAAACTTATTCATTTTCTTCTCTACCAGATCTTCTTAAAAATAAGCCATGCATCTCCTTATAAATCCATTAAAATTTTGCCACACTTGTTCACATCTCTAACTTACTCATCCATTTCACTTTCAGATGGAGCCCTACGTCCAGACGGAGACCTACGATCTGGAAAACGGAGGAAGTATGATGCGAGCGCAAGTTTTCCCTCAGAAAGAAACCAAGGTTTAATCGAACCAGTAGGAGCCAAGAAGCACGTTGAAGGTTGATGGTGGCGAAATGTGATGCGGCGCAACAACAGGGATTCCGGCGCCAACGTGGAATCTGCACAACAAAACCAAAGTACTTTGCCCCAATGAAACAGTGAGGTTGTCAATCTCACCGGCTTGCTGTAACAAAGGATTAAACGTATCGAGTGGAAGATGTTTGCAAAGAAAACAGTAAAACACAATTGCAGTAGATTGTATGCTATGTAAAGAATAGGACCGGGGTCCACAGTTCACTAGAGGTGTCTCTCCCATAAGATAAAAGCATGTTGGGTGAACAAATTACAGTCGGGCAATTGACAAATAGAGAAAGGCATAACAATGCATATACATGATATGATAAATATAGTGAGATTTAATTGGGCATTACGACAAAATACATAGACCGCCATCCAACTGCATCTATGCCTAAAAAGTCCACCTTCAGGTTATCATCCGAACCCCATTCAGTATTAAGTTGCTAAGCAACAGACAATTGCATTAAGTATGGTGCGTAATGTAATCGACAACTACATCCTTAGACATAGAATCAATGTTTTATCCCTAGTGGCAACAGCACATCCACAACCTTAGAACTTTCTGTCACTGTCCCAGATTCAATGGAGGCATGAACCCACTATCGAGCATAAATACTCCCTCTTGGAGTTAAGAGTACAAACTTGGCCAGAGCCTCTACTAATAACGGAGAGCATGCAAGATCATAAACAACACATAAACAATAGATTGATAATCACCATAACATAGTATTCTCTATCCATCGGATCCCGACAAACACAACATATAGTATTACAGATAGATGATCTTGATCATGTTAGGCAGCTCACAAGATCCAACAATGAAGCACAACAAGGAGAAGACGACCATCTAGCTACTGCTATGGACCCATGGTCCAGGGGTGAACTACTCACTCATCACTCCGGAGGCGATCATGGCGATGAAGAGTCCTCGGGAGATGAATCCCCTCTCCGGTAGGGTGCCGGAGGCGATCTCCTGAATCCCCGAGATGGGATTCGGGGCGGCGTCTCTGGAAGGTTTTCCGTATCGTGGCTCTCGGTACTGGGGTTTCGCGACGGAGACTTTAAGTAGGCGGAAGGTCAACGCGGGGGCCACACGAGGGCGGGGGTAGGTCGGCGCGGCCAGGGCCTGGGCCGCGCCGGCCTAGCTCCTGGCTGCCTCGTGGCCCCACTTCGTTATCTCTTCGGTCTTCTGGAAGCTTCGTGCAAAAATAGGACCCTGGGCGAAAGTTTCGTCCAATTCCGAGAATATTTCCTTACTAGGATTTCTGAAACCAAAAACAGCAGAAAACAGCAACTGGCTCTTCGGCATCTTGTTAATAGGTTAGTTCCAGAAAATGCATAAATATGACATATAATGTGCATAAAACATGTAGGTATCATCAATAAAGTGGCATGGAACATAAGAAATTATCGATACGTTGGAGACGTATCAGCATCCCCAAGCTTAGTTCTGCTCGTCCCGAGCAGGTAAAACGATAACAAAGATAATTTCTGAAGTGACATGCCATCATAATCTTGATCATACTATTTGTAAACATATGTAATGAATGTAGCGATCAAAACAAAGGTAATGACATGAGTAAACAAATGAATCATATGACAAAGACTTTTCATGAATAGTACTTCAAGACAAGCATCAATAAGTCTTGCATAAGAGTTAACTCATAAAGCAATAAATCAAAGTAGAGGTGTTGAAGCAACACATAGGAAGATTAAGTTTCAGCGGTTGCTTTCAACTTATAACATGTATATCTCATGGATATTGTCAACATAAAGTAATATAACAAGTGCAATATGCAAGTATGTAGGAATCAATGCACAGTTCACACAAGTGTTTGCTTCTTAAGGTGGAAGGAGATAGGTAAACTGACTCAACATTAAAAGTAATAGAATGGTCCTTCAAAGAGGAAAGCATCGATTGCTGTATTTGTGCTAGAGCTTTTATTTTGAAAACATGAAACAATTTTGTCAACGGTAGTAATAAAGCATATGAGTTATGTAAATTATATCTTACAAGTTGCAAGCCTCATGCATAGTGTACTAATAGTGTCCGCACCTCGTCCTACTTAGCTTGGACTACCGGATCTTTGCATGCCATGTTTCAACCAAGTGTCACAAAGGGGTACCTCCATGCCGCCTGTACAAAGGTCTAAGGAGAATGCTCGCATTTTGGATTTCTCGCTTTTGATTATTCTCAACTTAGACATCCATACCGGGACAACATGGACAACAGATAATGGACTCCTCTTAAATGCATAAGCATGTAGCAACAATTATTATTCTCATATGAGATTGAGGATATATGTCCAAAACTGAAACTTCCACCATGATTCATGGCTTTAGTTAGCGGCCCAATGTTCTTCTCTAACAATTTTGCATGCTCCAACCACTAAAATGATAGATCCTTCAGACAAGACGGACATGCATAGCAACTCACATGATATTCAACAATAGTTGATGGCGTTCCCCAGAAGCATGGTTATCGCACAACAAGCAACTTAATAAAATATAAAGTGCATAAGTACATATTCAATACTACGATAGTTTTTAGGCTATTTTGTCCCATGAGCTATATATTGCAAAGGTGGATGATGGAATTTTAAAGGTAGCACTCAAGCAATTTACTTTGGAATGGCGGAGAAATACCATGTAGTAGGTAGGTATGGTGGACACAAACGGCATAGTAGTTGGCTCAAGGATTTTGGATGCATGAGAAGTATTCCCTCTCGATACAAGGTTTAGGCTAGCAAGGTTATTTGAAGCAAACTCAAGGATGAACCGGTGCAGCAAAACTCACATAAAAGACATATTGTAAACATTATAAGACTCTACACCGTCTTCCTTGTTGTTCAAAACTCAATACTAGATATTATCTAGACCTTAGAGAGACCAAATATGCAAATCAGATTTTAGCAAGCTCTATGTATTTCTTCATTAATGGGTGCAAAGCATATGATGCAAGAGCTTAAACATGAGCACAACAATTGCCAAGTATCACATTATCCAAGACATTTTAGAATTACTACATGTAGCATTTTCCAATTCCAACCATATAACAATTTAACGAAGAAGAAACTTCGCCATGAACATTATGAGTAAAGCCTAAGGACACATGTGTCCATATGCAACAGCGGAGCGTGTCTCTCTCCCACAAGGTGAATGCTAGGATCCATTTTATTCAAACAAAACAAAAATAAAAACAAACCGACGCTCCAAGTAAAGAACACAAGATGTGATTGAATAAAAATATAGTTTCACGGGAGGAACCTGATGATGTTGTCGATGAAGAAGGGGATGCCTTGGGCATCCCCAAGCTTAGACGCTTGAGTCTTCTTAAAATATGCAGGGGTGAACCACGGGGCATCCCCAAGCTTAGAGCTTTCACTCCTCTTGATCATAGTATATCATTCTCCTCTCTTGACCCTTGAAAACTTCCTTCACACCAAACTTCAAGCAAACTCATTAGAGGGTTAGTGCACAATTAATAATTCACTCATTCAGAGGTGACACAATCATTATTTTCACTTCTGGACATTGCATAATGCTACTGGACATTAATGGATCAAAGAAATAAATCCAACATAGCAAAAGAAGCAATGCGAAATAAAAGGCAGAATCTGTCAAAAACAGAACAGTCCGTAAAGACGAATTTAAAGCTGGCACCAGACTTGCTCAAATGGAAAAAATCAAAACTAATGAAAGTTGCGTACATATCTGAGGATCACGCTCGTAAATTGGCAGATTTTTTCGAATTTTCTACAGAGAACTGTGCCCAGATTCGTGACAGACAGCAATGCTGTTTCTGCGCAGCGATCCCAAATATAACATCAACTTTGACATAGAAACTTTACTTGGCACAAAAACATGATAAGGAGAGGTTGCTACAGTAGTAAACAACTTCCAAGACTCAACAAAACAAAAAATTGCTGTAGGTAAAAACATGGGTTGTCTCCCATAAGCGCTTTTCTTTAACGCCTTTCAGCTAGGCGCAGAAAGTGCAAATCAAGTAACATCGAGAGATGAAGCATCAACATTATTATTTTTCTTGCAAACACAACTTGTTGCAGAGGGTACTTTAGGTGCTCCATTATCTAAATTCTCTATGGTGGTGCTAGGGGTTTTAGAAATTTTAGGCCTATAATAATTCTTTTGTTTAGGCACTTTAGAGGCGTACATGAATTTTTGCTCTTTACCCACATAAGCTTTCTCATTATACTTGAGAGAAGAAAAGGTTGAACCCAAGGTTCCCATAGCTTTTTCAAGTTCATCAATCCTATTAGTTTGATTATCATGGTCAACACAAGTTCCTAGGACACTAATTTTTTCATCAATTCCTCCTAAGGATTTATCAAGTTCATAAGTTTTGTCAAATAACATTCCCAATTTAGTTTCAACACTTGGAAAATTTTTCTCTATGGTTTCCAATTTTTTCATAACATCTTCAAGAGAGATTTCAATTTTAACTTCATTAACAGGTGGTATTCCAACTAGACTCTCAATGATGCAACTAGCTTCTAAAGCGGGAGTACCTAGGAAATTACCTCCCGAAAGAGTATCAAGAACATACCTATTCCAACTAGATAAACCAACATAAAAGTTCCTAAGAAGGATAGTGGTGGAGTGTTTCTTAATGCACCTATGATGAGCATTACTAATTCTATACCAAGCATCTTTAAAACTTTCTCCACCTTGTTGCTTAAAAGAACGAACTTCAACTTCAGGATTACTCATGATAACAGCAATAAAGTAAACTAAGCAAAGACAAGTGACTAATTTTTTTGTGTTTTTGATATAGAGAGCAAGACAGTAAATAAAGTAAAACTAGCAACTAATTTTTTTGTGTTTTGATTTAGTGCAGCAAACAAAGTAGTAAATAAAATAAAGCAAGACAAAAACAAAGTAAAGAGATTGAGAAGTGGAGACTCCCCTTGCAGCGTGTCTTGATCTCCCCGGCAACGGCGCCGAAAAAGAGCTTGATGGCGTGTAACTCACACGTTCGTTGGGAATCCCAAGAGGAAGGTATGATGCGCACGGTAGCAAGTTTTCCCTCAGAAAGAAACCAAGGTTTAATCGAACCAGGGGAGCCAAGAAGCACGTTGAAGGTTGATGGTGGCGAAATGTGATGCGGCGCAACAACAGGGATTCCGGCGCCAACGTGGAATCTGCACAACAAAACCAAAGTACTTTGCCCCAACGAAACAGTGAGGTTGTCAATCTCACCGGCTTGCTGTAACAAAGGATTAAACGTATCGAGTGGAAGATGTTTGCAAAGAAAACAGTAAAACACAATTGCAGTAGATTGTATGCTATGTAAAGAATAGGACTGGGGTCCACAGTTCACTAGAGGTGTCTCTCCCATAAGATAAAAGCATGTTGGGTGAACAAATTACAGTCGGGCAATTGACAAATAGAGAAAGGCATAACAATGCATATACATGATATGATAAATATAGTGAGATTTAATTGGGCATTACGACAAAATACATAGACCGCCATCCAACTGCATCTATGCCTAAAAAGTCCACCTTCAGGTTATCATCCGAACCCCATTCAGTATTAAGTTGCTAAGCAACAGACAATTGCATTAAGTATGGTGCGTAATGTAATCGACAACTACATCCTTAGACATAGAATCAATGTTTTATCCCTAGTGGCAACAGCACATCCACAACCTTAGAACTTTCTGTCACTGTCCCAGATTCAATGGAGGCATGAACCCACTATCGAGCATAAATACTCCCTCTTGGAGTTAAGAGTACAAACTTGGCCAGAGCCTCTACTAATAACGGAGAGCATGCAAGATCATAAACAACACATAAACAATAGATTGATAATCACCATAACATAGTATTCTCTATCCATCGGATCCCGACAAACACAACATATAGTATTACAGATAGATGATCTTGATCATGTTAGGCAGCTCACAAGATCCAACAATGAAGCACAACAAGGAGAAGACGACCATCTAGCTACTGGACCCATGGTCCAGGGGTGAACTACTCACTCATCACTCCGGAGGCGATCATGGCGATGAAGAGTCCTCCGGGAGATGAATCCCCTCTCCGGCAGGGTGCCGGAGGCGATCTCCGAATCCCCGAGATGGGATTTGCGGCGGCGGCGTCTGAAGGTTTTCCGTATCGTGGCTCTCGGTACTGGGGTTTTCGCGACGGAGACTTTAAGTAGGCGGAAAGTCAACGCGGGGGCCACACGAGGGGCCCAGGGGTAGGTCGGCGCGGCCAGGGCCGGGCGCGCCGCCCTGGCTGCCTCGTGGCCCCACTTCGTTATCTCTTCGGTCTTCTGGAAGCTTCGTGCAAAAATAGGACCCTGGGCGAAAGTTTCGTCCAATTCCGAGAATATTTCCTTACTAGGATTTCTGAAACCAAAAACAGCAGAAAACAGCAACTGGCTCTTCGGCATCTTGTTAATAGGTTAGTTCCGAAAATGCATAAATATGACATATAATGTGCATAAAACATGTAGGTATCATCAATAAAGTGGCATGGAACATAAGAAATTATCGATACGTTGGAGACGTATCAGATCTGGAAAACGGAGGAAGTCTGGTGTTTGAGCGCGACTTGTACCTAGTGTCCGAGAAGCTCGAACGCCCACCTCCCCAGTTCCACGGAGTCCGGATCCACAACACCCCCGCTGGGGAACAGCAGTGGATGATCACCGCTGACTTGAAGGGAAGCTCGGAACCTCCCATCTCGGAGAGGATCCTTTTCTCCTTCAAGGCATACAGCTGGGTGGACGGTCTTGCTCACGCCCTTCAGGAGGGACTTGCTCGGGTGTGCGGACAGAACATCGCCGCACTCCGGGGAAGCCGCTTCGCCCACTTCGCGAGGCACGACACCATGGGGGAACCCATGGCACTCTCTTCGCACCCGGTGCTCAAGATCCATGTGCAGCATTTGGACTTTATGCTTCATGAGACCCGGAAGGACCTGGAGCTGACACGTGTCCACTCCCACCGTGCCCAGATGGCTTTGGCTCATCATGCTGACGCCATCAGGCTACTCGCCAAGGACCGCCGGTCACTTCGCCTGCAGCGCGCCAAGAATGTCGCTACTATCACCCGTCTTCGCGAGAAGATTCGCACCTTAGAGGTGACTGTCCGGACACAGCAGGACCAGATCCAGGAGATGGAGGAAGATGGAGAAGACATCCAAGGAGGCGATGACTTCCTGAGTGACGACAACGACTTTGAGGATGACGAGTTCACTGATGAGGAGGACTACGAGTTTCTGGAGGCTGCAGAGGATGGGATCATTCCCATCGATGTGGATGAAGACCCTGAGGAATAGTTTCACTAGCTTCACTTACGTAGGTGTGAGTTGTATCCCGCACCATGTATCGTAGATTGTGGAAAAAGGGTTCTTAAAACCCTTAGTGCTTTAGCTTGTAATGTGTGATGTTTGTTGTGAATAAATAAAATATGTGTTATGTTCATCCTGAAAATATCCTAAGTTTAAGATTAAACCTAACTCAAAATAAGCCATAGCAATTCCCTCTTACCTCATGACCTATCTACCCTTTTCAGATGGCACCCCCAAACCGCAACGCCACCCAGGATGCCATGATGCAACTACTACAAACAATGATGACAGACCGAGAAGCAGAAAGAGCTGAACGCCAAGCAAACCTTGCTGCACTGCAACAGCTAGCTCAGAACAATCAAGGCCATGGAAACCACGATCACCCTGGGTCAAAGCTGAAGAATTTCCAAAACACCAACCCTCCAATGTTCAGCAAAACCGAAGAGCCCCTCGATGCTGATGACTGGCTCCAGACAATAGAGAACAACCTTGAAGTTGCGGGAGTTGAAGCCGCAGAAAAAGTACTGTTTGCCACCCACTACCTGTCAGGACCTGCAAGAGCCTGGTGGACTAGTGCCCGTGCAATGAATGCGGGACAGATGATGACATGGGAAGACTTCAAGCTGAAGTTCAGCAAGTACCATGTGCCCCAAGGATTAATCAAGAAAATGAGAGACGAGTTCCGCGAACTCAAGCAAGGAAGAATGTCCGTGGTGGAATACCGCGACAGGTTTCTCACTCTGTCAAGGTACGCCCCGGACGAGACCGACACCAATGAGAAGAGGAAGGAAAGCTTTTTGAACGGACTGCATGACGAGATGCAAACTGTGTTAGTGAATATTCCGTTCGCTGACCTCGAAGCCCTCGTAGACTCAGCCATACAGATGGAAGGAAAGCTGCATCAGGCCAATGAGAACCGCAAGCGCAGAATGATGAACCAGAGTGGACCCCACCATACCCAGAAGCACCGCAATAACTCCTCTGGAGGATTCACCCCCAGAAACAACAGGCCACCTGCTCAGACTTATCGCCCCAACTACAGCAACAACAACGGAGGACCCCCGAAGCCCGGAGGAAACAACAATAACAACCGCAACCCCAACAGCCACCACAACAATGGGAACAACACCAACACCAACACTGGCCCGAGAACTGGAAGCAATGCTATCCCCGTCGCCCCGAAGGACAAATCAACGGTAAACTGCTACGAATGTGGAGTTGTGGGCCACTTTTCCAAAGAATGCCCCAAGAAGCTTGCCAAGATTGCCGCCAACCCGCTGCACCTGCCCAGCAACAGCGTCGCTTCGCAGGTAGAAGGAACCAGAACAACAACAACGGCCGTTTCTACCACATGACTGCCACTGAAGCCCAGGAAGCACCCCAGACCCTGACAAGTATGCCTTCCTGTTAATCAAAATGCTCAATCTCTCTTAGGAACCTAACTCCTCTTAAAATCTCGGGACGAGATTTGTTTAAGGGGGAAGGGTTTGTAACATCCCAGAAATTTAAAACAAAATAAACAAATTTCCCTAGTTCCAAATTTTGGAACCAACAAAAACTTTTATTAAATTAAGATTGATACATAATAATCTTGCATAATTCTTGTGCTATTGCCATGATTGCTTGTTACTAGTACTTGAAATAATCTTAAACCCTAAAACCTCACCCTTCTTTTCATCATCCCAATTAAAATAAAATAAAAGGGAATTAAATAAGAAAAAGGCATATGTGCCTATGGCTATAATTATAAATATTTACCCTAGACCTTTTCACTTTATTTAAAAGATTGGAAAAGCTTTGTAAACCTTATATAGCACTTCCTAAATCATTGCCAAGTTGAAACTAAAAAGAATATAAAGAAATTAAAAATGCCATAGAGGCATATGAAAGCTAAATAGCAAATATGAGAATTTAAGAAAACTAACCCTAGGACTTGTGTGAATGGTTGGATCACCTCCATATATCATTTCAACATTCAACCAAAACCAATTGGGTCAAACCAAGTCAAAATAAAAATAAAATACCACATATGCATAAAAGCATATGTGACACATAGGCATTTCACCAAACATTGACCTATGTCCCTAAACCTTGACCAAATGGTGTGAAACCCTCTCTAAACCTATTATAACACTAAATGGACCCTAACCCATGTCCAAGTGAGGCAAGAACAACCCTAGTACAAGTTATGAAAATTGGACACCTCATCTCTTATGTATTAAGGCCAAATGTGCAAATCTTTGAACAAGACCATTTGATTTAGTTTCAATGCTCTTAAAATGTTACTAAACTCATAAGAACCACATTAGAGTCAACCAAAGTCAAATCAAATGGAAAGAAATCAAATAGGGAGAAAATTCCCAAAATTCACTCACATACACATAACCCAATTTTGCAAAACTTCAACCAAGGGCACCATTGCTTGATCTCTTGCTTGTAGAATGTTTATATATGATAAATAAACACAATTGCATCAAAGAAACCAAAAACAAATCAAAGCAAAACTCAAAATCAACATACATGTGATAATGGTCATTTTGTCACTTTATAAAATGTTCCCCACTTTACCCCTCTGTAATTCTCATTTCTTAAACCAAACTTGGTCAACTATGACCATGTCATCCAAGACCATGTCAAAGTGAGCAACTCTCATGTTGACCATCAGTACAAATGTTGACCAGGTTGACCAGTAAAGAATTGCCAAGTGGAGACTTTGAATCAATGAGAAGATAACCTCAAATTTGAAATCTCACAAATCTTCACCAAATTGACCACCACCACCATCATTCTTTCTCTTTAATTATATAAGTAAGCTCCACCAAAGAGAATTGCAAAAATCCAAATAAAATTTCATGCGGCCATTTCATCATACACCTTGCATGCACAATTCTGAAAATGCACTACACCCTATTATCCTCTGGTCCAAAGCCTAAACCCCTTCACTCTTTGATCATTGATGCTCCTGTACCTCCCCTGCATCAAGACCTGTACTGGTTTGGTCGATTAAAGTGAAGCCATGATCAAGAACCCCACCATGCCGGCCATGTTGGACACACCCATGCCCAAACCCTACCCTGTACCTCACCTCTTCCTCCAACCTTGTCAAACTAGCCTCTCTCACTTTACTGAGTAAGCTAGACAAGGTTCTGGGACAAGAGGAAGCCTCCACAGCTCGGGCCAGACATGATCACCGCGTCCAGTGCACGCCAGAGCGTGCACTGGCATGCCACGGTACCCGCCAGGACTCTGCCTTGCCTGGACGCCCTCGTCCTTCTCTCCCCCTCTCCTCGTGCACGCGCGCCCTACACCGCACCCAAACCCTGCTAGACAACCACATAGACTCGCGGGAACCCTCTAGCCATCGCAATGATCCGAGCTCTCCGCGCCGCTGCCCGCACTCGAACGTCGCCAGCCTGCCATCGTCCTCCCCTCGCTGCCCCTTCACGCGCGTCGTACTCCCCATGACCCCAGCAACCTAGCGCGACCCCTAGCTTGCCCCTTCGCCGCTCCAGACGCCGGCGCCATGGACGACCTCCCACGGGCACCCGCAGCACCTCAACCCCCTATAAAAGGAGAGCTCCCGCGCTCAAATCTTTCACACCAACACGTTGCTCTCATCCCTCTGATCCTCCTCAACACCTTCCCCTCCTCAATTAGCCTGCCTCTCGCCGGAATTTGACCGGAACCCGCCGCCACAGTAGCTCCTCACCGTCGACGATCCACGCCACCCCGAGCTCCGCCACGGTACCAGGGGCCTATTCGCCCTCGCCAACGACGCCTCGACCACCGCCCTCGACCGCCGGCGACCTCCTGCGCTCTCCGACCCCCTACCTCGCCGGCGCAGCACACCCTTCTCCCCGACGACGACGACGCTCGACCGTCGATCGTCTGTCTGATCCAACGCCTCTCAGTCGCAGGTACCGATTCGCTGTTTATAAGCCACTGACGCGTGGGACCTCTTGTCAGCTGGCCCGCTGCGTGGAGAACGTTAGTTGGGCCGGCCCAGTTCATTTATTTTGGTTAGCCTGTGTCATTTTCCCGCGTGGCCCAGGATTTCAAATTCGATTTAATCTATTTTAGTCAAATTCAACACTGATGTCTACTTCAAATTTAAATAGTTTAAATTCTACTAAACCAAATTTAGCAAATTTTATATATTTGGAAAGCTCATGAAATTGTCTAAATAATGACACTGGCCTCATGTCCAAATTCGAAATTAAATTTAAATGATAAAAATAATAAGGCAGGGACTTTTCTGACTTCAAATAAATATTAGAAATTATCTAGAAATGATTTTAAGTTGATTCCAACTCTAATAAATCACATCTGACATAATATAATTGTTTATGCAAAAATATAGCATGGTTGTTTTGCATGATCATGGACTAGAGTTAAAATAATGGCTATGGAACCATTTCTAGAACATTTAATACATACACATAGAATTATTTAAATAGTATGAGGGCTTATCTCTCATTTAAATTGTGATCTTAAGTAATTCAAATAGAGGTACTGACCCTGGTCAAGAAAGTCTCATGCTTAGTTACTTAGAGATTTTAAATCATTTAGAGGATAGTTTAACTCATATGAGGAATAGCTTCTCACTTAAATTATTAATCCAAATATTTCAATAAGAATTAATAACATATATATTAATGAACCATAGGTTCCTATTTGAAAATATTTAATCATTCTCATAAGTAGTATTTAAATATTTCAAACCTATTAATTAAATCATATGAGATACTTTGGTCTCATTTAAATCTTGCCTCCACCATATTAATATGAAGTAGATCCCATGGTCAATTAAAACTCACCTTAGATTAATTAATGTTATTAAACCATTGTAAGGTGTTATTAAAATGGTATGAGGTGCTCACCTCATTTAAATCATCTTTCTCAAATAAAATGAAGAAATATGTTGACCTTTAATTTCCTAAACTCATACTTGCTCCCTTATAAATCTTAAATCTAAATAATATTTAAATTAATTAAATCACATGAGATGATGAATCTCATTTAACTCACTTTCTCAAAATACTAAGTGTGAAGTGTTGACCTTGGTCAACATAGGATCATCCCTGGTTGTTTTGAGAATATTAAATCACCTCAATAATAGTCCTTTAAATTTGTTACACTTATGTGCTAAATCATATGAGAGATATTCCTCTCATTTAAACCTTGTTCTCAAGTAATTCAACATGAGGTAGTAATCATAGTCTAAGTAACCTCATATTGAATTATTGGGTAACATTAAATCACTACCATGTTGGTATTAAATTGCATGAGGTATGGAACCTCATTTAAATCATTTTCTCAAATGATAAGTATGAAGAGGTTGACTTTAGTCAACCTAGGTCATATATTATTCATAAGAGAAATTAAATCTTAAGAAGATTCAATGAGAGGAAATTATTTTCTCACAAACTAAAGAGAAACCCTAACTCCATTTTCAATGAGAGGAAATTATTTTCCTATTATTAAATAAGGAAACCCTAGCATAATCTTGTAATAAATATTAAGTAGTGATGCTAGATCATTGTGTGAGCCACTAAGGCTAATTAAGAGTACTTAAGTATTGTTTGGTGATTGTATCCTCGTATTCGTTTATAGACGCTAGTACCGGAGACTATCAAGAGGAGGAGGTATTCTACCAAGAGGAAGAAGAAGAATACTTTGATCACCTCACCAATCAAGGCAAGCTAACATTCTTGCAAGATAATACTCTTGCAAGCTATTTGGTTTGCAAGCTAATAAACTTGTTAACCATCAGGGTGCAAAGCTCTACTAGAGCAAGGCATCATTACATTTTACTTTATGAACCTATCCCAAAGTTTTTACTTTATAAGCTTTACTTGATTTTATTTATCAAAGTTACTTTTTGGTTTATGATTCACTTGGTTGAATTATAGAGTAGTATAAGAGAATCACACTTAGCCTAGCCAAGATACTTATCACCCCTCATGAAATAGTTGCTAGTGCTAATCAATTAAAATTTGACTACTCTAGATGGGAACATGTGACTTTGAAATGAAGTTGAAACCTTGGAATGATGGTTCATTCCATTGAATGACTTTGAAGGTGAATATGACCAAGAGAAGATGGTGATTTTTGATATAAAACTGATGGTTGGGTTCGGATGCGATACCATTCCAATTTTGAAAGTACCCCCACAATACCCAAAATGGGTACGGGCTTAACTAGAAATTTATGTGCTTTAGTATGGGTTCCCTCTAAACAAGCGTCATAGGGGTTATGCCAAGGGCTGCCTCCGAAGCAATATGAGATATTGCGGAATGACGTGAACGAGGTGAATTGTCCGGCCCAAGCCCTGTGCAGTTCCCGGGTTAACAGGTTGGTTTTCACCGGGAGGCCAAGCTCATGGGGAGAGGTGCCTGTACTAGAGTATATAAGTGAAAGGTTATGGTTGGTAGTCCGCATACGGAGTATGATAAATCAGGGCCAGTTAACCCTGACGGATTATTGCAAATATTGTGGCACAAGCGTACGACCTCTGCAGAGTGTAGAACTATTCGAATAGCCGTGTCCACGGTTACGGACGATTGGAAAGGCCATACTGTTCCGTCATCAGACCATTTTCAAAAATATGACATATGACTGGTGACTTGCTGTTGCAAGTTGAATGGTGATTTGGGATTGAATCACAACTGAGTTGTGGGAATGACACTAATGTTCCCACTTGAGATAGTCTATTTGATTCAAGCATCTTTACTAAATGTTTATGAAATAAACTTGGCTTTGTGCAAATAAACCTAGAGCTTAGTATCCCCTTTACCAAAATTGATAATGCTTACACTAGTATTAGTTTGCGAGTACTTTAAAAGTACTCATGGCTTTGTCCCTGGCTATTCAAATGGCCAGACTATGAAGGTGAACAGCTGTACGAGGAAGATGGACAGCAGAACGTCTACGACAACTAGGACCGCTCCTGACGTCAACAGTTGCCTGTGGAACAGATGGACCACGACCGTTACTTCGCTTCCGCTATGTGTTTTGTAATGGGATCTCTAGATCCACTATGTTGTATTAAGACTGGATCATGTGATCCTTTGTTGTAAGACGATTATGGGTTGTAATAAATGATGTGTTGTGATATCAAGCTATTATGTCTCGCAAAAACAATATTCCTGGGATTGCGAGGAATGGCATAATAGGCATCTGGACTTAAAAATCCGGGTGTTGACACTAAGTCATCGTTGAATATGTGGGAGCCATTATGGATCTCCAGATCCAGCTATTGGTTATTGGTCGGAGAGAAGTCTCGACCATGTCTGCATAGTTCACGAACCGTAGGGTGACACACTTAAGGTTTAATGTCGTTTTAAGTAGATATGGAATATGGAATGGAGCTCGAATGTTGTTCGGAGTCTCGGATGAGATCCGAGACATCACGAGGAGGTTCGGAATGGTCCGGAGAATAAGATTCATATATGGGAAGTCATTTTCCGGGGTTCGGAAAAAGTCCGGTGTTTTGACCGGAGCTTCTAGAAGGTTTTGGAAGGACCGGAATAGTCCGGAATATTATGGAAGGTTCCGGAAGTGTCCGGGACGACCCGAGATGTCTAAGGAAGTCCGGAGGGTTCCATAATAGGTGCAACCACGTTGCCTTAAGGGAAAAGGAGTCTTTCCTTAATGCAATTTCGGAATTGGCAAAAGAGTCCGAGTAGGACTAGGTTTTCGGAACCGGAAACCTATCGGAACTCAGTCAAACTTGGGGGCAGGTTTTTGGACGACCCAAGGGGCTTGGCCACCTATTTAAAGAGGCCAAGGGGCACCCCAAGGGCACCTCAAGTCGCAGCCCTAGCTCCCCAAGTCGCAGCACCACCCTGCGCCCAAACCCTAGCTACTCCCTCCTCCTCCTTCTCCCGCAGCGCTTGCGGCGAAGCCCTGCCGGAGATCTCCACCACCACCGTCACCACGCCGCGGTGCTAGCGGGATTCCGAGGAGGATCTACTACATCTGCTGCCCGCTGGAATAGGGAGAAGGACGTCGTCATCAACACCGTACGTGTGACCGAGTACGGAGGTGCTGCCCGATTGTGGCACCGTCAAGATCTTCTACGCGCTTTTGCAAGCGGCAAGTGATCGACTACATCCACCATGAGATCTAATCTCGTTAGGCTTTGGAAATCTTTGAGGGTTAGTCTCGTGATCTTCTCGTTGCTACCGTCTACTAGATTAGATCTTGGTTTGTGTTTTCGTTCTTGCGGTAGTAAATTTTTTGTTTTCTATGCTACGAATCCCATCAGTACAGCCATAAATCTGGCATACGCGGGTCGTCCTAGTAAAGCATGATACTGTGACGGGAAATCCACAACTTCGAACTCCAGCTTCTCTCTTCTGTAATTTTCCCGGTTCCAAACTGAACATCGAGATTGATCTTTTCCAATGGATAGCTTGGCTTGCCCGGTGTAATACCATGGAATTGCGTGTCAGTTGGTATTAAATTTGCCAAAGATATATTCATATTCCTCAATGTATCTGCATACATGAGGTTTAAGCTGCTGCCCCCATCTATGAACACCTGTGAAACGTCGAATCCTGCAATCACCGCCGGCAGGATCAAAGCTGATTGCCCTGGTCGAGGGACTTGTTGCAGGTGGTCCGCTATGGTGAAGCCGATGTCCTACCCCGACCAATTCAGGTACTCTATTGTTGGTGGAGAAATCTTTTCTGCCATAAAGACTTGTCGTGAAATTACTTTTTGAGCTCTACTGGATGGTCTGCACTTCTGAATCATCGAGACTGCTCCGTTGGTGTCGATATAAGGACCATTGGATGGAGGTGTGGCTAATTGTAAATGATGTCGATTTTCATCCGTGATTGCGGGTGGAGGTGGAAGATGAATCTCACTCCTTGGCCCTTGGTTATTTCTGTTTGCTGCCTGTGCGTTGGCATGCCCCGAATACCTATGTAGTGGCTACAAAGTTTGGCAATCCTTCTGCAAGTGCCCCGACTGCCTCTTTCCGTTGTTGTCGAGAAAGAAGTGCATTTGACATGGTCCGTTCAAGAGATCTTCGGGTGACACATACGGCCTTTGGAACCTTGGTCCATTATTTTGCCTGCTGGGACGGGGACCATTCCTTTAATCGCTACGCTGTTCACCACTCTTTCGATAATCATCCCGATTATTACCTCCACTAGCTCCTCGGAAGCAAGCCGATATTTGGCCAGGACCGTCATAATCTGAGAACTGGCGAGAAAAACGTCGTCTATTTTGAATATTTCGGTTACGATCATCCTCAGGTGACCTATGCCGTTTGTTGTGAACAACATCTTCTCCATCAGCCCAGCGATTCACTATTTCCATGAGTGCCGCTATTGTTTTCGGATTAGTCCTTCCCAAATCCTCGACTAAATCCTTCCTTCGGATCCCAGCGACAAACGCATCTATCGCTCTTTCACCAGATATGTTTTCTGCCGAATTTTTGATGATGTTCCACCTCTGGATGTACATCCTCATTGACTCATCATACTTCTGTCTGCAGGCCCTTAGCTGCTCTATTGACGCAGGTTTCTTGCATGTGGATAAGAAGTTTTTCACGAACATGTCCTCAAAGGTTTCCCAACTGTCGATAGATCTAGGCGGTAACTTGTTTATCCATGATCACGCTGCCCCACTTAAGTGTACCTGGATACTCTGCATAGCAGTTGCTTTGGTTCCACCCATCAGTTTTACTGTTTCCACGTAATCGACCAACTAATCCTCAGGATCTTGCAAACCATCGAATTTCTTATAGTTGTCGGATAACTTAAATCCAGACGGGACCCGCGTTTTACGAACTCGTCGAGTGAAACAAGGGAGCCCGCACATGTCCTCCTCATCTACCTTTGGTGAATGCCGACGTTCTCTCCTTTCTTGTCGCGTCCTTCGACCCGCGCCTGTGTCGTTGTATCTCTTGTCGTGCCCGTTCTTGGAGGATCCTGTACCACCACTGTGGGCCGTGGACTATTTTGCCTTGCAGCACCTTCGGGAGGTGTACTTGTACTTGCGAATGCTGTCCCCATGACTCCGACTCCTGCCATAGCCATGTTATACAATGCTTCTCTTGGATCTCCGGGAGGTGGCCTGTTTGCCATATAAATGCAGTGTCGCCATATATCCAGCTTCCGGTGTTTTGGGGATAATGTTCCCTCTTGTGTCTATTGACATAAATGACATGTCGAGGTTTTGGATCAGATGCTCCCTCTCGCCTTCAGGTATGTTCTGTAGCCGAGATCTTCCCCTGTTGCGAGATTCTCTGTGATTATCTCCCGAAGTTCCTGATTGTCGACTCAACTCAGCTCTTCGCCTACTTGACACGGAAGTGGCAGCTCTCCTCTTTTCAAGGTCAATTCTCTATTTTTCGAGTTCTCGTCCAGCACGGGCGAGTTTATATTGGCACGCTTGCAACTCTTCAACTGTGGCGGTTGTATTCATCGGCTCTGTGCCGTCCATGGCTTTTGCCGCTCTGTCCCAAGCTGCTTGCGGAAGTTGTACCACTTGTCGCGTTGTAGGCCTGACATATTTGGTGCCTAAACCTCGCATAAGGTCAGCGGGATCGATGTATGGATTTCCCAAATCATCGAAAGCCTCTGACGTCTCCGCCTCTGGTCGAGTTGGTTCTCCAATTACATATACTTGATGATACCTTGGGGTTTGGTTTTCTTCGAGATCGGTGACACCGTCGTATAGATCGGTGAGGACCTCTCGAACAGAAGTAGATCTGTCGATGAAATCGAAACTGTCGACACTGTCTGAGTCGCTGCTTATATTTGAGTCCGCAGATGATCCGAAGGACATGCTGCTGAAGATCTTGACGAGTTTTCCGCTTGAAGCGGGCTTGGTGAAGATCGACAGCGAGATCTCTTCTTCGCCGGACTCGAACAATGATGATGATCCCGAGAAATCAGAATCAACCGCGAGTGATCCCGGAGAATCTGGTATCGCGAGGCGGTGAGATACCTCCTTCCCGACGCGGAAGTGGAACCTTCCGAACGTCATCTCCATGGGCTCCTCCAGATACGCATATCCATCCACACGGGAGGGCGGGTGAGGAACAAAATCGACTAGACCAGTTTCGATCCGTTTACCTCTATCCATCGCGTTGCTTGCTACCAAAGATGTTGTCGATGTTGCCGAAGATGTTGATGATGCCATCGAGATCATCTCCTTGTCGCCTCTAATCCCCACAGACGGTGCCAATTGACGAGGGATTAACTTATCAAGGCCTACAAGTTGTAGACTAGGGTTTTGCGGAAAGTAGAGGGCAAGTAGATCTCGAGGGTTTCAGCCGGAAAAGTACTCGACTGCTAGAAAACTAGGGTTATGTTGACAATGAATCGATCCTCTCTTTCTCCATCGACTCCCCTTATATAGGAGGTGGAGCCGAGGGTTTCGTGATTTACAAGTTACAAACATCGGGTACCCTTTGAGTCCGTCCCGTAATAGTTACAAGTCCTTATTCCTAATACAACTCTATCTTTCCAAACGTATACTTAATTGGGCTTCTGGCTTCATATTCTTCGGGTCCTGGGCCTTCAGTAAACCCCGGGGTACCATCTTCGGCAGGCCCATTGGGGATGCCTATGTCAGTCGGCGCCATGACCGGCCTTTTCACGTCCCTCTCCCCTATATACATGCCTTATTCTTCCTCAGATCTGCATAGCCACCAAAACTGCACCATTAGCCACATCTCTCTCTCAAAAAAGAGCCCGGCCAGCGCCGACCTCTCTCTCTCACGCGCCCCGACCAGCCCTCATGGAACCCGAATGGTCAAGGTCGCGCGCTCCCTCGACTTCCCTCGATCTAAAGTGTACTACGATGTCATGGAGAAGATGAATTTCAAGGTCACATACACCCTCCGTGCGAAAAGGGTGGAGAGGTGGATCCTCGCTGTCAAGAGGGATTTCCTCGATGCCGCGGAAATCAAGGTTAGTTTTTTCCATGGCTTTTGTTATCAAAGATGTGTAGCATAAAATTTAGAGATATCATAAAGCATCCAAAATCCCAATGGCAATTTTTCCTGTGTTTGAAGGTCGTGGGCTTGGACTACGAGTTCACCGACCCTCGCAAGGGTAACCAACACGCCGCCGTCCTTCAACTCTCCGTCGCGCAACATGCTCTGGTCTTCCATATTGTGCATGTCGATAAAGTGCCACAACTTCTCATCGATTTCCTTGTGGACAAGAACATCAGATTCTGTGGCGGGGCAATCCACAATGATGTGGATATGTTGCGGACCTACGGAATTATTATTCCGTCTGCGATCAACCTCCAGCAGATCCTCCAGAACCCCCTCCCAAGAAAGAAGACTCCGAGTTTGTATGATTTGGCAAATCATTTTATTGGGACGGGTCTCGAGCAGAAGAAGAAGTTTAATTATAAGAAGAACAAGCCGCCGAAAACCGCCAAGGAATTAGAAGAAGTGGCACTGATTTTTGGATGGGACGATTTTCCCTTGAGCCATAAGCAACTGCAGTATGCCGCTCTCGACGCTTGCCTCGGCTTCGAGCTGGGTAGAAGGCATTTTCGGGCACTTGACTACAATAGCCATATGGATCGCCTCGGACTTAATATTTATGAGTAGATGCATGGTGGTGTGGTGTGTGGTGTCGCGTGTGCCTTCTATGTATGAACATATGAATCGTCGCGATCAATATATTAAATCTTACTATTATATTGTTATTTAAATTTCTCACAATTTTATAATAATAATGGACATATTATTTATCCAAATGCGATTTACAGATTCAAAGATATTAACTGTGCCATATTATATGAATAATGCATATATTATTTGATAATAATATTAATAAATGAATAAAAATAAAATTATTCCATATTCAAATTGCTCACATTTGTTTGATAGTTATGCATATATTATTTGTCCACTTGTGGTTTAAAAATTTAAAGATATTAATTTTTGGCCATATTATATAAATAATGCATATATTATTTGTTAATAATATTAATAAAATTATAAAAATAAAATTATTCCATATTCAAATTCCTCACACTTTTCTAATAGTTATGCATATATTATTTGTCCACTTGCGGTTTGAAGATTTAAAGATATTAATTATTTGGTCATATTATATGAATAATGCATATATTATTTGATAATAATATTAATAAAAGAATAAAAATAAAATTATTCCATATTCAAATTCCTCACATTTTTCTAATAGTTATGCATATATTATTTGTCCACTTGCGATTTAAAGATTTAAAGATATTAATTATTTGGCCATATTATATGAATAATGCATATATTATTTGATAATAATATTAATAAAAGAATAAAAATAAAATTATTCCATATTCTAATTCATCACACTTTTCTAATAGTTATGCATATATTATTTGTCCACTTGCGGTTTAAAGATTTAAAGATATGAATTATTTGGCCATATTATATGAATAATGCATATATTATTTGATAGTAATATTAATAAAAGAATAAATATAAAATTATTCCATATTCAAATTTCTCACATTTTTCTAATATTTATGCATATATTATTTGTCCACTTGCGGTTTAAATATTTAAAGATATTCAAATTCCTCAGATTGGAATGCTATATTATTATCTTATGGTAGTATTTACAACAAGGTACAACCACATTCGCGGGAGCACGGCAGGAAAGAATCGAGAAGTTAAGCGTGCTGAGGGTGGAGTAGTGTGAGGATGGGTGACCGACCGGTAAGTGACCAAATCTAGAATTTGAGTTTAGATTATGTGTAATTAGTGTTAACAATGGTACAAGTGAGAGAGTAAAGAAAAAGGGAAAATGAAAAAAGAAAAAACATTTTGTTCCGGTTGTGATTACGAGCCGGGACAAAAGTTCCTCCAGCCCAAACACCTGCATCGCAGCCATGTGGTAGACTTTATGTCCCGGCTGGTAACCGGGCCGGGACAAAAGGTTGGGCCTTTTGTCCCGCCTCCGCTGTCCCGGGTGGCAGGCCGGGGCAAAAGCCTCAAACAGTCTGCGACAATAGGCCTGTTCTCCACTAATGGGTTCTATCCTTCGATAGGAATTTTGTTCTTAAAACTTAAGCATTTTGAATTTCCCAGATCCCCTAGCAAGTCATAATGATAATGGCCACGTCATAAATGTTTTTTTTTAGTTTGTCCTTTTTGCTTCTTCGAAATCTTGATCTAGTCCTTCGCCTTGTGTTTCATGGCGATGATGGTGGTGTTGCACTTTGCGGTGGCTCAGGACAACGCAATGTAGAGCTGTCCTGAATCCTGATAGGTAAGCATCAACAATCGAAATAGTCTGCCCTTGTGCCTTGTTGGTTCTCATGGTAAAGTTGAGCCTAACTACGAACTGCTTCCTCTTGAATCTGAACCGGAACATGCCATTGTCGGAGGGGCGGAGAGGTATCCAAGGAAGAACACCCTCCACCAAGCGTGCTACCCTATCACGATCTCCGCATTGATGGTGTTCCTTTGTAACCCAAGAGCCGCAAGCCTCGTGCCATTACACAACCCGTTAGTTGGGTCAATGTTCCTCAGGAGTATGATATGGCAGTTTATCTTCGTTTCAAGGGTGTGTGGGACTATCCCGATAGGAGTCAGCTAGTTCGTTAGTTGGATCAATGTTTCTCAGGAGTATGACATGGCAGTTTATCTTCGTTTCAAGGGTGTGTGGGACTATCCCGATAGGAGTCAGCTAGTTCAGAAACTTGGCAAGGTAGCAAGTCATGTGGATTGTCCATTGCACTGTCAAAGCTATGGTAGATCTAATTTTCGTCTAGAACACACTCAATCATGTTTATTACGGCAACGTTGTCTAGATTCCGTAGGAAACGATTCCCAATCAGGCCCAGCTTTGCCATGATGATCAATAAGGCGGAAGGGACCATCCTAATTGTTGACGTGTACTTACCGGAACCGACATTCTCTCATGGTCAGCACTATGTTGCATTGTCCCAAGCCAGCCTTCCCATCCAGGAGAGTTCTTATTGGAATGGAATCCTTTTTTTTTTTTTGCGGGAGGAATGGAATCCTTTGCTCCCTCCGGTTGGTAATCGTACGCCAAGAGTCATGGTAGATTCAGTTTCCTTAATGCCTGTCTATAATATCTCTCAGCAAAGGCTATGTTCAGTCGAGGGCACCAAATCGATCCTCCTTGCCCGAGCAACGAACGGGCACAAGCGCCAACAGATCACCACGTACGGGGAGGACCTCGACGATGGATCTTGACGAGGAGGAACTCCTCTGTCGTCATGCCCGCTTTCGGTCCGTGGGAATCACGACGTTCACCTAATAATCTGGTCTGCAACCAGGCTATGCTCGGCCGCCAAGCCGTTCTGGTTCTTCAGGGGATCCGCAGCACCGGAACCGACCGAATCGATAAATTGCAGTCGCCGTCGTATCATCCATGCTCCGCCTCGGATGGAAAAAAAGGTCCGAAATTCTCACGCAGCTTAAGACATAGATAGATTCGATGGGGTTATTACTTATAAGTCTATTTTGTACAAGAGCCCCTCCTATCTGATAGAAAAGGGTCCCATGATCCCGAGCCGATCTTACCTTGGCTCGCAAACCCCAAGTTTGTCTATGAAGAGCTAATCTAATTGTATTTTTTTTTTAATGGATTTCTTATGTGGAATACTAATGGATAGGGCCTCGTTGCTAAGTGTTACAAGATCTAGTGCACTGGAACTCGTGGTTATGGACCCGAATCCTTTAGTATGCAACATTGTCTTTTCCAAGTAAAAACCCCTAGTATATGAAAGAATGAAAAGGTGCTTTCGTTCTTGTGGAATAAGAAGCCCTCGTACCTTACTGAAAGGAAAATCGTAATTTTTCGTTAGGTATTTGACCAAATAGGATCGTCCAGTTCCTATAGAACCTATCACTAAAATACCCGATAGGGCTAAGCGGAACGAAAAGGGTTTTCCATGAGTAAGTGATTGTCTGATAATGAGCAAGGAATATAGGTCTTTCTGCTAAAGGGGATCTATTAAACTCATAATTCATTGGATCCTTGTTATCAATGCCAACTAGGTATCATAAGTAAATGGATCCCGGTTGTTCAATCCTTTGATAACCAAGGTCATTCTTTGCTAAAGAGAAATGATCACTATGAGTCAGATTCAATAGAATTGGATCCATTCCAAATAGCAAGAATTAGGATTCTTGATCCCTCTCAATCTCTCTTTCAATTCGAGGATCCAGAGAGGTGTTTTCATAGTCATCTCCTAATATTTTCGATTTCATTCTCGCTACGAGAATTACCTTGCCCGAAAGAAAAAGAGATACCCAAGTTTCAGAATTTACACTCTATTCATTCAATATTTTCCTTTTTAGAAGACAAATTTGTGCATTTGGATTATTTATCACATATAGAAATACCCTATCCTATCCATTTGGAAATCTTGGTTCAACTCCTTCAATACCGTATCCAAGATGTTCCATCTTTGCATTTATTGCGATTCTTTCTCAACAATTATTCAAATTGGAATAGTTTTATTACTTCAATGAAATCTATTTTTCTTTTTAAAAAAGAAAATAAAAGACTATTTCGATTCCTATATAACTCTTATGGTTTCCTCGGGCCAGACGGACATTGGTCCTCGAGTGCAAAGGCAGAAGGGAGCTTGACTGCAAGACTCACCCGTCGAGCAGAGACGAAAGTCGGCCTTAGTGATCCGACGGTGCCGAGTGGAAGGGCCGTCGCTCAACGGATAAAAGTTACTCTAGGGATAACAGGCTGATCTTTATATTTATGCATTTGCCCATGATTATGGATTAAATGATTTCGAACCTGTGGAAATATTTAGTTGTAATAACAAGAAATTTAGTTCACTACTTGTGAAACGTTTAATTATTGAGACTGTCTTCCCTAGAAATAGAACGCTCTTTGACGAGAAAGCCGTCTAGCACCTGTAGCTGGCTTGCTTCACGTCCCGCTGTTTGCTTACGAGTTTGGTAGCGAGCCGAGGCAGACGTTTGTAGATCTTGCCTCGAAGCCTCTTCACAGTTGATAGCATCACCTGCGAGGTATCAGCCTTGCCCCTCATCATTCTTTGAGAATCATAAGGACCCATTCTGGTAGTGCGAAAATCTGCTGCACTGTCTTCACTGCCAAGCTCTAGTAATAGAAAATCAAGTCTCGCGCCGGATCCATCTCCAGCAGGCACGACGGAAAAGGACGCTGAGCAACCGAAAATGCGTCATGCACCAGCTCCAGCGACGCGACGTAAAGTGACAGGGCCGTCCGCGGAGACGCAAACCCGGCGCATATTTGCGGTAGGTTTACGTCTCTGCGGACGCTACGCGGACGCGCAAAGTGTTCGCTCGCGTCTCCACCGGGCCTGCCTGGCAGCGAGCCTGCACCGAGGGCATCGATTCGGCGGCCATCGCTTCCGCGTCTGCGCCGCAGCCTTCGCCATCAATGTGGCGGCTGCCTGTTCTGCGCGCGCACTGGCGGGCGGCGGCTAGGCTTCTGCGCCGCAATCAATGGCATGGTTCCCCGCGCGCGGCCGCCTTAAAACTCCACCGACACCGTTCCTCCATCGCCCACACCTCCACTCGCACCACCACCGCCGCAGCCCATGGGGAAAGAAGAATGACTTCGAGCGTCCGGCGGCACGAAGAAGGAGGAGCGGGCGGGCAGGGTGCCGCTGCCCGTTAGCGTTGGGAGGCTGATGCACGCGCACTGGACGCCGTGCGACTGTTGGAGGGATGTGCACATGCCTGGCGGCTGGCGGCTCAGCTGCCACCGGGTGCCCGTCCCTCCGGTCCCTGCGCGCGAGCCAGATCGGACCGACGAGATCTGGCGAAGGAGGCAGTACCTACCGCCGGACCTCCACGCCGATTCGGCGTACGCCATCGACTCTGAAAGTTGGCGTACCTATCTCTTGACCGTGAGGGATCGGAGGAGGAGGGCGGGCTTCATGGGCGACAGGGATTTTTCCTTTCACCGTGCACAACCCACTCGTCCTCGAAGACAGCAGGCGCCGACGCGTCGTGACCAGGCATCAACGCGTGCGCAGTACAACGACGACCATGACGACAACGACGACTACGACGACGACGACTACGACGACTACGACGACAACGACGACGACTACATCGAGGCGCTGGCGTACCATAACGAGGATGTCAAGGACGACATCGATGACTATGTCGTGGTCGTCTTCCAGGAATGGCAGCAGGCCATGGTGGAGGGCCGCAAATTTGAGTTCCCCGAGAACATGACGGACGACGAGATGGCGAAGCTCGGCGTCCTCGTCTCCGAGAACGACCCACCTGTGCAGCCGCCGCTGCCCCGCTACGCCACCGGCTTCATATCGTCGGGCCTGTCGGAGGATGAAGCCAGAGCCCTGGGCACCTCCACCTCCAACACCGCCGGCGGCGCGCCCGGCGTACACTCCCCCGGTTTCCAACTAGCCGTGGACGGTACCGGAGCTCATCGTGCTCGACAGCGACGAAGAGCAGCAGTAGGCGCACGCGTTTAGGGTTTATTTTCATGTTTTAAACTATATAAATTATGTTTTCATGTTAAAAAAATAATTCGGCCAAAAAATGCGTCGTGCCGCTGGATCCATCCGACGCAAACGGACGCGCGGTCGATTTCGACCATTTCAGCTGACGGAAACAGACGCGCACAGACATTTTCGGACGCTAAAATACATAGCGCTGCTGGAGATGCCTTTACCTACGTTGGTGTAGTTCTTCTCGACGAAGAACAAGCTAGGGCTACATGCGCGTCTAGACGCAAGCCATCTTTTTTGTCGTTCATGCAGACCAAAAGTACCATGAAGGACATGAGACCTGCATTGAGCAGATCGCATAGATTGCATCGGGGCCGAAGCAAGAGTCCTCACATGCCTCCAGCCAAGCCGTATCCTGCGGCAACTGTAGTTACGTGCTGCCATCCACTGAACCTTCATATTCTGGCCGCAATTCAACTTCATTCTTACATATGATGAGATCTAAGTTTTTAGAGTATCTCCAGTGGCGTTCCCTAAAACGTCTTCCAAACCGCGCCGGATTAAGCGTTTGGGGGACGTGTTTCATCGTGCCGCGTTTGGGGAACGTCGCTCTCCAGCCGCGTCCCCCAAACACCGGCCCAAACATCAAAAATACTTGTTTTTGGCATTTTTATTTCAATTTCCATAAACTAATACATAATTCGGAACGTGGTTTACACGAGGACATAGTTAGGAACATGGTTTCCACAAACTAATACATAGTTTGAATCATGGTAGACACAAATATAAAATATTGCAAAAAAACTAAACCTAACTAGGCCGTGCATCGAAGATTTCGTGTGTTCGCTGCCAAAAAGAACACTCGAGGGCACACCCAGTCACCGAAACTGGAAAATCCAGCTGGTGACGGTGCCCCTATGAGGAAGAACAGCCAGAAACCTCCGTGCACGTATTCGCTGCGAAGAAACAACACTCAGTCGTCCTCCTCGTCGGTGCTGTCGCCGTGGTAGTCCCGGCGGCAGCGCGTCTCGTCGAAGACCTTGACGCTCATGTCCCTGTCGCCGAAGTAGGAGAACAGGAGGATGAAGCCGGCTTCGAGGCTGTGGTGGCGCGCGAACTTCTCCCAGCCGATGTTGAGGTACATCTTGCCGCGCGCGTCGTAGATCACGTCGACGATCCACCGGTAGTAGCCGCACGAAGCCTCCCGCAGATGCATCGTGCGCGGGCGTCGTCGCCGGCGACGTACTCGGCGAAGGAGTCCGGCAGCCTCTGGATGCCGCGTGGGTCGCCCTTGAGGACGAGGACGAACTCGAACAGCACGTCCGGCTCCACGTCCATCTCCGACGATGAAGACGACGGCGTGGCAGGCGACGGCGAGCGTTCAGCTCTGCCGCGGCCACGACCACGACCATGACCACGACCACGGCCGCGAGGTCGGCCTCCGCCTCTACCAGACATGGCGTCGACTCTTGTTGAGATGGTGGCGGCTAGGGTTTGGGAGAGAGGCGCTAGGGTTTGTGTGTGAGAGGGACGATGAGAGGCGGCCCTTTTTATAGGCCGGAGGGAGGCGGGGGAGCGGTGGCGCTCATTAACGCCGGCACGCAGAGCTAGGCGCGACGAGACGCGTCGCTGCGCCTCTGCGGGAACTGCACCGTCGCTGCAAGCCAATAACTTCCGTCGCGAGGTAGGCGACGGTTAGGTTAAAATTTATTGTGCCGCTGACGGGTCGGCCCCGCCACTCCCCTCGCTTTTCGTTGTGTCCGGCGTCCCCGGTGCGTCCCCTGTGGGACGGGGACGGGCTCGGGGCGTCGGACACCGTATCGGGCCGCACCGGACAAAAATGGGCTTTGGGGGGCGCGGCTGGAACGGTTTTTTGGTCCGGCGCACCCCAAATTTCTTTGGGGACGCTTCGGGGGACGCGACTGGAGATGCTCTTACGTCCTACCTTTCAGGGTGAAAACCCAAGGTCTAGCCTTAACTGGTTGTGCCTGGCAATGACCTTGTTGGAGGCATTGTTTTGAGAGCGGAGACTATCTTTAGGGTGAAAACCTAAGATCGTTGATCGGGCGACGATGGTGTTAGAGCACTGTTCCCTTCTTGGAGGCATCGTTTTTGGAGAGTCTGTATTTTAGGTGTTGTCTTGGCGGTGGATGTATTGTTGTTGTTAGGCCCGAGATACTGTAGCGGGACTTTTGTTTCTTAGTTTTCTTTTCTTTTTTTGGCTGTGTGCATCCGTAGTGCCATTAGGATGGTGCGTTGTTGCAGAGGCTGGATGTAATTGGTACCTTTTTGATATTAATATATTCCCTTTATCGCAAAAGAGCATCTCCACCGGCGCTCCCAAATAATCAGCAGCAGGAGCGCCAGCACTGCCGTATGGGGGCGCCGGAAGATTTGAGGATGCTTTTTCCACATCAGCGCCTTCCATACGACAGCCCCAATGGAAATTTAAACGTAAAATTACATTTAAAAACCAAAATTAGTACGAAATTTATACAAAAGTTATTCGAATTTAAACTTAAATAAAACTTAAACTTAGAACCATAATCTACTGGCCGTCGGTTGGGGCGCGTGACGGGCCTATCTCATCGTCGTTATTCCCTTCTGCCGCCTGTGTCCATGCCCACCTCTCCGCCCTTACTTCGCACATCTGGCGGTGGAGCATGGCGGCCGACGTCGCAAGAGCTTGCCGGCGGCGTTGTCCCCTCAGCGATGCCAGCCATCGGCGAGACGCCTCGTTCTGGGCGAGCCTCGCTTGCTCTCGGGCGAATGCCTCGGCGTGGCGCTGCGCATTCAGCTCGATGAGCTTTTGTCACTCCATCGCCATGAGGAGGCGTCCCGCCTCCTCCGTGGCGCGAGATCTCGATGCCGTGTTCGTAGTTCGCGTCGTTGATGAACTTGCGCTGCTTCTCCTTCAGCCTCCGGAGCGTTGCGCGCTCAGGATGCGAGGATCGCCGCCTGCTCCGGGTCGGCGGGGCGGCAACTCGCTGCGCTGCCTCCTCCGCCGCCTCAGCTTTTGCGTCTGCGACGTACGCCTCGTCCCACTCCTCGTACCGTGGGTCGACAGAGTCGTCGGAGTTGTAGTCGATGTCAACGTCGGGCAGCAATTGCAGTGGTGGTTGAGGCGCCGCGGGCGGCGTGCGGCCGTTGCATCCAAGCATGGAGTACGTCGTATGGAGCCGCGCGGCATTGTGATAGGATAGTGATACGTCTCCAACGTATCGATAATTTCTTATGTTCCATGCTACTTTATTGATGATACCTACATGTTTTATGCATATTATATGTCGTATTTACGCATTTTCTGGAACTAACCTATTAACAAGATGCCGAAGAGCCAGTTGCTGTTTTCTGGTTTCAGAAATCCTAGTAAAGAAATATTTTCGGAATCGGACGAAATCAAGACCGAAGACCTTATAATTCCCGGAAGCTTCCAGAGCACCGGAGAAGGACGATAGGGGAGCCAGGGGGCCCACACGCCACCGCGGCCCAGGTGCGCGCCCCTGTGGTGTGGGCACCCCGTGGCCCCTCCGACTCCGTCTCTTCGCCTATTTAGTCGTCCCTGACCTAAAAACACCGATAGAGAAGACGAAACCCGAGAAAACCTTCCAGAGCCGCCGCCATCGCGAAATCAAGATTCGGGGGACAGAAGTCTCTGTTCCGGCACCCTGCCGGACGGGGAATTTCCCCCGGAGTCATCTCCACCACCGTCTCCACCGCCATCTTCACCGCCATCGCTGTCTCCATGATGAGGAGGGAGTAATTCACCCCTGGGGCTAAGGGCTGTACCGGTAGCTATGTGGTTAATCTCTCTCCTATGTACTTCAATACAATGATCTCATGAGCTGCATTACATGATTGAGATCCATATGATGAGCTTTGTATCGCTACTAGTTGTGTGCTACTCATGTGATGTTATTAAAGTAGTCTATTCCTCCTGCATGGTGTAAAGGTGATTAGTGTGTGCACCGTGTGGTTCTTGTCGTAGGCTATGATCATGATCTCTTGTAGATTGTGGAGTTAATTATCATTATGATAGTATTGATGTGATCTATTCCTCCTTCATAGTGTAATGTGGACAGTGTGTGCACTATGTTAGTTCTTGGTTTATCTTGCAAAGATCTATTATGCTCTAAGGTTACTTAAACATGAATATCGAATGTTGTGGAGCTTGTTAACTCCGGCATTGAGGGTTCGTGTAATCCTACGCAACGAATGATGTTCATTATCAAACAAGAGTGTATGTAGCACATATGAGAAGAAGTATTTATTATGCGATCAATGTTGAGAGTGTCCACTAGTGAAAGTATGATCCCTAGGCCTTGTTTCCAATACTGCAAACACCGCTTATTTACTGTTCTACTGCATGTTTACTTGCTGCCATATTTTATTCAGATTGCTATTACCACTCATATACATCCATACTACTTGTGTTTCACTATCTCTTCGCCGAACTAGTGCACCTATACATCTGACAAGTGTATTAGGTGTGTTGGGGACACAAGAGACTTCTTGCTTTGTGGTTGCAGGGTTGCTTGAGAGGGATATCTTTGACCTCTTCCTCCTGAGTTCGATAAACCTTGGGTAATCCACTTAAGGGAAACTTGCTGCTGTTCTACAAACCTCTGCTCTTGGAGGCCCAACACTGTCTACAAGAATAGAAGCACCCGTAGACATCAAGAACTTTTCTGGCGCCGTTGCCGGGGAGGAAAGGTAAAAGGCACTCATACTCCGGTTCCAGGTAAAGTACTTTTCTGGCGCCATTGTGTGTGTGCTCGAAGCTATTTCCTTTAGATCCTGCAATTGCATCTTTTTGTTTCTTGTTTTTATTTTCACTAGTTAGGCATAATGGAAAACAACAACAAAATTGGTGAGCTTTTTAATCTTTTTCCTAATTTAGAATTGTTTGATGCGAAAATTAAAAAACCTATGGAACCTTATTTACATGATAGTAGCAATGTTATTAGTATGAATGCAATTACTGCTAATGCTATGAAGAAGTCTAAGCTTGGGGAAGCTAGTTTACATAAAAATAATCTTTTTAGCTCCTCCGCTTTGGAAGAAATATTTTGCTCTGATAATGCTTTATCTCCCATATGCGATAACTCTAATGATGCTTCTGATATTTTAAATCCACCTGCTGAAAGTATTCCGTATAAAATACCTATGAAAATTATTGAACGTGTTATGGATAACCGCTATGAAGGGGATGGAACTATCCATCCTGGAGATCATTTACTGTTTTTGCATGAATTATGCGGGTTATTCAAGTGTGCAGGTATCTCTATGGATGAAGTGAAGAAGAAACTATTCTCTATGTCGCTGTCTGGTAAAGCGGCGCATTGGTATAAACTGCTGAAGGACGGGCGCTCTCTTGATTGGAAGGATATTATGCCTCTATTTTGTTCTAAGTTCTATCCTCCAAGTGAAATTCACAAAGATCGAAACCATATATATAATTTCTGGCCTCATGATGGAGAGAGTATTGCCCAAGCATGGGAGAGATTGAAGTCTTTAATGCTCAAATGCCCCAATCATGAGCTTCCAGGTAATATCATCATTGATAATTTCTATGCAAGACTTTCTTTTCAAGATAAGACCTTGCTGGATACTACTTGTTCTGGATCATTCACGCGCAACAAAGAAGAGTTTAAAAGGGACCTTCTTGATCGGATTAAGGAGAACGCTGAAGATTGGGAGAATGACAAAGGTAAAGAATCAGGTATAAACTATGATTATGAATGTATTGAAACTTTTATGAATACTGATAAATTTCAAGATATGAGTGCTACTTATGGTCTTGACTCTCAAGTTGCTGCAAATCTTTATAAAGCCTTTGCTTCTCATTTAGAATTGCCTAAAAAGAATTTTGATAAGTATCATGAACCTTTTAAAGAGGCTTGCATGAAGAATGACATTGTTGTTAATGATTGCAATAAGCATGCTCAAACTCCTAAGAATGCTATTTCCTATAAGCATGTTAATTTTTGTGGAATACATAGACCTTGTGGAATTAATCAAATTGAGGAAGAATATTGTATCCATCATAGGAATGAAAAAACTAGAAAGTGGTCTAGGGCTCTAGATGATCTTGGAGAAAAAGTGTGTGCCCTCTATCCTTTTATTTGTGAACTTTGCCATAGAGTTGGTCATTTTAATTTTCAATGCTCCTCCAATGATAATTCGAACCCCATGAGTGCTGCAAATTTGTATTGTGATGATGAAATTATTCCTAATCAGCATGATGAACTTACCTTATTTTTGAAGTGTGAAGAGTTATCAAGAAAAATTTCTTTGTTAGATATTAACGATCTTGATATTGATGATGTCCTGCATGGGTGTCTTTCTTATTGCATTGATAATAGCCATACAAATACTTACATACAAAATATTTTAGAAGATGACACCTTGCCAAAATATGATAGGACCGCTGTGTGTTTTCAACTAATTAATGAAAAGGAGGGATCCTCCCAAGTTTCTTCTATTGTTTCTAAAAGTAAATCAGGTTATGCGGACAAGCCACCCTTCAAGCCTCTTCCTCCTAAAGAAGGGAACGAGGAGAAGGAAGAAGAAGAAGAAGAAGAAGAAGAAGAAGAAGAAGAAGAAGAAGAAGAAGAAGAAGAAGGAGAATAAAAAGAAAGAGGTAACGGCGTATCCCCGCGTGAATGAGATAACGCTAGGTAACCGTAAGTATGTTGCTCCTAATGATTATTGTGATAATGAATCTGAATACGATGATCTTCCTATGCCCTTTACATACATTAGCGATCATGATTTGAATGAGCACACTACCTTTGATATTGGAAATCTCTTTGGTACTGATTATGAAAGTAATGATGATAGCATTATTCATGTCCCCTTAAACGATGATATTGAAAGCCCTAAGCTTGGGGATGTTGTGCTTGAAGATCCTATATTTGAGACCTCTACTTTTAGTGAAAATGATGATATTACATATTCTGGTTTAGATAATTGCTATAGAGATGGATATGACACATGTTACAATTATCCTTATGAAACTTGTCATAGTTATGATGGGATTGCCAAAAACAATTCCCTTAATATGCAACTTGTTTACCATGTTCAAATTCTTGATAATAATCTTGCTCCAATTACTATTAATGAGAAGAACTCTTCTTATGCCAAAATTAATGATACTTCTATGCATATGAACCATGATAAGAATGTTTTAAGTGATGGGTATATTGTGGATTTCATCAATGATGCTACTGAAAGTTATTATGAGAGAGGGAAACATGGTTATATGCATCTTAATAATATTAAGTTTCCCCTCTTTATGTTGAAGTTACTCGTGTTTTATCCTCTTATGCTTGTCACTTTGTTCTTCATGAATTCATTTGTGTACAAGATTCCTCTGCATAGGAAGCATGTTAGGCTTAAACGTGTTTTGAATTTGCCTCTTGAAGCTCTCTTTTGCTTCAAATACTATTTCTTGCGGGTGCATCACCAAAACTGCTAAGCCCATCTTAATGGCTATAAAGAAAGAACTTCTTGGGAGATAACCCATGTGTTTATTTTGCTACAGTACTTTGTTTTATATTTGAGTCTTGGAAGTTTTTTACTACTGTAGCAACCTCTCCTTATCATGTTTTTGTGCCAAGTAAGTTTCTATGTCAAAGTTGATGTTATATTTGGGATCGCTGCGCAGAAACAGCATTGCTGTCTGTCACGAATCTGGGCACAAGTCTCTGTAAAAATTCGAAAAAATCTGCCAATTTACGAGCGTGATCCTCCGATATGTGCGCAACTTTCATTAGTTTTGAGTTTTTCCATTTGAGAAAGTCTGGTGCCATTTTAAAATTCATCTTTACGGACTGTTCTTTTTGACAGATTCTGCCTTTTATTTCGCATTGCCTCTTTTGCTATGTTGGATGAATTTCTTTGATCCATTAATGTCCAGTAGCTTTATGCAATGTCCAGAAGTGTAAAGAATGATTGTGTCACCTCTGAATGTGTGAATTATTAATTGTGCACTAACCCTCTAATGAGTTTGCTTGAAGTTTGGTGTGAAGGAAGTTTTCAAGGGTCAAGAGAGGAGTATGATATACTATGATCAAGAAGAATGAAAAGTCTAAGCTTGGGGATGCCCCGGTGGTTCATCCCTGCATATTTCAAGAAGACTCAATCATCCACTACAAGAAAATTTGCCATGGCCGACGAAGTTGAAGTCGCGCCGTGGTTGCTGGTGTACCATGGCCGACGATTTTGGTCCCTCCGTGGTGCATGTCAAAACTTTTTTTTCTCGTTTTTGAGGCCACCTAGCCCGACGAAAGCGGCCAAAACGTGGCGTATGGTGGCCCGGGACGTGGTGCATCTCGAAATCTCGGGTTCGCCGGCCGAGTCAACGCAAATCCGCACCGCCGAGGGATGTAGGGCCCAGATGGCAGCCTCTCTGGCATTGTTTTTTTCTAGATCGCGCCATCTCGTTCAACGTTCTCCGATCGAGCCGTTTACGATGCAGGATCATGGGTCCCGCATGTCATCCTCTATGAACCAAAATTCTTTCTATTCTTGGATTTTTTTGACCCCCTGATTTCTGGCTACTTCCTTTTTCTTTTGATCCCTTGCCGCCTTGGAAACGTTGAGACCGCTGCTGCTAAATGGGACCCGCATGTCATCCTCTATGTGCAATCAACTTTCTTTTCTTGGAGTTTTTTTGGCACCTCAAATTTGGTCACTTGCCTTTTTCTTTCGATCCCCTGCCGCCTCTCAAACGGTGATACCGCTGCTGGGGACCCGCATGTCATCCTCTATGTACTATAAAACTTTCTTTTCTTGAATTATTTTTGGCACCTCATATTTGGTCACTTACCTTTTTCTTTCGATCCCCTGCCGCCTCTCAAACGGTGATACCGCTGCTGCTAAATGGGACCCGCATGTCATCCTCTATGTACTATAAAACTTTCTTTTCTTGGATTTTTTTGGCACCTCATATTTGGTCACTTGACTTTTTCTTTCGATCCCCTGCTGCCTCTCAAACGGTGATACCGCTGCTGCTAAATGGGACCCGCATGTCATCCTCTATGTACTATAAAACTTTCTTTTCTTGGATTTTTTTGGCACCTCATATTTGGTCACTTGACTTTTTCTTTCGATCACCCTGCCTCTCAAACAGTGATACCGCTGCTAAATGGGACCCGCATGTCATCCTCTATGTACTATAAAACTTTCTTTTCTTGGATTTTTTTGGCACCTCATATTTGGTCACTTGACTTTTTCTTTCGATCCCCTGCTGCCTCTCAAACGGTGATACCGCTGCTGCTAAATGGGACCCGCATGTCATCCTCTATGTACTATAAAACTTTCTTTTCTTGAATTATTTTTGGCTCCTGATATTTTTTCACTTGCCTTTTTCTTTCGATCTCATGCCACGTTTGAAACATTGAGGAACCTGCTGGCTCATGGGACCCGCATGTCATCCTCTATGTACTATAAAAGTTCATTTTCTTGGTTTTTTTTCACCATCTGATTTTTGGCAATTTCTTTTTTCTTTTGATCCCCTGCCGCCTCTCAAACGGTGATGCCGCTGCTGCTAAATGGGACCCGCATGTCATCCTCTATGTACTATAAAACTTTCTTTTCTTGAATTATTTTTGGCTCCTCATATTTGGTCACTTGCCTTTTTCTTTCGATCTCATGCCAAGTTTGAAACGTTGAGGAACCTGCTGGCTCATGGGACCCGCATGTCATCCTCTATGTACTATAAAAGTTTATTTTCTTTATTTTTTTCACCTCTGATTTTTGGCTATTTCCTTTTTCTTTTGATCCCCTGCCGCCTTGGAAACGTATGCTGCTGACTCATGGGACCCGCATGTCATCCTCTATGTACTATAAAACTTTCTTTTTTTGGATTATTTTTGGCACCTCATATTTGGTCACTTGACTTTTTCTTTCGATCCCCTGCCGCCTCTCAAACGGTGAGACCGCTGCAGCTAAATGGGACCCGCATGTCATCCTCTATGAGCAATCAACTTTCTTTTCTTGGAGTTTTTTTGGCACCTCATATTTGGTCACTTGCCTTTTTCTTTCGATCTCATGCCACGTTTGAAACGTTGAGTAAGCTGTTGGTTCAAGGGACCCGCATGTCATCCTCTATGTCCATCAAGTTTCTTTTCTTGGATTTTTTTTCACCCCCTAATTACTAGCTACTTTCTTTTTCTTTTGATCTCAAGCCGCATTACAAACATTGAGACCGCTGCTGCAAAATGGGACCCACATGTCATCCTCTATGTACAATAAATCTTGGATTATTTTTGGCTCCTGATATTTGGTCACTTGCCTTTTTCTTTCGATCTCATGCCGCCTTTGAAACGTTGAGTAAGCTGCTGGCTCATGGGTCCCGCATGTCATCCTCTACGAACAATAAAAGTTTCCTTTATTGGAGTTATTTTTGACCCCTAATTTCTGGCTATTTGCCTTTTTCTTTTGATCCCCTGCCCCCGTTGAAACGATGAGGACGCTGTTGGCAGGTCGGTCCCACATGTCATCCTCTATGAACAATAAAAGTTTCCTTTGGTGGATTTATTTTTGACCCCTAAATAATTTCTGGCTATTTCCTTTATTTTTCTTTTGATCCCCTGCCGCCTTGGAAACGTTTGAGAATGCTGCTGCCTCATGGGTCCCGCATGTCATCCTCTCAGAATGATAAATGTTTTCTTTTCTTGGATTTTGTTACCAACTGACTTTTGGTTTTTTATTTTATTTTCGATCCCCTGCCGCCTTTGAAACGTTGACGACGCTGCTGGCTCATGGGTCCCCGATGTCAGCCTCCCCGTACAAGAAACATGTGATATCTTGATTATTTCGCTCTGAGCTATTGCAAACGGATAAATTAAATCTTTATTTTTACATAAACAAACTTATATGTTGAGTGTCCTTGTTTTTTGTTTTTGCGAAGCATAGGACTTTCCTGTTTTTTTAGAAAAATCCGAACTTTCCTGTTTTGGAGTGGGCTGAAATTGTACGAGACAAAAGGCCCAGCAGGATAGTTCGAAGGCCCAGATGTCCAGATACAGCCCAATTGAAATCTTTCTTTTCTTGGATTTTTTTCACCCCCTGATTTCTGGCTACTTCATTTTTCTTTTGGTCCTGTGCCGCCTTGGAAACGTTGAGACCGCTGCTGCAAAATGGGACCCACATGTCATCCTCTATGTAACATAAAGTTTCTTTTCTTGGATTATTTTTGGCTCTTGATATTTGGTCACTTTCCTTTTTCTTTCGATCTCATGCCACGTTTGAAACGTTGAGGAACCTGCTGGCTCATGGGACCCGCATGTCATCCTCTATGTACAATAAAAGTTTCTTTTCTTGGATTTTTTTCACCATCTGATTTTTGGCTATTTCCTTTTTCTTTTGATCCCCTGCCGGCCTGCCGCCTTTGAAACGCTGAGTAAGCTGCAGGCTCATAGGTCCGACATGTCAGCCTGTATGAACGATAAAGCTTTCCTTTCTTGGAGTTTTTTTTACCCCCTAATTTCTGGCTATTTTCTTTTTCTTTTGATCTCAAGCCGCATTTGAAACGTTGAGACCGCTGCTGCTAAATGGGACCCGCATGTCATCCTCTATGTACAATAAAGTTTCTTTTTTTCTTGGATTATCTTTAGCTCCT
The DNA here is from genome assembly GCA_030979885.1 of Lolium multiflorum. Lineage (NCBI taxonomy): Eukaryota > Viridiplantae > Streptophyta > Magnoliopsida > Poales > Poaceae > Lolium > Lolium multiflorum. The sequence goes on along the minus strand of CM061752.1, from coordinate 51,972,425 downwards.
GATATTTTGTCACTTGCGTTTTTCTTTCGATCTCATGCCGCCTTTGAAACGTTGAGTAAGCTGCTGAATCATGGGTCCCGCATGTCATCCTCTACGAACAATAAAAGTTTCCTTTTTTGGAGTTATTTTTGACCCCTAATGTCTGGCTATTTGCCTTTTTCTTTTGATCTCCTGCCCCCTTTGAAACGATGAGGATGCTGTTGGCACGTCGGTCCCACATGTCATCCTCTATGAACAATAAAAGTTTCTTTTGATGGATTTATTTTGAACCCCTAATTAATTTCTGGATATTTCCTTTTTTTTCTTTTGATCCCCTGCCGCCTTGGAATCGTTGAGGATGCTGCTGCCTCATGGGTCCCGCATGTCATCCTCTCAGAACGGTAAATGTTTCTTTTCTTGGATTTTGTTTACCAAATGATTTTTGGCTTATTTTATCTTTCGATCTCGTGCCGCCATTAAAACGTTGAGGACGCTGCTGGCTCAGAGGTCCCACATGTCAGCCTCTATGAACAATAAACCTTTCCTTTGTTTGATTTATTATTGACCCATAATTTCTGGCTATTTGCCTTTTTCTTTCGATCTCATGCCGCCTCTGAAACGTTGAGACGCTGCTGGCTCATGGGTCCCACATGTCAGCCTCTATGAACAGTCAAAGTTTCCTTTGTTTGATTTTTTTTACCCTAATTACTGGCTATTTGCCTTTTTTTTATCCCCTGCCGCCTTTGAAACTAAGAGGACGCTGCTGGCCCATGGGTCCCACATCTCAGCCTCTCTGAACGATAAACCTTTCCTTTCTTTTTTTTCGATCCCGTGCCGCCTTGGAAACGGTGAGACGGCTCCTGCAAAACGGGACCCATATGTCATCCTCTATGTACAATAAATTTCTTTCCTTGGATTATTTTTGGCACCTGATATATGGTCACTTGCCTTTTTTTCGATCCCCTGCCGCCTTTGAAACGTTGAGGACGCTGCTCGCTCGTGGGTCCCATATGTCAGCCTCTAGGAACAATAAACATTTCGTTTCTTGGATTTATTTTTGACCGCTGATTTCTGGCAACTTTGCTTTTTCTTTCGATCCCCTGCCGCCTTTGTTAAAGTTGAGGACGCTGCTGCAAAATGCGTCCCACATGTCAGCTTCTCTGTACGATAATTGTTTCCTCTCTTTGATTTTTTTTCCACTGCTGGCCAATGGGTCCCCGATGTCAGCCTCTATGTACAAGAAATATGTGAATTCTCGATATATTTTAAGCCGAGATATGTAGGATGCTTTTTTTTCGATCCCTTCTGTTTGTTTTTACCTTCAAATGTTGAGGGACGCTACTGGCAAATGGGTCCTGCTCTAGCATTCTCAACTGAAGGAAAAACTGAAATATTGCCTATTCATTTGTTTTTCGTACTCCATGCATCTAATCCATACTAATTGTTGATCCGGGTTTTAGTTCAACTTAATTAGATCAAATTTGATCTACGAGGGAGTATGTAATATATTTTGGGTTCACAACACTGCACTTGTTAACAACAATCTGATGAAGAGGTTTGTCATTTTTTTAAACTACAAATACACTCTAAGATCTTGCACACTAATAGAATAAATCTTGGAACTTTATATAATTAATGACAATTTTGAAATCGACTATATGAATATATCAAAATATAGAGCCCATGTAGATGCGCATACTGGCTATGCGCATTTAAAAAGAATCATAATCATAATTGATACGAAATAAAAATAACTTTATATGTAGAATCTCGGTTTCTAGAGGGCCAATCATAGGATATCCGTGTTTAAATTAGGAAGGGCCCCAATGGCATGAGTCGGAGGCCCATTAAGTGTTTTTGGAATGTTATCAGCGAAGTAAGCAGGCTGACAGCAATCACCATGTACATGGCCGGCGGCAGCCCAAAAGTACAAACAATTGGCCCATGCAGGGAAGGTAGTACTTTTTTTTATTGGGAAGGTTGTCTGGCTAACCCAAAAAAAAAGTGGTGCTACATGGGGTAATACTTGAACCCGGAATGAGATCGAGTGCCTTGATGAAGGCGAGGCACACATAAATAGTACTCCGTACCATGCCTTGCCCCTCCCTTTCAACCGTTGGATAAAAAATAATTAGACAGATGACTATTAACTAGTAACTGCTACAGTACCAACCAATGTACATGACATGTGCTACAGTACGTCGTCCACAGTGCATGTGCTTTAGAACCATGAACAGTACATATGCTACATGCTACAGTACTTTGATCTTAGCTATCTATTTTCAATCCAACGGCCAAATCTACAAGTCACCGTACTGTTCATCTGTGCCTTGCTTATGTCAAGGCACTGGATCCTGGACACTTGAACCCATGATCGTTGCTGAGGGTTGCCTATTTGCGCATAATATGTTTTGTCAGCGGTCACTTCACTAGTTTGTGCAAAACATATCCAGCGCAGGATTCAAAAAAACATCACGTTTTTTTCTTTACGTAAACAACAAAACATCTCATGTTCATCACAATCCAGCCAACATAAGCACATAATAATTAATAGTACAACTAGAGAGCTGTACACATAAATAAGGTTTGTCAAGCTTCATGCACTAGCCAACGCAACCAAAAGTCCGAACTAATGGAAAGGGCTAGGCAATCCAATTATACATTTCAACATCCCCCCTCACATGTGACCACAATCCAGTAATGGTACCATCATGTTCACCACAATGCATCATTAAAGAGAGCAGTATACTATTATAGACCAGCTCTCTCTAAAGAACATTTGTAAGACAACTTAATACAGCTGTGATTGATATTGTTGCCCCAGCGATGGGTGATAACCTGAACACCATATAACCTTCTCACAGCAATTGTAACCAAATATGAGCACCTGCAATGATTTGGTGTCAAGCTTCTTGAAGGTCAGGAGGTATCCTACCTTCAAGTCATGTGCTTTGACAAACTCTGGCCATCCTTTGTCCATTAAAACATTGCCATCTTGTTGCTTCAGGTCCACAATCCAGGTGCATGCAGTGGACATCTTCAGGTTGATGGACTCTGGACACCCACCGTAAAACCAGGGTAGAACACGACTGGGGATGGAAATCACCTCTAACTCCGATGTACATAGTACCTTGCAGAAGCTGTCAGGGGTATTCTCCTCATCGATGCGCCCAAACACCTTGCACACTGGGGCTGGCTCTACAGATGTCTCCTTCCATGATAAGCTCTCTCCAAGCTTGAGCTTCTTGTTTGAACACTGCAAAAAAGAGGCCTCAATTAGATAATGCCTCTAGCTTCTGACCGTAATTCCAAGCAAATGCATAATCAAAGGCACCTAGCAAACTCAGCGGATCATTGTTCTTATCAAACACACAGTCTGAACAATAAGCTTCTGAATCTAGCTAGGCTGATATGTACAACCTTGTATCATCAAATTATTCAGCATAGTGTATCATTGTATCGCAGAAGCCAAATCGATATAAATAGTAGCTATGAGAATAGAAATCAAGCTAGCATGAGCCATGCATGCTTGCTGGCTATGTCTAGCATCAGAATAATGCATCTGCAGTTCATCATCCGCCAGTACAGATTGACCAAGCAAACAAAAAAAAATCAGCGTCGGCCTAAAGAGTCCACAAGCCAGACATGCATGCTCGGTGTCCTCATATGTGATCATCGGCCGTGGATTGACCAATAGCATATTTGAACGATTATTACTGCACACATTAGATCCAGTCCCAACATAGCTAGCATGGGTGCATGTGTAACCCGAGTCTTTACCAGAGGATTAATATATACACTGGCTGAGAGAAGTACTGTATATCAAACAATGCTAAGCAACCGGCAATACAGCTTAGATATAATAAAGATGTGACCGGCAACGCTAGTGATTCGGGGGAAACATACCGCCATTGCAGCCATGGACCGAGAGAATCGGGGATGCCGCGCCGCCTTAGTGGAGTTTTTAGATGCGACGTCGCCGCATCCGTAGAGGACGGAGTCCAAGCCGCGTAGTCCGAGCGGTGGTGGACGCCGGTGGTGTAGAGAGAGGACTCAGGGGAGATGGACGGCGAGGGATCTGGGGAGATCTGAAGTTCTGAACATGAGGGGGCTGTGAGAAACTGAGAATGATACATCAGCAATCAGCAAGGGAATAAATGCGCGTGTCCCCCGGTCAAAAAAAATGCGCGTGTCTAGGAGGAACGAAGCCAGGTACGCAGGAATCCACACACAAAACTTCACCCGGCGGGTCACTGGGCTTTATCAGTATCTGGTGGGGTCCGGACCTACAGACCAGTGAGACATGTCGTGTGGGTTATGATCCGTTCAGTGTGCACACAGAAATTGCATTCAGAGCTCAGGGCTTCAGGCTACGTTGTACTATACAGTAATATATCCATTTCTTTTGGTAAAATGAAAACGATACTCCATCTGATCCTCATTACATGATGATAAAATGGATGTCTCTACAACTAATATGTGTCTAGATACATCTATATGAGAGCGTCTGTGTTTGTACTGTGTATCTAAAAAAAATATGGATCGGAGGGAGCATTAAGAGGTGTCCAAAAAAAACTGCAAACAAACATGGATGTAAGCAGTTGAGTATTAAACCAGTGCGTGAAATACCTTTATATCTCGACCATGTAACAATGAATATGAGAAGTTTTTGGGGTTTGACCATCTGCACTTGTGTTTGCTACAATCAGATCAAAAAATTGGTCACTTTTACACTTTCTAAAATAAAATGTATTTTTCCCTGAGATTTTACAAGTTCGTACAAGATAGCATTGACTACATCTGGGATATATCACATTTACACTTACAAATCTATGAATATTTCAAAATATTGAGCTCCGTGTACCTACATATAATACAAATCATCAGACCGCACATTGAAACTACCGCAGCATATCACAGTAAATTAAAATAAAATAAAACAAGTCTAACATATACTATATTAGCTAATTAACAAAGTCTCATCACAGTGTATCTGATCCCCAGTTCAGCTTAATACAAAAACCAAGTTCAGCTTGAACATCAGCAGGGGAGTAACCCAGGTCCAAAAGCAGCATCTAGTTAATTCAATAAAATATTGAGGTTATTCTGATCCCCTCTTCCTAAAAACACTGCAGATCATGCATGCAACTAAGGGTGATCAGCACAAAATATTATCCTCTGGGTGGAGGTGTTACTGTCGTAGATCAACACATTCATCAAGGAAGTGTCTTTCACCTCGAAGACGAGAAGGTCATCAAGCTGCAGTTCATGCGCCTCTGCAAACCCGAACCAACCATCCTTCAAGACCAGTTCACCCTGGTACTCATCGATGTGCACATACCAGGCGCAGCCTACGCTGGTCTTGAGCTTGATAGGCCTGGGAAGAATCCCTTTCAGACATTGCTTGAATTCTCTGGGGATGACCAACATATACATGTCATCGTTGCCGTCCAGTTGCACATAGAAGCGCGAGGGCTGAGGAGGGTCCGCCGAGTGACCAACCCGTTTAGGGCGGCCTTTCCCTCGCCCTTTTAATATACAACGTTGAATTGCTGCATCACGCCTGCCCGTCACCTTTGGCTTTTTGGCTAGTGAATTTCTTTGAATTCTGAACTCGGGGCGGTGCAGAGGACATGTACAATCGACAGTCCTAAGACGTAGTTGCTCATTGACGTTGGAGCGAGTTTGCTTCTGCATCTAGTTAAGCACGGTATATATCAATCAACAGCATATAAATCAGAACGTAGCATACATGGAGAAAATGCATCTAGCTATCTCTTTAATTAGTTTGCACAAAATCTAGCAGCAGCAAGACAATTTGATTTTACAGGTACTGAGCAAGCTTTCAGACTTTCTGAAACAGGTAACATGGAGCATATATTTGTATGTTCAGACTGCGAAACCCTGCTCTGTGATGGATAATATTACTAAACATCTTTTTTTGCCAGAACTAGTACTTAACATCTACTGTTTCCCGTCATTAAAAAAAATTTGCAGAAGAATACTACGGTTTCCCGTCATTAAATTTTAAAGAAAAAAGAACTTGTTTAAGATCCCAACTATCATTGACTACTTACACCTGCATCCTAGTGAGTTCAGGACAACTTACAGCATCTTTTGGTGGTGCCGCCACCGGAGAAGACCGTGCCGCGGGGGTTGGGGTCGGCGCAGCCGGAGAAGCTGGTGCCGCCGCCAGGGAAATCAGTGCCGAGCCAGATGGTGCTTCCAGCGGAGAAGAAAGTACCGCGAGAGATGGAACCGACGCTGCCAAAGGGTAAGAAACGGATGTACTCGTAGATCCTTCTCTAGTCACGATCTGGATAGAAGAGACTGGACGTCCATCAAGCTGCTGGAGGATGCGGTGGATCAAATCGGCTGAGTTCAGGAAATATCGGTGATGTTCATCTGTGTCGGCGAAGCAGCTGCCGGTGGAAGGAGGAGGCGAGCCGTTCATGGCAGTCATTAGTGTAAAAGAGGAGAAGTGGGTGGGAGTATGGGTGGGAGAGAGAGGGTTCGGGACTGAAGTAATTGTAGTCTGCTCTCTCTTTTTTACAAGCATGCGTCCTCAGGCTGATATTTTTTTTAGATACGTACTCAGGCTGCTTTGTCAAACCAGGGCCTCAATGAAGCTAATAGCACGCTATAGCATATCTAGAGGGTCCACGCTTAGTAATTTTGCTCGCTGTGGCGCTATTTGCGAAACAGCATGCTATATCGCCCTAAAACTTCATAGCGTTAGCGCGCTATTTTTTTCAGGCAAGTTGCTTTCACTTTTTCGTGGTGATGAACTAATCTGTTGGTTCCACTTCTAAATCAGAAAATAATATCGCTAATGCTAATTTTTTTAATAAATAATTTATACTATGTTGTTGCCTTGTGAAATGTTGATGTTAGCCTTCTAATATACTTGAGATCTATTTCTATATGTGGTTATGTATGTATGATTCAGTCACTTTTGGACTATATATATCTATTCGTTCTAGTAAAATTATTTATTTTTAGGCTATATTTAGTATTATTTTGAAAATGCTATTTAAAATATACCACACTATTACCACGATATAGCGTCCATATCGTTTGAAGGTGGCTGCCGCTAATTCATTTAGCACGCTATTTTAAACCTTGGTTAAGACGCGTTTGGCGGCCTGCATCCAGGCTGGTGGGGAAATACCGTACCCAAGTGCTTAAAAGATTGCATCTTTTAGCTGGAAAACATTAGGGCATGTCCAACACAGGCGCTACTGCAAGGGCGCTAGGAATTATTTCCTCGTCGTTTGGCGGTTGGAGAGGCTAATCCCAGCGGTAGTCCTAGCGTCGACGCAAAAGAAAGCAGGGGCGTGAAACTCTTTTCACCTGTCCTAGCTAAAGCACCGGAACCAACAGGAAGTCAGTCTGTCATCAGCAATTAGCGCTGCAAGGAGAGTACCTGGAGGATTTTACAATCTTTTGACATTCATTTGTTCTCTATTAGCGCCATATAGTATATAGCATTGTAATGCCCTTATACTCCTCTCAACATTAAAAAAAGGTGTGCATATACTAATAACAGTTGCTGAAATGAAACTAAAAATAAACAGACATGCACGGTTTACGAAGGATGGAAATACAGAGTTCATCACCATCCGTTTTAAATTATAAGATTAGATTACTTCAATGTGGGTTTACATACGCACTAAAATGAGTAAACAGACACACTGAAATGGGTCCAGGTATATAAGATTCAGAAAAAAGGAAGAGCATCTTAAGATACAGAACAGGTTACTAAATTGTTCAAACATATCGTACAAAAAAGATTATTTGCTCCAGAAAGATTCATGGCTCAGTTTAGGGTTGCATCAACATGCGGATATTTTTCAGACTAGGCTTAAACCACATTGTCGCCTGTCGGGGAAATCCCCAACCATCTTCTGGAAGGGTGATAACTCCCATGAGCTCATTTTCCCCTTGCTGCAGGTTACAACGACAAATACAACTAAATGCTGGTTCCCGAAATGCATAGTACGCGATGTACACACAATTTGACCTCATGAATGGAGTCAATGTTCCATCAGGAGCATTGCCATCATTTATCTTCAGGTTCAATGGATAATTCAGTCCAATGAACAGAGAGTGTGTGCCAAGGCTGTCAACTCGACTCCAATTGGGTCCAATCAGGGATAGATCTTTCTCAAAAACATGTATGACAGGGGCAGGACACTCCCGCAGGATAAGGCCATTACCATGATGCAGAACTTCTGCAGGCTCAAGGTGATCATTGCTACGTATATACCGATCTTCATGGATGATCATCAAGCGCTTGCCATCGGCTGATCGAGCTAAAAACCATCTGCCAGATGGTTCCTTCATCGGTGATGGGATCACGAATGGCGGGGCAAGGTGTGCATCTGCATTGTAAACGGAGACAACAAAAAATAGTGTTTGAATGGCTCGGGAAGACAATAATACCAGTAGCTGCAACTTCACATTTGTAGGATCAAATGGAGGATGCAGTCATTATACTTGTATAAAATCTCGAAGAAATAAAATTGTTCCCATTTGAGATGTATGTTAATTACACTCATATTCATTGATGGTAGATACATGTCTCAACCTTATCTGATCCATGATTGTAATGCTTTGAGTACATCGAATATTGAAATAAATTGAAAGTTTGCATGCATCAATTGATGAAGAGGCCAGGGCTAAGCTCCTTATTCATATTCTGACAAGAGCATGCAGTAACTAATTCAGGAATGCATTCATATACTGCAATAATCTGGTTTGGGTTGACAGATTAGTGCACAGCATATACTACTGTAATTCGTTTGTAGCAATGGTTCAGTCAGGTTAGGATAATTTAATGGTGCACAGTCATTTGAAAGGTGAAAAAAAGTCTTAGTGAGCAATTAGTTATTTCAGTTACAATATATCATGAATGGGCTTGATATTAAAATTTATTGCGAAGTATATCATATGGATTGAAGAATTACCAGCCTGTGATTGATCCCAGCAATATGTGGTGCCGGTCCACCCATCCACCGCAACAATAAAGCCGTTGTGCTCGATGGCATCACTGTAATCTACACCCCAACTAGCAAGAGAGAATAACCTCCACTCCTGGCTACCATTAGCCAGGTAAGCGAGTCCAGAATTGAATAGAGCGATGAGCTTGTAATCTGAGTAATGTCCAGCTTTTGTGGGCACTTCGCAAATTACAATCTTCAACAAAAACATGGCACGCCCATACGTCATGTACCTTTCAGGAGGCAAGTCGGGGAAGCCAATCCATTCCTCCCGAAAAATGTTGCAAGTTTCCGACGATGGTAGGGAGATTTCTTGGTGCGTGTAGATGTTCGCGAGGAACCAGTTCCCACCACTGTCCACGCCGGCGATCCAGTCGCCATTCATGCCAACCCAGAATCTATTGTCCATGAACGGCAGGATGGCTGTGCGCCGAGGATGGTCGAGGGGCACAACGTGGTACACCGTGTGGTGCGCACTACTATCATCATAGTGCCAATGGGCAGAATCGGGCATCAGCAAGCAGGGTCCATCCCAATGGTGTAGATTCATGTTGTCGGCGACATGGCGGCACAGCGTTTTGGAGCATGCGGCCAGCCGGACGTCGACTGTAACGTCCAGACTCTGGGCAATGAGATTGAACAGCTCGGCGGGGAGCTTCCCCCAGTCGCCATCCAGCTGGTCGTCGTTCGATGCCGCCATGGAGACGAGATGGATTTAAAAGGGCGGATGCAAGTATGTGTGATTGGAGTTTTGTAGGAGAGTCGAGCGGGAAGGAGGAGTGCTGCGGTTCTGCGGAGGGGTGAGGAGAGAAAGCTATGCAAATGGGAGATCTAGAGGATGAAAAAACTTCTAGCAGCGGTTGGCGAGTGGAGAACGATGATGGAAGTGGAGAGCCAAGGATGGAAACGATGGACATGAAGAGTAGGAGTGGATATGACTTTTTTTATTCTTCAGCAGCTGCATCGAGGCGCCGAGTAAAACTTCGGCTAGGATAGCACGCCACTACGTCCTGGTGCAGTTACTGTCCCGTCAAATCAGTTTGACCACAGAAATGGTTTCTTTATTACAGTATAACTTAATTTTTTCGAACAATATATACTAGTACTCCATTTAATATAATCACTCCGATTCATATTACTTGTCAAATGATATGGATGAATCTAGAACTAAAATGTGTCTAGATATATCTATATTATAGTCAACTAATATGAATCCGAGTTTGTTTGGTTCAAAGGATTTCTAAAGGTATCTTGTACGGAGTAGGATTTTTACACATAGGGATTTTTCCTATAGAGCTTGCTTGATTCAAAGGATTGAGAACCCTCCAAAATACCTATGGATTGCTTTCTCTACAATCCTATCTCTCGGTAATATTGCTATGTGTCTATAACAACTATGAAATGAACTCAATCTCAATAGAAATTTCCTTTGTCTTTCCTAATCAAACAACTAGTTATTTTATGTCTTCGTTTACAAATTAAGATAATTTTTAGGTTATAGGTAATCGTCGAGCTTATGTGATCATCTTTTATGATCAAACTTACTTGATCAGCCGCGGAGGCGCAAAGGAGCAGTGGTGTGCATTAATACGGCCGCATGGGGAAGGCACAGCTAGCGACGATGAGACGTATCGCCAGCATTGGCCTAGGGAACCGTCGCCACCATTAATAAAAGCTATCCCTTTGGGCACCATGTCTCCCACTACTCGTGTCACGCGCGCATGTGGGTTACGGATGGATGGGCTGGGGAAGCCGGACAGAAAACATGACAACCAGGGGGAAAATGAATAAAAATAATACAAAGTCGAAAATATTTCGAAAAATAAACTTTGTACTTCGTAAGAAACTCCATGCGTTTAGCAAATGCGAAGGCAATATGTAGAAACACGTCTAGACCACGTCTAGAACCACTTCCCAAAGCTTAAGGATTATATTGATTTTTAGAAAGTCAAACTATGTTAAGTTTGACTAAGTTTTTACCAAAAGCATTAATATGCAAGATACAAAATCAATATTATTAGATAGAAAATAAATTATATTTTCATATGGTGTCTACAAAATATTATATGTGCTGATAGATTCTTCTAAGAGTTTGGTCGAACTTTACTTGGTTTGACTTTTCAAGAAAAATATACAAAGCTTTAAGCATTGGAACGGAGGTATTTTTCGAAGCACCTACTTGTCTTTAGAAGACAAAAGAAAACATGGAGTAAGGTTGTTTTTTGTGCAAAAGTTTACGTCAAAATCTGGTTATTTGTGTAAAAAGAATCTCAAATTGTGTTATGTGCAAAAACTGCACCAAGAAGTGGTGGTATGTGCAATTTCCTCCATCACACAAAAGGCAAGCCATTGATACATATATAATTGTGAATAATTACAAAAGTAGTAGGCAGCTAATAAGCGCACATGATTAAACTGCTATGCGAGATCTTCAGCCACCAGAAGTCGTTCCCGCGCCTCTCTAGCATTGAAAATCACGCGTTCTGCGACTTCCATCAAAGAGACAAGCTGAGCTTTGATCCGTTCTCCCAGATGAATGGCCTCGTCACAACTCCTACGAGCACAGGCCGTGATCTCATCCACTTCTAGGAAAGACACCGCCTGCCTGTACCGAAATATCTTGATCCCTAACTCTCTGTTCTCCTCCCGCATGCTGGCAAGATCCAACTTCATCCTCCGACAAGATAAGCAAGGGGAGTGATCCTGCCAAAGGTAACAACAAACATATCGAGCGTTACCGGCAAACGAAGGGCACAAATTGGCTGATTAACGAATATGGTCACTAACATGTAGGACAGACTTAAGTGGTGTCTACATGTCAGTGACTCGAAGTACCCAAAAACCAGCAACCCAAAGTCAGCTAGTAATATTAACCTCCGTCTTCAGCTCCTTCATCCTCTTGAACGGCGGGGAAGCTGGCAACTTATCTTCTTCTACGACCTCTCGCTGGAACCTGACGTCGAAGGATGAGAGATCCTGCGAACGGATGTGCTGCGCCTGCGCGTGCGATTCCCCAGGGCGCTTCTGGCGTAACTCGGAGTTCTCCGCGCCGAGATGCGGAAGTTCCGCTCCCGGGGCCTTGTTGACCCTAAGCCGAGATAGCTCCTGTGTAAGCCGACGAAAAATGTTCAAAATGTTACAGATCAGGCATATCATTACCAGTGCAAACGAGGTAAGTGAATCTCCGGGATCTCGCCCAAAGACCGCGGTTGGTCCAATGCCACCACATCTTCTCCGAGATTGACTAACTCCTTTACATCATCTTCTCCGACATTGACTATCTCCTTTACATCATCTTCTGCTCCGAGCTTGACCATCTCCTTTACATCATCTTCTCCTGCGAGCTTGATCATCTGCCTCACATCATCTTCTCCGGCGATATCGACCCTCTCCTGCGGAAGATAACAGATATAAGTCCGAGTATTACCAGCAAAACGAAGGTAATTAAAAGAGGCGTAGTAACCCTTGTGTCCTGGCTAATCAACGGCGGGGACGCTGAGCCCGCATCGTCTCCTCCGAGATCTCCCTTCGCAGGCAGGATTGTTAGAGACAGTGTACTTCTGGTAGTAGTATTTATGCGTGGGGCGCCAGGGGGTCGAGAAGCTAGGACTGCATCTTCTCCTCCGAGCTCTTCCTTGGTAGACATGACAAATGAAACGAGGTGTGGGGGGCGTAAAAGGTATAAAATGGCGGACGGCCGCCCCGCCTCGGCCCTCCAAGGCTTAATTTTTTTGCCTTACTAAACTAAAAACCCTATTTTGCGTCTCACACGGACTGCCCTCAGAGGGCTGCAGGGTCCCATATGCGTGCAGGTCCCACACTTTAGTGAGCACAAATCATATGCGGTAGGTAGGCAAACTTCCAACAATCTTCTTTGTCAAGTGAAGACACGTCGTCAAGACTCTCTCTCTCTCTCCCCCCTTTTGTCATTGAAAAAAAAAGAATATTAGACGGGCGCGTAGCCTGCACTGCAGGGGGGCGATTTTGACAAAAGTAATCCTTTTGGCGAAGAAAAACACAGAAAGCCACACAAAAAGGTTAGTCCAGTGAAATAGATTGCTCAGAGGGTCAGTCCGTAATTTTCTTTGCCAAAAGGGTTATTTCTGTCAAAATCGCCGCACTGCAGGTTTGCAGCACTGAAAAACCTTGCGTGCCAGTCAACATCACTTCCCGGATAGGGGGAAAATATCTAGTGATACCATCCCTTACATGATACCATGATACCACTTCATAATATTTGAATTCTAAGTGTCGAAAAATTTAGAAAAAAAACCTTGTGATGCTACCCTAAATTTGTGGGACCCCAAAAAACTTGCAAATCAAGCCAAAGAAACACGATCTTGTCCCCTACCCCCCCCCCATGATTTTGACCTAAATTTGAAATCAAGCCAAAGGTGGTTCAAAAACGGCAATCGGAAATCATGGATTGTTCATCATTTTTCTATATAGCTAGGGAAAATAGCAGACATGCCATACCAATGTTTTAGAAAAGAGCCCTTCAAAAAAGTGTGGCAACATATATGTTGGAATTCGACCATCTTAATTTCTTCCCACGTGTGAGCTTTGGTACTACTACTACACAAGAACCATGTCAAACTTTTGAATCATGGCCCATTTTATGTATATATTTGCAACTTTTCATGCACGCATGAAAACTTTGCAAAATATGTGCATTTTGGGTTGTCGCACATAAATGTGTGTTTACTTGTCTGCCACCAATTAATCCAATTCTCATTTGTGGGGAAACATGACACGAGATGGCCATTTCCAAAGTTTCATGAATTATCTCAAAGTGAATCCATATATGTACAATTTTTGGGGGCTAAATTTCATGTTTTAAACCTAGCTAGTATTTGACCAAGATTCAAATGGGCATAAAATTCAAAAAAAAACAGAAAAATGAAAAACCAAAGCACATAGCCTTCTTATGTCATATAGTAAGAATTCAAGTTGATAAACAAGGTCTAGACATATTCAAACTAGACAAATCATGTATCTAGTAAGACAAAGAAGGATCCAAGCTTACCTTTTCATTTTCATGTTTTAAGCTTGTTTAAATATTGGTCAAGCCTAGGATTTGACCAAGATTCAAATGGGCATAAAAATTCTGGAAAAATAAAAAAAATAAAAACCAAAGCACATAGTCTTCTTACGTCATATATATCTATAGTAAGCATATTCAAGTAGATAAACAAGGTATAGACATATTCAAAACAGACAAATCCTGTATCTACCCCCTAACCCTAAACTCGGTCTTATGATGCCTAGCATGAAGAGAAGTCGTTTTGGGTTTCAAACGTTTAAGCCAAAAGCCCCATTTCATATATTTCAAATTTGGTTCAAATTTGAAAGACATACAAGTTATAGCACACATAGTGCATACATGTTCACACATACTGCACTACTCCCTCCGTCCACAAATAAGTGTACATTTGGGTTTTTGGATAAGTCAAACTTTAACAATTTTGACCATTTTTTTACCAAAAAGTAGCAACATGTGTGACATCAAATTACTATATTATGAGACTGTATTTTGAGATGAATCTAGTGATGGTAGTTTAGTGTCATAAATGTTGTTACGTTTCCCTAAAAAGTTAGTCAAAGTTAATAAAGTTTGACTTATCTAAAAACTCAAATGTACACTTATTTGTGGACGGAGGGAGTAGATGCTAATTAACCCTATAGTTTGAGGCCATTTGGATGAGGTCGAAAAAAATCTTGGATTAGAAATGGGGTTGTTCGAACCCCGTAGTTGGATTTTTTATGAACTTGATCTGTAGTACTGGGCAAAACCCTAGTTTAACGTATTTAATTATAGATTCGTAGGTTGATTTTTCTACCTTTTTATTATTATTACTATGCAGCACATGTGTGTTTGCCCGTCGAGTGAAACTCGGAGGAAGAGGGATCACTCGGAAGGAGAGAAGAAGGGAGAGCATTATGGTGTCTCCCCTTTTTCGGGTGATGATGTTGACTTTTGTGCAGGGTTTGTCAGTGAGCAGGAGGTGCGAGCGAGCGAGCGAGCGAGCGAGTCGAGCGAGGCCGAGAATGAGAGAGATTTGTTTTTTTTGTGAGAGGGACAACCGAAGGATCCAGAAGGACCCACAGATTTCCAAAACGCATCCTGATGCGTCTTCTCTTGACAAAGAAGATGGCTTGGAGTTTGCGTACCTACTGCACTTGACTTGTGCTCACTGAAGTGTGGGACCTCACGCATGGGCGCCACACGTAAGTGACAGACCTGTTGGCAATGTTGGTGTAAAAACTCGGTTGATTATTATAGTGCATTAGAACAAAGTTTCCTATGGATTCAACGGCAGGAAATCCAAGTTAACTCATTTACATGACATTATTTTTTCCATGAAGCAAAGTTAACACATCTATCAATTGGTACATTTTGGAGTGACTAAGAAGGATCCATGCTTATTCGTTTTCACGTGTTAAATTTGTTTAAATCTTGCTCAAACCTAGGATTTCACCAAGATTGAAATGGGCATGAAAATTCAAAAAAAAATGAAATACCAATGCACATAGTCTTCTTCTGTCATATAGTAAGCATTCAAGATGATAAACAAGGTCTAGACATATTCAAACCAGGCAAATCATGTATCTACTCCCTAACGACCCTAAACTCCGTCTTATGAAGTAAGGCATGAAGAGAAGTGGTTTTGGGTTTCAAACATGCAAATTTCAAAAACCCCCCAAAAGCTTCATTTTAGAGTGACTAAGAAGGATCGAGGCTTACCTTTTCATTTTCATGTTTTAAACTTGTTTAAATCTTGGTCAAACCTAGCTAGTATTTGACCAAGATTCAAATGGGCATGCATAAAATTCAAAAAAAATCAGAAAAATGAAAAACCAAAGCACATAGCCTTCTTATGTCATATAGTAAGAATTCAAGTTGATAAACAAGGTCTAGACGTATTCAAACTAGACAAATCATGTATCTACCCCTAACACTCTAAACTCTGTCTTATGAAGTCAATTAAGCATGAAGAGAAGTGGTTTTGGGTTTCAAACATGGAAATTTCAAAAACCTCCCAAAAGCTTCATTTTAGAGTGACTAAGAAGGATCCATGCTTACCTTTTAATTTTCAGATTTTAAACTTGTTTAAATCTTTGTGAAACCTAGGATTTGACCAAGATTCAAATGGGCATAAAAATTCAGGAAAAAACCAAAAGATTGATAAACCAAAGCACATAGCATTCTTATGTCATACAGTAAGCATTCAAGTTGATTAACAAGGTCTAGACATATTCAAACTAGAAAATCATGTATATATCTGTCCCTAACCTTAAACTCTGTCTTATATATGAAGTCAATCATGAAGAGAAGTGGTTTGGGTTTCAAACATGAAAATTTCAAGAACATCCCAAAAGCCGCTTCATTTTAGAGTGACTAAGAAGGATCCATGCTTACCTTTTCGTTTTCATATTATATACTTGTTTAAATCCAGGTCAAACATAGGATTTGACCAAGATTCAAATGGGCATAAAATAAAATAAAATAGAAGAATGAAAAACAAAAGCACATAGTCTTCGTATGTCATATAGTAAGCTTTCAAGTTGATAAACAAGGTTTAGACATGTTCAAACCAGACAAATCATGTATCTACCCCCTAACCATAAACTCGATCGATCTTATGAAGTCTAGCCTGAAGAGAAGTCGTATTGGTTTCAAACATGAAAATTTCAAGAACCTCCCAAAATCTTCAAATGGGCATAATATTCAAAAAAACCAGAAAAATGAAAAACCAAAGCACATAGCCTTCTTATGTCATATAGTAAGAATTCAAGTTGATAAACAAGGTCTAGACGTATTCAAACTAGACAAATCATGTATCTACCCCTAACACTCTAAACTCTGTCTTATGAAGTCAATTAAGCATGAAGAGAAGTGGTTTTGGGTTTCAAACATGGAAATTTCAAAAACCTCCCAAAAGCTTCATTTTAGAGTGACTAAGAAGGATCCATGCTTACCTTTTAATTTTCAGATTTTAAACTTGTTTAAATCTTTGTGAAACCTAGGATTTGACCAAGATTCAAATGGGCATAAAAATTCAGGAAAAAACCAAAAGATTGATAAACCAAAGCACATAGCATTCTTATGTCATACAGTAAGCATTCAAGTTGATTAACAAGGTCTAGACATATTCAAACTAGAAAATCATGTATATATCTGTCCCTAACCTTAAACTCTGTCTTATATATGAAGTCAATCATGAAGAGAAGTGGTTTGGGTTTCAAACATGAAAATTTCAAGAACATCCCAAAAGCCGCTTCATTTTAGAGTGACTAAGAAGGATCCATGCTTACCTTTTCGTTTTCATATTATATACTTGTTTAAATCCAGGTCAAACATAGGATTTGACCAAGATTCAAATGGGCATAAAATAAAATAAAATAGAAGAATGAAAAACAAAAGCACATAGTCTTCGTATGTCATATAGTAAGCTTTCAAGTTGATAAACAAGGTTTAGACATGTTCAAACCAGACAAATCATGTATCTACCCCCTAACCATAAACTCGATCGATCTTATGAAGTCTAGCCTGAAGAGAAGTCGTATTGGTTTCAAACATGAAAATTTCAAGAACCTCCCAAAATCTTCAAATGGGCATAATATTCAAAAAAACCAGAAAAATGAAAAACCAAAGCACATAGCCTTCTTATGTCATATAGTAAGAATTCAAGTTGATAAACAAGGTCTAGACATATTCAAACTAGACAAATCATGTATCTACCCCTAACACTCTAAACTCTGTCTTATGAAGTCAAGCATGAAGAGAAGTGGTTTTTGGGTTTCAAACATGGAAATTTCAAAAACCTCCCAAAAGCTTCATTTTAGAGTGACTAAGAAGGATCCATGCTTACCTTTTAATTTTCAGATTTTAAACTTGTTTAAATCTTTGTGAAACCTAGGATTTGACCAAGATTCAAATGGGCATAAAAATTCAGGAAAAAACCAAAAGAATGATAAACCAAAGCACATAGCATTCTTATGTCATATAGTAAGCATTCAAGTTGATAAATAAGGTCTAGACATATTCAAACTAGAAAATCATGTATATATCTGCCCCTAACCCTAAACTCTGTCTTATATATGAAGCAATCATGAAGAGAAGTGGTTTTGGGTTTCAAACATGAAAATTTCAAGAACATCCCAAAAGTCGCTTCATTTTAGAGTGACTAAGAAGGATCCAGGCTTACCTTTTCGTTTTCATATTTTATACTTGTTTAAATCCAGGTCAAACATAGGATTTGACCAAGATTCAAATGGGCATAAAATAAAAAAATAGAAGAATGAAAAACAAAAGCACATAGTCTTCTTATGTCATATAGTAAGCCTTGCAAGTTGGTAAACAAGGTTTAGACATGTTCAAACCAGACAAATCATGTATCTAGCCCCTAACCATAAACTCGGTCGATCTTATGAAGTCTAGCATGAAGAGAAGTCGTATTGGTTTCAAACATGAAAATTTCAAGAACCACCCAAAATCTTCAAATGGGCATATAACATTCAAAAAACTAGAAAAATGAAAAACCAAAGCACATATATAGCCTTCTTATGTCATATAGTAAGCATTCAAGTTGATAAACAAGCATGTCTAGACATATTCAAACCCGACAAATCATGTATCTACCCCTAACCCTAAACTCTGCATGTCTTATGAAGTCAACCATGAAGAGAAGTGGTTTTTGGGTTTCAAACATTGAGATTTCAAGAACCCCCCAAAAGCTTCATTTTAGAATGACTAGCTAGGAAGGATCCAGGCTTACCTTTTCATTTTCATGTTATAGACTTGTTTAAATCTTGGTCAAACCTAGGATTTGACCAAGATTCAAATGGGCATAAACATTCAAAAAAATCAAAAAATCAAAAACCAAAGCTAGCACATATAGTCTTCTTATGTCATATAGTAAGAATTGAAGTTGATAAACAAGGTCTAGACATATTCAAACTAGACAAATCATGTATCTACCCCCTAAAGCCCTAAACTAGCTTTGTCTTATGAAGTCAAGCATGAAGAGAAGTGTTTTTGGGTTTCAGACATGGAAATTTTGAAAACCTCCCAAAAACTTCATCTTAGAGTGACAAAGAAGGATCCAAGCTTACCTTTTCATTTTCATGTTTTAAGCTTGTTTAAATATTGGTCAAGCCTAGGATTTGACCAAGATTCAAATGGGCATAAAAATTCTGGAAAAATAAAAAAAATAAAAACCAAAGCACATAGTCTTCTTACGTCATATATATCTATAGTAAGCATATTCAAGTAGATAAACAAGGTATAGACATATTCAAAACAGACAAATCCTGTATCTACCCCCTAACCCTAAACTCGGTCTTATGATGCCTAGCATGAAGAGAAGTCGTTTTGGGTTTCAAACGTTTAAGCCAAAAGCCCCATTTCATATATTTCAAATTTGGTTCAAATTTGAAAGACATACAAGTTATAGCACACATAGTGCATACATGTTCACACATTCTGCACTAGATGCTAATTAACCCTATAGTTTGAGGCCATTTGGATGAGGTCGAAAAAAATCTTGGATTAGAAATGGGGTTGTTCGAACCCCGTAGTTGGATTTTTTATGAACTTGATCTGTAGTACTGGGCAAAACCCTAGTTTAACGTATTTAATTATAGATTCGTAGGTTGATTTTTCTACCTTTTTATTATTATTACTATGCAGCACATGTGTGTTTGCCCGTCGAGTGAAACTCGGAGGAAGAGGGATCACTCGGAAGGAGAGAAGAAGGGAGAGCATTATGGTGTCTCCCCTTTTTCGGGTGATGATGTTGACTTTTGTGCAGGGTTTGTCAGTGAGCAGGAGGTGCGAGCGAGCGAGCGAGTCGAGCGAGGCCGAGAATGAGAGAGATTTGTTTTTTTTGTGAGAGGGACAACCGAAGGATCCAGAAGGACCCACAGATTTCCAAAACGCATCCTGATGCGTCTTCTCTTGACAAAGAAGATGGCTTGGAGTTTGCGTACCTACTGCACTTGACTTGTGCTCACTGAAGTGTGGGACCTCACGCATGGGCGCCACACGTAAGTGACAGACCTGTTGGCAATGTTGGTGTAAAAACTCGGTTGATTATTATAGTGCATTAGAACAAAGTTTCCTATGGATTCAACGGCAGGAAATCCAAGTTAACTCATTTACATGACATTATTTTTTCCATGAAGCAAAGTTAACACATCTATCAATTGGTACATTTTGGAGTGACTAAGAAGGATCCATGCTTATTCGTTTTCACGTGTTAAATTTGTTTAAATCTTGCTCAAACCTAGGATTTCACCAAGATTGAAATGGGCATGAAAATTCAAAAAAAAATGAAATACCAATGCACATAGTCTTCTTCTGTCATATAGTAAGCATTCAAGATGATAAACAAGGTCTAGACATATTCAAACCAGGCAAATCATGTATCTACTCCCTAACGACCCTAAACTCCGTCTTATGAAGTAAGGCATGAAGAGAAGTGGTTTTGGGTTTCAAACATGCAAATTTCAAAAACCCCCCAAAAGCTTCATTTTAGAGTGACTAAGAAGGATCGAGGCTTACCTTTTCATTTTCATGTTTTAAACTTGTTTAAATCTTGGTCAAACCTAGCTAGTATTTGACCAAGATTCAAATGGGCATGCATAAAATTCAAAAAAAATCAGAAAAATGAAAAACCAAAGCACATAGCCTTCTTATGTCATATAGTAAGAATTCAAGTTGATAAACAAGGTCTAGACGTATTCAAACTAGACAAATCATGTATCTACCCCTAACACTCTAAACTCTGTCTTATGAAGTCAATTAAGCATGAAGAGAAGTGGTTTTGGGTTTCAAACATGGAAATTTCAAAAACCTCCCAAAAGCTTCATTTTAGAGTGACTAAGAAGGATCCATGCTTACCTTTTAATTTTCAGATTTTAAACTTGTTTAAATCTTTGTGAAACCTAGGATTTGACCAAGATTCAAATGGGCATAAAAATTCAGGAAAAAACCAAAAGATTGATAAACCAAAGCACATAGCATTCTTATGTCATACAGTAAGCATTCAAGTTGATTAACAAGGTCTAGACATATTCAAACTAGAAAATCATGTATATATCTGTCCCTAACCTTAAACTCTGTCTTATATATGAAGTCAATCATGAAGAGAAGTGGTTTGGGTTTCAAACATGAAAATTTCAAGAACATCCCAAAAGCCGCTTCATTTTAGAGTGACTAAGAAGGATCCATGCTTACCTTTTCGTTTTCATATTATATACTTGTTTAAATCCAGGTCAAACATAGGATTTGACCAAGATTCAAATGGGCATAAAATAAAATAAAATAGAAGAATGAAAAACAAAAGCACATAGTCTTCGTATGTCATATAGTAAGCTTTCAAGTTGATAAACAAGGTTTAGACATGTTCAAACCAGACAAATCATGTATCTACCCCCTAACCATAAACTCGATCGATCTTATGAAGTCTAGCATGAAGAGAAGTCGTATTGGTTTCAAACATGAAAATTTCAAGAACCTCCCAAAATCTTCAAATGGGCATAATATTCAAAAAAACCAGAAAAATGAAAAACCAAAGCACATAGCCTTCTTATGTCATATAGTAAGAATTCAAGTTGATAAACAAGGTCTAGACATATTCAAACTAGACAAATCATGTATCTACCCCTAACACTCTAAACTCTGTCTTATGAAGTCAAGCATGAAGAGAAGTGGTTTTTGGGTTTCAAACATGGAAATTTCAAAAACCTCCCAAAAGCTTCATTTTAGAGTGACTAAGAAGGATCCATGCTTACCTTTTAATTTTCAGATTTTAAACTTGTTTAAATCTTTGTGAAACCTAGGATTTGACCAAGATTCAAATGGGCATAAAAATTCAGGAAAAAACCAAAAGAATGATAAACCAAAGCACATAGCATTCTTATGTCATATAGTAAGCATTCAAGTTGATAAATAAGGTCTAGACATATTCAAACTAGAAAATCATGTATATATCTGCCCCTAACCCTAAACTCTGTCTTATATATGAAGCAATCATGAAGAGAAGTGGTTTTGGGTTTCAAACATGAAAATTTCAAGAACATCCCAAAAGTCGCTTCATTTTAGAGTGACTAAGAAGGATCCAGGCTTACCTTTTCGTTTTCATATTTTATACTTGTTTAAATCCAGGTCAAACATAGGATTTGACCAAGATTCAAATGGGCATAAAATAAAAAAATAGAAGAATGAAAAACAAAAGCACATAGTCTTCTTATGTCATATAGTAAGCCTTGCAAGTTGGTAAACAAGGTTTAGACATGTTCAAACCAGACAAATCATGTATCTAGCCCCTAACCATAAACTCGGTCGATCTTATGAAGTCTAGCATGAAGAGAAGTCGTATTGGTTTCAAACATGAAAATTTCAAGAACCACCCAAAATCTTCAAATGGGCATATAACATTCAAAAAACTAGAAAAATGAAAAACCAAAGCACATATATAGCCTTCTTATGTCATATAGTAAGCATTCAAGTTGATAAACAAGCATGTCTAGACATATTCAAACCCGACAAATCATGTATCTACCCCCTAACCCTAAACTCTGCATGTCTTATGAAGTCAACCATGAAGAGAAGTGGTTTTTGGGTTTCAAACATTGAGATTTCAAGAACCCCCCAAAAGCTTCATTTTAGAATGACTAGCTAGGAAGGATCCAGGCTTACCTTTTCATTTTCATGTTATAGACTTGTTTAAATCTTGGTCAAACCTAGGATTTGACCAAGATTCAAATGGGCATAAACATTCAAAAAAATCAAAAAATCAAAAACCAAAGCTAGCACATATAGTCTTCTTATGTCATATAGTAAGAATTGAAGTTGATAAACAAGGTCTAGACATATTCAAACTAGACAAATCATGTATCTACCCCCTAAAGCCCTAAACTAGCTTTGTCTTATGAAGTCAAGCATGAAGAGAAGTGTTTTTGGGTTTCAGACATGGAAATTTTGAAAACCTCCCAAAAACTTCATCTTAGAGTGACAAAGAAGGATCCAAGCTTACCTTTTCATTTTCATGTTTTAAGCTTGTTTAAATATTGGTCAAGCCTAGGATTTGACCAAGATTCAAATGGGCATAAAAATTCTGGAAAAATAAAAAAAATAAAAACCAAAGCACATAGTCTTCTTACGTCATATATATCTATAGTAAGCATATTCAAGTAGATAAACAAGGTATAGACATATTCAAAACAGACAAATCCTGTATCTACCCCCTAACCCTAAACTCGGTCTTATGATGCCTAGCATGAAGAGAAGTCGTTTTGGGTTTCAAACGTTTAAGCCAAAAGCCCCATTTCATATATTTCAAATTTGGTTCAAATTTGAAAGACATACAAGTTATAGCACACATAGTGCATACATGTTCACACATTCTGCACTAGATGCTAATTAACCCTATAGTTTGAGGCCATTTGGATGAGGTCGAAAAAAATCTTGGATTAGAAATGGGGTTGTTCGAACCCCGTAGTTGGATTTTTTATGAACTTGATCTGTAGTACTGGGCAAAACCCTAGTTTAACGTATTTAATTATAGATTCGTAGGTTGATTTTTCTACCTTTTTATTATTATTACTATGCAGCACATGTGTGTTTGCCCGTCGAGTGAAACTCGGAGGAAGAGGGATCACTCGGAAGGAGAGAAGAAGGGAGAGCATTATGGTGTCTCCCCTTTTTCGGGTGATGATGTTGACTTTTGTGCAGGGTTTGTCAGTGAGCAGGAGGTGCGAGCGAGTCGAGCGAGGCCGAGAATGAGAGAGATTTGTTTTTTTTGTGAGAGGGACAACCGAAGGATCCAGAAGGACCCACAGACTTCCAAAACGCATCCTGATGCGTCTTCTCTTGACAAAGAAGATGGCTTGGAGTTTGCGTACCTACTGCACTTGACTTGTGCTCACTGAAGTGTGGGACCTCACGCATGGGCGCCACACGTAAGTGACAGACCTGTTGGCAATGTTGGTGTAAAAACTCGGTTGATTATTATAGTGCATTAGAACAAAGTTTCCTATGGATTCAACGGCAGGAAATCCAAGTTAACTCATTTACATGACATTATTTTTTCCATGAAGCAAAGTTAACACATCTATCAATTGGTACATTTTGGAGTGACTAAGAAGGATCCATGCTTATTCGTTTTCACGTGTTAAATTTGTTTAAATCTTGCTCAAACCTAGGATTTCACCAAGATTGAAATGGGCATGAAAATTCAAAAAAAAATGAAATACCAATGCACATAGTCTTCTTCTGTCATATAGTAAGCATTCAAGATGATAAACAAGGTCTAGACATATTCAAACCAGGCAAATCATGTATCTACTCCCTAACGACCCTAAACTCCGTCTTATGAAGTAAGGCATGAAGAGAAGTGGTTTTGGGTTTCAAACATGCAAATTTCAAAAACCCCCCAAAAGCTTCATTTTAGAGTGACTAAGAAGGATCGAGGCTTACCTTTTCATTTTCATGTTTTAAACTTGTTTAAATCTTGGTCAAACCTAGCTAGTATTTGACCAAGATTCAAATGGGCATGCATAAAATTCAAAAAAAATCAGAAAAATGAAAAACCAAAGCACATAGCCTTCTTATGTCATATAGTAAGAATTCAAGTTGATAAACAAGGTCTAGACGTATTCAAACTAGACAAATCATGTATCTACCCCTAACACTCTAAACTCTGTCTTATGAAGTCAATTAAGCATGAAGAGAAGTGGTTTTGGGTTTCAAACATGGAAATTTCAAAAACCTCCCAAAAGCTTCATTTTAGAGTGACTAAGAAGGATCCATGCTTACCTTTTAATTTTCAGATTTTAAACTTGTTTAAATCTTTGTGAAACCTAGGATTTGACCAAGATTCAAATGGGCATAAAAATTCAGGAAAAAACCAAAAGATTGATAAACCAAAGCACATAGCATTCTTATGTCATACAGTAAGCATTCAAGTTGATTAACAAGGTCTAGACATATTCAAACTAGAAAATCATGTATATATCTGTCCCTAACCTTAAACTCTGTCTTATATATGAAGTCAATCATGAAGAGAAGTGGTTTGGGTTTCAAACATGAAAATTTCAAGAACATCCCAAAAGCCGCTTCATTTTAGAGTGACTAAGAAGGATCCATGCTTACCTTTTCGTTTTCATATTATATACTTGTTTAAATCCAGGTCAAACATAGGATTTGACCAAGATTCAAATGGGCATAAAATAAAATAAAATAGAAGAATGAAAAACAAAAGCACATAGTCTTCGTATGTCATATAGTAAGCTTTCAAGTTGATAAACAAGGTTTAGACATGTTCAAACCAGACAAATCATGTATCTACCCCCTAACCATAAACTCGATCGATCTTATGAAGTCTAGCCTGAAGAGAAGTCGTATTGGTTTCAAACATGAAAATTTCAAGAACCTCCCAAAATCTTCAAATGGGCATAATATTCAAAAAAACCAGAAAAATGAAAAACCAAAGCACATAGCCTTCTTATGTCATATAGTAAGAATTCAAGTTGATAAACAAGGTCTAGACATATTCAAACTAGACAAATCATGTATCTACCCCTAACACTCTAAACTCTGTCTTATGAAGTCAAGCATGAAGAGAAGTGGTTTTTGGGTTTCAAACATGGAAATTTCAAAAACCTCCCAAAAGCTTCATTTTAGAGTGACTAAGAAGGATCCATGCTTACCTTTTAATTTTCAGATTTTAAACTTGTTTAAATCTTTGTGAAACCTAGGATTTGACCAAGATTCAAATGGGCATAAAAATTCAGGAAAAAACCAAAAGAATGATAAACCAAAGCACATAGCATTCTTATGTCATATAGTAAGCATTCAAGTTGATAAATAAGGTCTAGACATATTCAAACTAGAAAATCATGTATATATCTGCCCCTAACCCTAAACTCTGTCTTATATATGAAGCAATCATGAAGAGAAGTGGTTTTGGGTTTCAAACATGAAAATTTCAAGAACATCCCAAAAGTCGCTTCATTTTAGAGTGACTAAGAAGGATCCAGGCTTACCTTTTCGTTTTCATATTTTATACTTGTTTAAATCCAGGTCAAACATAGGATTTGACCAAGATTCAAATGGGCATAAAATAAAAAAATAGAAGAATGAAAAACAAAAGCACATAGTCTTCTTATGTCATATAGTAAGCCTTGCAAGTTGGTAAACAAGGTTTAGACATGTTCAAACCAGACAAATCATGTATCTAGCCCCTAACCATAAACTCGGTCGATCTTATGAAGTCTAGCATGAAGAGAAGTCGTATTGGTTTCAAACATGAAAATTTCAAGAACCACCCAAAATCTTCAAATGGGCATATAACATTCAAAAAACTAGAAAAATGAAAAACCAAAGCACATATATAGCCTTCTTATGTCATATAGTAAGCATTCAAGTTGATAAACAAGCATGTCTAGACATATTCAAACCCGACAAATCATGTATCTACCCCTAACCCTAAACTCTGCATGTCTTATGAAGTCAACCATGAAGAGAAGTGGTTTTGGGTTTCAAACATTGAGATTTCAAGAACCCCCCAAAAGCTTCATTTTAGAATGACTAGCTAGGAAGGATCCAGGCTTACCTTTTCATTTTCATGTTATAGACTTGTTTAAATCTTGGTCAAACCTAGGATTTGACCAAGATTCAAATGGGCATAAACATTCAAAAAAATCAAAAAATCAAAAACCAAAGCTAGCACATATAGTCTTCTTATGTCATATAGTAAGAATTGAAGTTGATAAACAAGGTCTAGACATATTCAAACTAGACAAATCATGTATCTACCCCCTAAAGCCCTAAACTAGCTTTGTCTTATGAAGTCAAGCATGAAGAGAAGTGTTTTTGGGTTTCAGACATGGAAATTTTGAAAACCTCCCAAAAACTTCATCTTAGAGTGACAAAGAAGGATCCAAGCTTACCTTTTCATTTTCATGTTTTAAGCTTGTTTAAATATTGGTCAAGCCTAGGATTTGACCAAGATTCAAATGGGCATAAAAATTCTGGAAAAATAAAAAAATAAAAACCAAAGCACATAGTCTTCTTACGTCATATATATCTATAGTAAGCATATTCAAGTAGATAAACAAGGTATAGACATATTCAAAACAGACAAATCCTGTATCTACCCCCTAACCCTAAACTCGGTCTTATGATGCCTAGCATGAAGAGAAGTCGTTTTGGGTTTCAAACGTTTAAGCCAAAAGCCCCATTTCATATATTTCAAATTTGGTTCAAATTTGAAAGACATACAAGTTATAGCACACATAGTGCATACATGTTCACACATTCTGCACTAGATGCTAATTAACCCTATAGTTTGAGGCCATTTGGATGAGGTCGAAAAAATCTTGGATTAGAAATGGGGTTGTTCGAACCCCGTAGTTGGATTTTTTATGAACTTGATCTGTAGTACTGGGCAAAACCCTAGTTTAACGTATTTAATTATAGATTCGTAGGTTGATTTTTCTACCTTTTTATTATTATTACTATGCAGCACATGTGTGTTTGCCCGTCGAGTGAAACTCGGAGGAAGAGGGATCACTCGGAAGGAGAGAAGAAGGGAGAGCATTATGGTGTCTCCCCTTTTTCGGGTGATGATGTTGACTTTTGTGCAGGGTTTGTCAGTGAGCAGGAGGTGCGAGCGAGCGAGTCGAGCGAGGCCGAGAATGAGAGAGATTTGTTTTTTTTTGTGAGAGGGACAACCGAAGGATCCAGAAGGACCCACAGATTTCCAAAACGCATCCTGATGCGTCTTCTCTTGACAAAGAAGATGGCTTGGAGTTTGCGTACCTACTGCACTTGACTTGTGCTCACTGAAGTGTGGGACCTCACGCATGGGCGCCACACGTAAGTGACAGACCTGTTGGCAATGTTGGTGTAAAAACTCGGTTGATTATTATAGTGCATTAGAACAAAGTTTCCTATGGATTCAACGGCAGGAAATCCAAGTTAACTCATTTACATGACATTATTTTTTCCATGAAGCAAAGTTAACACATCTATCAATTGGTACATTTTGGAGTGACTAAGAAGGATCCATGCTTATTCGTTTTCACGTGTTAAATTTGTTTAAATCTTGCTCAAACCTAGGATTTCACCAAGATTGAAATGGGCATGAAAATTCAAAAAAAAATGAAATACCAATGCACATAGTCTTCTTCTGTCATATAGTAAGCATTCAAGATGATAAACAAGGTCTAGACATATTCAAACCAGGCAAATCATGTATCTACTCCCTAACGACCCTAAACTCCGTCTTATGAAGTAAGGCATGAAGAGAAGTGGTTTTGGGTTTCAAACATGCAAATTTCAAAAACCCCCCAAAAGCTTCATTTTAGAGTGACTAAGAAGGATCGAGGCTTACCTTTTCATTTTCATGTTTTAAACTTGTTTAAATCTTGGTCAAACCTAGCTAGTATTTGACCAAGATTCAAATGGGCATGCATAAAATTCAAAAAAAATCAGAAAAATGAAAAACCAAAGCACATAGCCTTCTTATGTCATATAGTAAGAATTCAAGTTGATAAACAAGGTCTAGACGTATTCAAACTAGACAAATCATGTATCTACCCCTAACACTCTAAACTCTGTCTTATGAAGTCAATTAAGCATGAAGAGAAGTGGTTTTGGGTTTCAAACATGGAAATTTCAAAAACCTCCCAAAAGCTTCATTTTAGAGTGACTAAGAAGGATCCATGCTTACCTTTTAATTTTCAGATTTTAAACTTGTTTAAATCTTTGTGAAACCTAGGATTTGACCAAGATTCAAATGGGCATAAAAATTCAGGAAAAAACCAAAAGATTGATAAACCAAAGCACATAGCATTCTTATGTCATACAGTAAGCATTCAAGTTGATTAACAAGGTCTAGACATATTCAAACTAGAAAATCATGTATATATCTGTCCCTAACCTTAAACTCTGTCTTATATATGAAGTCAATCATGAAGAGAAGTGGTTTGGGTTTCAAACATGAAAATTTCAAGAACATCCCAAAAGCCGCTTCATTTTAGAGTGACTAAGAAGGATCCATGCTTACCTTTTCGTTTTCATATTATATACTTGTTTAAATCCAGGTCAAACATAGGATTTGACCAAGATTCAAATGGGCATAAAATAAAATAAAATAGAAGAATGAAAAACAAAAGCACATAGTCTTCGTATGTCATATAGTAAGCTTTCAAGTTGATAAACAAGGTTTAGACATGTTCAAACCAGACAAATCATGTATCTACCCCCTAACCATAAACTCGATCGATCTTATGAAGTCTAGCCTGAAGAGAAGTCGTATTGGTTTCAAACATGAAAATTTCAAGAACCTCCCAAAATCTTCAAATGGGCATAATATTCAAAAAAACCAGAAAAATGAAAAACCAAAGCACATAGCCTTCTTATGTCATATAGTAAGAATTCAAGTTGATAAACAAGGTCTAGACATATTCAAACTAGACAAATCATGTATCTACCCCTAACACTCTAAACTCTGTCTTATGAAGTCAAGCATGAAGAGAAGTGGTTTTTGGGTTTCAAACATGGAAATTTCAAAAACCTCCCAAAAGCTTCATTTTAGAGTGACTAAGAAGGATCCATGCTTACCTTTTAATTTTCAGATTTTAAACTTGTTTAAATCTTTGTGAAACCTAGGATTTGACCAAGATTCAAATGGGCATAAAAATTCAGGAAAAAACCAAAAGAATGATAAACCAAAGCACATAGCATTCTTATGTCATATAGTAAGCATTCAAGTTAATAAATAAGGTCTAGACATATTCAAACTAGAAAATCATGTATATATCTGCCCCTAACCCTAAACTCTGTCTTATATATGAAGCAATCATGAAGAGAAGTGGTTTTGGGTTTCAAACATGAAAATTTCAAGAACATCCCAAAAGTCGCTTCATTTTAGAGTGACTAAGAAGGATCCAGGCTTACCTTTTCGTTTTCATATTTTATACTTGTTTAAATCCAGGTCAAACATAGGATTTGACCAAGATTCAAATGGGCATAAAATAAAAAAATAGAAGAATGAAAAACAAAAGCACATAGTCTTCTTATGTCATATAGTAAGCCTTGCAAGTTGGTAAACAAGGTTTAGACATGTTCAAACCAGACAAATCATGTATCTAGCCCCTAACCATAAACTCGGTCGATCTTATGAAGTCTAGCATGAAGAGAAGTCGTATTGGTTTCAAACATGAAAATTTCAAGAACCACCCAAAATCTTCAAATGGGCATATAACATTCAAAAAACTAGAAAAATGAAAAACCAAAGCACATATATAGCCTTCTTATGTCATATAGTAAGCATTCAAGTTGATAAACAAGCATGTCTAGACATATTCAAACCCGACAAATCATGTATCTACCCCTAACCCTAAACTCTGCATGTCTTATGAAGTCAACCATGAAGAGAAGTGGTTTTGGGTTTCAAACATTGAGATTTCAAGAACCCCCCAAAAGCTTCATTTTAGAATGACTAGCTAGGAAGGATCCAGGCTTACCTTTTCATTTTCATGTTATAGACTTGTTTAAATCTTGGTCAAACCTAGGATTTGACCAAGATTCAAATGGGCATAAACATTCAAAAAAATCAAAAAATCAAAAACCAAAGCTAGCACATATAGTCTTCTTATGTCATATAGTAAGAATTGAAGTTGATAAACAAGGTCTAGACATATTCAAACTAGACAAATCATGTATCTACCCCCTAAAGCCCTAAACTAGCTTTGTCTTATGAAGTCAAGCATGAAGAGAAGTGTTTTTGGGTTTCAGACATGGAAATTTTGAAAACCTCCCAAAAACTTCATCTTAGAGTGACAAAGAAGGATCCAAGCTTACCTTTTCATTTTCATGTTTTAAGCTTGTTTAAATATTGGTCAAGCCTAGGATTTGACCAAGATTCAAATGGGCATAAAAATTCTGGAAAAATAAAAAAAAACCAAAGCACATAGTCTTCTTACGTCATATATATCTATAGTAAGCATATTCAAGTAGATAAACAAGGTATAGACATATTCAAAACAGACAAATCCTGTATCTACCCCCTAACCCTAAACTCGGTCTTATGATGCCTAGCATGAAGAGAAGTCGTTTTGGGTTTCAAACGTTTAAGCCAAAAGCCCCATTTCATATATTTCAAATTTGGTTCAAATTTGAAAGACATACAAGTTATAGCACACATAGTGCATACATGTTCACACATTCTGCACTAGATGCTAATTAACCCTATAGTTTGAGGCCATTTGGATGAGGTCGAAAAAATCTTGGATTAGAAATGGGGTTGTTCGAACCCCGTAGTTGGATTTTTTATGAACTTGATCTGTAGTACTGGGCAAAACCCTAGTTTAACGTATTTAATTATAGATTCGTAGGTTGATTTTTCTACCTTTTTATTATTATTACTATGCAGCACATGTGTGTTTGCCCGTCGAGTGAAACTCGGAGGAAGAGGGATCACTCGGAAGGAGAGAAGAAGGGAGAGCATTATGGTGTCTCCCCTTTTTCGGGTGATGATGTTGACTTTTGTGCAGGGTTTGTCAGTGAGCAGGAGGTGCGAGCGAGCGAGCGAGTCGAGCGAGGCCGAGAATGAGAGAGATTTGTTTTTTTGTGAGAGGGACAACCGAAGGATCCAGAAGGACCCACAGATTTCCAAAACGCATCCTGATGCGTCTTCTCTTGACAAAGAAGATGGCTTGGAGTTTGCGTACCTACTGCACTTGACTTGTGCTCACTGAAGTGTGGGACCTCACGCATGGGCGCCACACGTAAGTGACAGACCTGTTGGCAATGTTGGTGTAAAAACTCGGTTGATTATTATAGTGCATTAGAACAAAGTTTCCTATGGATTCAACGGCAGGAAATCCAAGTTAACTCATTTACATGACATTATTTTTTCCATGAAGCAAAGTTAACACATCTATCAATTGGTACATTTTGGAGTGACTAAGAAGGATCCATGCTTATTCGTTTTCACGTGTTAAATTTGTTTAAATCTTGCTCAAACCTAGGATTTCACCAAGATTGAAATGGGCATGAAAATTCAAAAAAAAATGAAATACCAATGCACATAGTCTTCTTCTGTCATATAGTAAGCATTCAAGATGATAAACAAGGTCTAGACATATTCAAACCAGGCAAATCATGTATCTACTCCCTAACGACCCTAAACTCCGTCTTATGAAGTAAGGCATGAAGAGAAGTGGTTTTGGGTTTCAAACATGCAAATTTCAAAAACCCCCCAAAAGCTTCATTTTAGAGTGACTAAGAAGGATCGAGGCTTACCTTTTCATTTTCATGTTTTAAACTTGTTTAAATCTTGGTCAAACCTAGCTAGTATTTGACCAAGATTCAAATGGGCATGCATAAAATTCAAAAAAAATCAGAAAAATGAAAAACCAAAGCACATAGCCTTCTTATGTCATATAGTAAGAATTCAAGTTGATAAACAAGGTCTAGACGTATTCAAACTAGACAAATCATGTATCTACCCCTAACACTCTAAACTCTGTCTTATGAAGTCAATTAAGCATGAAGAGAAGTGGTTTTGGGTTTCAAACATGGAAATTTCAAAAACCTCCCAAAAGCTTCATTTTAGAGTGACTAAGAAGGATCCATGCTTACCTTTTAATTTTCAGATTTTAAACTTGTTTAAATCTTTGTGAAACCTAGGATTTGACCAAGATTCAAATGGGCATAAAAATTCAGGAAAAAACCAAAAGATTGATAAACCAAAGCACATAGCATTCTTATGTCATACAGTAAGCATTCAAGTTGATTAACAAGGTCTAGACATATTCAAACTAGAAAATCATGTATATATCTGTCCCTAACCTTAAACTCTGTCTTATATATGAAGTCAATCATGAAGAGAAGTGGTTTGGGTTTCAAACATGAAAATTTCAAGAACATCCCAAAAGCCGCTTCATTTTAGAGTGACTAAGAAGGATCCATGCTTACCTTTTCGTTTTCATATTATATACTTGTTTAAATCCAGGTCAAACATAGGATTTGACCAAGATTCAAATGGGCATAAAATAAAATAAAATAGAAGAATGAAAAACAAAAGCACATAGTCTTCGTATGTCATATAGTAAGCTTTCAAGTTGATAAACAAGGTTTAGACATGTTCAAACCAGACAAATCATGTATCTACCCCCTAACCATAAACTCGATCGATCTTATGAAGTCTAGCCTGAAGAGAAGTCGTATTGGTTTCAAACATGAAAATTTCAAGAACCTCCCAAAATCTTCAAATGGGCATAATATTCAAAAAAACCAGAAAAATGAAAAACCAAAGCACATAGCCTTCTTATGTCATATAGTAAGAATTCAAGTTGATAAACAAGGTCTAGACATATTCAAACTAGACAAATCATGTATCTACCCCTAACACTCTAAACTCTGTCTTATGAAGTCAAGCATGAAGAGAAGTGGTTTTTGGGTTTCAAACATGGAAATTTCAAAAACCTCCCAAAAGCTTCATTTTAGAGTGACTAAGAAGGATCCATGCTTACCTTTTAATTTTCAGATTTTAAACTTGTTTAAATCTTTGTGAAACCTAGGATTTGACCAAGATTCAAATGGGCATAAAAATTCAGGAAAAAACCAAAAGAATGATAAACCAAAGCACATAGCATTCTTATGTCATATAGTAAGCATTCAAGTTGATAAATAAGGTCTAGACATATTCAAACTAGAAAATCATGTATATATCTGCCCCTAACCCTAAACTCTGTCTTATATATGAAGCAATCATGAAGAGAAGTGGTTTTGGGTTTCAAACATGAAAATTTCAAGAACATCCCAAAAGTCGCTTCATTTTAGAGTGACTAAGAAGGATCCAGGCTTACCTTTTCGTTTTCATATTTTATACTTGTTTAAATCCAGGTCAAACATAGGATTTGACCAAGATTCAAATGGGCATAAAATAAAAAAATAGAAGAATGAAAAACAAAAGCACATAGTCTTCTTATGTCATATAGTAAGCCTTGCAAGTTGGTAAACAAGGTTTAGACATGTTCAAACCAGACAAATCATGTATCTAGCCCCTAACCATAAACTCGGTCGATCTTATGAAGTCTAGCATGAAGAGAAGTCGTATTGGTTTCAAACATGAAAATTTCAAGAACCACCCAAAATCTTCAAATGGGCATATAACATTCAAAAAACTAGAAAAATGAAAAACCAAAGCACATATATAGCCTTCTTATGTCATATAGTAAGCATTCAAGTTGATAAACAAGCATGTCTAGACATATTCAAACCCGACAAATCATGTATCTACCCCCTAACCCTAAACTCTGCATGTCTTATGAAGTCAACCATGAAGAGAAGTGGTTTTTGGGTTTCAAACATTGAGATTTCAAGAACCCCCCAAAAGCTTCATTTTAGAATGACTAGCTAGGAAGGATCCAGGCTTACCTTTTCATTTTCATGTTATAGACTTGTTTAAATCTTGGTCAAACCTAGGATTTGACCAAGATTCAAATGGGCATAAACATTCAAAAAAATCAAAAAATCAAAAACCAAAGCTAGCACATATAGTCTTCTTATGTCATATAGTAAGAATTGAAGTTGATAAACAAGGTCTAGACATATTCAAACTAGACAAATCATGTATCTACCCCCTAAAGCCCTAAACTAGCTTTGTCTTATGAAGTCAAGCATGAAGAGAAGTGTTTTTGGGTTTCAGACATGGAAATTTTGAAAACCTCCCAAAAACTTCATCTTAGAGTGACAAAGAAGGATCCAAGCTTACCTTTTCATTTTCATGTTTTAAGCTTGTTTAAATATTGGTCAAGCCTAGGATTTGACCAAGATTCAAATGGGCATAAAAATTCTGGAAAAATAAAAAAAATAAAAACCAAAGCACATAGTCTTCTTACGTCATATATATCTATAGTAAGCATATTCAAGTAGATAAACAAGGTATAGACATATTCAAAACAGACAAATCCTGTATCTACCCCCTAACCCTAAACTCGGTCTTATGATGCCTAGCATGAAGAGAAGTCGTTTTGGGTTTCAAACGTTTAAGCCAAAAGCCCCATTTCATATATTTCAAATTTGGTTCAAATTTGAAAGACATACAAGTTATAGCACACATAGTGCATACATGTTCACACATTCTGCACTAGATGCTAATTAACCCTATAGTTTGAGGCCATTTGGATGAGGTCGAAAAAATCTTGGATTAGAAATGGGGTTGTTCGAACCCCGTAGTTGGATTTTTTATGAACTTGATCTGTAGTACTGGGCAAAACCCTAGTTTAACGTATTTAATTATAGATTCGTAGGTTGATTTTTCTACCTTTTTATTATTATTACTATGCAGCACATGTGTGTTTGCCCGTCGAGTGAAACTCGGAGGAAGAGGGATCACTCGGAAGGAGAGAAGAAGGGAGAGCATTATGGTGTCTCCCCTTTTTCGGGTGATGATGTTGACTTTTGTGCAGGGTTTGTCAGTGAGCAGGAGGTGCGAGCGAGCGAGCGAGCGAGCGAGTCGAGCGAGGCCGAGAATGAGAGAGATTTGTTTTTGTGAGAGGGACAACCGAAGGATCCAGAAGGACCCACAGATTTCCAAAACGCATCCTGATGCGTCTTCTCTTGACAAAGAAGATGGCTTGGAGTTTGCGTACCTACTGCACTTGACTTGTGCTCACTGAAGTGTGGGACCTCACGCATGGGCGCCACACGTAAGTGACAGACCTGTTGGCAATGTTGGTGTAAAAACTCGGTTGATTATTATAGTGCATTAGAACAAAGTTTCCTATGGATTCAACGGCAGGAAATCCAAGTTAACTCATTTACATGACATTATTTTTTCCATGAAGCAAAGTTAACACATCTATCAATTGGTACATTTTGGAGTGACTAAGAAGGATCCATGCTTATTCGTTTTCACGTGTTAAATTTGTTTAAATCTTGCTCAAACCTAGGATTTCACCAAGATTGAAATGGGCATGAAAATTCAAAAAAAAATGAAATACCAATGCACATAGTCTTCTTCTGTCATATAGTAAGCATTCAAGATGATAAACAAGGTCTAGACATATTCAAACCAGGCAAATCATGTATCTACTCCCTAACGACCCTAAACTCCGTCTTATGAAGTAAGGCATGAAGAGAAGTGGTTTTGGGTTTCAAACATGCAAATTTCAAAAACCCCCCAAAAGCTTCATTTTAGAGTGACTAAGAAGGATCGAGGCTTACCTTTTCATTTTCATGTTTTAAACTTGTTTAAATCTTGGTCAAACCTAGCTAGTATTTGACCAAGATTCAAATGGGCATGCATAAAATTCAAAAAAAATCAGAAAAATGAAAAACCAAAGCACATAGCCTTCTTATGTCATATAGTAAGAATTCAAGTTGATAAACAAGGTCTAGACGTATTCAAACTAGACAAATCATGTATCTACCCCTAACACTCTAAACTCTGTCTTATGAAGTCAATTAAGCATGAAGAGAAGTGGTTTTGGGTTTCAAACATGGAAATTTCAAAAACCTCCCAAAAGCTTCATTTTAGAGTGACTAAGAAGGATCCATGCTTACCTTTTAATTTTCAGATTTTAAACTTGTTTAAATCTTTGTGAAACCTAGGATTTGACCAAGATTCAAATGGGCATAAAAATTCAGGAAAAAACCAAAAGATTGATAAACCAAAGCACATAGCATTCTTATGTCATACAGTAAGCATTCAAGTTGATTAACAAGGTCTAGACATATTCAAACTAGAAAATCATGTATATATCTGTCCCTAACCTTAAACTCTGTCTTATATATGAAGTCAATCATGAAGAGAAGTGGTTTGGGTTTCAAACATGAAAATTTCAAGAACATCCCAAAAGTCGCTTCATTTTAGAGTGACTAAGAAGGATCCAGGCTTACCTTTTCGTTTTCATATTATATACTTGTTTAAATCCAGGTCAAACATAGGATTTGACCAAGATTCAAATGGGCATAAAATAAAAAAATAGAAGAATGAAAAACAAAAGCACATAGTCTTCGTATGTCATATAGTAAGCTTTCAAGTTGATAAACAAGGTTTAGACATGTTCAAACCAGACAAATCATGTATCTAGCCCCTAACCATAAACTCGGTCGATCTTATGAAGTCTAGCATGAAGAGAAGTCGTATTGGTTTAAAACATGAAAATTTCAAGAACCACCCAAAATCTTCAAATGGGCATAAAATTCAAAAAAACCAGAAAAATGAAAAACCAAAGCACATAGCCTTCTTATGTCATATAGTAAGAATTCAAGTTGATAAACAAGGTCTAGACATATTCAAACTAGACAAATCATGTATCTACCCCTAACACTCTAAACTCTGTCTTATGAAGTCAATTAAGCATGAAGAGAAGTGGTTTTGGGTTTCAAACATGGAAATTTCAAAAACCTCCCAAAAGCTTCATTTTAGAGTGACTAAGAAGGATCCATGCTTACCTTTTAATTTTCAGATTTTAAACTTGTTTAAATCTTTGTGAAACCTAGGATTTGACCAATATTCAAATGGGCATAAAAATTCAGGAAAAAACCAAAAGATTGATAAACCAAAGCACATAGCATTCTTATGTCATACAGTAAGCATTCAAGTTGATTAACAAGGTCTAGACATATTCAAACTAGAAAATCATGTATATATCTGTCCCTAACCTTAAACTCTGTCTTATATATGAAGTCAATCATGAAGAGAAGTGGTTTGGGTTTCAAACATGAAAATTTCAAGAACATCCCAAAAGTCGCTTCATTTTAGAGTGACTAAGAAGGATCCAGGCTTACCTTTTCATTTTCATGTTATAGACTTGTTTAAATCTTGGTCAAACCTAGGATTTGACCAAGATTCAAATGGGCATAAACATTCAAAAAAATCAAAAAATCAAAAACCAAAGCTAGCACATATAGTCTTCTTATGTCATATAGTAAGAATTGAAGTTGATAAACAAGGTCTAGACATATTCAAACTAGACAAATCATGTATCTACCCCCTAAAGCCCTAAACTAGCTTTGTCTTATGAAGTCAAGCATGAAGAGAAGTGTTTTTGGGTTTCAGACATGGAAATTTTGAAAACCTCCCAAAAACTTCATCTTAGAGTGACAAAGAAGGATCCAAGCTTACCTTTTCATTTTCATGTTTTAAGCTTGTTTAAATATTGGTCAAGCCTAGGATTTGACCAAGATTCAAATGGGCATAAAAATTCTGGAAAAATAAAAAAAATAAAAACCAAAGCACATAGTCTTCTTACGTCATATATATCTATAGTAAGCATATTCAAGTAGATAAACAAGGTATAGACATATTCAAAACAGACAAATCCTGTATCTACCCCCTAACCCTAAACTCGGTCTTATGATGCCTAGCATGAAGAGAAGTCGTTTTGGGTTTCAAACGTTTAAGCCAAAAGCCCCATTTCATATATTTCAAATTTGGTTCAAATTTGAAAGACATACAAGTTATAGCACACATAGTGCATACATGTTCACACATACTGCACTAGATGCTAATTAACCCTATAGTTTGAGGCCATTTGGATGAGGTCGAAAAAATCTTGGATTAGAAATGGGGTTGTTTGAACCCCGTAGTTGGATTTTTTATGAACTTGATCTGTAGTACTGGGCAAAACCCTAGTTTAACGTATTTAATTATAGATTCGTAGGTTGATTTTTCTACCTTTTTATTATTATTACTATGCAGCACATGTGTGTTTGCCCGTCGAGTGAAACTCGGAGGAAGAGGGATCACTCGGAAGGAGAGAAGAAGGGAGAGCATTATGGTGTCTCCCCTTTTTCGGGTGATGATGTTGACTTTTGTGCAGGGTTTGTCAGTGAGCAGGAGGTGCGAGCGAGCGAGCGAGGCCGAGAATGAGAGAGATTTTTTTTGTGAGAGGGACAACCGAAGGATCCAGAAGGACCCACAGATTTCCAAAACGCATCCTGATGCGTCTTCTCTTGACAAAGAAGATGGCTTGGAGTTTGCGTACCTACTGCACTTGACTTGTGCTCACTGAAGTGTGGGACCTCACGCATGGGCACCACACGTAAGTGACAGACCTGTTGGTGTAAAAACTCGGTTGATTATTATAGTGCATTAGAACAAAGTTTCCTATGGATTCAAGGGTAGGAAATCCAAGGCTTACCTTTTCATTTTCATGTTATAGACTTGTTTAAATCTTGGTCAAACCTAGGATTTGACCAAGATTCAAATGGGCATAAACATTCAGAAAAATCAAAAAAATCAAAAACCAAAGCACATGTAGTCTTCTTATGTCATATAGTAAGAATTGAAGCTGATAAACAAGGTCTAGACATATTCAAACCAGACAAATCGTGTATCTACACCTAACCCTAAACTATATCTAATGAAGTCAAGCATGATGAGAAATGGTTTTGGGTTTCAAACATGGAAATTTCAAAAACCTCCCAAAAGCTTCATTTTAGAGTGACTAAGAAGGATCCAGGCTTACCTTTTCATTTTCATGTTTTAAAATTATTTAAATCCTGGTCAAAACTAGGATTTGATCTTGATTCAAATGGGCATAAACATTCAGAAAAAAACAAAAAATCAAAAACCAAAGCACATATAGTCTTCTTATGTCATATAGTAAGAATTGAAGTTGATAAACAAGGTCTAGACATATTCAAACCAGACAAATCGTGTATCTACACCTAACCCTAAACTATATCTAATGAAGTCAAGCATGATGAGAAATGGTTTTGGGTTTCAAACATTGAGATTTCAAGAACCCCCCAAAAGCTTCATTTTAGAATGACTAAGAAGGATCCAGGCTTACCTTTTCATTTTCATGTTATAGACTTGTTTAAATCTTGGTCAAACCTAGGATTTGACCAAGATTCAAATGGGCATAAACATTCAGAAAAAATTAAAAAATCAAAAACCAAAGCACATATAGTCTTCTTATGTCATATAGTAAGAATTGAAGTTGATAAACAAGGTCTAGACATATTCAAACCAGACAAATCGTGTATCTACACCTAACCCTAAACTATATCTAATGAAGTCAAGCATGATGAGAAATGGTTTTGGGTTTCAAACATTGAGATTTCAAAAACCTCCCAAAAGCTTCATTTTAGAGTGACTAAGAAGGATCCAGGCTTACCTTTTCATTTTCATGTTTTAAACTTGTTTAAATCTTGGTCAAACCTAGGATTTGGCCAAAGATTCAAGTTGATAAACATGGTCTAGACATATTCAAACTAGAAAATCATGTATCTACCCCTAGCCCTAACCCTAAACTCTGTCTTATGAAGTCAAACATGAAGAGAAGTGGTTTTGGGTTTCAAACATGCATGGAAATTTCGAAAACCTCCCAAAAACTTCATCTTAGAGTGACTAAGAAGGATCCATGATTACCTTTTCATTTTAATGTTTTAAACTTGTTTAAATCTTGGTCAAACCCTAGGATTTGGCCAAGATTCAAATGGGCATAAACATTCAGAAAGAACAAAAAATGAAAAACCAATGCACATGCATAGTCTTCTTAGGTCATATAGTAAGCATTCAAGTTGATAAACAAGCATGTCTAGACATATTCAAACCCGACAAATCATGTATCTACCCCATAACCCTAAACTCATCTGTCTTATGAAGTCAACCATGAAGAGAAGTGGTTTTGGGTTTCAAACATTGAGATTTCAAGAACCCCCCAAAAGCTTCATTTTAGAATGACTAAGAAGGATCCATGCTTACCTTTTCACTTTCATGTTTTAAACTTGTTTAAATCTTGGTCAAACCTAGGATTTGACCAAGATTCAAATGGGCATATATAAACATTCAGAAAAAACAAAAACCAAAAACCAAAGCACATATATATATAGCCTTCTTATGTCATATATATATATATATATATAGTAAGCATTCAAGTTGATGAACAAGGTCTAGACATATTCAAAACAGAAAAGGCATGTATCTACCCCTAACCCTTAACTTTGTCTTATGAAGTCAAGCATGAAGAGAAGTGGTTTCGGGTTTCAAACATGGAAATTTCTAAAACTTCCCAAAAGCTTAATTTTAGAGTGACTAGGAAGGATCCAGGCTTACCTTTTCATTTTCATGTTTTAAGTTTGTTTAAATCCTAGTCAAACCTAGGATTTGACCAAGATTCAAATGAGCATAAAAATTCAGAAAAAATCAAAAAAAATGAAAACCCAAAGCACATAGCCTTCTTACGTCATATATATAGTAATTAAGCATTCAGGTTGATAAACAAGGTCTAGACATATTCAAAACATACAAATCATGTACTCCGTATCTACCCCCAACCCTAAACTATGTTTTTGGGGGATTTCTTTGACGAAGTTATAACACCCCCACATTTCACATTGGAATTACTTTCAGTAAATCAGCATAAAGTCGTTTAAATGTGCGAAACTATCTTGAAAGTACTAAAACCGTAAAAGTTGGGAATTGGCACTAAAATATGGCGTAATTTATCTAAAAAATGTAGAGTTGCCAGTTTGACCCGTATCTTATATGTACACCATTCACAAAATAAACATATTTTGTCATCTAGAAAATGAAAAAAATATTTTTTATACCGAAAAGTTGAAAAGTCTAGTCATTAACATTGTTGGGAATGGCAAGATGCACCACCATGCCCAATTTGGGCACATTGTAACAAACTGTGCCACAAATATGGCCATAACTATATCATTTGGCTTGCAAACCATGAATCTTCATACACGATAGTCCGCTTTGTGAAGACATTTTGTTTTTCACTACCCTATCACATGTTTCTTATTTTCCCTGTCAACTAACACATACAAGCACACTCCATGTAGAAGGGTTTCATTTTTCAGGTTTTCTTCAGTTTCATTTATTTATTTCAAAACCAGGTCAAAATGTTTTACATGATTATCCTGCAAAGGGGTTGAATATTTCAGTACTATCGCTGGTTTCTATATATAGTAAGTAATATGTATATAAAAATTATTTATGGGGACTTGTAGGACCAAGTTATAACATATCTACAATTCAAATTTGAATTACTTTCAATAAATCAGCATAAAGTCATTTAAATGTGCGAAACTAGCTAGAAAGCACTAAAAACCGTAAATTTGGGATTTGTCATTAAAATATGGCGTAATTTATTTAAAAAATGTAGATGCGCCATTTTGACCCATATCTTTTCTACCCCATGCACAAAAAAACATATTTTATCATCTAGAAAATGAAAAACGATTTTTTATACCGAAAACTTGAAAAGTCTAGTCATCAACATTGTTAGAAATGGCAAGATGCACCACCATGCCCAATTAGGGAACACTATAACAAACAATGTTGTCCAGGGATAATCAAACTTGGTAATATGAACTATGAGATTGAACAAAACGTTATATTTGGTTTACCCTTTGAACCTCCTAACTTACCACAACATTGACTTCTTATTTTTATTTACAAATAGATATTTTAATATCCCATTGTTGTGCAATAATATATGTTTTTTATTATCTCAAATCAATTAGCATTTGATTTTAAAAAACTACCATAATAATTCATGAGAAAGCGTTGAACAAGTTTCAGAATGTAATTTTAGACTTGATAG
The DNA here is from genome assembly GCA_030979885.1 of Lolium multiflorum. Taxonomy (NCBI): domain Eukaryota; kingdom Viridiplantae; phylum Streptophyta; class Magnoliopsida; order Poales; family Poaceae; genus Lolium; species Lolium multiflorum. The sequence continues at coordinate 51,929,844 of CM061752.1, read as the reverse complement.
TTGATATGACCAATAATAGACTTAAATTAAATTGGATTTCAAAGTTCAGATTTTATAAGCGAATATAGTTTCATGTTGCAGATTATGTATTAGCTTGAGGGGCACCCCTAGAATAAAGTAGGTCGGTCACTTACGTGTGGTCCCATGCGTGTAGGTCCCACACATCAGTGAGCACAAGTCACGTGCGGTAGGTAGGCAAACTCCCAGCAATCTTCTTTGTCAAGTAAAGACTCGTCGTCAAGACTCTCTCTCTCTCTCTCTCTCTCTCTCTCTCTCTCTTTTGTCGCTGAAAAAAATGAATATTAGACGGGCGCGTAGCCTGCACTGCAGGTCTACATAACTGAAACCCTGTGTGCCAGTCAACATCACTCACCGAAAAAAGTGAAGCATTTCTTTTCACCATAAATAACAGCGGCCCCGTGAGGCACTGCTCTCCCTTTCTCTTAATTTCTCCTTCCGTGTGATCCCTCTTCCACCTTTTATCCTTTGCACGATCGAAACTCCACTTATTGTTGTCATTGTTGCACAAAACACTCACTTAACCTGTTCTTTTGCACATATCACCAACTCATGTATTTGTTGCACAAAGGTCTAAATCTGTCGCTAAGCTACTTTACTCTAAATCTGATGACCGGGACCTAGAAGGTAGTGATATCCCTTGTGTAGTGTGTTTTTTAGAACTCTAAAAGAATATGAAAATATTTTAGCAATTGAAATAATATAAATTAACTAATATGGGATCGATAGTCATGAAATATATTTTCTACTATCCGGCCAATATCAAGTGTCATGAAATATATTCATTGTAAACTTAGTGATAATCACTCGAGTTTGATATGAATGGCCTAGCTAGCTATGGGCATCTCCCACTATATATGTTGTCCACACGACCAAGCAACAAGCATCCATGAGGAAAGTTTCTTATGGGTGACTTTCATCTCTGCCGCAAAACACGCGCCGAAATTGTTGGCGCGTCCCATTTTCAAGCTACCCCAAAACCTGCGGTTTGCCCGTCGGCCTATAAACATCGGTCCACAGAGGATATTTCCCTGTAGAGCACAATTCGAACACCACATCTTTCTCATGCTTCTACCAGGCACACTCCCACGACGACGGCCGTGCCCCACCGCCCCTCCTCACCATCACTGCCTTCTCACCGGCCACCGTAGTGACCGACCACGTTTTACCGGCTCCCTTGCTGCCTAGCAAGCCGGATTAGCTTCCTCGACGCCGACGTTCACCGCGCCATATCTCCTCCGGATCTGCTTCCCCGACTCTGTAGTCCACCTCACCGGAGATCGAGATGGGCAAAAAACGCGGCCCCAAAGTCGACCACCCCCAACCAAAGAGTAAATCCGCCCGGGCCTCAGACGAAGGTTGATGAATACTTTACATGTCCGCTTTTGTTATATGCATTTGATTTCTTACACTAGTTTTCGTTGCTTTCTTGCAATGCATTCTTGCTGATATTAGATCAGTGTAGATAGTTGTTTGCCGCGTAGCTATATGAGATCTTAACCTTACATCTGCTGATCGAGAGGAAGATCGAGGTTATGTCCGCTTTCGTTATGCATTTCTTTTCCGAGAATCACTTCTGTGTGATATGTTTTGGGGGTTTGAAGTATGCATTTTACAAAGGTTATGATAGCAGTCAAGCTAGCAGAGCAATTTGTTGATAGTATTAAACTGCCTGTATTTTTTTTATCTCGGAACTCTGCTGATCGTAACCTTACATCTGCTGATGGAGAGGCAGAGCTTATGTCCGCTTTCGTTACGCATTTCTTTTCCAAATATCACTTCTGTGCGGTACTTTTTTGGGGTTTGAAGTATACTACATTACTACCTCCACCCCAAACCTGAAGGCTTATTTATAAAAGTCAAACCAAGTAAAGTTTGACCAAACTTTCAGAACAATCTATCAAGAAATATAATATTTTGTAGATACCGTACGAAAATATATTCGTTATCTATTTAATGATATTAAATTTGTATTTTGCATGTTAATGATTTTTGATAAAAACTTCGGGATGGTGGTAGTACGTATTACAAAGGTTATGATAGCAGTCAAGCTAGGAGAGCAATTTATTGATAGTATTAAACTGCCTGTATTTTTTTCTATTTGCAACTCTGTGTGCGCCATGTGGAATTGCATGCTCTAGCCAGTTCATCCAATGAGGTTTTATCACTTAACACCAGAAGTTCAGGATTTTTTTTATCACAGAACCACAACCCTAGAAATTTGTATCACAAAACACTAACATTTGGGGTAATTGTTTCGCAGAATACACGATCTCTGTTTGATAGCCCATTAGTGACCTCCGGCCACCGTCAGTTTAAGAGTGACCGCAGGAGAAAGACAATTAGACTTTATTTTGTGGTATTTGCTGTTAAACGCAAATACAAAGCTGTTTGTCAACACTAGTTGTTAAATCTTAAGTCCAGACAGTTCAAAATAAAATCTTATGTCCAGGGTAGTTGTATTGGTAAACATTATCAAAACCTTATGCTGGTACAGAATATATTACCCAAATCTCATGTTCTTGTGTGGTTATAATTTCTTGTGGATATTTGTCATATGGTAATTCATTTGTGTGTAGCATATGTAACAAGTGTGACTCATATTCTCATTTCCACAGAGTGTCTACAAAATTTCACACCAAAATTCATTTGTTTGTAGCAAACATGCTCACGTACTGTAAATTGGTGTCACGCTGTAGGGTCATGCTCTTGTCAAGCCGACTAATGACAAATAATGTGTTATGTGAAATAATTTCCCCAAATGTTGGTGTTTTGTGATTAAAAATCCCCAACTTGTGGTGCTAAGTGATAAAACCACTCATTCAATAGACCGAGCCTTAGGCATGTATCATTAGATATTTTTTTAGGAAGGCTGCAAATATTTATTTTGAATACTGCGTTGCTACTTGCTAGGATTTGAACTCAGGACCTTGTAGGTCTGATACCATTTCGAATTGCATGCTCTAGCAAGTTCATCCAATAGATCGATCTGTTGGAATTTGGAAGACCCTAGGCAATTATATTAAGCACACGCCATTCCATATGGTTAACCATTGGCATGAAAATGACACTTATATGTGTTTGAGTCTATATGTGGATTGCTTAGCCCTTTCCATCAGTTCGGACTTTTGGTTGCGTTGGCTACTGCATGAAGCTTGACATCATACTTATCCTAAAAATTGTTGCTGCTGCCCTTTGTTGCCCAACATAAATTATTTTTGAGCCATAATTTGTTTGCCCTTTCCATCAGTCCGGACTTCCGGTTGCGTTGGCTAGTGCATGAAGCTTGACAATATGAACATCAATTATTTTTGAGCCATAGTTTGTTTGTCATTACACCTTTTGAGCAGTCTCACTGCTACTATTAATTTGTTCTTATATGCACAGTTCCATGATAAATCTCATCTGCATTTCTCGCCAATGCATGTTAGGTCTTCCACTCGAGAATGAGTACGAAGAGCAACGGAGGCAAACTATTCTGCATAATAGCCGAGTTGCAGCCTCGTTGGGCCTAACACTACATCCTTCTACAAGGTCTAGTGCAAAAACGCCACCCACCTCCCTCACAAAGGATACGGAACATTCCTCTGATTCAGAATTTGATCCTGCTGATTGTGATGGCGAGCTGACTCAGGAAGATGCCCTGGTCGACTATCGTCTGCAACACAACAAGGTGAGTTTTCTCTGTCCTGTCATCGAATTATTTGTCCCAACTTCCATTTGTTGTATCCCAGTCCTACCAAATATGTTACCCATGCCATGTTCAATCTCATTACTACAATTTTTCCTGCTTAGTTAACGCCTCATATATGTTTTGGCATATGTTGCCTGACTGTTTTTCCATTCCATCTGCATATCATCATCATATAATATTGTACATTGAAATATCATTTATGTGTGACAGGCATCTGCAGATTCGGGAAAGAACTTTTCAAGAACGAATAGGAGGAAGAACACTCAACAGGAACCTCAGGCTGATACCGGAGGATGGGTGACAGTGCGTAATAAAAAAAGAGTTAAGCCTGATGCTCGTGCTGCTCCTCCTATTACAAGGTCTAACAAGAGACTGACACGAGGTGGCGAACAGGCCAAGAATGATAACAGTAAAAGGTCTCGTAAAAACCACAAACCATCGAATCAGACAGAAGTAGCCCCAGCATGTACCAGCCCACACATTCCACAACCACCAGTTGCCAATACTGATTCTCAGCAACAATTGCCAACAGAACCAGTTTCCACAGCAAATTCTAGCCAAGAATTGGCACCATCAGGAGTGGTGGTAGGTAATAATGGCCAAGGACACATGATGCTAGTCCCAGATGATACAGCCTCAAATGTCCAAACAGTGCTGCCACAACACCAGCAAACTGGTGATGATCTCCCTCCGACCCTTAGTCCTGCGAAAGACAACTCCTCTCCCGATGATGAGACCCACGCCAAAAAAGGTAATACTTTTTTCAAGACTTGTAGTTTAATGCTCCCTTATGTATCTATATACCATGATAGCTTGATGTAATGCTTAACTTGGTAGGTTCGCCACGATCAATAAAAACGAGGGGGCCAACGGTAGGAAAAAAACTTGCAGCTAAGATTTCCGGAATGGGTTCAAGATTTCGCATCACATCTATTGTAGGTGGCAGAAGGCCACTTCATCCGCATGAATCTTCATATCTTGTATCACAGGTTGGCCATTTTATCAGGAATGAACTTCCTACCTTCCCATTGTGGAAGCAGCACGTTGACACCCCTTCACAGTTCGAGAGTTTAGTGCATAATTTACACGTAAGTCATGCTTCTCCTGGTAATGATAAATTATTCCACATTGATCTGTCCCATTTCTTGTAGCTTACTGTTGTTTCTATGCTATATAACTCACCAATCATTCCACCGTTGTGAGCAGTTAAGGTTTGAATTCGATGAGGATAATGAGGATGTAAAGTTTGTCATCGCTTCCATATTCAAAGAATTGTTGCGCCAGCACCGCTATAAGCTTAAGGCGACATACTTCACTGGCCAGATTACTGCCAATGTTCGAACAAAGTCTCCTGCACCCTGTATGACTGACGAGCAGTGGGGAGATCTTGTCAAGCATTGGTCTGATCCAAAGAATGTGGTATGGCTTATGAGGACCGTGAAACCAGATTAAATTCCGAATACTTATTTTGCGCCAGTGTCTCACTAGTCTCCTTTTGCAGACGTTGTCTAAAAGGAACCAGGCTAACCGCTTGAAACAACGTTTACCAAGCCGTACAGGATCTCGTCACTTGGTTGGGCATCTCTGGCAAAAAGTAATGCCCCGCTGGTCTGTACTGCTACATATGTTACTCGTAAATTGTGTAGAACTCCGTGTGCATGTTATATTTCCATCCTCCATTTCAACCACGTTATTTGATCTCCATATGATTGTACAAAAATGCAGAAAGTAGATCATGCAAACAACATGCAACCAGACAAAGAGATGACTCTGGCAGAGCAGTTCGAGGCATGCCAGAAGAACAAACATAATGTGATAGGAGAACTTGCAGAAAGTGTTATTGTAAGTCTTCTTTATGATTTAAATTTTTTAACTACACACTTGCCAATTTGTAGGAGCAATATGTCAATATGATCTTGTAGGCGTTTTTGTGAAAATGCATTTGATGTGTAATCAGGCATACCAACTTGTAGGATTAGAAGTAGTTCATACACATTAAATCTACCGTCTGCATGTTTCTCTGTAATAACTTTTATTTTTACACGACTCAAAACTTTTCAGGCAAATATGAAATTGGAGATGGCAAAACCCGGGAAAGATGGTATGGAAAAAACTCTAGAAGAATGTATGGAGACATTTACCATGGTACTTAAAAATAAAGATATCACCAAAAACACTTTCCTGCGAAATGCTGGGTTTTTGCAGTCCAAGTCCAAGTCCAAGTCCAAGTCTTTCTCTGCACAAGTTCTGGAGGAACAAATCCAAATAGAACGAGCTGCAGCAGATGTGTTAAGAAACCAAGTTGACATGTTGAGATCGAGATCAGAAGCATGTGATGCCCTACTGCAGGAGGCCAATCAAGTTTGTTATAATCTCTCAAAAGACTAATAAAATGCCATAGATAATTGGAGATGAAAACACTGACATTGACATGTGAGTACCTTGGTATTGTGAAATGTTTACTGAGACTGAGGCACTGTTCCTATTTTGTTGGTGGATGCATTTATCTACGGCTGGGATCAACTTGGTAGTTGTTCCTGTGGATGTTTTAGAAATTGGTTGCCTAGCCTTTTCAATCCGTTCGAACTTAAATGGTATTAGAGCCAAGGTCTCGAGTTTGAATTGTTGACGGTGTGGTTCAATTCATCCTTAAATTGTTGGTGCCCCATTGGCCCTTGTAAAGCTTCATGTGCCTACCTCCGAATCCAGTGTTGAATTTCTCTTGTCACACACGAGGATGGCTGTTAATGTGTATATAAGTGGGTTGCATAGCCCCTTTTATATAAGGTTGCAAGTTTCCTTTTTGTGTTGTGCCTTTGGGATTCAGCCTGCACTTCTGACTTTTGGTTGCGTTGGCTACTGCATAAGTTTAATATAGTTCCATGTGGTTTTTGTTGAGTTCTATAATAAGTGGATTGCCTAGCCCTTTCCATCATTTCGGACCTGTGGTGTGCTATTCTGTTTTCCACGTATTAGACCTCCTCTTCTTAACAAGACTCCATGAGTAGGAGGCACTATGATTTTTTTTGCGCATGAAATTACTCAATTAGATAGCTTAATCCCATTTGTTGACTCTCTGTTGATCAGCCACTTGAGGGTAAAACTGAGTATATTGCACTAGCCAGTATTTTTTTTATGAGGTAATGCACTAGCCAGTATTAGTACTCGAGGGGAAAACTGAGTGCAGATATTTTTCCAGTGTAAGGCTAACTGAGTACACGTAACGGTGCAGACGTGCAGTACCACGGACGCGTGTCGCGGTGCACAGCGGTTAGGCGGTGCGCGTGTTGAGACCAAACGTCTAGCTTTTTTGAGAAACTGCCGAGACCAACCGTCACGTTGCCAGAGCCCCCTCTCTCCCTCCCTCTGCACACAGTCTCATTCTCACTCACGCACGCAACCACGCCTCTCACGTCCCATCAACTTCTCCAAATCGAAGGAAAAAACACCAACCGCCCACGCGCGCTCCCTGCCGGCGATGGACAAGAAGAATGCGCCGGCGGCCGTCGCCTCCGTGAACTGGGCCTCTCTCTCGGCTGATGGACCACTTCACAAGATCGGCGAATGCTTACTGGCGAACGAGCAGTACGCTGACACCTACTCTGCTATGAGGCAAGTCTGTAGAAATTGGCGCTCAGGTTTACCTGAGCCCGACGTGCACCTGCACGAATGGATCATGCTAGACCACGGCCTTCCACGCGCTGCTGATTTCACCTTCCTCCACCTCCGCACATCCCGCTACGTCACCATCGATCTAACGGAAGTTCATGCAAGGTTCAAATTCCTCCATATCTATAGAGTTAATCTATTTTTATTTTCAATCGTAAACATCTTAGTGCTGAATGTTATCTTCATCAATATATTTTAGATACTACTTTGTCGGCTTTTGCCGTGGCGTCATCGTGCTTGCCCAGAAGAACCAGCCGCACAAGATACGGCTTCTGAACCCACTCACAAAGACATTGAATACTATGTTTGAGGCGCATATGCCAAACGTTATTCTGAAGTCAGTCGCTGTGATGAAGTCCCCGACTATGGTCTTCGTTTCCAAAGATTACCCGGCGGAAATTGCTTGGGTCGATGAGAGCACTCCAACTAAGGGTATAGATGAAGATTGGGGAGAAGGAAGATTTTCGATCGAGCACCATTGTCTGCGTTGCATTACCCCGTTCAATGGTGAATTGTATGCAATAGCTGTGAACAATTTTGAGTTCGGAAAATTAGTGTGCACCAACAATGTCCAGTTGGAGCAGCGTGCGAGCACTGTCAAAATGGATACACTATTTTCATTTCCAGAACTTGGAAATAACAAGTTCTACCTTGTGGAGTCGGATGGTGCTCTGCTGCTTGTGTTGTTGGACAACAAGCATTTGGAGGAAGGTCAACCATTGGTGTACCGTGTGGACACTGAGAGCCGCTCTCTCCATGCCGTCAATAACATTGGCAGTCGTGCCTTCTTCGTCCATTATATCCGGTGTATCTCCGTCGACACCAGAGTGCACCCGACACTTCGACCTGGCTGCATCTACTACACAGATTTTGGTTATATCAGAGAGTACTTTGATGATATAAAGGCCTGGGATGAGTGGCCAATACATGTGAATAGATTAGGAAACTACGGTATGAGAAATGAACAAAGGCCATACCGTTTGGAGGATGTATTGGCTGCACACTGCAGACGGAAGGAGTTCAATGAAAATTTCCTTCAATGGAGTGACGAAGAAATATATGCTGAATGAAGAACATATTCGTTCATCCTGGGGTATCCTAATCTTCATGTTGGCCATACATTGTGTCTTGTATTATTTTCAGATTAGTTTGTCGTGAACATTAACATTGTTATTGGCTGCTTTTGGCTCTTGTATGCAGTTTATGTAGTATTATATTAGTTTTCTGGATTTATTATGCTGCTGTGAATTTATCCTATACTAGCTTCTAGATTTGACTGATTTTGTTTGTAATGATGATGGCTTGATGTGGCTGCTGGCCTTAACTGCCGAAGCAGAGCAATTAGTACTTAACCAGGTGTACCGTCTTTATATTAGTATTATATTATATTACTTGACCATAGCCATATTCAAAATCAAATCTCAGTCGGGCGGCAAAATCTCCCGCCAATCTAGAAATATTTCAGGCGTGTTTTTGAATGGGATAAGAAGATAGAACACGATGATAGTAACCGATATTCAAGGTGATGATGATTTGATTTTGCACTCGGCCTTGAACAGAGGTACTAGTACGGTCTCACAATTTTTTATCATTATACTTGGACCTTAGCCAAATTCAAAATCTCATAGCGGCAAAACTTCCCGCCCACAAAATACAAAAAATTCACACGCTTTCAAATTCCCATTCTACCCTTGTGGAGATGACAGAAAGTCGGTTGGTGGGGGGGTCTGCCCGTCATTTTTTGGATCACCACCTCCCTAGCCCGGAAACCCTCCCAAAAAAATTCATTTCCCTCAGACCACCCACCGGAACTTCCCAAGTCCCTCTCTCTACCACCTCCACGACCACCGCACCGGAACATCCCCGCCGGACTTCCCTGGCCTACCCGAGCCCTCGCGATCCTCGTCATCCGGCTGCCTGCCGGAGCCGCTTCATCGACGCCGTCATCAACCGGACCGGATCATCCCCGCCGAACCTCGAAACCATATGCTCATCCAGCAGCCTACCGCAGTCGCTTCAGCTGCGGCATCGTCCACCGCATCGGATCTTGCTCACCGACACCGATGTGCATGAACCGAATCTGCTTCACCGGCGCCGTCCATGATCTAAACTCTTCTACTGTCGCTTTTCTATTGCTTGCCTGCAAGTTCTTGTTTAATCTTGGGGGAACCTGTTTGTGCTAACGACGCGCCGTTACGTCTTTGCAGATTAGATGAGTAACCATGAAGTTTAATGGCCGTCTCTCCAACCCCAAGGAGCACATGTAGTGTACTTCATCACCGGATCTATCAACCCCAGGAAGATCTGCTGTGATTCCCACAGAGTGCTTCTCCTAATGTAAGTCCCTTGTTTTAGCGCCATGTTCTGGGTTCAGATGCTTGTTTGTCTGAAGCTCTTTTAGTTCATTCCTAGTTATGACCGTAACACCTTGCCATTTTCTAGTTCATTGCTAACTTCAAGCGATTGAACATTTTGGTTTGCATTCCCTGCTCTGTAGATGTAGCCATCATAACTTCTATCTTGCTCATTCGTTGTTCATGCCAATCTTGTTCTCCCTGAACATGTTGGTTTGCATTCCCTGTACTACGGTGATGCCATTGTTATTTCTATCTACTTCGTCGTAAGCTAACTGCCTGCTATTAGTTCCTGCATGCTATCGCTCTGCCATCCTGCAGTACAAATTAACTGCCTGCTATTAGTTCCTGCATGCTATCGCTCTGCCATCCTGCAGTACAAATTTATTTGAACTCGTCACAGCAGCAACTTCCATCATAATTTTGTCTGCCATCTGATTCTTCAAAAGCTGCAATATTAACTTGTTTCTCTTAATTGGCATGGCGCTCACATATAGAATTGTGAACATATTGGTGTGCATTCCCTTTTCTACAAGTTCAGATCCCACTATATTCCGTTTCTGGTCCATCCTAAGCCGTAGCATTAACTATCCTCTATGTGTTGCTCATTACAACTTTATATCCCGAAACAAATTGATTTTTTTCCCTTATCTACAAGTTTATCAGTGATGCCATTATAACTCCTATCTGTATTATTCCTAGCTATTATAGTAACATCCTGCTATTATTTAGTTCATGGCCAATTTTAAGTAATTGCACATGTTGGTTCGCATTCCCTGCTCTATAGCTTTTGGCATCGTAACTTCTATATTTGGTTTACATTCCCTGCTCTGTAGATCTAGCCATCATAACTTTATCTTGCTCAGATGTTGTTTCAAAAATTATGGCCTGCTACTATGTTGTTTGTGCCAATTTTTTACTCCATGAACATGTTGGCTTGCATTCCCTGTACTACAGGTGATGCCATTGTTTTGTATCTAGTTCATTGTAAGCTAACAAAGTAAGGACTTAGTTTGGCATGCTATCACTCTGCTATCTAAGCCTGTAGTACAAATAAACTTGTCATATTACTAGATAATAATTTTGTGTGCCATCTTGTTCTTCAAAAGCTGCATTATCGACTTGTTTCTCTGACTTGGCATGACGCTCACATATGGAATGCTGAACATATTGGTTTGCATTCCCTCTTATACAAGTTCACAGGTGATCCCACTATATTCTGTATCTTGCTCAGTCGTCGTTACAAAATTTATAGCCTGCTACTATGTTGTTCATGCCAATTTTGTACTCCCTGAACATGTTGGTTTGCATGGGACTCGACAGTAGTAAGTCTGCTGTTTCATTCTAACATGCTCTGTTATATTGGCTGTTGGTATGCGGCATGCACTCTTTGTTTGCTTATTGTGCGCATTACAATGATCTTGTTATAACGATGAAATGATGAGTTCCAAATTCTTTGGCAAACAATATTGTAGTGTCTTTGCCTTTCCATTGTTGTTGTCTTAACTTGTAATGTCTTTGTTTCAGATATAGGTGCTGCATGGACAACTTAAAAGATTGTCGGATCGCTTCATTGTATTGCTAGGTTTAATTACCATTCAATTTCTCTGGGTTCTGTAATATTTTTTTCAATGCCTTGCAGCTGATGTAATATTTAGTTAGTTTTTATAGTTCTTTCGCGCATTTTTTCTTTGGTGCTTGTGGTAAGTGAGGCTATTCGACAGAAATCAATGCTGCGTAAATATTCTCAGTATCTAAATCACGAATTCCCATCCCTTAAACGGCCCAATTAAGCAAAATCACATATGTGCCTGCCCGCAAAATCCTAAAGCGCATATTATGCCGGCATATAAACAGCAACTAAACGGGCTGGCCCACTTACTTCTTGGGCCAGCCCATTTGATTTACCGTGGACCCCACACTCTAATTGGGCTGGCCCACTTGCAAAAAGGTGGACCCCACATACTACTGGGCCGGCCCACTAAATAGTTGGGCCAGCCCATTTGCTTTTGTGGTGGACCCCACATACTAAATGGGCCGGCCCTTTAAGAGGAAAGTGGGACCCACCTGTATTTTTGGCCCGGCCCACTATCTTGTTGGGCCGGCCCACCTGCTATATGGTGGACCCCACATACTAATTGGGCCGGCCCTTCAACGGAAAGTGGGGCCCTGTGTTTTTGGGCCGCCCACTATGTTGTTGGGCCGCCCATTTGCTATATGGTGGTCCCACATGGTAAACGGGCCGGCCCTTTAATAGGAAGGTGGGACCCACCTGTGTTTTTGGCCCGGCCCACTATCTTGTTGGGCCGGCCCACTTTCTATATGGTGGACCCCACAAACCAAATGGGCCGGCCTATTAACAGAAATGTGGGACCCACCTGTGTTTTGGCCCGCCCACTAGCTTGGTGGGCCCCCATTGCTATATGGTGGACCCCACATACTAAATGGGCCGGCCCTTTAACAGGAAGGTGGGACCCACCTGTGTTTTTGGCCCGGCCCACTATCTTGTTGGGCCGGCCCACTTGCTATATGGTGGACCCCACATACTAAATGGGCCGACCCTTTAACTGGAAAGTGGGACCCACTGTGTTTTTGGCCCGGCCCACTAGCTTGTTGGGCCGGCCCACTTGCTATACGGTGGACCCTACACACTAAATGGGCCGGCCTTTTAACGGGAAAGTGGGACCCACCTGTGTTTTGGCCGACCCACTTGCTTCTTGGGCCCAGTTGCTGTAAGGTGGACCCCACATGTTAAATGGGTCGGCCCATTTAAGTTTTGACCAGTCAACATTAGAGGTTAGGCCCGGCCCACGTAACTAATGGACCAGCCCAGCTATATAGTTGACCGGTCAAACTATGTCATCTGGCCCGGCCCGCTTAAGACGTGGCAGGCCTCGTGTGGGCCTACCATCTACCACGGGGTTTCAGCCGGTTAACGCCGTTAACTGCCAGTTAACGGCGTCTGCCACGTGTCAGTTTGCATGACGTCAGCAGTCAACGGGCTCCCGGAAACACTTGCGCAACGGTCCGATTTTCCGTGGCGGAAGGGCGCCCAAGCGCGACGGACCGAAAAAATCGTCGTTGGACTTTGCCTGACGCAGTTTCCACAACAGAACCCATATCGTCGGGTTAGGCCCATAGGCGACGAAAAATACCCCTTAGCGGACGATTTTGAGACGTTGTCTATCAGAACTTTTCTTGTAGTGATCTAAGCTTGGGGATGCCCAAGGCATCCCCTTCTTCATCGACAAAGTATCAGGTTCCTTCTCTTGAAACTATATTTTTATTCGGTCACATCTTATGTACTTTACTTGGAGCGTCTGTCTGTTTTTGTTTTTGTTTGAATAAATGATTGTTTGGGAGAGAGACACGCTCCGCTGGTTCGTATGAACACATGTGTTCTTAGCTTTTAATTTTCATGGCGAAGGTTGAAACTGCTTCGTTAATTGTTATATGGTTGGAAACGGGAAATGCTACATGTAGTAATTGGTATAATGTCTTGAATAATGTGATACTTGGCAATTGTTGTGCTCATATAGATCTTGTTTAAGCTCTTGCATCATGTACCTTGTACCCATTAATGAATAATTACATAGAGCTTGTTAAAATTTGGTTTGCATGATTGGTCTCTCTAAGTCTAGATATTTTCTGGTTGAGGTGTTTGAACAACAAGGAGACGATGTAAAGTCTTATAATGCTTACAATATGTTTATATGTGAGTCTTGCTGCACCATTTTATACTTGAGTTTGCTTCAAATAACCTTGCTAGCCTAAACCTTGTATAGAGAGGGAATACTTCTCATGCATCCAAATACTTGAGCCAATATTCATGCCATTTGTGTCCACCATACCTACCTACTACATGGTATTTCTCCGCCATTCCAAAGTAAATTGCTTGAGTGCTACCTTTAAACCATTCAAAACTTATCACCTCTGATTTGTGTCAATGTTTAATAGCTCATGAGGAAGTATGTGGTGTTTATCTTTCAATCTTGTTGGGCAACTTTCACCAATGGACTAGTGGCTTCATCCGCTTATCCAATAATTTTGCAAAAAGAGCTGGCAATGGGATTCCCAGTCCCAAATTAATTAACAAAAATAGACACTCCTCCATGGTATGTGATTGTTGGACGGCACCCAAAGGATTCGGTTAGCCATGGCTTGAGAAAGCAAAGGTGGGGAGGAGTGTCATCATAATAAAACTAAAATAAAAAGGCACTCCTTCATGGTATGAGATTGTTGGCAGGCACCCGAGGATTCGGTTAGCCATGGTTTGTGAAAGAAAGGTTGGAAGGAGTGCCACCCAAAAATAAAATAAAATGGGAGCCGCTCTTTGAAGGTTTGTCTGGCAAGGGGGTTAGAGTGCCCATTACCATTCGTTGACAACAACAAACACCTCTCAAAACTTTACTTTTATGCTCTCTATATGTTTTCAAAATCAAAGCTCTAGCACAAATATAGCAATCGATGCTTTCCTCTTTTGAAGGGCCATTCTTTTACTTTATTGTTGAGTCAGTTTACCTATTCTTTCTATCTTAGAAGCAAACACTTGTGTAAATTGTGTGCATTGATTCTTACATGTTTACCTATTGCACTTGTTATATTACTTTGTGTTGACAATTATCCATGAGATATACATGTTAAAGTTGAAAGCAACCGCTGAAACTTATATCTTCCTTTGTGTTGTTTCAAAGCTTTCTACTAAGAATTTATTGCTTATGAGTTAACTCTTATGCAAGACTTATTGATGCTTGTCTTGAAAGTATTATTCATGAAAAGTCTTTGTTATATGATTCATTTGTTTACTCATTATCTTCATCATTGCTTCGAATCTCTGCATTCATCTCATGTGCTTTACAATAGTATGATCAAGGTTATGATGGCATGTCACTTCAGAAATTATCTTTGTTATCGTTTTACCTGCTCGGGACGAGCAGAACTAAGCTTGGGGATGCTGATACGTCTCCAACGTATCGATAATTTCTTATGTTCCATGCTACTTTATTGATGATACCTACATGTTTTATGCATATTATATGTCGTATTTACGCATTTTCTGGAACTAACCTATTAACAAGATGCCGAAAGGCCAGTTGCTGTTTTCTGCTGTTTTTGGTTTCAGAAATCCTAGTAAAGAAATATTTTCGGAATCGGACGAAATCAAGACCGAAGACCTTATAATTCCCGGAAGCTTCCAGAGCACCGGAGAAGGACGAGAGGGGAGCAGGGGGGCCCCACACGCCACCGGCGCGGCCCGGGGGCCCCCGTGGTGTGGGCACCCCGTGGCCCCTCCGACTCTCTCTTCGCCTATTTAGTCGTCCCTGACCTAAAAACACCGATACGAGAGACGAAACCAAGAAAACCTTCCAGAGCCGCCGCCATCACGAAATCAAGATTCGGGGACAAGTCTCTGTTACGGCACCCTGCCGGACGGGGGCCCCCGGAGTCATCTCCACCGCCGTCTCCACCGCCATCTTCACCGCCATCGCTGTCTCCATGATGAGGAGGGAGTAATTCACCCCTGGGGCTAAGGGCTGTACCGGTAGCTATGTGGTTAATCTCTCTCCTATGTACTTCAATACAATGATCTCATGAGCTGCTTTACATGATTGAGATCCATATGATGAGCTTTGTATCGCTACTAGTTGTGTGCTACTCATGTGATGTTATTAAAGTAGTCTATTCCTCCTGCATGGTGTAAAGGTGATTAGTGTGTGCACCGTGTGGTTCTTGTCGTAGGCTATGATCATGATCTCTTGTAGATTGTGGAGTTAATTATCATTATGATAGTATTGATGTGATCTATTCCTCCTTCATAGTGTAATGTGGACAGTGTGTGCACTATGTTAGTTCTTGGTTTATCTTGCAAAGATCTATTATGCTCTAAGGTTACTTAAACATGAATATCGAATGTTGTGGAGCTTGTTAACTCCGGCATTGAGGGTTCGTGTAATCCTACGCAACGAATGATGTTCATTATCAAACAAGAGTGTATGTAGCACATATGAGAAGAAGTATTTATTATGCGATCAATGTTGAGAGTGTCCACTAGTGAAAGTATGATCCCTAGGCCTTGTTTCCAATACTGCAAACACCGCTTATTTACTGTTCTACTGCATGTTTACTTGCTGCCATATTTTATTCAGATTGCTATTACCACTCATATACATCCATACTACTTGTGTTTCACTATCTCTTCGCCGAACTAGTGCACCTATACATCTGACAAGTGTATTAGGTGTGTTGGGGACACAAGAGACTTCTTGCTTTGTGGTTGCAGGGTTGCTTGAGAGGGATATCTTTGACCTCTTCCTCCCTGAGTTCGATAAACCTTGGGTAATCCACTTAAGGGAAACTTGCTGCTGTTCTACAAACCTCTGCTCTTGGAGGCCCAACACTGTCTACAAGAATAGAAGCACCCGTAGACATCAGATAGCGTGGCTACGGTGGTGGAGATGAGAGGATAGCACCGTGGCGGTGGATGGCACCTGGTGGTGGTAGGCAACTACCCTCATTTACGGCGGCGTAGGCGACTGGACGCCGCGTGGCCAGCCGCTGCCTCGTGGCCGCCTCGGTTTCCACGCGGGAGACCATTAAACGCCGACGACCAACCTTCCCGCGTCGTTTCCAACGCGAACCGTTGCGTCCTCTCGCTGCCAAGGCGGCCCCACCCGTGAAAACCGACGTGCCAAGAGGCGCCGGCGCGCCCGATTCGCGCCCTTCGGGAAGCGACCGACACGAGGTTGCCGGCGCTTCTATTGGGCTCGAAAAAGCGCGCCGGTGCAAGCCCAGTTTTGATGCTGGCCTACAAAATTCTATCGGTACCCTATCGGAGACGCCGGTGGAGATGCTTCAACTGCACGGGGGAGCTTTGGTCTTGCTCGCTGTATGCCTTGGGTTTCATCAAGGATGCTTGTTGCCAGATATGGAAAAAGGGGTGAGGGCCTCGTGACCTAGGATTGTAGGGAATCCACTCAGGTTGTGCCTTCTTGTGTACAGGTACATCTAGTCTCTGCATCATCTACAGTACCATGGCCTAAAAAATAATCAAGTAAGAGCATCTTCAGCCGCGTCTCCCAAAGCGTTTCCAAACGGCGCTGGATCGAGCGTTTCGGGGACATGTTTCTTCGTGTCACGTTTGGAGGACGTCGCTCCCAAGCCGCGTCCCCCAAACGTGCCCTCAAAACTTTAAAATAACGTTGTATTTTTATTTTAATAGATAGAAAAAATTTGTAGGTACGGTGAAGAAATAACGATGTACTAATTTTCAAGCGGTGCAACATAAACAAATAACATATAAACACTTCAAAAAATATATATATAATTACACATAAAAACTTCGAAAATATGAACTAATTTTTAAACTACTTCTTCTTTGATGGCTCTGCCTCGTTGTTCTCACGGTGGCGCTTCCTGCTCGTCACCTCTTTCGAAGAGGCGGTGTCGGCGCTCGGAGGAACGTGTCGTCGCCGGTGCTCGCCGGCTGCGCCTTCGCCTTCGCTTTCGCCTCCTGATGAGGTCTAAGACCCCGTGTGTGGCCCGATCTCGCGAATGACCCAAGAATCAAGGGGGAAAGAGAGGGAGAAGCGGAAGAACACGAAGAACGCGAAGAACTCACGCACACCAACCCGATACAATCGATGCTTACCCTCGTGGCTCGATGGACCACGCCAATAGAATCCACCCGGAAGAGACTCGAGGTAGAATTCCGAGAGGAGAGACCGGTGGGGAGGATGAATCAAGGAGTGGGAGAGAGAGTGGGTACACTAGAATCTCACACATCCAAATCCATACATCCACAAGGGTGGCCTTGATACAAAGGGGATGAAACCCTAGGGAGACAAAGCTCAAAGTTATGTTTAAGCCTAAATCTTGTCTAACCAGCTATGGGGGCGAGCTGGGGTCTTATATAGGCATACAAGGCAACATGGGTCGAAAAGGTACAAGTTGGTGGGCCAAACCCGACGGATCCGGTCAAGGGGCCGGTCTGACCGGGCCTGGGGCCGGCCGGTCCGGTCGTGGGGCCGGTTGACCGGTGCGTAACCGGAAATGTCGCAGATCTCCGTCCGGTTGGCTGCCGGTACGAGGCCTGGGTGCGCCCGGTCTGTGGCCCGGTCTGACCGGCCTCTGCGCCGGCCTGTCCGGTCTGTGGCCCGGTCTGACCGGCCTCTGGGCTGGCCGGCCTGTTCCTCCCTCCTCTTCTTCCTCTTCCTTCTCCTCTTCTTCCCTTCTTCTTCTTCCTTCTTCCATGCACCATGGGGGTTCCTTCTCTCTTGGTCCTTGTCGACGTCGGCACCTATAGACATCATGATGATAGGCATGAGGTAGCATGCCATTCAAGTTGGTGTTGAGATCGACCATAGAGAGGAAGGAGTTCACCTTGACGTATATGGCGGGGTTTTGTGTTGTTGGTCCACTTGGGGGACTCCTTGGCCATGGTGTAGCGTCGACGATAGGCGGGGATGCACTTGTCGGTCTTGAAGCGGAGGTGTCCAAAAGCCACCCCGCATCATCTCCCCCCCCTTGGGGAAGAGTCGTCCTCGACTCTTGCTCCTCCTCACCGATGAGGTAGACGGGAAGGACTTGTATAGGTGCCCTTGTGTCCTTAGGGATGCTCGTCGTAGTGCAGGCGTCTTTGTTGTAGTCCATAACGGGTCTCCCATGTAGTGGTGGAGGGGCCAAGTCTCGGTCGAAGAAGAACAAGGGGAAAAACAACTTGCAAAAGGAAAGCTTGTGGATGCCAACTTGGTGACCGGCGAACAAGAGGCTCTCAATCAAAAACGAAGCATCAAGTCGTTTCTCCAAGAGGCATGTGGCAAAAATGGTAATCGAAAGAGTGTCGATGTATCCAAAATTTGGTGGGGCAAAAGTTTGTGCATGTAAGAGTTTGGTTTGTAAAGTGTCAAAAATGTTGTGTGTAGCATTGTCCCACACAAATGGAACAATCAAAAGGCAAGTATCGGCGGCAAAATTTGGGGCAAAATTGTTATGTGCAATGGCAAAGCTATGGAGACTTCTAGCTTGGGAAAGTATGGTTGGCGTGAGCCGAGTATGGGTATCCTCAAGTGTCAAAGAATCCATTGCAATTGCCAAAGATGAAATGAGAAATCCAAAGGAGAGCAACTTTTGGTGTGACATGTGGCACAAGGTGCATAATGTGTCTCTCACATGTATGACATGATCCTTGAGATTCTCGGAGTGTATGATGATATCATCAATACATACAACAACCATTGTGCCAACAAGATGTTTCAAGATATGTTGCGTAAGAAGCAAAAGAGGTGACGAGGAATTGGACCAAACCGGAAGCTCGACAAGAAGCGTCGGAAACACATGAGGGTGAAGGCTTGTGGGAACATACCCTTTGGTGTGAGTCCCGTGGGTTAGGTCCTTGATGGGGTAGCTCTCAATTGCGCGTTTCGTGAGCTCATGCTCCGTAGCGGTGGAAGTGGTCGTCCGTGTACCTACACATGGAAGAAACAAGACAAAAAGCGTGTGTGCATGGTAGATGAATACATCATCCATCATGATGTTCCATGTCTTGTGCACATCACCATTAGTGTCAAGCAAGATAGTATGAAATGCATGGCGATGGTGCATATGGCAAGAAGGTGCATTCATGGCATGTGGTAACTCATGATCATCAAAAATTGAGAAGGCTATGGGGGCCATCTCGTGAACAATAAAATAAGCATTCTTGCATTCCAAGCATAAGAAAGAGCAATTGTTCACAATCTTGGATGCAAGGATCATGGAGTGGTGTAAACATTTGGGGCAAAGCATGTGAAAGCTAATGTCATCATTGTTGTCGACAACCCTATGTAAAGAGCAAGTGTTCATCAAGGGTGTCACAACACAAGCATGAGCATAATCATTATCATTGCAAGCAAGCGGAGCAAATATGAAACTTTCATAGCATGGCATGTTCATGGTATCACAATCAATCAACTCCACATGATCAACAATGTTAGCAAGCAAAGCATCACATGGGAATATGAAAGAATCAAGTGACGTAGCAAATGTATCATCAAGATCATGCATGCGCTCATAAGTCATCATGTCCACTAGTGGGATCATGGCATCATCAACACCTATGTTGTTACCTTTGAAGGCCGACTCATGTGAAGTAGGTGTTGTGGAAGTAGGAGGATCCATGTGGTCGACATGTCCATCGCGGAGCAAGCATGGTGAGATATCATCATCTTCATGCACCATGTACATCGTCTCCATGAGCGGGAACTCGTCCTCCGTGGAACCTAGTGCAACATAAGAAGACACAAACGAGGGAGAGGTTAATGTGTTAGCAAATGCGATGTCCTCCATGGACCTATCATCTACCTCTCTCAACTCACTTTGTGTATCACTCATGTCCTCCAAATGGAAGCACTCAAACTCACATATGGGGTGGAAGTCACTCAACTCACTATCACTCTCGCTCAAGTGGGCTAAGTGGCTCTCATGCTCACATGGGATTGGTACCAACTCATCGATCAAGCATGTAGGAGTAGGTTCGACTTGCTCATCTCCATGCGCCTCCTTGGTTGAAGGGAACTTCCCATGCTCAACCATCTCAACTCCATGCGCCTCCGTAGGTGAAGGGAGAATCCCATGCTCACCATGCTCAACTCCATCGCCTCCTAAGTCGTCCTCAAGTGGTGGCATCTTGGAGACTTGTGCATTGAGCTCGTCGAAGTAGAGCTTCTTGGCGCTTGGCGTTGTGCATTGCCATGCCACGTGACCCTTGGCCTTGCACACCTCACATAGGAGATTGGGACATTCCCGTGGAAGGTGGCCTTGTTGCTTGCACTTGTAGCATCGGAGTCCATAGGCATATGACGAGGTAGGGGCCATTGTGGTGGTGGCGCAAGAGGTAGAAGTCGCCTTATGAGGAAGGTCTTCATGTCGAGGCTCTCGTCTTCTTGCCTCATCACCATGTCTTGAGTGGTGTCGTCGAAGATCATGTGTGGAAGGATGTCGATGTAGACCATGAGGTGGTGGTGGTCGACGACGATCATGAGATGGTGTGAGTCGATGACGGTCCTTGCCTTGCCTAGGTGATGGCTCATGTTGGGGGCGCTCTTGATGCTCCATATGATGTCCGTGATGTCGATGATCTTGTGCATAGGCACTCTCATGATGGCGCCTTGTGGAGCTCGGAGAAGTGTGTCGATGCCGAATATGTTGGGGACGCTCTTGATGATCCACATGATGATGCCATCGTGGAGGTCCTCGATCTTCATATGTAGCTCCATTGGCCAAGTAGGGGTATGTGGGAGCATCGGCGGTATGCATGGTGGGGTCGATGTCGTCCTCGTCGTGGTGCTCCACCATGTCGTCCATGCTTGTTGAGCAAGTGTCGATGTAGAGCTCGTCGATGTCGTCCATGTTGGCGATGCTCGCGGAGCCATAGTCGGTGTAGAGCTCCTCGATGTCGGTCATGTTGGCGATGCTCGCGGAGCCATAGTCGGTGTAGAGCTCCACATGTTCCTCCACATCCGCGGTGCTTGAAGAGGTATCCTCCTCGAAGTGCTCCGTGTACTCCTCCGTATCTTCTTCGTCGCTATACATGTTAGCAAGACAATATCTATATGGTGTATGTTAGTGGAAGAACACTACCTCGCAATCTTACCGTGGTATGACAAGATTGGGGTGATCCAACAAACCGAGAGTTAGAACAATTGTATCGGGCACTCACACAAAGACACACGCAAAAGCTAGCAAATATGGTGTTAGGTGAGTGTGGTGGAAAGCCAAAAGATGAAATCCGAAATCAAGTTTGTTGTTAAGGGTGGGTGAAGTCCAAAAACTCAAATGTCAAAGCGATGATCACTATAAACACGGAAAAGATGTGGAACTCACACACGGGATAAGCGGGGTTAGTGCGACCAAGGAATGAGCGGAAAAGTGTATGAAGCCCGAAAGCAAGGTTGCTCGGTGTCACACTAACACAAGGAGAGGCAAAGCTTTGGTTGCAACATGAGAGACAACAAGATTCACACGCGGCCTCTCTTCTCTTTTCTCTCTTTTGCTTAAAAGCTTTTTCCTCTTTTTGTATTTGGTGGCACTTACACTCTTTGTGTATATGTATGTATGATGGCACTCGCACACTTTTGCTCTATGGTGCACTTGCACTCTTTTTGTGTTTTGGCGGCTTTTTCTCGCACTATGTTAGCGTTAGCTCGCTTTTGCTATCTTGCCACACGAGTTTTGCTTAGAAGCTTGACTCCACACTACACACACACCTCACAATCGGGGCCACGTGCAATGTCTCGCAACACTAGATAAGCAATGCTCGATAGGATAGATCGCAAAAGAAGAGGGGTTACAAGGTGTAATGCAAGTTATACCTAAGATGTTAGGCGGTGATGAACACACAACTTGCGATGATGGCGGTGATGTCAAGAGTACGGTTGCAAGTCCGGGGTGCCGAGGATGTCGTCGCTTGCTTCGGAGCTGCGGGTTAGTTTCACAAACAAGGCACTCAAACCGGAACAAGCAAACACAAGTTAGCGGATAAGATGGGTCAAAGTAGCTCGGCGGTGGTGGCGGTGGTATGCCGGTGGTGGGTGGTGTCGATGCTCTTGCGGATGCGGTGGTGGTGGTGGGGCCGCGGCGGTGTTTACCCGTGGGATGGAGGGTGGCGGTGCTTGCCGGCGATGGGGAGGAGTGGCGGTGGTCGGCGGTGGTGGTGGCTGTGTGGCGGCGCCCGGTCTGGGGCCCGGTTGACCGGCTCCTGGACCGGCCTGCCCGGTTGGCGGCCGGTTGACCGGGTTCTGGGCCGGCCTGCACGTGTTCTTGAGCCAAATCGGCCAAATCGACCCAAATCGAAGGAAAACGATGGAATTGGGGGCTAGAAAGTGGGGGAAATAGTAGATCAAGCACCTCAACACCAAATCCATGGACCAAAACCACTCAAAACGCAACCAAATCGCAGATCCATCCAAAGGCAAATTAGGGCTATTTTTTGGGGATTTTTGGGGAAAATTTTTAGAGACGAAATTGGGTGGGTGGGGGGTCAAATTCGCGGAAACCAAAGGCTGCTGATACCATATGATGAGGTCTAAGACCCCGTGTGTGGCCCGATCTCGCGAATGACCCAAGAATCAAAGGGGGAAAGAGAGGGAGAGGCGGAAGAACACGAAGAACGCGAAGAACACACGAAGAACTCACGCACACCAACCCGATACAATCGATGCTTACCCTCGTGGCTCGATGGACCACGCCAATAGAATCCACCCGGAAGAGACTCGAGGTAGAATTCCGAGAGGAGAGACCGGTGGGGAGGATGAATCAAGGAGTGGGAGAGAGAGTGGGTACACTAGAATCTCACACATCCAAATCCATACATCCACAAGGGTGGCCTTGATACAAAGGGGATGAAACCCTAGGGAGACAAAGCTCAAAGTTATGTTTAAGCCTAAATCTTGTCTAACCAGCTATGGGGGCGAGCTGGGGTCTTATATAGGCATACAAGGCAACATGGGTCGAAAAGGTACAAGTTGGTGGGCCAAACCCGACGGATCCGGTCCTGGGGCCGGTCTGACCGGGCCTGGGGCCGGCGGGTCCGGTCGTGGGTCCGGTCGACCGGTCGCCAACCGGAAATGTCGCAGATCTCCGTCCGGTTGGCTTCCGGTACGACCTGGGTGCGCCCGGTCTGTGGCCCGGTCTGACCGGCCTCTGCGCCGGCCTGTCCGGTCTGTGGCCCGGTCTGACCGGCCTCTGGGCTGGCCGGCCTGTTCCTCCCTCCTCTTCTTCCTCTTCCTTCTCCTCTTCTTCCCTTCTTCTTCTTCCTTCTTCCATGCACCATGGGGGTTCCTTCTCTCTTGGTCCTTGTCGACGTCGGCACCTATAGACATCATGATGATAGGCATGAGGTAGCATGCCATTCAAGTTGGTGTTGAGATCGACCATAGAGAGGAAGGAGTTCACCTTGACGTATATGGCGGGGTTTTGTGTTGTTGGTCCACTTGGGGGACTCCTTGGCCATGGTGTAGCGTCGACGATAGGCGGGGATGCACTTGTCGGTCTTGAAGCGGAGGTGTCCAAAAGCCACCCCGCATCATCTCCCCCCCCCTTGGGGAAGAGTCGTCCTCGACTCTTGCTCCTCCTCCCGCCTTCCTCCCTCTCAAAGAGATTGTCATCAATCCCACCAATGGCGGAGATTGAAAGTGCATGGATCCCCCATGTGTGGTTTTGGTAATTAATGACAATCCCTATGGACTAATGTTTGCATTGAGTTATATTTGTAGGAGTTGTCCATAGGCAATGCTTGAACCATATGTTGGCTTCAAGATTGCAATAAGAAGCAAATGAAGAAGATCAAGTGTCAAGTATGTCTTGAAGATGAAGATGAAGTGAGCCCTCAAGTTTAACTTCAAGACATCAACGATGAAGAATGAAGAAATGAAGTGCAAGTTCAAGACGAGCCATCTCGAAGAGATCATTTGCTTGAATCTTGCCATCCATATGGTGATCATGGATATGTGAAGATGCGCCGAAGAAGAAGCTCTCCCATAGTGGAGTATAGGGGAGCAATTCGCATGACTTCATCAAGCAAGCACAATCAAGAAAGGCGTTCCATCTTGTTGCGGTCAAGATCGTCATCATCAAGCTCAAGTGGAATGCGCAAGGTTAAGGTTTGCTCTTGATAGGGTTTCTTTCTCACCGGTCTCATGGTGTAGTTGGAGACCGGTTTATAGTTTAGTTGCCGTACTATCAAGAGGGCTCTCGAGTGAGTAACTCGATCGTATCCTTCGGAGAGCTCAAACCTTTGCATCCTTG
Organism: Lolium multiflorum; assembly: GCA_030979885.1. Classification (NCBI taxonomy): domain Eukaryota; kingdom Viridiplantae; phylum Streptophyta; class Magnoliopsida; order Poales; family Poaceae; genus Lolium; species Lolium multiflorum. Next base: position 51,905,328 of record CM061752.1, on the reverse strand, counting down.
CATCATCTTTCTTGGTTGTTATTTGGATCTTATCCATGTGATGTTTTAGAGCTTGTGCTTATTCTCATGACAAGCTCTAGTTCATCGAGAATGGTTTTTGCACGGGCAACTTGTTGCATTTTCGAGATTGGAGGTTTTACCGGTATGTCTTTTTTAGATAGGTCAAACCTTTCATCATTTGTTTCTATCCTCCCTTGTTGTACTATGATGGTTTCCTGCATGATCTTGTAGAGCTTGTTCCTAGCTTCAAAACAAGCCCAAGATCATCAAAATCGGAGTCCGGATGCTAAAGTTATGCCCGTTTTAGTTTTGGTGTTTCAGATAATCCGGCCCGAAGGACAAAACTGGGACAATATCCGGCCAAATATCCGGCCCGAGCCAGGGGCGATTTCGGGGGGCGGATAATCCGGCCCGGGGGCGGATTTTCCGGCCTGGGAGGTCCCAAACGGTCATATTTCGTTGGGAGGGGGTATATAAGACCCCCTTCTTCCTCCTTGGGCTGGTTGGTTCACTCTCTCTCTCTCCCCTCCATTGTTGTCCTTCAAAGCTTGCCCTAGTTCTTGATTCCTCCCATGATTCTTGCATATTCTTGAGGGAAAAGAGAGAGGAGATCTAGATCCACACTTTGACCTAACCATATCATCTCTTTGTGAGTGAATCTTTGGGATCTAGATCTTGGAGAATTTTGTGTTCTCCTCTTTGTTCTTCCTCTCTTATTCCCCCAATAGCTTTTGTAGCTTTGTTGGAATTTGAGAGAGAAGGACTTGAGCATCTTTGTGGTGTTCTTGCCATTGCATTTGGTGCATCGGTTTGACTTCTCCGCGGTGATACGTGGAGGTGAAAGTTCGTGAGATATTCACTTCGGGAGCTTGTTCCCGGAGCTTGTTCCTCTTGGGTCTTTGGACCCTAGACGGCTTAGTGGTCTTTGTGGTGTTCTTGGGGACTCCAATTAAGTTGTGGAGATTCTTCAAGGGCAAGGCCTTTGTGGCAATTTATTGGGAGCCTCCAATTAAGTTGTGGAGATAGCCCCAAGCTTTGTGCGGGTTCGGTGACCTTCCTAAGGTTCCATAGTGGATCGAGGACATCCCTTTTGGTGGGAATTCTCGAGGAGAATACGGTGGCCCTCGTGCATTTGGAGTGACTTGTCCTCCACACCGCTCCAACGGAGAGTAGCACTCGCAAGAGTGTGAACTTCGGGATACATCGTTGTCTCCGCGTCACTTCGGTTATTCCTATACCCGAGCTCTTTACTTATGCACTTTACTTTGTGATAGCCATCGTGCTTGAAGTTATATATCTTGCTATCACCTAGTTGCTTATATTGCTTAGCATAAGTTGTTGGTGCACATAGGTGAACCATAGTATATAGGCTTTGGGCTTGACAAAGTAAACGCTAGTTTTATTCCGCATTTGTTAAGCCCATCTCGTAAAAGTTTTAAACCGCCTATTCACCCCCCCTCTAGGCGACATCCGTGTCCTTTCAATTGGTATCAGAGCAAGGTCTCTCATTCTTAGGCTTCACCGCCTTGAGAGTAAAGATGTCGGCTAGAGGATTAGTGCACGATAACACTCTTATATTAGATGGCACAAATTATGATGTTTGGAAAATTTGCATGCTTAGTCATTTTCGGGACATTGACCCTCATATGGAGAAAATTGTAGATATAGGTTTTTCTCCTCCTATGGATTCACAAAATCTATCTTTAGAGGATGAGAAAAATTTATATCTCAATTCTCAAGCTTCTAATGTTCTTATGAATGCTTTGAGAGATGTAGGTCTTTTTCCATACTTGCCTTTTTGGAGCGCTCATGAGTTATGGACAAAGATTCAAGATAAATATGATGTGTCCAATATTATTAAGGATGATTGCATTGCTTCCACTTCCGGCCGTGATGAGTTCTCATCTTCATCCACTTCACCAATGTGTGGCAAGACACAAGGTAATGATATGGTGAGTGGTGATGGAAATTGCAATGTTGGTATTGAGCTTACTATTGATGATCCTTCATCTATATCTCATTGCAATGGTTCATCTTTGGACTTAAACACATCTAGCACTAGAAATGATCTACATGCTTGTGTTGATAGTCCTTGCATATCATGTGTAAGTTGCTTGAATAAATCTCATGATGATATGCTTGCTTTGTCTTGTGGCCATGATAAAAATGCTTCTATTTCCTCTAGTTGTTGTGTGACTAACAATGTAGAGGAAACCAAAGATTCTATTGGTCAAGACAAGATCTTGAAAGGAGCCTCAAGTAACTCCTCATCTTTATCTCACGGTTCTCATATATGCCTTATGGCCAAGGGTTCCACGGTACCTCCTACCATGGAACCTAATATTTCTCGTGGTGATAAGGATGAGGATGAATATGAAGAAGAGGATTGGGTTGTCTCTCTACGCGATAAGGGTAAGAGTGTATTCAAGGTTCTTTGCAAAGATAAAATTGCTAGCTCTCACTTCTTTGAAATCTTGACTACCGCTATTGAGAGCCAAAAACTTATTTGGATGCGTGAGAACACCATTGATAAAATGGGTGCTCTTGAACGAGAGTATGCCAATGATGCAGCATCCCTAAAGAATGATCTTTTTTTAGGGTAAAACAGTGGGAATGCCCACTGCAATTTTTATTAATAATAATAAAATAAAACAGTACAAACTTTACAAAGCATTACAAAAGAGAGTGAGCAACTCTCCAAAAGAAATTAAGTTCAGTTTGGATCCAATCTTTGAGAACCGTTACATGCATTCTCTTCATTATGTGTACTAATAGTTTTAGTTCTTGAATGTGGACCGCTTTCCAACTATTGAAGACAACATTTTGATCCTTGAAAACTTTGTTATTTTTGATAATCCAAATGCCCCAAGCTGCCGGCATAATAATCTCCAGTGCAAAAGGTAAATTGATACTTGTTATCATTTCTTCAAAAGCCTCTATAACAAATAATCTTCCATTTCGCTGAGGGCATACAAAGTTCCAACATTGATCTGCAAAAGGGCATGCCCAGAAAAGGTGGACAAGAGTTTCTTCTTCATCGCCATTACTGACCGCACACTGATAAGATTGCAACTGCAAGTTCTTTCTTCTTAGAAGATTTCTTGTGTTTAATCTGTCATGAAGCAGTAGCCAAAAGAAGAAATTATGTTTTGCTTGACAAGATGACTTCCAAATGAAAGAAAATATCTTTGGTGCTGGTGAGTAGCCAATCATTGCCTTGTATGCTTTTTTAGAGGAAAATTATTCAGTGCCCCAAATATATGTCCAATTATCCTTATTGCCTTCTTGCACTGTTATGAGAGTATTTTGGCATAATAATTCCAGAGACTGAAACTCTTCATATGCTTGCTGAGAAAGAGGAAGGTGAAACATATCCTCCAAGTACTTTGTGTGAATTACCTTTTCCACAGTCCAGTCTGTATATTTAGCAAAAGATATGAGGTGTGGGAATTTTTTATGTAGACAATTATTCTTCCAAAGATCAGTCCAGAAATTCACAGAGCTCCCATCACCAATGTTACATCTTGCCATAGATTTGTAAATGTCTAATAATTTTAGATGAGATCTCCACCAGAAGGACCCATCCAAATTAACAGTGGGAAGATTGCCATTTGAGTAATAAGACTCTCTGACTAGATGCACCCAAGGAATGTCAAGATTGTTGAAGTATTTATGAAGATTCTTTAACATGAGGGCCTTATTTTGTATTTCTAAATTGAGGACTCCCAAACAACCTTGATCTTTGGGCCTGCATATCTTTTTCCATGCAACAAGGGCAGTGCCATTGGCCTGTACATCAGCATTTTTCTTCCTCCATAGACAGTGTCTCATGTATTTCACTACTTGCTCCTTAATGGCAACTGGTACATCAAAGCAGCACATGAAGAATATTGGCATGAAAGCTAGAACAGATTTAACCAGCTGTAACTTGCCCCCATAGTTTAAGAAGTCAGCAATCCCACCTGACCTTGATTGTGTTCTTTGCACAATTGGCAAGAAATGTTCCATGGAAGGTTTGATAATACAAAGAGGTAACCCAAGATATGTAAATGGTAAAGAGCCTTTCTGACAGTTCATTGTTGCATAGAAATGGTTGAGCCTCTCCTCACTCAAATTTATGGGAATCATATTTGATTTATTGTAATTCACTTTCAACCCAGTGGAGTCAACAAAAGTTTGAAGCAGAGCTTTGATGGCGTGTAACTCACACGTTCGTTGGGAACCCCAAGAGGAAGGTATGATGCGCACAGTAGCAAGTTTTCCCTCAGAAAGAAACCAAGGTTTAATCGAACCAGTAGGAGCCAAGAAGCACGTTGAAGGTTGATGGTCGCGAAATGTGATGCGGCGCAACACCAGGGATTCCGGCGCCAACGCGGAACCTGCACAACACAACCCAAGTACTTTGTCCCAACGAAACAGTGAGGTTGTCAATCTCACCGGCTTGCTGTAACAAAGGATTAAGCGTATCGAGTGGAAGATGTTTGCAAGAAAATAGTAAAACACAATTGCAGTAGATTGTATGCTATGTAAAGAATAGGACCGGGGTCCACAGTTCACTAGAGGTGTCTCTCCCATAAGATAAAAGCATGTTGGGTGAACAAATTACAGTCGGGCAATTGACAAATAGAGAAAGGCATAACAATGCATATACATGATATGATAAATATAGTGAGATTTAATTGGGCATTACGACAAAGTACATAGACCGCCATCCAACTGCATCTATGCCTAAAAAGTCCACCTTCAGGTTATCATCCGAACCCCATTCAGTATTAAGTTGCTAAGCAACAGACAATTGCATTAAGTATGGTGCGTAATGTAATCGACAACTACATCCTTAGACATAGAATCAATGTTTTATCCCTAGTGGCAACAGCACATCCACAACCTTAGAACTTTCTGTCACTGTCCCAGATTTAATGGAGGCATGAACCCACTATCGAGCATAAATACTCCCTCTTGGAGTTAAGAGTAAAAACTTGGCCAGAGCCTCTACTAGTAACGGAGAGCATGCAAGATCATAAACAACACATAAACAATAGATTGATAATCACCATAATCATAGTACTCTCTATCCATCGGATCCCGACAAACACAACATATAGAATTACATATAGATGATCTTGATCATGTTAGGCAGCTCACAAGATCCAACAATGAAGCACAACAAGGAGAAGACGACCATCTAGCTACTGCTATGGACCCATGGTCCAGGGGTGAACTACTCACTCATCACTCCGGAGGCGACCATGGTGGTGTAGAGTCCTCCGGGAGATGAATCCCCTCTCCGGCAGTGCCGGAGGCGATCTCCTGAATCCCCCGAGATGGAATTCGCGGCGGCGGCGTCTCGGAAGGTTTTCCGTATCGTGGCTCTCGTGCTGGGGTTTCGCGACGGAGGCTTTAAGTAGGCGAAAAAACGCGAGGGGCCACACGAGGTGCCCGGGCAGGCCGGCGGCCAGGGCTGGGCCGCCGCCCTATCCCCTGGCTGCCTCGTGGCCCCACTTGATCTCTTCGGTCTTCTAGAAGCTTCGTGCAAAATAGGACCCTGGGCGAAAGTTTCGTCCAATTCCGAGAATATTTCCTTACTAGGATTTCTGAAACCAAAAACAGCAGAAAACAGCAACTGGCTCTTCGGCATCTTGTTAATAGGTTAGTTCTAGAAAATGCATAAATATGACATATAATGTGCATAAAACATGTAGGTATCATCAATAAAGTAGCATGGAACATAAGAAATTATCGATACGTCGGGAGACGTATCAGCATCCCCAAGCTTAGTTCTGCTCGTCCCGAGCAGGTAAAACGATAACAAAGATAATTTCTGAAGTGACATGCCATCATAATCTTGATCATACTATTTGTAAACATATGTAATGAATGCAGCGATCAAAGCAAAGGTAATGACATGAGTAAACAAGTGAATCATATAGCAAAGACTTTTCATGAATAGTACTTCAAGACAAGCATCAATAAGTCTTGCATAAGAGTTAACTCATAAAGCAATAAATCAAAGTAAAGGTGTTGAAGCAACACAAAGGAAGATTAAGTTTCAGCGGTTGCTTTCAACTTATAACATGTATATCTCATGGATATTGTCAACATAAAGTAATATAACAAGTGCAATATGCAAGTATGTAGGAATCAATGCACAGTTCACACAAGTGTTTGCTTCTTAAGGTGGAAGGAGATAGGTAAACTGACTCAACAATAAAAGTAAAAGAAAGGTCCTTCAAAGAGGAAAGCATCGATTGCTATATTTGTGCTAGAGCTTTTATTTTGAAAACATGAAACAATTTTGTCAACGGTAGTAATAAAGCATATGAGTTATGTAAATTATATCTTACAAGTTGCAAGCCTCATGCATAGTATACTAATAGTGCCCGCACCTTGTCCTACTTAGCTTGGACTACCGGATCTTTGCATGCCATGTTTCAACCAAGTGTCACAAAGGGGTACCTCCATGCCGCCTGTACAAAGGTCTAAGGAGAATGCTCGCATTTTGGATTTCTCGCTTTTGATTATTCTCAACTTAGACATCCATACCGGGACAACATGGACAACAGATAATGGACTCCTCTTAAATGCATAAGCATGTAGCAATGATTATTATTCTCATATGAGATTGAGGATATATGTCCAAAACTGAAACTTCCACCATGATTCATGGCTTTAGTTAGCGGCCCAATGTTCTTCTCTAACAATTTTGCATGCTCCAACCACTAAAATGATAGATCCTTCAGACAAGACGGACATGCATAGCAACTCACATGATATTCAACAATAGTTGATGGCGTTCCCCAGAAGCATGGTTATCGCACAACAAGCAACTTAATAAAATATAAAGTGCATAAGTACATATTCAATACTACGATAGTTTTTAAGGCTATTTTGTCCCATGAGCTATATATTGCAAAGGTGAATGATGGAATTTTAAAGGTAGCACTCAAGCAATTTACTTTGGAATGGCGGAGAAATACCATGTAGTAGGTAGGTATGGTGGACACAAATGGCATAGTAGTTGGCTCAAGGATTTTGGATGCATGAGAAGTATTCCCTCTCGATACAAGGTCTAGGCTAGCAAGGTTATTTGAAGCAAACTCAAGGATGAACCGGTGCAGCAAAACTCACATAAAAGACATATTGTAAACATTATAAGACTCTACACCGTCTTCCTTGTTGTTCAAAACTCAATACTAGATATTATCTAGACCTTAGAGAGACCAAATATGCAAATCAAATTTTAGCAAGCTCTATGTATTTCTTCATTAATGGGTGCAAAGCATATGATGCAAGAGCTTAAACATGAGCACAACAATTGCCAAGTATCACATTATCCAAGACATTTTAGAATTACTACATGTAGCATTTTCCAATTCCAACCATATAACAATTTAACGAAGAAGAAACTTCGCCTTGAACATTATGAGTAAAGCCTAAGGACATATTTGTCCATATGCAACAGCGGAGCGTGTCTCTCTCCCACAAAGTGAATGCTAGGATCCATTTTATTCAAACAAGAACAAAAACAAAAACAAACCGACGCTCCAAGCAAAGAACACAAGATGTGATTGAATAAAAATATAGTTTCAGGGGAGGAACCTGATGATGTTGTCGATGAAGAAGGGGATGCCTTGGGCATCCCCAAGCTTAGACGCTTGAGTCTTCTTAAAATATGCAGGGGTGAACCACGGGGGCATCCCCAAGCTTAGAGCTTTCACTCCTCTTGATCATAGTATATCATTCTCCTCTCTTGACCCTTGAAAACTTCCTTCACACCAAACTTCAAGCAAACTCATTAGAGGGTTAGTGCACAATTAATAATTCACACATTCAGAGGTGACACAATCATTCTTTTCACTTCTGGACATTGCATAATGCTACTGGACATTAGTGGATCAAAGAAATAAATCCAATATAGCAAAAGAGGCAATGCGAAATAAAAGGCAGAATCTGTCAAAAACAGAACAGTCCGTAAAGACGAATTTAAAGCTGGCACCAGACTTGCTCAAATGGAAAAACTCAAAACTAATGAAAGTTGAGTACATATCTGAGGATCACGCTCGTAAATTGGCAGATTTTTTCGAATTTTCTACAGAGAACTGTGCCCAGATTCGTGACAGACAGCAATGCTGTTTCTGCGCAGCGATCCCAAATATAACATCAACTTTGACATAGAAACTTTACTTGGCCCAAAAACATGATAAGGAGAGGTTGCTACAGTATTAAACAACTTCCAAGACTCAACAAAACAAAAAATTGCTGTAGTAAAAACATGGGTTGTCTCCCATAAGCGCTTTTCTTTAACGCCTTTCAGCTAGGCGCAGAAAGTGCAAATCAAGTAACATCAAGAGTAGAAGCATCAACATCATAGCTTGTTCTAATAATAGAATCAAAAGGCAACTTCATTCTCTTTCTAGGGAAGTGTTACATACCTTTCTTGAGAGGAAATTGATATTTAATATTACCTTCCCTCATATCAATAACAGCACCAACGGTTCGAAGAAAAGGTCTTCCCAACACAATAGGACAAGATGCATTGCATTCGATATCCAAAACAACAAAATCAACGGGGACAAGGTTATTGTTAACCGTAATATGCACATTATCAATCCTCCCCAAAGGTTTCTTTTTAACATTATCGGCAAGATTAACATCCAAATAACAATTCTTCAATGGTGGCAAGTCAAGCATATCATAAATCTTTTTAGGCATAACAGAAATACTTGCACCAAGATCACATAAAGCATTACATTCAAAGTCATTGAATTTCATTTTAATGATGGGCTCCCAACCATCTTCTAACTTTCTAGGAATAGAAGTTTCAAGTTTTAGTTTCTCTTCTCTAGCTTTTATGAGAGCATTTGTAATATGTTTTGTAAAGGCTAAATTTATAGCACTAGCATTAGGACTTTTAGCAAGTTTTTGTAAGAACTTTATAACTTCAGAGATGTGGCAATCATCAAAATCTAAATCATTATGAGCTACAGCAATGGGATCATTGTTCCCAAGGTTGGAAAAAATTTCAGCAGTTTTATCACAAGCAGTTTCAGCAGTTTTAGCAATTTCAGTTTTGTACGCTTTGCACTAGGAGTAGAAACATTGCCAACACCAATTATTTTACCATTGATAGTAGGAGGTGCAGCAACATGTGAAGAATTAGCATTACTAGTGGTGGTAATAGTCCAAACTTTAGCTACATTATTCTCTTTAGCTAGTTTTTCATTTTCTTCTCTATCCCACCTAGCACGCAGTTCAGCCATTAATCTTATATTCTCATTAATTCTAACTTGGATGGCATTTGCTGTAGTAGTAATCTTATTATCAATATCATTATTAGGCATAACTTTCAATTTTAAAAGATTAACATCAGAGGCAAGCCTATCAACTCTAGAAGCAATAGTATCAATTTTATCAAGCTTTTCCTCAACAGATTTGTTAAAAGCAGTTTGTGTACTAATAAATTCTTTAAGCATGGCTTCAAGACCAGAGGGTACACTCCTATTATTGTTGTAAGAATTCCCATAAGAATTACCATAACCATTACCATTAGCAGAAGGATATGGCCTATAGTTATTACCAGAGTTGTTCCTATAAGCATTGTTGTTGAAATTATTATTTTTAATGAAATTCACATCAACATTTTCTTCTTGAGCAACCAATGAAGCTAAAGGAACATTATTTGGATCAACATTAGATCTACCATTCACAAGCATAGACATAATCACATCAATCTTATCATTCAAGGAAGAGGTTTCTTCAACAGAATTTACCTTCTTACCTTGTGGAGCTCTTTCCGTGTGCCACTCAGAGTAATTTATCATCATATCATCAAGAAGTTTTGTAGCCGCCCCCAATGTGATGGACATAAAGGTACCTCCAGCAGCTGAATCCAATAAATTCCGCGAAGAAAAATTTAGTCCTGCATAGAAGGTTTGGATGATCATCCAAGTAGTCAGTCCATGGGTTGGGCAATTCTTTACCAAAGTTTTCATTCTCTCCCATGCTTGAGCAACATGTTCAGTATCTAATTGCTTAAAATTCATTATGCTACTTCTCAAAGATATAATTTTAGCGGGAGGATAATATCTACCAATAAAAGCATCCTTACATTTAGTCCATGAATCAATACTATTCTTAGGCAAAGATAGCAACCAATCTTTAGCTCTTCCTCTTAATGAGAAAGGAAACACTTTCAATTTAATAATATCACCATCTACATCTTTATACTTTTGCATTTCACAAAGTTCAACAAAATTATTGAGATGGGCAGCAGCATCATCAGAACTAGCACCAGAAAATTGATCTCTCATGACAAGATTTAGTAAAGCAGGTTTAATTTCAAAGAATTCTGCTGTAGTAGCAGGTGGAGCAATAGGTGTGCATAGGAAATCATTATTATTTGCATTTGTGAAGTCACACAACTTAGTATTTTCAGGGGTATTCATTTTAGCAACGGTAAATAAAACAAACTAGATAAAATAAATGCAAGTAACTAATTTTTTTGTGTTTTTGATATAGAGAGCAAGACAATAAATAAAGTAAAACTAGCAACTAATTTTGTTTTTGTTTTGATTTAGGTGCAGCAAACAAAGTAGTAAATAAAATAAAGCAAGACAAAAACAAAGTAAAGAGATTGAGAAGTGGAGACTCCCCTTGCAGCGTGTCTTGATCTCCCCGGCAACGGCGCCAGAAAAAGAGCTTGATGGCGTGTAACTCACACGTTCGTTGGGAACCCCAAGAGGAAGGTATGATGCGCACAAGTTTTCCCTCAGAAAGAAACCAAGGTTTAATCGAACCAGTAGGAGCCAAGAAGCACGTTGAAGGTTGATGGTCGCGAAATGTGATGCGGCGCAACACCAGGGATTCCGGCGCCAACGCGGAACCTGCACAACACAACCCAAGTACTTTGTCCCAATGAAACAGTGAGGTTGTCAATCTCACCGGCTTGCTGTAACAAAGGATTAAGCGTATCGAGTGGAAGATGTTTGCAAGAAAATAGTAAAACACAATTGCAGTAGATTGTATGCTATGTAAAGAATAGGACCGGGGTCCACAGTTCACTAGAGGTGTCTCTCCCATAAGATAAAAGCATGTTGGGTGAACAAATTACAGTCGGGCAATTGACAAATAGAGAAAGGCATAACAATGCATATACATGATATGATAAATATAGTGAGATTTAATTGGGCATTACGACAAAGTACATAGACCGCCATCCAACTGCATCTATGCCTAAAAAGTCCACCTTCAGGTTATCATCCGAACCCCATTCAGTATTAAGTTGCTAAGCAACAGACAATTGCATTAAGTATGGTGCGTAATGTAATCGACAACTACATCCTTAGACATAGAATCAATGTTTTATCCCTAGTGGCAACAGCACATCCACAACCTTAGAACTTTCTGTCACTGTCCCAGATTTAATGGAGGCATGAACCCACTATCGAGCATAAATACTCCCTCTTGGAGTTAAGAGTAAAAACTTGGCCAGAGCCTCTACTAGTAACGGAGAGCATGCAAGATCATAAACAACACATAAACAATAGATTGATAATCACCATAATCATAGTACTCTCTATCCATCGGATCCCGACAAACACAACATATAGAATTACATATAGATGATCTTGATCATGTTAGGCAGCTCACAAGATCCAACAATGAAGCACAACAAGGAGAAGACGACCATCTAGCTACTGCTATGGACCCATGGTCCAGGGGTGAACTACTCACTCATCACTCCGGAGGCGACCATGGCGGTGTAGAGTCCTCCGGGAGATGAATCCCCTCTCCGGCAGGGTGCCGGAGGCGATCTCCTGAATCCCCGAGATGGGATTCGCGGCGGCGGCGTCTCTGGAAGGTTTTCCGTATCGTGGCTCTCGGTACTGGGGTTTCGCGACGGAGGCTTTAAGTAGGCGAAAGGGCAACGCGAGGGGCCACACGAGGTGCCCAGGGGGCAGGCCGGTGATGCGCGTAGATGTACACGTCCGTTGGGAACCCCAAGAGGAAGGTATGATGCGCACAGTGGCAAGTTTTCCCTCAGAAAGAAACCAAGGTTGATCGAACCAGGAGGAGCCAAGAAGCACGTTGAAGGTTGATGGTGGCGAAATGTGATGCGGCGCAACAACAGGGATTCCGGCGCCAATCTGCACAACAAAACCAAAGTACTTTGCCCCAACGAAACAGTGAGGTTGTCAATCTCACCGGCTTGCTGTAACAAAGGATTAAACATATCGAGTGGAAGATGTTTGCAAAGAAAACAGTAAGAGCAGTAGTAACGCAGTAAAACAGTAACAAGCAGCGATAGAAGTATTTAGGAACAAGGCCTAGGGATTAGACTTTCACTAGTGGACACTCTCAACATTGATCACATAACAGAATAGATAAATGCATACTCTACACTTTTGTTGGATGATGAACACATTGCGTAGGATTACACGAACCCTCAATGCCGGAGTTAACAAGCTCCACAATAATGCTCATATTCTAGTAACCTTTAGTGTAAGATAGATCAAAAGACTAAACCAAGTACTAGCATAGCATGCACACTGTCACCTTCATGCATATGTAGGAGGAATAGATCACATCAATATTATCATAGCAATAGTTAACTTCGCAATCTACAAGAGATCATGATCATAGCATAAACCAAGTACTAACACGGATGCACACACTGTCACCATTACATCGTGCAGGAGGAATAAAACTACTTTAATAACATTGCTAGAGTAGCACATAGATAAATTGTGATACAAAACACATTGCAATCATAAAGAGATATAAATAAGCACTTCACTACGCCATTCATAATAGTGAATAAGTATTCTGTGAAATATAGCCTAAGAGACCCACACGGTGCACACACTGTCACCTTTACACACGTGGGACAAGGAGTCTCCGGAGATCACATAAGTAAAACTCACTTGACTAGCATAATGACATCTAGATTACAAGCATCATCATATGAATCTCAATCATGTAAGGCAGCTCATGAGATTATTGTATTGAAGTACATAGAGAGAGATGAACCACATAGCTACCGGTACAGCCCCGAGCCTCAATGGAGAACTACTCCCTCTTCATGGGAGCAGCAGCGGTGATGAAGATGGCGGTGGAGATGGCAGCGGTGTCGATGGAGAAGCCTTCCGGGGGCACTTCCCCGTCCGGCGGGTGCCGGAACAGAGACTCCTGTCCCCCAGATCTTGGCTTCGCGATGGCGGCGGCTCTGGAAGGTTTCGCGTACCGTGGCTTTCTCCGTAAGGGTTTTTGGGGGCTTTATATAGGCGAAGAGGCGGCGCAGGAGGGTCAAAGGGGCGACCACACCATAGGGTGGCGCGGGCCCAGCCCTGGCCGCGCCACCATGTCATCTGGGCCCACAGGGCCCCCTCGGCGCTCTCGGGTGTTCTGGATGCTTCCGGGCAAAATAGGAACTGGGCGTTGATTTCGTCCAATTCCGAGAATATTTCGTTACTAGGATTTCTGAAACCAAAAACAGCAAAAGGAACTGGCACTTCGGCATCTTGTTAATAGGTTAGTTCCAGAAAATGCGTAAATACGACATATAATGTGCATAAAACATGTAGATATCATCAATAAAGTAGCATGGAACATAAGAAATTATCGATACGTCGGAGACGTATCAGCATCCCCAGCTTAGTTCTGCTCGTCCCGAGCAGGTAAAACGATAACAAAGATAATTTCTGAAGTGACATGCCATCATAACCTTGATCATACTATTTGTAAACATATGTAATGAATGCAGCGATCAAAACAATGGTAATGACATGAGTAAACAAGTGAATCATAAAGCAAAGACTTTTCATGAATAGCACTTTCAAGACAGGCATCAATAAGTCTTGCATAAGAGTTAACTCATAAAGCAATAATTTAAAGTATAGACATTGAAGCAACACAAAGGAAGATTAAGTTTCAGCGGTTGCTTTCAACTTATAACATGTATATCTTATGGATAATTGTCAACATAGAGTAATATAACAAGTGCAATATGCAAGTATGTAGGAATCAATGCACAGTTCACACAAGTGTTTGCTTCTTAAGGTGGAAGGAGATAGGTAAACTGACTCAACAATAAAAATAAAAGAATGGTCCTTCAAAGAGGAAAGCATCGATTGCTGTATTTGTGCTAGAGCTTTTATTTTGAAAACATCAAGAGAGTATAAAAGTAAAGTTTTGAGAGGTGTTTGTTGTTGTCAACGAATGGTAGCGGGTACTCTAACCCCCTTGCCAGGCAAACCTTCAAAGAGCGGCTCCCATTTTATTTTGTTTTTGGGTGGCACTCCTTCCAACCTTTCTTTCACAAACCATGGCTAACCGAATCCTCGGGTGCCTGCCAACAATCTCATACCATGAAGGAGTGCCTTTTTATTTTAGTTTTATTATGATGACACTCCTCCCCACCTTTGCTTTCTCAAGCCATGGCTAACCGAATCCTTCGGGTGCCGTCCAACAATCACATACCATGGAGGAGTGTCTATTTTTGTTAATTAATTTGGGACTGGGAATCCCATTGCCAGCTCTTTTTGCAAAATTATTGGATAAGCGGATGAAGCCACTAGTCCATTGGTGAAAGTTGCCCAACAAGATTGAAAGATAAACACCACATACTTCCTCATGAGCTATAAAACATTGACACAAATAAGAGGTAATAACTTTTGAATTGTTTAAAGGTAGCACTCAAGCAATTTACTTTGGAATGGCGGAGAAATACCATGTAGTAGGTAGGTATGGTGGACACAAATGGCATAGTGGTTGGCTCAAGGATTTTGGATGCATGAGAAGTATTCCCTCTCGATACAAGGTTTAGGCTAGCAAGGTTATTTGAAGCAAACTCAAGGATGAACCGGTGCAGCAAAACTCACATAAAAGACATATTGTAAACATTATAAGACTTTACACCGTCTTCCTTGTTGTTCAAAACTCAATACTAGAAATTATCTAGACCTTAGAGAGACCAAATATGCAAACCAAATTTTAGCAAGCTCTATGTATTTCTTCATTAATGGGTGCAAAGTATATGATGCAAGAGATTAAACATGAGCACAACAATTGCCAAGTATCACATTATCCAAGACATTTTACCAATTACTACATGTAGCATTTTCCAATTCCAACCATATAACAATTTAACGAAGAGGAAACTTCGCCATGAATATTATGAGCTAAGAACACATGTGTTCATACGAACCAGCGGAGCGTGTCTCTCTCCCACACAAGGATGAACTTATTCAGAGAACTAAGATAACAAAACAAAAATAAAAGCACACAGACGCTCCAAGTAAAGTACATAAGATGTGACCGAATAAAAATATAGTTTCAAGAGAAGGAACCTGATACTTTGTCGATGAAGAAGGGGATGCCTTGGGCATCCCCAAGCTTAGATGCTTGAGTCTTCTTGAAATATGCAGGGATGAACCACGGGGGCATCCCCAAGCTTAGAGCTTTCACTCCTCTTGATCATAGTATATCATACTCCTCTCTTGACCCTTGAAAACTTCCTTCACACCAAACTTCAAGCAAACTCATTAGAGGGTTAGTGCATAATCAAAAATTCACATGTTCAGAGGTGACACAACCATTCTTAACACTTCTGGACATTGCACAAAACTTCTGAAAGTCAATGGAACAAAGAAACTCATTCAACTTAACAAAAGCGGCAATGCAAAATAAAAGGCAGAATCTGTCAAAAACAGAACAGTCCGTAAAGACGAATTTTAAGATGGCACCAGACTTGCTCAAATGGAAAAACTCAAAACTAATGAAAGTTGCGTACATATCTGAGGATCACGCTCGTAAATTGGCAGATTTTTTCGAATTTTCTACAGAGGCCTGTGCCCAGATTCGTGACAGACAGCAATGCTGTTTCTGCGCAGCGATCCCAAATATAACATCAACTTTAACATAGAAACTTTACTTGGCACAAAAACATGATAAGGAGAGGTTGCTACAGTAGTAAACAACTTCCAAGACTCAACAAAACAAAAATTGCTGTAGTAAAATAAACACATGGGTTATCTCCCAAGAAGTTCTTTCTTTATAGCCATTAAGATGGGCTCAGCAGTTTTAATGATGCACTCGCAAGAAATAGTATTTGAAGCAAAAGAGAACATCAAGAGGCAAATTCAAAACACATTTAAGTCTAACATGCTTCCTATGCATAGGAATCTTGTAAATAAACAAGTTCATGAAGAGCAAAGTAACAAGCATAGGAAGATAAAACAAGTGTAGCAACAATGGTGTTCAAAGCATTCATAGTAATAACATTCTCATTAGCATGCATATAAAGTTCCATGGGTTTCTTAATTCTTTCTTCAAACACATCATGTCCTAATTCAAGATAAAGTTCATAAAGATCTCTCATATTTTTGTTGTTTTCCATTATGCCTAACTAGTGAAAATAAAAACAAGTACAGGACTAGACATGATAACAAAATAAATTAAATGCAAGTAACTAATTTTTTTGTGTTTTTGATATAGAGAGCAAGACAGTAAATAAAGTAAAACTAGCAACTAATTTTTTTGTGTTTTGTTTAGGTGCAGCAAACAAAGTAGTAAATAAAATAAAGCAAGACAAAAACAAAGTAAAGAGATTGAGAAGTGGAGACTCCCCTTGCAGCGTGTCTTGATCTCCCCGGCAACGGCGCCGAAAAGGTGCTTGATGCGTAGATGTACACGTCCGTTGGGAACCCCAAGAGGAAGGTATGATGCGCACAGTGGCAAGTTTTCCCTCAGAAAGAAACCAAGGTTGATCGAACCAGGAGGAGCCAAGAAGCACGTTGAAGGTTGATGGTGGCGAAATGTGATGCGGCGCAACAACAGGGATTCCGGCGCCAACGTGGAATCTGCACAACAAAACCAAAGTACTTTGCCCCAACGAAAGTGAGGTTGTCAATCTCACCGGCTTGCTGTAACAAAGGATTAAACGTATCGAGTGGAAGATGTTTGCAAAGAAAACAGTAAGAGCAGTAGCGTAGTAAAACAGTAAACAAGCAGCGATAGCAATATTTAGGAACAAGGCCTAGGGATTAGACTTTCACTAGTGGACACTCTCAACATTGATCACATAACAGAATAGATAAATGCATACTCTACACTTTTGTTGGATGATGAACACATTGTGTAGGATTACACGAACCCTCAATGCCGGAGTTAACAAGCTCCACAATAATGCTCATATTCTAGTAACCTTTAGTGTAAGATAGATCAAAAGACTAAACCAAGTACTAGCATAGCATGCACACTGTCACCTTCATGCATATGTAGGAGGAATAGATCACATCAATATTATCATAGCAATAGTTAACTTCGCAATCTACAAGAGATCATGATCATAGCATAAACCAAGTACTAACACGGATGCACACACTGTCACCATTACATCGTGCAGGAGGAATAAAACTACTTTAATAACATTGCTAGAGTAGCACATAGATAAATTGTGATACAAAACACATTGCAATCATAAAGAGATATAAATAAGCACTTCACTACGCCATTCATAATAGTGAATAAGTATTCTGTGAAATATAGCCTAAGAGACCCACACGGTGCACACACTGTCACCTTTACACACGTGGGACAAGGAGTCTCCGGAGATCACATAAGTAAAACTCACTTGACTAGCATAATGACATCTAGATTACAAGCATCATCATATGAATCTCAATCATGTAAGGCAGCTCATGAGATTATTGTATTGAAGTACATAGAGAGAGATGAACCACATAGCTACCGGTACAGCCCCGAGCCTCAATGGAGAACTACTCCCTCTTCATGGGAGCAGCAGCGGTGATGAAGATGGCGGTGGAGATGGCAGCGGTGTCGATGGAGAAGCCTTCCGGGGGCACTTCCCCGTCCGGCAGGGTGCCGGAACAGAGACTCCTGTCCCCCAGATCTTGGCTTCGCGATGGCGGCGGCTCTGGAAGGTTTCGCGTACCATGGCTTTCTCCGTAAGGGTTTTCGATGCAGGGGCTTTATATAGGCGAAGAGGCGGCGCAGGAGGGTCAAAGGGGCGACCACACCATAGGGTGGCGCGGGCCCAGCCCTGGCCGGGCCACCATGTCATCTGGGCCCAGGCCCCCCTCTGGCGGCTCTCGGGTGTTCTGGATGCTTCCGGGCAAAATAGGAACCTGGGCGTTGATTTCGTCCAATTCCGAGAATATTTCGTTACTAGGATTTCTGAAACCAAAAACAGAAAACAGGAACTGGCACTTGGCATCTTGTTAATAGGTTAGTTCCGGAAAATGCATATAATACGACATATATCATCAATAAAGTAGGAATAAGAAATTATCATGGAGGTAGGTCGGCGCGGCCAGGGCCTGGGCCGCGCCGCCCTATCCCCTGGCTGCCTCGTGGCCCCACTTCGTTATCTCTTCGGTCTTCTGGAAGCTTCGTGCAAAAATAGGACCCTGGGCGAAAGTTTCGTCCAATTCCGAGAATATTTCCTTACTAGGATTTCTGAAACCAAAAACAAAACAGCAACTGGCTCTTCGGCATCTTGTTAATAGGTTAGTTCCAGAAAATGCATAAATATGACATATAATGTGCATAAAACATGTAGGTATCATCAATAAAGTAGCATGGAACATAAGAAATTATCGATACGTCGGAGACGTATCAAGCTTTAAGGCAGAACAAGTTTCTAGCATCAGCTTTCATTATGACCAGAGGTCATCAGCATATTGTACAATAGGGAAGTCAGGACATGCAACTGAGGGAATTGGTTTATCAATTAAACCTTGGGACATTGCTTTATTCAAGATGGATTGTAAAAGGTCTGCTGCTAGCACAAAAAGGAGAGGTGATAGAGGATCCCCTTGCCTAACCCCTCTTTTACAATAAAATTTCTTTCCAGGTGATCCATTTAGTAGAACAGCAGAGTGATGTCTACTCACGCTTCTATTCCTGTAGAGGTTTGTAGAACAGCAGCAAGTTTCTCTTAAGTGGATCACCCAAGGTTTATCGAACTCAGGGAGGTAGAGGTCAAAGATATTCCTCTCAAGCAACCCTGCAATTAAGATACAAGAAGTCTCTTGTGTCCCCAACACACCTAATACACTTGTCAGATGTATAGGTGCACTAGTTCGGCGAAGAGATAGTAAAACACAGGTGGTATAGATGGTGGTAATATTGCAGGAAGTAAAGATGCAGTAAAACAGTAAATAAGCGATGTTTGCAGTATTTGGAAACAAGGCCTAGGGATCCTACTTTCACTAGTGGACACTCTCAACATTGATCACATAATAAATAAATAACTTCTCCTCACTTGTGCTACATACACTCTCTTGTTGGATAACAAACACCATTCATTGTGTAGGGCTACAAGAGCTCCCTCAAGCCGGAGTTAACAAGCTCCACAACATACGGAGTTCATATTTAAGTAACCTCTAGAGTGCATAATAGACCGTTGCAATTTAGACCGAGTACTAACATAGCATACACACTGTCACCAATAGCTATGAAAGGGGGAATAGATCACATCAATACTATCATAGTAATAGTTAACTCCATAATCTACAAGAGATTACAATCATAACCTACGCCAAGTACTACATGATGCACACACTGTCAACATTACATCATGGAGGAGGAATAGACTACTTCAATAACATCACTAGAGTAGCACATAGATTAATAGTGATACAAAGCTCATCATATGGATCTCAATCATGTAAGGCAGCTCATGAGATAATTGTATTGAGGTACATGAGAGAGACATTAACCACATAGCTACCGGTAGAGCCCTCAGCCTCGGGGGAGAACTAGTCCCTCCTCATCATGGGAGACAGCAACGACGATGAAGATGGCGGTGGTGTTGATGGAGATGGATTTCGGGGGCAATTCCCTGTCCCGGCGGCGTGCCGGAACAGAGACTTCTGTCCCCCGAATTGGAGTTTCGCGATGGCGGCGGCGCCCCAGTCTCTTTGGAGTTTCGTCAATTGGTATCGGGTTTTTAGGTCATGAGGGACTTTATAGGCGAAGGGCGTGAAGGGGCACCAGGGCGCCCTCCCCATAGGCCGGCGCGGCCGGGGGCCACCCGCGGCCCTGTGGTCTGGGGCCTGGGCCTCCTCTCCGTCTCCCCTTCGGTGTTCTGGTCCGTCTTGGTGAAATAAGATGTTTGGCTTTCGTTTCGTTGAATTCCGAGAATATTGCCCGAACAGCCTTTCTGGAACCAAAAACAACAGAAAACAGGAACTGGTACTTTGGCATCTTGTTAATCGGTTAGTTCCGTAAAATGCATGAAATTATTATAAAGTTTGAGCAAAACATGTAGGTATTGTCATAAAACTAGCATGGAACATCAGAAATTATAGATACGTTGGAGACGTATCAAGCATCCCCAAGCTTAGTTCCTACTCGCCCTCGAGTAGGTAAACGATAAAAAGAATAATTTCTGTAGTGACATGCTACTTACATAATCTTGATCATACTATTGTAAAGCATATGAGATGAATGAAGTGATTCAAAGCAATGGTAAAGACAATGACTAAACAACTGAATCATATAGCAAAGACTTTTCATGAATAGTACTTTCAAGACAAGCATCAATAAGACTTGCATAGGAGTTAACTCATAAAGCAATAAATTCTTAGTAGAAAGTTTTGAAGCAACACAAAGGAAGATATAAGTTTCAGCAGTTGCTTTCAACTTCAACATGTATATCTCATGGATAATTGTCAACACAAAGTAATATGATGAATGCAAATAAGCAAGTATGTAGGAATCAATGCACACAGTTGACACAAGTGTTTGCTTCTAAGATAGAAAGAAGTAGGTAAACTGACTCAACATAAAGTAAAAGAAAGGCCCTTCGCAGAGGGAAGCATGGATTACTATTTTGTGCTAAAGCTTTTATTTTGAAAACATAGAAACAATTTTTTCAATGGTAGTAATAATTCATATGTGTTATGCATAAGACATCCTATAAGTTGCAAGCCTCATGCATAGAATACCAATAGTGCTTGCACCTTGTCCTAATTAGCTTGGATTTACATGGATTATCATTGCATAACATATGTTTCAACCAAGTGTCACAAAGGGGTACCTCTATGCCGCCTGTACAAAGGTCCAAGGAGATAGATCGCATTTGATTTCTCGTTTTTGATAGATCTCAACTAAGGACATCCATACCGGGACAACATAGAAAACAGATAATGGACTCCTCTTTAATGCTTAAGCATTCAACAACAGATAATATTCTCATAAGAGATTGAGGATTAATGTCCAAACTGAAACTTCCACCATGATACATGGCTTTGGTTAGCGGCCCAATGTTCTTCTCTAACAATATGCATACTCAAACCATTTAATCATGATAAATCACCCTTACTTCAGACAAGACGAACATGCATAGCAACTCACATGATATTAAACAAAGGTGTAAAAGTTGATGGTGTCCCCAGAAACATGGTTACCGCTCAACAAGCAACTTATAAGAACTAAGATACATAGCTACATATTCATCACCACAATAGTTTTTAAGCTATTTTCCCATGAGCTATGTATTGTAAAGACAAATGAATGAAATTTTAAAGGTAGCACGCAAGTAATTTACTTTGGAATGGCAGAAAAATACCACATATAGGTAGTTATGGTGGACACAAATGGCATGGGTTTTGGCTCAAGGTGTTCGGATGCACGAGAAGTATTCCCTCTCAGTATTGTTTGAAGCAAACACAAGTATGAACCGGTACAGCAAAACTTACATAAGAACATATTGCAAGCATTATAAGACTCTACACTGTCTTCCTTGTTGTTCAAACACTTCACCAAAAAATATCTAGACTTTAGAGAGACCAGTCATGCAAACAAAATTTCAACAAGCTCTATGGTAGTTCTTCATTAATAGGTGCAAAGTACATGACGGAAGAGCTTAAACATGATCTATAAGAGCTCAAAACAATTGCCAAGTATCAAATTATTCAAGACAATATACCAATAACCACATGAAGCATTTTCTGTTTCCAACAAAATAACAATAAGTGAAGCGATCAACTTTCGCCCTTGAACATTAAAAGTAAAAACGAAGAACACTAGTGTTCATATGAAAAAGCGGAGCGTGTCTCTCTCCCACACATGGATTGCTAGGATCCTATTTTATTCAGAGAATGAAAATAACAAAACTAAAATAAAAGCACACAGACGCTCCAAGTAAAGTACATAGGGTGTGACGGAATAAAAATATAGTTTCACTAGAAGTGACATGATAAGTTGTCGATGAAGAAGGGGATGCCTTGGGCATCCCCAAGCTTAGATGCTTGAGTCTTCTTGAAATATGCAGGGGAACCACGGGGGCATCCCCAAGCTTAGACTTTTCACTCTTCTTGATCATATTATATCATCCTCTTCTCTTGACCCTTGAAAACTTCCTCCACACCAAACTTAAAGCAAACTTATTAGAGGGTTAGTGCATAATCAAAAATTCATATGTTCAGAGCTGACACAATCATTCTTAACACTTCTAGACATTGCCCAAAGCTACTGAAAGTTAATGGAACAAAGAAATCCATTCAACATAGCAAAAAAAGGCAATGCGAAATAAAAGGCAGAATCTATCAAAAGACAGTCCGTAAAGACGAATTCTGAGGCACTTAACTTGCTCAGATGGAAAACTCAAAACTAATGAAAGTTGCGTACATATCTGGGGATCACGCACGTAAATTGGAAGATTTTTTTGATTCTTCTACAGAGATAAGGAGGCAAATTCGTGACAGACAGCAAATCTGTTTCTGCGCAGAAATCCAAATCTAGTATCAACCTTCTATTAGAGACTTTACTTGGCACAACAATACATGAAAATAAAGATAAGGAGAGGTTGATACAGTAATAACAACTTCCAAGACACAACAAAACAGTAGCAAAATAAAAACATGTGTTATCTCCCAAGAAGTGCTTTCTTTATAGCCATTAAGATGGGCTCGGCAATTTTAATGATGCTCTCGCAAGAAATAAGGGTTGAAGCAAAAGAGAACATCAAGAAGCAAATTCAAAACACTTTTAAGCCTAACCCACTTCCTATGAAAAGGAATCTTGTACACAAATAAATTAATGAAGAACAAAGTGACAAGCATAGGAAGATAAAACACGAGTAACTTCAATATTCTCAACATAAAGAGGGGAAACTTAATATTATTAAGATGCATATAACCATGTTTCCCTCTCTCATAATAAATTTAAGTAGCATCATGAACAAACTCAACAATATAACTATCACTTAAAACATTCTTATCATGGTTCATGTGCATAAAAGTATCATTATTTTTGACATAAGAAAAACTCTTCTCATTAATAGTAATTGGAGCAGGATCATTATCAAGAATTTGAACATGGTAAACAAGTTGCATACTAAGGGAATGGTTTTTGGCAATCCCATCATAACTATGACAAGTTTCATAAGGATAATTGTAACATGTGTCATATCCATCTCTATAGCGATTATCTAAACCAGAATATATAATATCATCATTTTCACTAAAAGTAAAGGTCTCAAATATAGGATCTTCAAGCACAACATCCCCAAGCTTAGAGCTTTCAATATCATCATTTGAGGGAACATGAATAGTGCTAACATCATTACTTTCATAATCGGTACCAAAGAGATTTCCAATATCAAAGGTAGTGTGCTCTTCCAAATCATGATCACTAATATGGGTAAAGGGCATAGGAAGATCATTGTACTCAGATTCATTATCATAATAATCATTAGGAGCAACATACTTACGGTTACCTATTGTTATCTCATACACGCGGGGATATGCCGTTACCTCTTTCTTCTTATTCCCCCTCTTCTTCCTCTTCTTCGTTCCCTTCTTCTTCTTTTCCTTCTCCTCGTTCCCTTCTTTAGGAGGAAGAGGCTTGAAGGGAGGCTTTTCCACATAACCTGATTTATTTCCAGAAACAATAGAAGAAACTTGGGAGGATTCCTCCTTTTCATTAATAAGTTTGAAACACACAGCGGTCCTATCATATTTTGGCAAAGTGTCATCTTCTAAAATATTTTGTATGTAAGTATTTGTGTGGCAATTATCAATGCAATAAGAAAGACACCCATGCAGGACACTATTAATATCAAGAGCACTCATATCCACCAAAGAAGTTTTTCTCAATAACTCTTCACACTCCAAAAATAAAGTAAGTTCATCATGCTGATTAGGAGTGATTTCATCATCACAATACAAATTTGCAGCACTCATAAGGTTCGAATTATTATTGGAGGAGCATTGAAAATTAAAATGACCCACTCTATGGCAAAGTTCACAAATAAAAGGATAGAGGGCACAAACTTTTTTACCAAGATCATCTAGAGCCCTAGACCACTTTCTAGTTTTTTCATTCCTGTGATGGATACAATATTCTTCTTCAATTTCATTCTTTTCACAAGGTCTATGAACTCCACAAAAATTAACATGCTTATAGGAAATAGCATTTTCAGAAGTTTGAACATGTTCATTGCAATCATTAATAACAGTTTCATCCTTCATGCAAGTGTCTTTAAAAGGTTCATGATACTTATCAAAATTCTTCCTAGGCAATTCAAAATGAGAGGCAAAAGCTTTATAAAAATTTGCAACAACTTGAGAGTCAAGACCATAAGTAGCACTCATATTTCGAAATTTATCAGTATCCATAAAAGTTTCAATGCATTCATAATCATAATTTATACCTGACTCTCTACCTTTGTCATTCTCCCATCCTTCAGTATTCTCCTGAATCCGATCAAGAAGGTCCCATTTAAACTCTTCTTTGTTGCGCGTGAATGATCCAGAACAAGCAGTATCCAGCAAGGTTTTATCTTGAAAAGAAAGTCTTGCATAGAAATTATCAATGATAACATTACCAGGAAGCTCATGAATGGGGCATTTGAGCATTAAAGACTTCAATCTCTCCCATGCTTGGGCAATACTCTCTCCATCATGAGGCCAGAAATTATATATACGGTTTCGATCTTTGTGAATTTCACTTGGAGGATAGAATTTAGAATAAAATAGAGGCACAATATCCTTCCAATCAAGAGAATGCCCATCCTTCAGCAGTTTATACCAATGCGCCGCTTTACCAGACAGCGACATAGAGAATAATTTCTTCCTAACTTCATCCATAGAAATACCTGCACACTTGAATAACCCGCATAATTCATGTAAAAACAGTAAATGATCTCCAGGACGGACAGTTCCATCCCCTTCATAGCGGTTATCCACAACAAGTTCAATAATTTTCATAGGTATCTTGAAAGGAATATTTTCAGTAGGTGGATTTAAAGCATCATTAGAGTTATCGCATATGGGAGATAAAGTATTATCAGAGCAAATTTTCTCCCCTAAAACTGGGAAGCTACAAAGATCATAAAAACTAGCTTCCCCAAGCTTAGACTTTTCCATAGCATTAGCAGTAATTGCATTCGTACTAATAACATTGCTACTAGCATGCAAATAAGGTTCCATAGGTTTTTTAATTTTTGCATCAAACAATTCTAAATCAGGAAAAAGATTAAAAAGCTCACTAATTTTTTTGTTGTTTTCCATTATGCCTAACTAGTGAAAATAAAAACAAGAGACAAAAAGATAAAATTGCAGAATCTAAAGGAGATAGCTTCGAGCACTCACACACCGGCAACAGTGCTAGGAAATAGCTTAGTAGTCGGAGGATGTGAATACCTTTTACCTTACCTCCCCGGCAACGGCGCCAGAAAATAGATTGATGTCTACTCACGCTTCTATTCCTGTAGACAGTGTTGGGCCTCCAAGAGCAGAGGTTTGTAGAACAGCAGCAAGTTTCCCTTAAGTGGATCACCCAAGGTTTATCGAACTCGGGAGGTAGAGGTCAAAGATATTCCTCTCAAGCAACCCTGCAATTAAGATACAAGAAGTCTCTTGTGTCCCAACACACCTAATACACTTGTCAGATGTATAGGTGCACTAGGCGAAGAGATAGTAAAACACAGGTGGTATAGATGGTGGTAATATTGCAGGAAGTAAAGATGCAGTAAAACAGTAAATAAGCGATGTTTGCAGTATTTGGAAACAAGGCCTAGGGATCCTACTTTCACTAGTGGACACTCTCAACATTGATCACATAATAAATAAATAACTTCTCCTCACTTGTGCTACATACACTCTCTTGTTGGATAACAAACACCATTCATTGTGTAGGGCTACAAGAGCTCCCTCAAGCCGGAGTTAACAAGCTCCACAACATACGGAGTTCATATTTAAGTAACCTCTAGAGTGCATAATAGACCGTTGCAATTTAGACCGAGTACTAACATAGCATACACACTGTCACCAATAGCTATGAAAGGGGGAATAGATCACATCAATACTATCATAGTAATAGTTAACTCCATAATCTACAAGAGATTACAATCATAACCTACGCCAAGTACTACATGATGCACACACTGTCAACATTACATCATGGAGGAGGAATAGACCACTTTAATAACATCACTAGAGTAGCACATAGATTAATAGTGATACAAAGCTCATCATATGGATCTCAATCATGTAAGGCAGCTCATGAGATAATTGTATTGAGGTACATGAGAGAGACATTAACCACATAGCTACCGGTAGAGCCCTCAGCCTCGGGGGAGAACTACTCCCTCCTCATCATGGGAGACAGCAACGACGATGAAGATGGCGGTGGTGTTGATGGAGATGGATTCCGGGGGCAATTCCCCGTCCCGGCGGCGTGCTGGAACACTTCTGTCCCCCGAATTGGAGTTTCGCGATGGCGGCGGCGCCCCTGGAGTCTTTCTGGAGTTTCGACAATTGGTATTGGGTTTTTAGGTCGCGAGGGACTTTATAGGAAAAGAGGCGGCGTCGGAGGGGCACCAGGGCGCCCTCCCCATAGGCCGGCGCGGACAGGGGGCCACCCGCGTGGCCCTGTGGTCTGGGGGCCCTGGGCCTCCTCTCCGTCTCCCCTTCGGTGTTCTGGACCGTCTTGGTGAAATAAGATGTTTGGCTTTCGTTTCGTCGAATTCTGAGAATATTGCCCGAACAGCCTTTCTGGAACCAAAAACAGCAGAAAACAGGAACTGGCACTTCGGCATCTTGTTAATCGGTTAGTGATGACCCACAAGTATAGGGGATCGCAACAGTCTTCGAGGGAAGTATTACCCAATTTATTGATTCGACACAAGGGGAGACAAAGAATACTTGTAAGCCTTAACAGCGGAGTTGTCAATTCAGCTGCACCTGGAAACAGACTTGCTCGCAAGAGTTTATCAGTAGCAACAATTTTATAGCAGTAGGAATAGTGAAATAACAGCAGCGGTGAAATAAAGACAGCAGTAGTGATTATAGTAAACAGCAGGATTAAAATACTGTAGGCACAGGGACGGATGAACGGGCGTTGCATGGATGAGAGAATTCATATAACAATCATGATAGGGCATTTGCAGGTAATAATAAAGCGGTATCCAAGTACTAATCAATCAATAGGCATGTGTTCCATATATAGTCGTACGTGCTCACAATGAGAAACTTGCACAACATCTTTTGTCCTACCAGCCGGTGGCAGCCGGGCCTCTAGGGAAACTACTGGAAATTAAGGTACTCCTTTTAATAGAGTACCGGAGCAAAGCATTAACACTCCGTGAACACATGTGATCCTCACATCACCGCCTTCCCCTCCGGTTGTCCCAATTTCTGTCACTTTGGGGCCTCGGGTTCCGGACAACAACGTGTGTATACAACTTGCAGGTAAGATCATAAAACAATGCATATCATGATGAAACAATAACATGTTCAGATCTGAGATCATGGCACTCGGGCCCTAGTGACAAGCATTAAGCATAACAAGTTGCAACAATATCATAAAAGTAACATCTACGGATACTAGGCACCATGCCCTAACAATCTTGTGACTATTACATGATCAATCTCATCCAATCCCTACCATCCCCTTCAGCCTACAGCGGGGGAATTACTCACACATGGATGGGGGAAACATGGCTGGTCGATGGAGAGGCGTCGGTGGTGATGGCGGTGAAGATCCCCTCCAATTCCCCGTCCCGGAGTGCCAGAACGGAGTTTCTGGTCCCGAGGCGGAGTTTCGCGATGGCGGCGGCGTACTGGATGGTCTCTGGAAATATGGTCGAACCCCCTGGCGTTTTTAGGTCGAAGGGACTTTGTAGTCCAAAGGAGAGCGTCGGGGGGCCGCCGAGGCGCCCACACAACAAGGC
Organism: Lolium multiflorum; assembly: GCA_030979885.1. NCBI lineage: Eukaryota > Viridiplantae > Streptophyta > Magnoliopsida > Poales > Poaceae > Lolium > Lolium multiflorum. Next base: position 51,877,124 of record CM061752.1, on the reverse strand, counting down.
GGCGCACCCCCCTCCTAGGCCGCGCCGGCCTAGTGTGTGGGGGCCTCGGGCCCACCTGGCTTGCCCTTCTGGCTCCGTCAATATTCTGGAAAATAGGACCTTCCGTATAAATTCGAGGATTTTCCTGAAAGTTGGATTTCTGCACAAAAACGAGACACCAGAGCAATTCTGCTGAAAACAGCGTTAGTCCGCATTAGTTGCATCCAAAATACACAAATTAGAGGCAAAACAATAGCAAAAGTGTTCGGGAAAGTAGATACGTTTTGGACGTATCAACTCCCCCAAGCTTAGCTTATTGCTTGTCCTCAAGCAATTCAGTTAACAACTGAGTGCGATAAAAGAACTTTCACGAACACATTTGTTCATATGATGTAAATATTCTCATGATATGGCAAGTGCTTAAGCAATTCATAATAAGGTACATGCAAATAAAGTCATCTAGTAACTGTGTCAATGATGACCCACAAGTATAGGGGATCGCAACAGTCTTCGAGGGAAGTATTACCCAATTTATTGATTCGACACAAGGGGAGACAAAGAATACTTGTAAGCCTTAACACGGAGTTGTCAATTCAGCTGCACCTGGAAACAGACTTGCTCGCAAGAGTTTATCAGTAGTAACAGTTTTATAGTAGTAGGAATAGGGAAATAACAGCAGCGGTGAAATAAAGACAGCAGTAGTGATTATAGTAAACAGCAGGATTAAAATACTGTAGGCACAGGGACGGATTAACGGGCGTTGCATGGATGAGAGAAACTCATATAACAATCAAAGCAGGGGCATTTGCAGATAATAATAAAACGGTATCCAAGTACTAATCAATCAATAGGCATGTGTTCCATATTTAGTCGTACGTGCTCGCAATGAGAAACTTGCACAACATCTTTTGTCCTACCAGTGGCAGCCGGGCCTCTAGGGAAACTACTGGAAATTAAGGTACTCCTTTTAATAGAGTACCGGAGCAAAGCATTAACACTCCGTGAACACATGTGATCCTCACATCACTACCATTCCCTCCGGTTGTCCCGATTTCTGTCACTTCGGGGCCATTGGTTCCGGACAGCGACGTGTGTATACAACTTGCAGGTAAGATCATAAACAACGAATATCTTCATGAATCAATAACATGTTTAGATCTGAGATCATGGCACTCGGGCCCTAGTGACAAGCATTAAGCATAACAAGTTGCAACAATATCATAAAAGTGACATCTACGGATACTAGGCACTATGCCCTAACAATCTTATGACTATTACATGACCAATCTCATCCAATCCCTACCATCCCCTTCAGCCTACAGCGGGGGAATTACTCACACATGGATGGGGGAAACATGGCTGGTCGATGGAGAGGCGTTGGTGGTGATGGCGGTGAAGATCTCCTCCAATTCCCCGTCCCGGCGGAGTGCCAGAACGGAGACTTCTGGCTCCCGAGACGGAGTTTCGCGATGTGGCGGCTCTCTGGAGGGTTTCTGGCGACTTCGACTTCTCTCTCTGCGTTTTTAGGTCGAGGGCGATAAGTAGTCCGAAGGAGGGCGTCGGGGGCCAGCCGAGGGGGCCACACACTAGGGCCGCGCGGGCCCCTCCTGGGCCGCGCCGGCCTAGTGTGTGGGGCCCTCGTGCCTGGCTTGCCCTTCGGCTCCGCCAATATTCTGGAAAATAGGGCCTTCTGTATAAATTCCGAGGTTTTTCCGAAAAAGTTGGATTTCTGCACAAAAACGAGACACCAGAGCAATTCTGCTGAAAACGCGTTAGTCCGTGTTAGTTGTATCCAAAATACACAAATTAGAGGCAAAACAATAGCAAAAGTGTTCGGGAAAGTAGATACGTTTTGGACGTATCAACTCCCCCAAGCTTAGCTTATTGCTTGTCCTCAAGCAATTCAGTTAACAACTGAGCGATAAAAGAACTTTCACGAACACATTTGCTCATATGATGTATATATTCTCATGCTATGGCTAATACTTAAGCAGTTCATAATGAGATACATGCAAATAAGATCATCCAACAGCTATGTCAATCATGGAGAGGTACCAACAATTAATAATAAGCATCATGAATCATGTATATAAGCAGGATTGCAATGTTCATAAGAGAGTATGATAAAGTGGTATCTCGCTTGCCTGTATTTGATCGGCAAAACATAAATGCCGAGGCACCTCTGGAGTTCATAGAAAGACTAGAAGTAGTGATTGTCAAAGATAAAAGCATCAAAGTTATACCACAATCAATCATATTTTGAGACAAGCATATTATACTAAGAATGACAGTTGTGCTCTCAAGATAGTGCTCAAAGAAAGAATGGAGACACAACATAAAAGTAAAAGATTGACCCTTCGCAGAGGGAAGCAGGGATTAACATGCGCTAGAGCTTTTCATTTTTAAAACAGGAGTAAAATTATTTTGAGAGGTGCTTGTTGTTGTCAACGAATGGTAATGGGTACACTAACTACCTCATCAACCGGACTCCCAAGAGCGGCTCCCATGAATTATTTGTATGTTTATGTGGCACTCCTTCCAACCTTTCTTACACAAACCATGGCTAACCGAATCCTCGGGTGCCTGCCAACAATCACATACCATGAAGGAGTGTCTTTTTATTTAAGTTTTATTATGATGATGACACTCCCCCAACCTTTGCTTACACAAGCCATGGCTAACCGAATCCTTCGGGTGCCGTCCAACAATCACAAACCATGGAGGAGTGTCTATTTAAGTTAATTAATTTGGGACTGGGAATCCCATTGCCAGCTCTTTTGCAAAATTATTGGATAAGCGGATGTGCCACTAGTCCATATGAGAGTCCGTCAAAAGTAAATGACAAGGTTGAAAGCTAAACACCACATACTTCCTCATGAGCTATGAAACATTAACACAAATTGAGAAGCATTTTGAAAGTTTTAAAGGTAGCGCATGAGAATTTACTTGGAATGGTTTGAAATGCCATGCATAGGTATTTATGGTGGACACTTTGGAACAACTTGGTTTTCAGGTGTTTGGAAGCACGAGCGGTGTTCCCGCTCAGTACAAGTGAAGGCTAGCAAAAGACTAGGGAGCGACAAATCAAGAGAGCAGTAACTGTCATAATCATGCTTGCGGCAAAATAAATTAACGGAGGCATAAAAGTGATGCAAGAACTCTGAAGCAATATAAATCATCGAGGCTTAATTGACTTTTTGTTCAGTCATATGCATGCGTGAGCATGTGCCAAGTCGATATAAATGAATTATTCAGAGGAGGATACCACAATGCCATACTTACTTATGAATAAAACAATGCAAGCGAACATCCATGACATGCTACTCATATTAATAAATTGGAGCTAAACATGAGAGATCATGAACTACTAGACTTTCTCAAATAACATATACCTCACATGAACCAACTAAGCATGCTCACATGGATGAGTATATGTACAAAAATGAAAACAAATAGAGTTCATACCAGCCTCTCACCACAATCCAATTGTTGTAGATCGTCATTATTGCCTTTCACTTGTGTAGCTTGGATAATATGAAATGAAAACCACGCTCCAGCCACCGAAGACCATTGAACTCATGATGAACTTTACAAACCAAAGAAGAACAGCAAATATTTTTGGTGTTTTCGAATTGGAAACAAGAACAAAAGAAACAAGAAAACAAAGCAAAATCTTTTTGGGTTTTCTCATAGCAAACCAACGATAGTAAATAAAGTAAACTAAGAGCAAAGAACCAAATAAACAAATGGTGAAGAGAAACAACAGAAATATTTTTGGTCTTTTTGTGTTTTAGGAAAGAAACAAAGCGAAAACAAAAGAATGCAAACTAAAAGAAACACAGAAAAGCAGGATGACAGAAATCTGCCAAAACCTGACAGCAGTACAGAAATCGAAATTAACAAAAATCTTCCATTGCTCAGCTCAAAAAGTGTTCAACTAATGAAAGTTAGATAACAACCTGGGGCACATGCTCAAAAATTGGCAACTCAAAATAACGTTCTGGCTGTGCGTACGAATTTTTTTGGTAACAGCCCAGAATCTGTTTTTGGACAGCACTTCCCCAAATATCATCTCCCTCTCATTAGAAAACCACTCTAAGAAACTAAACAAGTATGTACAAGTATCCAGCAACCATAATATGCAAAGAATGAGTGATGCCGGTATACCTCCCCCAAGCTTAGGCTTTTGGCCTAAGTGGAGTTCATTCCCACGGTCCCCATGAAGTGGTGTCTCCGTAGTACGACGAAGAACGACCCGGTTCCAGGTATGTGCTGGAGGAAGCATCGGGGTATGTGACGGTGCAGTCGTAGGAGGGCTCGGCGTCCTCGGAGTCATGCTGCTGGTGGAAGTCTTGTATCTTCATATGTTCCTCCACCTCCTCCTTAGTGCGCGACCATGATTGCCTGTCAATATTGAACAAACCTGGCTGGGGAAGAGGGATTTCCTTCTCATCCCCATCAGCAAACAACATTCTATAGACCATATTATCTATAGTGGAATCAGTGGTAACAAAATGATGACTCTTCATAGCAGCAATATCAAGTCTCCTAGGGGTTAATGGCACATCATTAGAATCAAGAGGGAGTCTTAAATGTGTTAAAATGCGCAGTGCAATAGTTCCTCCAAAAATAGGCCCCCTGCTAGACAGGCGGCGAGCAATAAGAGAACCAAGATGATAAAGTGTCTGTCCAGTAAGTGCAGCATTCAAGAAAGCAAGATGATAGCTAGAGATATTGCTAGTATTTTCCCTACCAAGAATGCTAGTAGCAATGTAATATGCAAAATATTTAATGGCGGGGAGTTGAATGTTTCTTATCTTGCCGCGCTGAATGGTGCGGCAATCATCATCGGTGATCCCTCGATAGAGCTCCAACAGGTCCCGGGGGTTGTCATCAATCCTCCTTGTTGTACCTACAGGGGCAATATCCAATGCACGACAAAATTCTTCCAATTCCATAGTAACAGGATTACCATAGATCTTGAATGCAACTGTCGGCTCATATTGCGTGTTGTGGAACTTGAAGCTCTCAACGAAAATTTTGGTGAGCATGTAGTATTGCTCCCTTTCATCTCCCACGTAGGTGGCTAAGCCCGCCCTGTTGACAAGGGTGAAGAAATCATCCAATATCCCTGCATTTGTCAGAAAATCATAACATGGGAAGGATGAAGCATTAGGAGCCCCATTGTCCTCTTCGGGCGCGAAGCTAGGCGCGATGATATCCTCATTGTAGGATCGCCTAATCTGAGTGGACGCCCTCGAGGGCCTCCCGGTGCTGGTTGTTCCTCTCTTGAATAATTCTCCAAAGTTGAATTTCTTCATCTTCCTCTTCTGAAATTTTCAACAACCATTATAAAATTTGATTTCAAGGTATATAATTGAGGGGAACTACTATAGGAACTTGCTAGAGTACTAAACATGCATCAAAACTAGTTTCTACCACTTAGAACAAGCATGCAAGCTCACTAAACATGTTATCTACAGCAGCAAAATATTCAAGATATACTCAACCAAACAAAATTCTAATTGGACAATCAAAGGAGTCACATACCAAGGAGCAAATGTGCCAAATTTCAGACAGAAATCTGGGCTGAGCAAAGAGATCGAGAAATCGCGAGTTCTTGAGCAGAAACGCGAGTGAGAGAAAGTGAGTACGAGTTTTTTCGGGAGAGAGAAGAGAATGGGAGGAAGAGATGCTGAAGTGGGGCAAAGGGGGGCCCACACACCAGGGTGGCGCGCCCCCCTTGCTGGCCGCGCCGGCCTGTGGGGTGCCACCCTGGGGTGCCCCACTGGTCAGCCCCAGGTGCTCCCAGGTGCCTCTTCGAAAAATAGGACTACCAGTATAATTTTTGTAAATTTTTGAGAACTTCGAAAAATGCACATTTCTGGGTGTTAAATTAATTATTACTGCGCAGGAAAATGATTTCCAAAATCTTAAACAACTAAAGCATATTGCAAAACAAAAAGTGCTACAGCAAGTAAAACAAATGGAGGGAGAAAGAAAGAAAGAAATGTTGTTTAGCTCTCTTATGCATTAAAATATACTTGTTAACAAGGTTGATCAAGTCTTGCTACCAAATAAATTTTATATGACATAAGAAGAAATAAACCTCAAATCAATCATGTTACCTTATATTGAATTGATATGGATCCAATCACAAGAGTTTGATATTCTTCTTTAGGCTCATATATAGGACAATCAATGGATCCCACTTTGATAGTTTTCACATTAAAAATTGTATTAACTCCATATACTTTATCAATCCTCTTTGGAAAATAGACAGTATGTTCCTTATCATCAACATTGAAAGTAACCTTGCCTTTATTGCAATCAATAACAGCCCCTGCAGTATTAAGAAAGGGTCTTCCAAGAATAATGGACATATTATCATCTTCAGGCATTTCCAACACAACAAAATCAGTTAATATCAAGCAATGTTGAGTAACTTGAACAGGAACATTTTCACATACACCAACAGGAATAGCAGTAGATTTATCAGCCATTTGCAAAGATATATCAGTTGGTATCAACTTATCTAAATCAAGTCTCTTATAAAGAGAAAAAGGCATTACACTAACTCCCGCTCCCAAATCACATAGAGCAGTTCTAACATAATTATTTTTGATGGAACAAGGAATAGTCGGTATACCTGGGTCTCCAAGCTTCTTTGGAACCTTACCATTGAAGGAGTAATTAGCGAGCATAGTGGAAATCTCCTCATTGGGAATTTTCCTTTTGTTAGAGACAATATCTTTCATATACTTTGAATAAGGAGGCAATTTAATAGCATCAGTCAAAGGGATTTGCAAAAATAAAGGTTTCATCCAATCACAAAATTTATTATAGTGTTCCTCTTCCTTTGATTTTAGTTTCTTAGCAGGAAAAGGCATTTGCTTTTGAACCCAAGGTTCTCTTTCATTACCATGTTTCTCAGCAATAAAATCTTCTTTAGTGTACTTTTTATTTTTAGCATGCTTTTCAGGTTCTTCTTCAACCTCTTCTTTATCAGGAGTATCATCCTTATCATTATCTTTATCATGTTCATTACCACTTTCAGTTTCAGCATCAGAAATAGAAATACTATTAGGATCATTAACAGGTTCAGAGGATTCTACAACATTCTTATGTTTCTTTTTCTTTTTCTTAGATGGAGCACTAGTTTTAGTTAGTTGAGAATCTTGTTCAACTCTTTTGGGATGCCCTTCAGGATATAGAGGATCCTGGGTAGAAACACCACCTCTAGTTGTTACTTCATAAGCATGTTTTTCTTTAGAATTATTTCCCAACAAGTCATTTTGCACTTTAGTGAGTTGATCAATTTGAGTTTGAACCATATGAAAATGTTTAACAAGTATCTTAACATCATTGGAGGTTCTCTCCACAATATCATGCAATTCACTAATAGCTCGAGAATTTTCCATTAAATGATTCTCTACTCTCATATTAAAGTTTTCTTGCTTAACAATATAATTATCAAACTCATCTAAGCATTGAGCAGGAGGTTTTGAATACGGAATATCTTCCCTAGTAAAGCGTTGAAGAGAGTGTACCTCAATCATGGATGAAGGGGGAGTTATCTTACATAAATCTTCTATAGGAGGTAAATTCTTCACATCTTCAGGTTTAATACCCTTCTCTTTAAGAGACTTCTTGGCTTCCCTCATATCTTCATCATTTAATTTAATCATACCCCTCTTCTTCAATATCGGTGTCGGGGTTGGTTCAGGTGTAGACCAATCATCATGATTCCGGCCTATTTTAGCCAATAATTCTTCAGCGTCGTCTGGAGTTCTTTTCCTGAAAACACAACCAGCACAACTATCCAGGTATGCCCTAGACTCAATGGTTAGTCCACTATAAAATATATCAAGTAAATCATGCTTTTCCAAATCATGATCAGGCCGAGCTCTAATAAGAGAGCAAAATCTCGCCCAAGCCTCAGGCAATTTCTCTCCATCTTCCTGGTCAAAATTATAAATTCTCTGCAAAGCAATATGTTGAGCGCTAGCAGGAAAGTATTTTCGAAAGAAAACATCACGCAAGTCAATTGGACTTCTAATAGAACCAGGAGGCAAATTATTATACCAAGTTTTAGCATCATCCTTTAATGAGAAAGGAAAAAATTTAGCGACAAAATAAGTACGCATCTTGACATCATCAGAAAACAAGCTACTCAGAGTAGATAACTCAATCATGTGTTCAACAGCACTTTCTTTTTCAGTACCACAAAAGGGTGTTTTCTCAACAATAGCTATATGAGATAGATCAAGAGAAAAATCATAATCTTTATCCTTAATGTTTATAGGAGATGTGGCAAATTTAGGATCAGGAGACAGTTTATATCTAACAGCATGTTCTGCAAGCAACTTTTTAATTTTTCTTGCATCAGTAGTAGCATTGCATTTTTCAATAAAATCATCATCAAGCTCCACATAATCTTCATCAAGATCATCACTAGAATATTCAACAGACTCAGGTGAATTAACAGGTGTAGCAGCATTTTCATTAGGAGTTTCAGTATTTTCAATTTGCCTAGACCTAGCAATTGTAGCATCTAGAAAAGATCCTAACGAACCATCATTATCAAGCACAGCAGAAGCATCATCACAATTATGAGAGGAATTTTCAGATTCAGCAGAAGTACCAGCATTTGAAGCTTGTGGTGGTGAAACAAGTTTACTTATCACAGATGGTGAATCAAGAGCAGCAGAGGTACTCAGAGTTGTACCTTTTCTTGTAGTGGATGGTAATATGGCGATCTTAGTATCGCGAGGTTTACCCATGATGGAGACTTTGCAGCGAACAATATCAATCCAAATGAACTTCCAAATAAAGCTATGCTCCCCGGCAACGGCGCCAGAAAATAGTCTTGATGACCCACAAGTATAGGGGATCGCAACAGTCTTCGAGGGAAGTATTACCCAATTTATTGATTCGACACAAGGGGAGACAAAGAATACTTGTAAGCCTTAACAGCGGAGTTGTCAATTCAGCTGCACCTGGAAACAGACTTGCTCGCAAGAGTTTATCAGTAGTAACAGTTTTATAGTAGTAGGAATAGTGAAATAACAGCACGGTGAAATAAAGACAGCAGTAGTGATTATAGTAAACAGCAGGATTAAAATATTGTAGGCACAGGGACGGATTAACGGGCGTTGCATGGATGAGAGAAACTCATATAACAATCAAAGCAGGGGCATTTGCAGATAATAATAAAACGGTATCCAAGTACTAATCAATCAATAGGCATGTGTTCCATATTTAGTCGTACGTGCTCGCAATGAGAAACTTGCACAACATCTTTTGTCCTACCAGCCGGTGGCAGCCGGGCCTCTAGGGAAACTACTGGAAATTAAGGTACTCCTTTTAATAGAGTACCGGAGCAAAGCATTAACACTCCGTGAACACATGTGATCCTCACATCACTACCATTCCCTCCGGTTGTCCCGATTTCTGTCACTTCGGGGCCATTGGTTCCGGACAGCGACGTGTGTATACAACTTGCAGGTAAGATCATAAACAACGAATATCTTCATGAATCAATAACATGTTCAGATCTGAGATCATGGCACTCGGGCCCTAGTGACAAGCATTAAGCATAACAAGTTGCAACAATATCATAAAAGTGACATCTACGGATACTAGGCACTATGCCCTAACAATCTTATGACTATTACATGACCAATCTCATCCAATCCCTACCATCCCCTTCAGCCTACAGCGGGGGAATTACTCACACATGGATGGGGGAAACATGGCTGGTCGATGGAGAGGCGTTGGTGGTGATGGCGGTGAAGATCTCCTCCAATTCCCCGTCCGGCCGGAGAACGGAGACTTCGGCTCCCGAGATGGAGTTTCGCGATGTGGCGGCTCTCGGAGGGTTTCGGCGACTTCGACTTCTCTCTGCGTTTTTAGGTCGAGGGCGATAAGTAGTCCGAAGGAGGGCGTCGGGGGCCAGCCGGGGGCCACACACTAGGGCCGCGCGGGCCCCTCCTGGGCGCGCCGGCCTAGTGTGTGGGGCCCTCGTGCCCCCACCTGGCTTGCCCTTCTGGCTCCGCCAATATTCTGGGAAAATAGGGCCTTCATAAATTCCGAGGTTTTTCCTGAAAGTTGGATTTCTGCACAAAAACGAGACACCGAGCAATTCTGCTGAAAACAACGTTAGTCCGTGTTAGTTGTATCCAAAATACACAAATTAGAGGCAAAACAATAGCAAAAGTGTTCGGGAAAGTAGATACGTTTTGGACGTATCAGTCAATCATAAAAGAGATACCAACAAACTAATAACAAGCATCATGAAACACTTCAATAAGAAGGATTGCAATGTTCATAGAAGGATATGATAAAGTGGTATCTCGCTTGCCTGTATTTGTAGCAAAACATAAATGCCCAGGCACCTCTGAAGTTCATAGAAAGACTAGAAGTAAAATTGTCAAAGATAAAAGCATCAAAGTTATACCACAGCTGATCATATTTTGGGACAAGCATATTATACTAAGAATGACAGTCATGCTCTCAAGAAAGTGCTCAAAGAGAGGATGGTGACTCAACAAAGAAGTAAAAGATTGACCCTTCGCAGAGGGAAGCAGGGATTAACATGTGCTAGAGCTTTTCATTTTTCAAAGACAGAAGTAAAATTATTTTGAGAGGTGTTTGTTGTTGTCAACGAATGATAGTGGGTACTCTAACCACCTCGCCAACCAGACTCTCAAGAGCGGCTCCCATGAAGGACGTTATCTCTACCAGCAAGGTAGATCATCCCTCTTCTCTTTTGTTTACACATGTATTTTAGTTTCATTATGGATGACACTTCCCCAACCTTTGCTTACACAAGCCATGGCTAACCGAATCCTCGGGTGCCTTCCAACATTCACATACCATGGGGAAGTGTCTATTTGCAGGTTAAGTTGCTTACTGATGAATCAGAGCAAAACACGTGAAGAGAATTATTAATGAAGGTTGATTAATTGGGGCTGGGAACCCCGTTGCCAGCTCTTTTTGCAAAATTATTGGATAAACGGATGTGCCACTAGTCCATTGGTGAAAGTCTGTCCGGAGTAAATGACAAGGTTGAAAGATAAAACACCACATATTTCCTCATGAGCTATAAAACATAGACACAAATTGAGAAGTAGTTTGAAGGTTTAAAGGTAGCACATGAGAATTTACTTGGAATGGTTTGAAATGCCATGCATAGGTATTTATGGTGGACACTTTGGAATAACTTGGTTTTCAGGTGTTTGGAAGCACGAGCAGCGTTCCCGCTCAGTACAAGTGGAGGCTAGCAATAGACTGGGAAGCGACAATCAAGAGAGCAATAACTGTCATAATCATGCTTGCGACAAAATAAAATTAACGGAGGCATAAAAGTGATACAAGAACTCTGAAGCAAAGTAGATCATCGAGGCTTAATTGACTTTTGTTTAGTCATATGCATGCGTGAGCATGTGCCAAGTCGATTCAAGTGAATTATTCAGAGGAGGATACCACAATGTCATACTGATCTATGAATAAAACAATGCAAGCGAATATTCATGACATGCTACTCATTATTAATAGATTGGAACTAATCATGAGAGATCATAAACTACTAGACTTTCATTAAATGACATATACCTCACATGAACCAACTAAGCATGCTCACATGGATGAGTATATGTACAAAAATGAAAACAAATAGAGTTCATACCAGCCTCTCACCACAGTCAAATTGCCGTAGATCGTCATTATTGCCTTTCACTTGTGCAGCTTGAATAATAATATGAAATGAAACCAAGCTCCAACCACCGGAGACCTCTGAACTCCCTAATGAACTTTACAAAACCAAAGAAGAACAACAAATATTTTTGGTGTTTTCGGGTTAGAAACAAGAACAAAAGAAAACAAGAAAACAAAGCAAAATCTTTTTGGGTTTTCTCATAGCAAACCAACGATAGCAAATAAAGTGAAATAAGAGCAAAGAACCAAATAAATAAATGGTGAAGAGAAAAAACAGAAATATTTTTGGTCTTTTTGTGTTTTAGGAAAGAAACAAAGCGAAAACAAGAGAATGCAAGCTAACAGAAACACAGAAAAGCAGGATGGCAGAAATCTGCCAAAACCTGACAGCAGTACAGAAATCGAAATTAACAAAAATCTTCCATTGCTCAGCTCAAAAAGTGTTCAACTAATGAAAGTTAGATAACAACCTGGGGCACATGCTCAAAAAATTTCAACTCAAAATAACGTTCTGGCTGTGCGTACGAATTTTTTTGGTAACAGCCCAGAATCTGTTTTTGGACAGCACTTCCCCAAATATCATCTCCCTCTTATTAGAAAACCACTCTAAGAAACTAAACAAGTCTATAAAAGTATCCAGCAACCATAATATGCAAAGAATGAGTGATGTCGGTATACCTCCCCCCAAGCTTAGGCTTTTGGCCTAAGTGGAGTTCATTCCCACGATCCCCATGAAGTGGTGTCTCCGTAGTATGACGAAGAACGACCCGGTTCTAGGTATGTGCTGGAAGAAGCAACAGGGTACGTGACGGTGTAGTCGTAGGAGGGCTCAGCGTCCTCGGAGTCATGTTGCTGGTGGAAGCCTTGTATCTTCAGTTGCTCATCCACCTCCTCCTTAGAGCGCGACCATGGTTTCCTGCCAACACTGAACAAATCTGTTTGGGGCAAGAGGACTTCCCTCTCATCCCCGTCAGCAAATAACATTCTATAAACAATATTATCCATACTAGAGTCAGCTGTAACAAATTGGTGACTCTTCATAGCAGCAATATCTAACCTAACAGGTGGTATTTCTACATCAGTAGGGTCAAGAGGGAGATCTAGACGTGCCAAAATACGCGATGCAATTATTCCCCCATAAATAGGCCCCTTGTTAGACAAACGGCGAGCAATAACAGAACCAAGATGATAAGGTGTCTCCCCAGTGAGTGCAGCAATTAAGAAAGCAAGATGATAACTAGAAATATTACTAGTGTTCTCCCTACCAAGAATGCTAGTAGCAAGGTAATAAGCAAAATACTTAATGGCGGGGAGTTGAATGTTTCTTATCTTGCCACGCTGAATGGTGCGGCAATCGTCATTTGTAATTTCTCGATAGAGCTCCAGCAAAACCCTGGGGTTGTCCTCAATCTTCCTCGCTGTACCTGCAGGGGCAATATCCAATGCAGCACAAAAATCCTTCAACTTCATAGTAACAGGATTACCATAGATCTTGAATGCAACCGACGGGTGGAAGTGCTTGTTGTTGAACTTGAAGCTCTCCACAAAGATTTTAGTAAGCATGTAGTATTGCTTCCTCTCATCCTCCATATAGGCGGTTAAACCCGCCTTTCTGACGAGAGTCAAGAAATCATCCAACAACCCTGCATTGCTCAAAAAGTCATAACATGGAAAAGATGAAGCATTAGGGTCTCCATTGCCCTCATCGAAGCTTGGTGCAATCACGTCCTCATTATAGGATCGTCTAATCCGAGTGGATGCCCTCGAGGGCCTTCCCGTGCTCGTCGTCTCTCCTTCGAACACCTCTCCAAAGTTGTAGTTGTTCATTTTCCTTTTCTGAAATTTTTCAACAATCATTATAAAATTTGATTTCAAGGTATATAATTGAGGGGAACTACTATAGGAACTTGCTAGAGTACTAAACATGCATCAAAACTAGTTTCTACCACTTAGAACAAGCATGCAAGCTCACTAAACATGTTACCTACAGCAGCAAAATATTCAAGATATACTCAACCAAACAAAATTCTAATTGGATAATCAAAGGAGTCACATACCGGAGAGCAAATGTGCCAAATTTCAGACAGAAATCTGGGCTGAGCAAAGAGATCGAGAAATCTCGAGTTCTTGAGCAGAAACGCGAGTGAGAGAAAGTGAGTACGAGTTTTTTCGGGAGAGAGAAGAGAATGGGTGAAAGAGATGATGAAGTGGGGCAAGGAGGGGCCCACACACCAGGGTGGCGCGCCCCCTTGCTGGCCGCGCCGGCCTGCGGGGTGCCACCCTGGGGTGCCCCACTGGTCATCCCCAGCTGCTCCCAGGTGCTCCTTCGAAAATTAAGACTACCAGTATAATTTTTGTAAATTTATGAGAACTTCGAAAAATGCACATTTCTGGGTGTTAAATTAATTATTACTGCGCAGGAAAATGATTTCCAAAATCTTAAACAACTAAAGCATATTGCAAAACAAAAAGTGCTACAGCAAGTAAAACAAATGGAGGGAGAAAGAAAGAAAGAAATGTTGTTTAGCTCTCTTATGCATTAAAACATACTTGTTAACAAGGTTGATCAAGTCTTGCTACCAAATAAATTTTATATGACATAAGAAGAAATAAACCTCAAATCAATCATGTTACCTTATATTGAATTGATATAGATCCAATCACAAGAGTTTGATATTCTTCTTTAGGCTCATATATAGGACAATCAATGGATCCCACTTTGATAGTTTTCACATTAAAAATTGTATTAACTCCATATACTTTATCAATCCTCTTGGGAAAATAGATAGTATGTTCCTTGTCATCAACATTGAAAGTAACCTTGCCTTTATTGCAATCAATAACAGCCCCTGCAGTATTAAGAAAGGGTCTTCCAAGAATAATAGACATATTATCATCTTCAGGCATTTCCAACACAACAAAATCAGTTAATATCAAGCAATGTTGAGTAACTTGAACAGGAACATTTTCACATACACCAACAGGAATAGCAGTAGATTTATCAGCCATTTGCAAAGATATATTAGTTGGTATCAACTTATCTAAATCAAGTCTCTTGTAAAGAGAAAAAGGCATTACACTAACTCCTGCTCCCAAATCACATAGAGCAGTTCTAACATAATTATTCTTGATAGAACAAGGAATAGTCGGTATACCTGGGTCTCCCAGCTTCTTTGGAACCTTACCATTGAAGGAGTAATTAGCGAGCATAGTGGAAATCTCCTCACTGGGATTTTCCTTTTGTTAGAGACAATATCTTTCATATACTTTGAATAAGGAGGCAATTTAATAGCATCAGTCAAAGGGATTTGCAAAAATAAAGGTTTCATCCAATCACAAAATTTATT
Source organism: Lolium multiflorum (assembly GCA_030979885.1). NCBI lineage: Eukaryota > Viridiplantae > Streptophyta > Magnoliopsida > Poales > Poaceae > Lolium > Lolium multiflorum. Next base: position 51,862,080 of record CM061752.1, on the reverse strand, counting down.
ATAATGTTCCTCCTCCTTTGATTTTAGTTTCTTAGCAGGAAAAGGCATTTGCTTTTGAACCCAAGGTTCTCTTTCATTACCATGTTTCTTTGTAATAAAATCTTCTTTAGTGTACTTTTTATTTTTATCATGCTTTTCAGGTTCTTTTTCAATTTCTTCTTTATCAGGAGTATCATTCTTATCATTATCTTCATCATGTTCATTACCACTTTCAGTTTCAGCATCAGAAATAGAAATACTATTAGGATCATTAACAGGTTCAGAGGATTCTACAACAGTTTTATGTTTCTTCTTCTTTTTCTTAGAAGGACTACTAATTTCTTTAGTTCGTTGAGAATCTTGTTCAATTCTTTTGGGGTGCCCTTCAGGATATAGAGGATCCTGGGTAGAAACACCGCCTCTAGTTGTTACTTCATAAACATGTTTTTCTTCATGATTATTTTTTAACAAGTCATTTTGCACTTTAGTAAGTTGATCAATTTGAGTTTGAATCATATTAAAATGTTTAACAAGCATCTTAACATCATTGGAGGTTCTCTCCACAATATCATGCAATTTACCAATAGCTTGAGAATTTTCCATTAGATGATTCTCTACTCTCATATTAAAATTATTTTGCTTAACAATATAATTATCAAATTCATCTAAACATTGATCAGGAGGTTTTGAATATGGAATATCTCCTCTATCAAAGCGTTGAAGAGAATGTACCTCGATTGTGGATGAAGGGGGAATTATCTTACATAGGTCTTCTATAGGAGGTAAATTCTTCACATCTTCAGATTTAATACCTTTCTCCATAAGAGATTTCTTGGCTTCCCTCATATCTTCATCATTTAATTCAATCATACCCCTCTTCTTCAATATTGGTGTCGGAGTTGGTTCAGGTGTAGACCAATCATCATGATTTTTGCTTATCTTTGCCAATAATTCTTCAGCTTCGTCCGGAGTTCTCTTCCTGAAAACACAATCAGCACAACTATCCAGGTATGCCCTAGACTCAATGGTTAGTCCACTATAAAATATATCAAGTAAATCATGCTTTTCCAAATCATGTCCAGGCCGAGCTCTAATAAGAGAGCAAAATCTTGCCCAAGCTTCAGGCAATTTCTCTCCATCTTCTTGATCAAAACTATAAATTCTCTGCAGAGCCATATGTTGAGCACTAGCGGGAAAGTATTTCCGAAAGAAAACATCAAGCAAACAACTTGGACTATTAATAGAATCAGGAGGCAAATTATTATACCAAATCTTAGCATCATCCTTTAATGAGAATGGGAAAATCTTAGCAACAAAATAAGTACGCATCTTAACATCATCAGAAAACAAGCTACTTAAAGTGGAAAGCTCATTCATATGTTCTACAGCACTCTCTTTTTCAGTACCACAAAAAGGTATTTTCTCAACAATAGATATATGAGATAAATCAAGAGAAAAGTCATAATCTTTATCCTTAATGTTTATAGGAGATGTGGCAAATTTAGGATCAGGAGACAGTTTATATCTAACAGCATGTTGTGCAATAAGCTTTTTAAGGTTACTTGTACTAGTAGTAGCATTGCATTTATCAATAAAATCATCATCAAGTTCCACATAATCTTCATCAAGATCATCAATCTCAGGTGAATTAACAGGTGTAACAGTATTTTCATTAGGAGTTTCAGTATTTTCAATTTGTCTAGACCTAGCAATTGTAGCATCTAGAAAAGGACCTAATGAACCAGTATTATCAAGCACAGTAGAAGCATCATCAAAATTATCAGAGGAATTTTCAGATTCAGCAGAAATACCAACACGTGAAGTTTGTGGTGGTGAAACAAGTTGACTTATCACAGATGGTGAATCAAGAGCAGCGGAGGTACTCAGAGTTGTACCTTTTCTTGTAGTGGATGGTAATATGGCGACTTTAGTATCGCGAGGTTTACCCATGATGGAGAATTTGTAGCGAACAATATCAATCCAAGTGAACTTGCAAATAAAGCTATGCTCCCCGGCAACGGCGCTAAAATAGTCTTGATGACCCACAAGTATAGGGGATCGCAGTCTTCGAGGGAAGTATTACCCATTTATTGATTCGACACAAGGGAGACAAAGAATACTTGTAAGCCTTAACAGCGGAGTTGTCAATTCAGCTGCACCTGGAAACAGACTTGCTCGCAAGAGTTTATCAGTAGCAACAGTTTTATAGCAGTAGGAATAGTGAAATAATAGCAGCGGTGAAATAAAGACAACAGTAGTGATTATAGTAAACAGCAGGATTAAAATACTGTAGGCACAGGGACGGATGAACGGGCGTTGCATGGATGAGAGAATTCATACAACAATCATGATAGGGCATTTGCAGGTAATAATAAAGCGGTATCCAAGTACTAATCAATCAATAGGCATGTGTTCCATATATAGTCGTACGTGCTCGCAATGAGAAACTTGCACAACATCTTTTGTCCTACCAGCCGGTGGCAGCCGGGCCTCTAGGGAAACTACTGGAAATTAAGGTACTCCTTTTAATAGAGTACCGGAGCAAAGCATTAACACTCCGTGAACACATGTGATCCTCACATCACCGCCTTCCCCTCCGGTTGTCCCAATTTCTGTCACTTTGGGGCCTCGGGTTCCGGACAACAACGTGTGTATACAACTTGCAGGTAAGATCATAAAACAATGCATATCATGATGAAACAATAACATGTTCAGATCTGAGATCATGGCACTCGGGCCCTAGTGACAAGCATTAAGCATATCAAGTTGCAACAATATCATAAAAGTAACATCTACGGATACTAGGCACCATGCCCTAACAATCTTGTGACTATTACATGATCAATCTCATCCAATCCCTACCATCCCCTTCAGCCTATAGCGGGGCAATTACTCACACATGGATGGGGGAAACATGGTTGGTCGATGGAGAGGCATCGGTGGTGATGGCGGTGAAGATCCCCTCCAATTCCCCGTCCCGGCGGAGTGCCAGAACGGAGTTTCTGGTCCCGAGATGGAGTTTCGCGATGGCGGCGGCGTACTGGATGGTCTCTGGAAATATGGTCGAACCCCCTGGCGTTTTTAGGTCGAAGGGACTTTGTAGTCCAAAGGAGAGCGTCGGGGGGCCGCCGAGGCGCCCACACAACAAGGCGGCGCGCCCCCTTCCTGGGCCGCGCCGGCCTAGTGTGTGGGGGCCTCGGGCCCCACCTGGCTTGCCCTTCTCCGTCAATATTCTGGGAAAATAGGACCTTCCGCATAAATTCGAGGATTTTCCTGAAAGTTGGATTTCTGCACAAAAACGAGACACCAGAGCAATTCTGCTGAAAACAGCGTTAGTCCGCGTTAGTTGCATCCAAAATACACAAATTAGAGGCAAAACAATAGCAAAAGTGTTCGGGAAAGTAGATACGTTTTGGACGTATCAGTTAGTTCCGGAAAATGCATGAAATCATTATAAAGTGTGAGCAAAACATGTAGGTATTGTCATAAAACTAGCATGGAACATCAGAAATTATAGATATGTTGGAGACGTATCACAGAGGTTCCAGAACTAAGAATTAATTGAATCCATCTGATCCATCTTTCCCCAAAACCTCTAGCTCTTAAAATTTCCAGAATTGTGCCATGTTCAATCTTGTCAAAAGCCTTTTCAAAATCTAGCTTAAGAATAACAATCTCCTCTTTCGACTTGTGGCACTGAAAAAGATATTCAAAAGCCCATCCCAAGCAATCCTGGATAGACCTTTGTTTCAGAAATCCATATTGATTTTTGTGAACTAACTGAAGTATGATCTTCTGCAGTCTGTTTGCTAACAATTTGGTGATGATCTTGAGAATTGTATTTAGCAAAGATATTGGTCTGAAATCACCAGGTAGCATTGGGGAATCATTCTTTGGGATTAAAGTAATATATGAAGAGTTTATGATTTCCAAGTTAATATTTCCCTCATAAAAAGTTCTTATCAGCTCCTTGACATCATTACCAATGATTTACCAACAATTCTTGAAAAATTCATTATTAAATCCATCAGGACCTGGTGATTTATCATTGGGCAAAGGACCTGGTGATTTATCATTGGGAAATTCTTTTATAACTTCATCAATTTCTTTGTCAGTAAGGGAGCTTCCAACTGTGCACTAGTTTCTGCATTCATACCTTCTCCATAAAAATCTTGTAAGTTAAACTGCATAGAAGGATTATCAGTCATACCCATTCTCTCTTTGAAGGCCTTCCATAGAATATCAGCTTTTCCATCATGATCAGAAATTTCAGCTTAAAGAATGATCTTGAAGAAGAACAAGAGATCGTAGCCTAATTTGGGGAGCAACTTGAAACCCTTGAGGTGTCTCAAAATGAAATATTTGCTAAACTCACTAAAGAAAGAGACCATGCTAAAGCTCAATTAAAATTGCTTAAAAATGAAAAGTCCAAAGTTGGTGTTGGTCATGATAAACTTGTTAAGGATCTAGATGATCTAGACAAGGCCCACAAGGCCTTGGAGAGCGAACACTCTATCCTCACCAAGTCACATGAGCAACTACAAGCTTCATATTTAAAAGAGCATGCTATGTTACCCTCTCTTCTTGATATGTCTTGTGATGATGCTTGTGCTACTAACTCTACTTCTTGTGAAGCATCTATCTTGAAGGAGAATGTTGAGCTAAGGGCTCAACTTGAATTGCTAACTAGCAATTATGGGAAATTGGAAGAAAATCATGGAAAGTTTTCTAGCTCCCATGAGGATCTTATAGCCTCCCATGATAGGCTAAAGTTAGCTCATGAGGCTATCATATCAAAGGCAACACCTTGTGAGCCTCATGTGGATACTAGCACTAGTACTCAAAATGCTATATTGCCATGTGCTAGTCCTAGTAATTCATCCACTCATAATATTTCTAAATCTTGTGATGAATTATCTTCCTTGCCTTGTTGCTCTAACAATGAAGGTTCTACTTCCTCTAGTACTTGTGTTGTTACTAACCATGTAGAGGAAATCAAAGAGCTCAAGGCCCAAGTCACTTCTTTGAAGAATGACTTGGTAAAGAGTCATGAAGGGAAATGCAAACTTGACACGATGTTGAGTGTGCAACAATCCCCCAATGACAAGAGTGGACTTGGATTCAAATCCAACAACAAGAACAAGTCCAAGAACAACAAGAATAAGAAGGGCCAAGAACAACTCAAAGACCCAACCAAGATTGTTTGCTATAAGTGCAATATTGAAGGGCACCATGTTAGATCTTACCCTTTGAAGAAGAAGCAAAAAAGGGAAGCGGCCTCAAGCTCAAACTCATATTCAACCTCAAGTTGAAGAAATGCCACTTCCCAAGAAGAAACAAGCCAATGCTCCCATTGTGGAGAAATCTAGTGAGAAGAAGGAGAAGAAAAGAACTTGCTACATATGCCGTGAGAAGGGCCACATCTCCTCCTTTTGCACTATCAGTACCTCATCCAACCCTATCACCATTGATGATGTTTATTCTCTTCGTAAGGATGAGGGTGGCAATGTGTTTGCCAAATATGTTGGTGCTCAAAGTGGTGTCAAGAAAAGAACCATTTGGGTTTCCAAGCCTATTGTGACTAACCTCTTAGGACCCAACTTAGTTGGGTACCAACAATCCAAAACTTGATCAATAGGTGCTTGATGGAGGGCATTGGAGACGAAGAATTAAGGGATCTTCATTATTTATATTATATCAAGCCTAGTCTTTTGGTTGTCTTGCTTATATCCAATGTTCCTCCTTGCGGTAACATGTACTCAACTCATTTATATTGAAAGTTACTCGCCCCTTTGCATGTGTTAGTTTTGTTCCTAGCATGTGTTTGTATATGTTGTGCTTCCTACTTGCTTTTCTTGAGAAATCAAGTCTATGTATGTTGGGTTGCACACCATGTATTTGTGTTTGTGTTGGAGCCTTTTTGCATCTTGTTGTATCTTATATGGCTCTCATGACCAATTAATGGACTATCCCATTTTGGGGGATTGATATTCCTTTGGGAATTTCACAATCCTAACAATGTGTGTACATGAGGAATATCACTTAGAATTGATATTGCAAGATTATCTAGTCCCTATGTGGTATGCCATCTTCATGGAAAATTCAAATTCTAATGTCCATTAATATCTCTAGTTGGATCTTATTTGCCTCTTGTGAAATTAAATTCCTTATCACATTATGGGGGAGTAATAAGCTTTGTGCATATTACAAGCCTAGAAAATGTGAACATTTGAGGTTGTGTCACATAGAATTGATATTGTAAATTATCTCTCTCCTATGTGGCATGTTTGCTCAAACAAGTTCCAATTTGCTTAAATGGCTTCATTGTTAATATATTTGTGGATCTTATTTGTGAAAGTTTTTCTTGGCATGGTTTTTCACAACATGTCCCTCAATACATTTTTGGAAAACCATGTGCTTCAAATCATACTATTAATTGCTTTGCATGTTGGTATGAATACTATTAATTGCTTTGCATGTTGGTATTTGTATTCATATTTGTCATATTTAATGCCATGAATTTGTTGTGATTTGACTCCCATGTGTCTTCCTTGCATCTTATGGATCTAATTTGTCTATTCAAACTTTCTTAGCATTTTTAGTAGATATAGGTAGCGTGATGATCCTAGTTTTGTGTATTTTGTATTCATATGCAAAATCCTAGATAATGCACTAATCTTGGGGGAGCTCTCCTATATTTGTTAGAATGCTTAACATCTCTTGATCATTATCAAGAATTTGGTTTTGGGAGACAAACCTTTTCTTGTGGGTACTTTGTGTCATCATAAAAAGTGTTCAGGGTTTGGTTTATTTGTGGGAACCTTGCTCTCTTGGGAGTTGGTTATCTCATTCCTTTGTTTTTGGGTTTAATTATCTTCTTATAATGAGATAATTCTTTGGAGTAAATCTTGTGTTGATTTGATTCTTTGATATAATTTGGATAACCATTGTTTCTTGATTTATTTGGTATTTGTCCAAATTGTAACTTCCTTTGGTTCTTCAAATTCATGTGCATGCATATTTAATATATGTATATCTTATGGCATGTGTTACTTTCTTTGATCCAATATATAGGGTAAACTCCATCAAATCCTAATTTGATTAAGATGTGCATGAAATTCGATTTCATACCTATATGCACATAGTTTTTTGGAGTTTGTCCTATATGTTGTAGTGTACCTAACTACTTTGGACCCAATTAGTTTGGGAACCATTTTGTTCTTAATTTTGTTTTAGATACAAGGAGATACATTGGATGCTTGTCTCACACTTAGGAAGAAGTGGCGACACAATGGTAATTTGAGGCAAGCTAGGATGATCAACGAACTCCTATCTAATACATCCACACCAATGCTATCTCGGTAACAATTATCTCCTGATGCATATTTTTATAGCATCCAACCATGTGGTTGCATCTTGGCATGAATCTCTTGATTTTTAAATATTATTCTTCTTGCAAAGATTTTAATGAAACCTCTTTATTGCAAATGTGAGTAAACTGAGATGAGCACATATGTTTGGAAGTATATAAAATCATGCTCATGATTCATCCATCCCATCTATGCCTATCTAGCAATTTTATTGCATATCAATTCCTCAAGCCTCTCACATGTGCAATATCGATGAAAGTGCAAATTGAGTTATTTCTTTTGGTATCCTCGTTTGTGATACTTGTTGCCTTTCTCAAAGCATCCCAACTATCTTATATCCCTAGTTGATATTTGTGATGTATTTTATGTGTTTATGATTGAAGTTCATGAATGTACCATAAGATAAAATTGAGTCTTTGGCCATGCTATTAAGTAAAAATTCTTATTGGTATATTGCATGACTTCGTCTTGGATATCAAGCTATATTTCTTGTGTATCTATTTTGTGTGTGCATGTTTCTTTGTGGATAAATATCTTTATTATATTGCTCACTTAGAGAACCTTATATATACACATAAGAGCATCTCCATTTGAAATATTATTTATTTGTTGCGTGTTGATTGGTCATGCTAAGCAATATAATTCATTAAAGACTATGATGATATTTTGCTCATCCTTGTAATAGTCTTATAATATGCTTTATCATGCCTTTCACATATCCTCTTGGTTGATCCTTTTATTATGGTGCCTCTTACTTGTTGCTCAACCATTTATTTGTTGCAAGTGTTAAGCTTAATTTTCTATATATGATCTATTGAAAATGTATGTGTTTTAAATAGTAATGACGGAGTGAGAATTCCATGTTATGCATATTGTATTCAAATGCAACATTTTAATTTATGCATGTATCTTGGGGAGCTTCCTTATTTAAACCACTATTTTGTGGTGGTCATTAGGGTTTATTTCACTTGGTATCTTTTGTTTTGAATGATATTATGGGAGTGATGATTCCAAGTTTGTGCAATTTATACTCCAATGCAAATTTTCTAGTTTTATGCACAAACCTTGGGGTGCTTCCTCATATTATTTAAAGCAATCTTCTTAATCTTATCATAATATCTTTCTTTTGGTATCTTCTTTTTGGTTCATTTGGTTGCTTACTTCATTTGTTGAACTTCTTGACTTTGTTATCTTTTTGCAATCTTTGATCCTCTCTATAGTGTGATTTCTTCCGAATATTCATTATTGGATACGTGCATTTGATTCCACTCAAATTATGAGAAATGAACACGATATGTAGGAACTCTCACTATATTGGCCTTCTAAATTTTTCACCCATTTCGGCAATTGGTGTCAATGGGGGAGAAGTTTGGAGGGTTTAAGGGAATTTGGCTTTGTCTTTGCTTTGTGCTTAAGCATATGCTTTTCTTGCATTGCATCTTGTTGTTTTGCATAGTTCAATATTTAGAGGAAACTCCACTAGGCTTTGAATGCCAATGTATGCAATGAAAGTCAAGTTCATTCACACATGCATATATTATGGGGGAGTTTGCTCTACATATTCAACTTGTTTGTTACTTAAATTTCTTATATAAACCCTCTCAAAGATATTATCATCAATTACCAAAATGGGGGGATTGAAAGTGCATGGATCCCCCATGTGTGGTTTTGGTAATTAATGACAATCCCTATGGACTAATGTTTGCACTGAGGTATATTTGTAGAAGTTGTCCATAGGCAATGCTTGAACTATATGTTGGCTTCAAGATTGCAATAAGAAGCAAATGAAGAAGATCAAGTGTCAAGTATGTCTTGAAGATGAAGATGAAGTGAGCCCTCAAGTTTAACTTCAAGACATCAACGATGAAGAATTAAGAAATGAAGTGCAAGTTCAAGACGAGCCATCTCGAAGAGATAATTTGCTTGAATCTTGCCATCCATATGGTGATCATGGATATGTGAAGATGCGTCGAAGAAGAAGCTCTCCCATAGTGGAGTATGGGGAGCAATTCGCATGACTTCATCGAGCAAGCACAATCAAGGAAGGCATTCCATCTTGTTGCGGTCAAGAACATCATCATCAAGCTCAAGTGGAATGTGCAGGGTTAAGGTTTGTTCTTGATAGGGTTTCTTTCTCACCGGTCTCATGGTGTAGTTGGAGACCGGTTTATAATTTAGTTGTCGTACTATCAAGAGGGCTCTCGAGTGAGTAACTCGATCGTATCCTTCGGAGAGCTCAAACCTTTGCATCCTTGCATCATCTTTCTTGGTTGTTATTTGGATCTTATCCATGTGATGTTTTAGATCTTGTGCTTATTCTCATGACAAGCTCTAGTTCATCGAGAATGGTTTTTGCACGGGCAACTTGTTGCATTTTCGAGGTTGGAGGTTTTACCGGCATGTCTTTTTTAGATAGGTCAAACCTTTCATCATTTATTTATATCCTCCATTGTTGGACTATGATGGTTCCCTGCATGATCTTGTAGAGCTTTTCCCTAGATTCAAAACGAGCCCAAGATCATCAAAATCGGAGTCCGGATGCTAAAGTTATGCCCGTTTCAGTTTGATGTTTCTGCCAGTTTTTTGGGGGGCGGATAATCCGGCCCGGATGAAATATCTGGCCAAATATCCGGCCCGAGTCCAGGGGCGATTTTCGGGGGGCGGATAATTCGGCCTGGGAGGTCCCAAACGGTCATATTTCGTTGGGAGGGGTATATAAGACCCCCTTCTTCCTCCTTGGGCTGGTTGGTTCTCTCTCTCTCTCCTCTATTGTTGTCCTTCAAAGCTTGCCCTAGTTCTTGTTTCCTCCCATGATTCTTGCATGTTCTTGAAGGAAAAGAGAGAGGAGATCTAGATTATCATCAATTACCAAAATGGGGGAGATTGAAAGTGCTTGGATCACCCGTGTGTGGTTTTGGTAATTAATGACAATCCCTATGGACTAATGTTTACATTGAGTTATATTTGTAGAAGTTGTCCATAGGCAATGCTTGAACTATATGTTTTCTTCAAGATTGCAATAAGAAGCAAATGAAGAAGATCAAGTGTCAAGTATGTCTTGAAGATGAAGATGAAGTGAGCCCTCAAGTTTAACTTCAAGACATCAACGATGAAGAATGAAGAAATGAAGTGCAAGTTCAAGACGAGCCATCTCGAAGAGATCATTTGCTTGAATCTTGCCATCCATATGGTGATCATGGATATGTGAAGATGCGCCAAAGAAGAAGCTCTCCCATAGTGGAGTATGGGGGAGCAATTCGCACGACTTCATCAAGCAAGCACAATCAATGAAGGCATTCCATCTTGTTGCGGTCAAGAACGTCATCATCAAGCTCAAGTGGAATGTGCAAGGTTAAGGTTTGCTCTTGATAGGGTTTCTTTCTCACCGGTCTCATGGTGTAGTTGGAGACCGGTTTATAATTTAGTTGTCGTACTATCAAGAGGGCTCTCGAGTGATTAACTCGATCGTATCCTTCGGAGAGCTCAAACCTTTGCATCCTTGCATCATCTTTCTTGGTTGTTATTTGGATCTTATCCATGTGATGTTTTAGAGCTTGTGCTTATTCTCATGACAAGCTCTAGTTCATCGAGAATGGTTTTTGCACGGGCAACTTGTTGCATTTTCGAGGTTGGAGGTTTTACCGGCATGTCTTTTTTAGATAGGTCAAACCTTTCATCATTTTTTTTATATCCTCCCTTGTTGGACTATGATGGTTCCCTGAATGATCTTGTAGAGCTTGTTCCTAGCTTCAAAACGAGCCCAAGATCATCAAAATCGGAGTCCGGATGCTAAAGTTATGCCCGTTTCAGTTTGATGTTTCTGCCAGTTTTTTGGGGGGCGGATAATCCGGCCCGGATGAAATATCCAGCCAAATATCCGGCCCGAGTCCAGGGGCGATTATCGGGGAGCGGATAATCCAGCCCGGGGGCGGATAATCCGGCCTGGGAGGTCCCAAACGGTCATATTTTGTTGGGAGGGGGTATATAAGACCCCCTTCTTCCTCCTTGGGTTGGTTGGTTCACTCTCTCTCTCTCTCTCCTCAGTTGTTGTCCTTCAAAGCTTGCCCTAGTTCTTGATTTCTCCCATTATTCTTGCATATTCTTGAGGGAAAAGAGAGAGGAGATCTAGATCCACACTTTGACCAAACCATATCATCTCTTTGTGAGTGAATCTTTGGGATCTAGATCTTGGAGAATTTGGTGTTCTCCTCTTTGTTCTTCCTCTCTTATTCCCTCAATAGCTTTTGTAGCTTTATAGGAATTTGAGAGAGAAGGACTTGAGCATCTTTGTGGTGTTCTTGCCATTGCATTTGGTGCATCGGTTTGACTTCTCCACGGTGATACGTGGAGTTGAAAGTTCGTGAGGTATTCACTTCGGGAGCTTGTTCCCGGAGCTTGTTCCTCTTGGGTCTTTGGACCCTAGACGGCTTAGTGGTCTTTGTGGTGTTCTTGGGGACTCCAATTAAGTTGTAGAGATTCTTGAAGGGCATGGCCTTTGTGGCAATTTATTGGGAGCCTCCAATTAAGTTGTGAAGATAGCCCCAAGCTTTGTGCGGGTTCGGTGATCTTCCTAAGGTTCCATAGTGGATCGAGGACATCCCTTTTGGTGGGAATTCTCGAGGAGAATACGGTGTCCCTCGTGCATTTGGAGTGACTTGTCCTCCACACCGCTCCAACGGAGAGTAGCACTCGCAAGAGTGTGAACTTCGGGATACATCGTTGTCTCCGCGTCACTTCGGTTATTCCTATACCCGAGCTCTTTACTTATGCACTTTACTTTGTGATAGCCATCGTGCTTGAAGTTATATATCTTGCTATCACCTAGTTGCTTATATTGCTTAGCATAAGTTGTTGGTGCACATAGGTGAACCATAGTATATAGGATTTGGGCTTGACAAAGTAAACGCTAGTTTTATTCCGCATTTGTTAAGCCCATCTCGTAAAAGTTTTAAACCTCCTATTCACCCCCCTCTAGGCGACATCCGTGTCCTTTCAGCGGCTTCCCCTTGCTGTCGATGTCTGATGGCAGAGAGAGGTTGCTCATTGTGAGAGAGGAGATGAGAGATGAATGGCGCCGGCCGGTTGTAGATCGGAAAGCGCAAACGTAGGGGTCTTATTGAGCGCGAATGAATGGCAGCGCAGATATTGAAGAGAGCTACAGTTGCTCTTCCGCGGAGTTCGCACTCCATTTTGGCGGTTCGCGCATCGATCGACGCGGTTGCCACTCTGACGGTTCCCCTTCCCGACAATTGCACAGTCGCTAGGTAGGCAGCGGTTGAGCGTCCGTTCGTGAGTTGCTGACGCATCGGTCCCGCGTCTCCTCGCCTCGCTTCTTGTTGTGAATGGCGGACCCGGAGCATCCCCGGTGGAGCGGAGATGGCCTCGGTGTGCCAGACACCATATTGGGCGGCCGCCGGACGGAAAGGGCCTTTAGGCGCGCGGCTAGGAACGAAATTTTGTCCCGCGCCCCAAATCCCTTTTGGGGCTGCTTTGGGGGACGCGGCTGGAGATGCTCTAAGGACTACTAAAACAATGAGGGTACCTTCTCGAATGATGTCTTACTTAGCTTGACTGTAGTCGTAGGATTCTCCATCCAAGCGGTGCCTTAGGGCATCTCCAACGGGGCGACGCAAACGGACGCTGAGCGACCGTTTCCGTCCGCCGTGACCGGAAATGCGCCTGGGCCCTGCTGCAGTGGGGCGACGCAAAGTGACCGGGCCGTCCACGGCGACGCAAACCTGGCCCAAATATGCGCCAGGTTTGCGTCTCCGTGGACGCTGCGCGGTCGCGAAAAGTGTCCGGGTCGGTTGTATCCGGGCCCGGTCGTCAGTGACTAGGTAACCAAAATATTTCTTCATTACTATTGATTGACCAAAAAGACCATCTTTATAAAGATGGTTAGTCGAGTTAACCTAAAACTACAACGGCCGTACCTACTCGCCGTCGCGCGGCCTACCACAGCCTAGGTTACTCGTAGAGTCGTAGTCACGCGGCCTACTACTAGCCGCCGGAGGGGCATGTGCCGTCGTCGAAGCGGGAGCGCTTCACGCACTCCGCGCGCCGCGCACGCCGGCGATCGGACATCTTGTCCTGCCGCCTACGGCGTTCGAGGGCCTCGGCGAGAGAGGAGTCCCACAGACTCTCCTGGCCATAGAGTTGGCCGCCTCCGCCGTCGCTGCCTCCACCGCCGCCGCCTCGGCCGCCTCCGCGTCCGCCGCCCGCCGCCTCGTCCGCCTGGGCCGCCTCCGCGTCCTCCGCATGCAACTGCGCCAGCTAGGCGTGGAAGCGGACCCTGTCCCTAGCCGCCTCCGCCACCGCTTTTTCCCTTGCGGCGATGGCATCCGCCAGCTCCCGGTTCTCCTGCTCGACCCGCGTGGGAGAAGGGCCCCTCTGCTGGAGAGAATCCAGGTCAGAGACATGTACCCCCGAGCCATGGCGACCACATAGTTGTGGGCTTCCTCCTCCGCTGCCCAAGCCTGACGGCGCAGGGCGTCCCCAGCCAGGGTCTCGAAGGACGCGACCAGAACGAACTGGTCGTCGCCGCAGTCGAAGCGGCCGGGTACGACGTCGTCATCGTTGGTGATGTCGTGGATGACGGCGTTCGTGGGTGGGGCCGCTAGAGGGGCCGCCATTGCTATCCGCGCCTCGGCGAGCGCCGCCCTGGCCTCGGCGAGCTCGGCCCTGGTGTTGGCGATTTCCGCACTGGCCGCAGCGAGGCGCTCATGCCCTTGCGCGCGCTCGGCCGCCTCCGCCTCCGCCGCCTCCAGGCCCAGCTGCTCGGCCTGAAAAGCATCGGCGACTAGCTGCTCCTCGTCCGGGTGGGCTTGGCGGCACATCTGAACAACCTGATCCCAGCTAAGGTTATGCTCGACCATGGTCCATGGATGGATGCTAGGGTTTAGCTTGAGGTGTGCCCGTCACACCCGCCGGGTGTACACCATATATAGCCACGGCAGGGTGGGAAACAACGTTGCCGCGCAGGTCATTTCCCGCGCGCGCGAAACGCCGGTGAAACTTGCCAATGCATTGGGCAAGCGTGGGAACGAGCGTCGTCCCGCGGGAACCGGTAATCGCCGACGGCAGGCCTCGACGGGACGTTAACCGTCATTAACAACCTTGACGATATCTCAGCTAAAAAAATGCGTCTGCACAGCTGGAGATACCCGACGCAAACGGTCGCCCTGGGCCGCATGACGTCCGCGGGCCGACGCAAACGGACACAACCGGACATTTCAAACGATTCGAAATGCGTCGGGCCGTTGGAAATGTCATTAGTTGATTTCCTTTTTTTCGCAGTATCATGCTAACAATGTACCATTTGATGCTTGGACTCAACTACTTGATACTAAAACTTGCATTAGATGACCACTGGAAGAAAATATTAAAATATACTATCTGCAACCGATGGCATTTGTGCTAGAACTGTTAGCTCATGGGTGTTAAGTAATTGTGGCTGCTTACACAAACTCCTTTATTAGATGGTACAGTATATTATTGCGGGAAAATGTTGTGCCATCAGGTTTTGGCATATATTTTCGTTTTTCAATTTTGTATTGACATGCGAACTTGATACATGCTTTACAAACAACATTTATCAGTCCGGTGGCAGATCTTAAAATCTTACAAACCACACTCCGTTGCAATGTCCTGCACTCATTCTAGAAATACAATCATTCATTGGCTTTAATAAAGACAATTAGATTTTGGGGCAAAAATTGAGTTGCATACAAGTTTTTAGCACTAAATTGCTGATGGTCAGCGCAGCATCAAAAAATATTTTCAGACAAATCATACAAAAATATTAAATTTTAAGAAATCCGTTGCGAGTTTCCTAGTCATCCATAATCTAAATTTAGGAGTAAGTGCTCAAATTAATGCAGGTTGTACGCCCCCATCAAGACGGCGCTCGCGCGCGGCATTAAACGATCCACGTGACGTGCAACAAGCGAGGGAACACCAGTACAAGTGTACTAGGTATCCAAGGTCAGATTACGTTCTCCGTGTAGATTAAGCTTATACTACGTGCTGTTAATTTGAATCGTAAAATTTTTATACACGAATTCCTGGTGCTGGAATGAGATCGGAAGAGCGTTTGGTGGACTGTGGATCGGAGGCGGGAGGGAGCTGATGGGAAAGGCTGGCGGCGATTGGATTGATTGGGCGCGCGCTTTGTTTTCAGTTGTGAGTTGTGACCATGCGAGGGATGGAAGTGATGCGCATAGGGGGCCGCCGGCAAGTGATCCGTTAAATCCTGGTCCAGAAAGCCTGGTCTGCGGGTGGCAAGCTAGGCAGTTGCCATTCGCACATGGGGCACTTTTTTGTTTCTTTCAAAACACACTATAGAGCAACAATCTAGCTAAGGGTATCTCCAGCGGCACGATCCAAAGCGGCGACCCAAATTGTCCGATTTTATCCGTTTGGGTCGTGTGCGGACCATTTGGGTTGGCTTGTCCGATTTTCCTGGACAGATGCCATAGCGGGGCGACTCAATTTGTCCGGGATGATTTTTTTTTCTCACGGAGCGGCAGAGCCTGAGCGCACCTCGCCCACCACCATGGTCCATGGATGCGACGCCCCTGCCCTCTGCCCCGCCTCTCTACCGAACGGCGTGCTGCTCCAAGGAAGACCCGCGGAGGAGCTCGGCCTCCATGCTCCGCACCGCCGGCTTCCTTCACCACCATCCCCTTGGACACGCGCGGGCTGCTGCCGCAGTCGCAGATGTCAATCTTGGCGGCCACGAGCGACAGGTCGATGTAGTAGAGCGACACTCCAGACATGCGCCACCCGTCGCCAAGCACGATCTTGGAGGGGAAGCCGTTGCTGATGGAGATGGAGATGACGTCCACACCATCCACGCCGTCAGCAATGGCGCGGTCGAAACCGGCGAGGATGTTGGAGTCGAGGCAACCAGCGCCCTTCTAGCACATCTTGTAACCGCCACCCCTGGCCTTGGGGGCCACGCCCTTGGCTACGCCGGACGCGTACCCCCTCCATGATGGCCTCGTAGGACACGCTACCGGCCGCCGTGGTGGCAGTGTGCATGCCATTCCCGTTGGCGTCATGCGGCGACATGTACTCGGCTGACTTGGACACCACCGACACCGCGGCGTCACCATAGTGCGCGGCGTGTCCCTACGAGAAGAACGGCGCGCCGACGAGCTTCCTATTGCAGGAGGACGCCGGGAACACGGGCCCTGCATCGCAGTCGCCGCGCCAGCGAGTGGGGACGGGTGGGAGGTTCCTGTCGGAGAGGGACCATAGCCCGAGGTGCGCGCGTAGGCCCATGAACTGTGGCGACCTTGTGGTGTGCAGCTGCCGGACCTGGTCCTCGAAGGCGGCGAGCACGGCCGGGTGGCGGCGCAGCTCCTCAGCGCAGGACGCGATCAGCGAGGCGGAGAAGCCGCGGACGATGTCGTAGATGTGGAGGCTCGAGCGGGTCGCCGGCGCTGGCTGGCGAGGCGAAGGCGGCGAAGGTGTACCCGACGCGTGGGTAGGGAACACAGTCGGGATGGGGGATAGCTCAGAGACATGGGCGAACATGTATACCTTTGACTGACAACAGGGCCAGGCTGTTGGGCGGGAGGACACGAAAGACATCCGCGTGTGTTCGGCTCGACCCATCTCTCACCCAAATTTGGTCCATGGATGGGTCGCGCCCGAACAGTCGGTCCGTTTGGGTTGTACCCGTGGAGCCTATTTTTTTGGTCTGGCTGTCCGATAAGACAAAAGCGGTCCGGGCTGAACAGTTTGGGTCTTCCCCGGTGGAGATGCCTTAAGAAACGCACCCATATGAATTGAATGTACACACATATATCTTACTCCTATGACATCTCCGAGAGACTGAATCCAACAAACTAATTTGGCGAGTCTTTAAATTGACGAAGTCATGACATGACGTCTTGTGTTAGCACCAAAGTGTTAAACTTGAAGTTTGAACTTGATATGCTACATGTGTCACTTCCCTCGTAAGCCGTAACCATCTAATCACATCTAATCACATGTTGATTCTCTTCGCACATGGGACACCTGCTGACCTGCACACTACACACTAGCTACGGCAAGTGATCTGATTTCTTCTTTTGTTCTTCGTTATTCCTATACTCATCACGAGCTCTTTGTCCTAAACGGCTTTAAGCAAACTTTTAACCACTTTTAGCATTCGAAAAACTTTCAAACACTTGTTACCATTTTAGTCACGCCATTTGAGGACTTAGTAATTTCTAGTCCAGGCTGGCCCAAAAACATATAAGTCGTGCTATTAAAAGTGGCTGGATTTCAATAATCTTTGACCCTGTGAAAATGAACTCGAACCCTGTGGCAAAAAACTGCCGGACACGTCACTTAAGGTGGCTGAACTCCAATAATCTCAACCCTCCCAGTCAAAAACAACTAAACAAGACTACCCAAATGGTGTGTCATGTACGTTAGATAAGCCAACTCAAATGACGTGACTAAAATATGTCATACATAGTGAGCACACAAAACATAGATGATTGTGGTCAATCAAATACCAAACATACCTAATACCAAAAATGACAACCATGTTGTCGAATTTTCAAACAAAGCAGAGAAAAAATGGCATCTTTGCAAAAACAAGTGTTAAATGGCACCGCAAAAAGATTGTCTGGGATAACTCGAAACGTGACTTCGTTTGCTGGTCTCCTAGCAAATCACGTGATGGAGTAGAAAGCCTGCTTACTAATTACTTCGATCACTTCTCCATAACAACCTTCAAAATGAAAAGGTCAAGCTTTCTCAAACTAAAAGAACAACTTTTTAATTACGTGACCAGCCCCACACTTACCGGAAGCTGCAGGAGGGGTCCAACCATTTCAGTTTGGCGTGCCCAACACGAACACCGTCACCGTCCTACTGCAGTCGAAGCAGGGGATAAAAGGAATCAAGGGAACCAAGCAATGGAGCGAAGAGTGGGTGGAGCTTGCATTGGACATGGCGACGAAGCTGTGGTGACAGCGAACGAGAAGAGCTTTGATATTCTAGGGTTTCATGGGAGAGTGAAAATTTTCTGCTAGGAATTTAAAATGGGAGGGTAGTGAACAATGATTCTGCATACAAACCCCTTCTGCTTGTGGGCCTTTTTAAGTGCATTGTTGCATGTCCTGCCACATCGACAAATACACGTTGCTATGGGCATGTAAAATCACTAGTAGAGAAACCCCCCTTTAATACCGGTTCGAAAGGGCCTTTAGTACCGGTTTTGCAACCGGTACTAAAGATCCGGTACTAAAGGCCTCCCACCTTTAGTACCGGTTCCTTACGAACCGGTATTAAAGGTGCCCGCGGGGCTGGAGATCTTTTTTTTATTATTTTTTTCACAAAAAGGCTATTTCGTTTAATTTTTTTATCCATTTTTTTCTAATTATTTTTCACTCCCTTTTTTCACAATTTCTAATATTTCCGTTAGTCTCTAACTACACTTAATCTCTAGTCAATTACTTACCCTTGGTCAAACTTCCCGATCGGTCACCCATCCTCACACTACTCCCCTGCACGCTTAACTTCCAAGTTCCATCCCATTCCACTTCCAAGTGCTTCGCGCGCATGTATGTGATAGTATTATCATATCAATCCTATTAACATGTTGGTCGATGTCACACTTCTTTATCGTTTAAATTCCAAACAATTCTTTTAATAAGAAAAAGTAGTGATGTAATAATAATATTGAATAAATAAATAAAATTAACTTTTTTATTTTTTATTATTTTTATTTATTTTTTATAATTTTAATATTTTTTGCAAAACCTAAAACTTAAAAATTTGAAAATCTTATAATTTGCTAAAAGTAATAGTAATATGTTAGGACTCAAAAAATCTTGTAATTATTAATTTTAATTTAAAAAAAATTAAAAATATATAAAATTCTAAATTTCTGGAAAAAAAACTAAAAGCTTCCTGCTTTCATATTTTCATTTGGAATTTTGAGAATCTAAAAATTTTGAGAATCCGACGTCGTATGCAAAAGTTAATGCGGTTTTACCATTTTTCAAACTTTTTTTACAAAAAAAGTCAAAATTCAAATTTCTTATTTTCACCGAATAGTAGATTCCATAACATACAAGAATCTGAAAATATTTATTTTTTGAATTTTCTATCATTTTCATTTGTATTTTACAAAGCAAAAAGGATCCAGGGGGGTGTGGAGGTGCGTGGGAGCAGAAATTTGGTTCGTGACACGAACCTACTAAAGGTTTTTCCGCCTGACGCTAACCCTTTAGTACCGGTTCGTGACACGAACCGGTACTAAAGGTCCTTACGAACCGGTACTAAAGATCTAGCAGTGCAACCGGTACTAATGCACCCTTTAGTACCGGTTCGTAAGGAAACCGGTACTAAAGGGTTGGACGGAAGACCCTTTTTCTACTAGTGAATGCATTTAGTTACTGTAAGATGGTCTCTCCAAAATATGATGACCAATGTGATCCTTATAGATACACATATACGTGAATCGACGATACATTTTACTCGTGGAAGAACGTGGCTGTCCGCGACATGGAGCGAGGAGGAGAATGACTGCTGCGTAGAGCTTTGTAAGTTTTTTCCAAGTAGGATATCACGAGACATGATGATGTGGGCCGGACGGGTCGACCTGCTGGATCGATCTTGCGTGGCTAATGTGCCGCCCAAAAAAATTAACCGATGGCACGGCCCCTCAAAGTTCCACGATATACGGGCTTTAAGCCCATAGGTAGCCCACCTTAACTCGGGCCAGGCCGCTCAAACCAGGCCGGCTCGTCGACCCAAATCGCTACAGCGCAGACGAAACCTGAGCCGCGCTCCCTCATCCAGTGATCCGTGTCCGTCGCTGGAAGAGGTCACTGCTCCAACTGTCGGAACACCTCCGATCACTCCCTTCCCGCCACCTCCTCCACCTTCCACTCTTCCCACACCACGCAAGCACCGTATAAAACCCGACCTCACTCGCAAATTCCTTAACCCTCTCAGTGCATGCGCGACTACCCAGCTGCTCATCCATCGATCATGGCTCATCCCAAGAACACACCCTTGTTCCTGATCGCGCTCGCCGCCGTCGTCCTCGTGATCCGTCCGGCGCCGGCTGCCGCGGAGGTCACCGTCGCGCCGCCCATCGACATCCTCAAGACCCTCTCCGCCTACCCGGAATTCAGCGCCTTCACCTCCATGGTCAACGACACCGGCCTCGCCCTCTCCATCAACGCCCAGAAGACGGTCACCGTGCTGGCCGCCAACAACACCGGCCTCCCCGTCGCCGCGCTCCGCCGCCTCCCGCACCAGCTCCTCGGCGACCTCCTCTCGCTCCACGTCGTCCTCGACTACCTCGACCCGGAGAAGCTCGACGCGCTGCGCCTCGGCCGCACGGGCAAGGGCTCCAAGGTCACCACCCTCCTCCCGGGGCGCGAGACCAAGTTCCTCCGCGTCACCGGCGGCGACAAGACCCGCATCACCTTCTCCTACGCCGGGCCCATCGGCAGCGGCCTGCCGCCGCGGAACGCCACGCTCGTCAGGGTCGTCACCGCGCAGGCCTTCAGCCTCATGCTGCTCCAGGTGGACGGCCTCGTCCTCCCGGCCATGATACCGGCCACCGTCGCCGCCCCGTTCGACGTCGCCAAGATCATCGCCGGATTCCCCGACCTCGGCGCCTTCGCCACCCTGCTCGTCCAGACAGGGCTCGCCAGCGCCATCAACGCCCACCCGATCGTCACCGTCCTCGCCGTCAACAACACCGACCTCGCCGCCGCGCTCGGCGGGATCCCGCCCAAGGCGACCGCCGACGTCCTCGCGCTCCACGCCGTCCTCGACTTCCTCGACACGGAGCGGCTCGACGCGCTGCGCAAAGGCCGCACGGGCGACGGATCCATCGTCACCACCATGCTCCAGGGCACCGGATCCGGCGGCCGGGGCCGAGGCGCCGGCTTCGTACGCGTCTCGGGTGGCGAGGACGGCCGGATCACCTTCTCCTCCGCGGCGCCCGGCGCCGGCGCGTCGCGCAACGCCACGCTCCTGAAGGTAGTCACAAGGCAGGCCTTCAGCGTGATCGTGCTCCAGGTGAACGGCCTCATCGTCCCGCCAGGTCTCGTCGTCCCGCGCGCACCCGCACCTTCACCACAGAGCCCGAGGGCCAGGCACATGTCGCTCCCTCCGACCCCCGGACCAGCGCCGGCGTACTCGCCGGTGCCCCCAGTCATGCCCGAGCCTGAACCAGAGGTGCCCAAGACCACGCCGCCGCCATCTTCGGTCATCCCGATACCCAGCGTTCACGGGGGAGTGGCGGCCAAGATTCCAGCGCCGAATGCCGGACACATGGTGACGGGGAGCTGGTGGAGCAGTGCCGGTGCGGCATTGGGGATCATCGCGTGCCTGCTTGCGAGTTTGTAATAACTAGGACGGTTTTTACTAGGGTGATGGTTTTTGTTTTCTTTCAGATAAGCTAGGGTGAAGCTTTTTTTATTTTCTTTGAGATAAGCTAGGGTGATGCTTTTTTGTTTTGTTTTCTTTGAGATAAACTAGGGTGATGTTTGGATTAGCTTTGATCTATTTTATCATTTCTCTTTCTTGTTTTGTTGTTAGTTTGTAAGGGCCAGGAAGTTTGCGATTTTCAACTTGGTTAGAGAATATATTTTGCACACCATGAAGTGTGTTATTTGATGAAAATCGATGAGTCATTATGTGTTGTAGCTTTCTGCTAATGAAGGATGAAGTAGTGATGGACTTCACTTCTCAACCCAAACAAGAGAGTTAGCAGTATGTAATGGTGTGTTCACCATCTATTGCATCAAATTGACTCAAAAGGATATATAAATATTACCTCAACCCAAGCACCTAAGCATGCAATGGTCTTCACTATCCAATCCGTAAAATAACACAACAAATTGACCATGAGTTCATGAAGATTGTCTCCACTATCCTCATGGGCAGGTCTTCACCATGGGCATGAGCAGGATGTATTGAGGATTGGTGCTGATGCACTGCAGCAGAGGGCGATGGATGAAGCTTTGCTGCTCTTTCAAAACTGGTTGCAAGACTACTTAGTTTGCGTCTCTTCGGCCCTCGCCTGCAGTATTGGGAGTGCCGATGTAATAGTGGGTTCATTAGTATTGAGACTGGTTGATGCCGTTAGTTTTTGTTGCTTGTATCGATTTCTGTTGGACGTGAGCAGTAGGCGATTTCTGCAATTGTATGCTTCTGAACTTTCATTCTTGTTAGTTATCACTTGGAGATCTCTATCACTTATCAGTTGATAGTGGAACCTGGCTCTGCTTCTGTGGGTCGTATATGAAGATAGAGAAAACAATAACCTGATCCTAGATCCGTAGGTCAATCATGATAAGCGGCGACAGAGAGACATTATATCCCTCAACCAAAACGAGTGAGATATGATTGGGTCCATTCGTCATACAGTTTCTGAAACCAAACACCCTAAAAAGGTAATGCTGAAGAAATTGCATTCTTCTAACATTCAACAGGAGGATAGCACAATCCAGACAAATGAAAGGTTGAACAAATCTGGTCACCAACACAACCAAACATGTAGATAGGATTACATCTGAAACAGGCAAGATTGATCACGTTCATGTCAAAAGCGTATTGCATAAATCTCAATCTAACCATGACAGCAGCGCTCATCTTCTCACTCTGCATCCTCAATCTCGGTATCCTCCGGAACGCCGCGCATATACATAACATTGTTGCACCTGTCAATCGAAGAAACAAGACACAATGAGGGACAACTGAGTATGAAATGCGTGGCAATTTGATCATGGGGTATGTAACTTAAGATCTGCAGACACCTAATATGCACTAAGCTGTTGTTGGCATGTAACTTCTGTGAACTGAATACATGTGTTCATTCTAATAATTCATCAAACTACGTTAAAACTTAGAACACCAACTGGTAGCACTCATCCTTTAGGAGGGTTAACGGAATCATAAGTTGTTACCTTATCAGTATCTCTCCAAGGTTTCCAGAGAATTGCCCGTCAATGTACTCCTCTGTGTTAGCAAGCTGCAAGCAGGCACGACAGTAAGAAAATTAAACAAGTTGATTGATCACTGCATAATAGCTTTAATAATGCAGCTGAACCAAAAATCAAACAAAAATGTAATACCTGCAGATTCATGTAGGAGTCCACAGAGACAAGGTACCCTGGGAATGAAAATGTTGTTAGTCGCATTATCAAGGGCAAGGGGATTCTCGAAAAAACAAACATCAAATACACAAAGGAAATAAAAAGGGGCATATATTACCTTTGTATTCCATACCCCACTTCAGTTTGACAATAACAGGTTTCCCTGTCAGGTTGTTCAGGAAAGGCTTCGGGTTAACTGGTACAGTGGCCTACAGAAATAAAATTCCATTAGGAAGTGAAACACGAAGTCATGTTTCACTATCGATGGAAAGATGTGACAACAGATGAACATTTCATAATTTTGGCTTCTTTTTCAAGAGTAAATTCCATTTATCAACTGTGTGGTCGTTTTTCAACATGAAATGGTAAGCGGCATACAATTCTATAAGACGGAATGGCAGATTTTCCAAGATTGTACTTGAAATAAATATTAGAAATACACATCATGATCTTTCTACAGTAAAAGTAAGATACTCTGAATAAAGTGCCCATGTCTGATCATGTTTCCTTTGCAACTATAGCAGCTAAAGAACAATTATGCATGCTCAAACAACCTCATTGGCAAACAATAACACCTGAAGAACAAGATTGCTAGAAATTTCATGATCTAAGTACAAAATCTGGAGCAAACAGTGCGGTGATCAATCTGAAGTCGAATCTGACTGCATATTCGGATAGTGCAAACCAAGCTACACGATCGATACTGATATTTGCAAATGATAAGCTAAGGATCACTTTGGTTTTGATAAGGTAATCATGACTGAAATAACCATTCACAGGAAATAACAAATTAACATCCATAACAAGAAAGGGAGATGCAGTGACATTTCTAATGTAAAACCATTGCCAACAGATGCAACATATCAGCAACAAAAAAAAGTTCCAAGGTACCATTAGGTGTTGAAGACAATTTGTTGCAACTTTACGGCATAACTATGTAAACTCTTAATCTTAAAAAGGGATACAGGGGTATTCTTTTCCCCTGCTACCCTTCTAAAGATCCATTTCAGAGCAGCGATATATAGCATATCCAATCCCATGTGCCGGGTTATATGAACTTAAGATTTATATTCTACTTCTTAAGAGCATCCACAGTGTTGCCAAAATCCAAATATGTCACCTAATGAAAAATGGCTTTGGTGGCAAATAGCTAAGTTTCCTACAGTGTATAGATTGCCAAAAAAATCTGCATTCACCCTCCTTAGCTCTACATGGCCTGCAACACAGAGAGATACTAGAGAGAGGGGAGAGATAAGACAATTTGGCTGTAGGAGCATATACTTGCTCCCATGCCATAATTTTTGGCTATGGCAATGCCCTTCACAATGGAGGGAACCAATGCCAAAAGCTAAATTTACTATTTGGAACTACTATTTGGCATACACTGTGGATGCTCTAATGCAAAAGACAGAGCTTCTGCAAGCTCCTAGCGAAAAGTTTATATCAAACACTTGATGTTAAGAAGCTTCATTATAATTTAATGGCATGCAGTGGTGTTACAGACATTACTACAAGCTACCATGTTGCACCAACAGACACCCAACATGAGGATTCGCCGTTTTAGAATAATTGGCAACATGGGCACAATACGTAATCAATTGTCCTGTATGCTAATGGATTAATAATAAATTAAAACAATATAAGTTGCAAACATTGGTACTGTGTCTGAAATATGACTGTCCGAAGTAACCTAAGTATCTAACTAATGAGAGGCTAGGATTTCAAAGGACCATCGGCGTACAATACCAACCAACTTGTCCAATCTGCAATCCACAGACTTTCCCAAATCTACAGTATAACATAAACCTAGCGCTCAAGTGGGGACTATACTTCAGTTTGGCCCAGTCTCTACTGACTTGCTTCGCGAATTTCGGAGACAATAGCGCGTAAGGACGGAGAGGACAGGTAACTCACCATGGCTAGGGTTGGGCCGCCGGCAAGCAGGGCTGCCGCGCGCGTAGTTCACTGAAGCTCCAGAGGAAGGGCGAGGAGGATGCGGTGTCCGTCTATCCGGTAGCGGCGGCGGCGGAGGCGGCGGCGGCGGCTGGGTTCGCAGCCGGCCGTAGGAGAAGCTAGGTCGCCGTCGCTGGGAGCGAGAGCAGAGGGAGAAGAGGGATAGATTGGGGTAGCGGTTTCCTATTCAACGCCTATGAGAGGAAGAAATAAGGCCTGCTACGCCTGAAGCATTTTCCTATGGGCTGCATTAAGTGGCAGCCCATCATCAGTTTTTTTTTATCTTCTATAGATCCAGAAATTTGTAAAGTTATTTTGGCTCCCAAACGCCAATGTTCTAGGCGTATTCAAAAAATTAAAATTATATTTACAAGTTTTAAAAACTGCGAAAATGATCCTCGAAGTGGCTAGTGATGTATTTCACAAACATGCAAAATCTCAGTTCGAACTTTTTTGTATTCTAAGCTACACACAAAATCAAAAAGTCTGACTTTTTAATTTTGAAATCACTATACTTAGATCCACACTTTTATCATTTTTGTGTAGCCAAAAATACACATTATTTATAATTCATAATTTCACGTTTTTGGAATACTTTACTAGCTACATTTGGGTTTTTTTCAGAAATTTTTGAAACTTAAAAATATGATTTTCATTTTTTTGGTAAAGTGTCAATCACTGGTGCGCATGTGCGCCAAATCTCCACCGAAATCCAGAAATTTATAATCCCTTCAGCCGAAATTAATCAAGAAATCTATGCCTAGGAGAGAGCGGGTGTGCATTGTTTCAGTTTAGTTTCTTCAGTGTGACCTACTTTGATTAGTAAATCAAAAAATGGGATCGTCTCACGAGTACAAAGATACACACACACACTTATGATCTGCTAACTTCATGCTATTGGATGGAGTATATCCCAAAAGCATTCTGCTAGTGAAAAAAGCAAATAAGTTCTACATTTAAATATACATTTTCATCGGAACACCTCTCCTCGATTCAAATATATGCATATGACGAGCCAACTTTTCTGACATCTATCGTAGTTGATAGTTTCACTTGTTGTTCAGCTTCTTTTCCTTGAAGTCATACATGCATATACATGAATGACAAATGATATGATTTCATTGGGATTCATTTCTCCTTTCTAGGGATCTATGGATCTAAGTACAGTTCTCAGAGGCAGCACTGGTGATAAAATAAGTTTCAACATATGAAACTTCACTATCTCACATTTAGTTCGAGCAGTGTCAGCCGCTTTGAAGCTATGTGTTTGGTGGTTGGTGGTTGGTCCATTTTGAGGTTGGTGCACAGCGTCCTTTTTATAAACTTTCCATGCCCATGAGTCTCTTGCCACATACGGTTACTTGTTAATGTTAGGATTAGATCCACGGTATCAATTTATGGATACATCTATATAAAGAGGGTGAGGTCCGATGATTTGACATCGATCGGACTCAGATATGTAGTATTACGTATTTACCGTTTTATAAGCCAATACATTAATGAAGTTCTAGTTTCTAACCCCTTATCGTCTCCACTATCACTCTGGCCTCCGCCTTATCTCTCAGACTAGCTTCACCTACCCTACAATCTAATAAACATTACATCAATATACGTTGAAATTTTGGAGATTGGGAACTAAAGGAAGATGAACTAGGTCGAAGTAGTGTGTAGTGGAAATTTTAGCATGAACATGTTATATTTGACGAGTACACATGCTTCCCTAGTACTCATCTTGATCTAGCTTTAAACTTGCAGAAATCTTAAATGAAATTAGTATTTAATCTCATATGACATGAAATTAGTTTAACCATAAGATTTTTTTTCCCAAAAAAGGGGGTCATACTCTGGTATCTGCATCAATTGATACACACTTGCATAGAAGATAGTGGTTTCTTCCATAATGTAAAGTAGCAGGACGTGCTTGAAATCATTTTTGGTGCTCCTAACATCTTAGAAGTTATAGAAACATAGTGCTTGTGAATGCTTTGATTTTTTCCTTGTTTCTATTTTGCAAATGGTTTACGTATGTATGGAACATTTAATTATGTACATATACAATAATTAAAGAAGGTCCTCGCGAATATGTAAAATAGGAAGAATAACTATGGATTTAGAGGAGGGTTATCCGTTAATGAGCTAACATGTGAATAACTTTGCAAGTAAATATAGCCCGGAAATTCAATTCGGCTCCTGGGTGAGTATGCTTCCTCTACCAAGAAAACATATTTTGAAGTGTGGAAATTGTTTGATAAAAAATTCTACATGTACATCTCCATAATATATGTGTGTGCGTCAAGTTTCACGAAAAATAATATTTTTTGTGGCCTATGTAAAAAAGAGAAAACTTATCCTGTGAAAAATATTGTTTTTAGCACTGAATTTTATCTTTTTTACACACGTCACATGATAAGTTTATTTTTTATGAAACGAATTTGTGAGCGTGTAGCACGTGAAGATGTAAGTGCGAATTTTTTGTTTCAATTTTTTGAAATTGAAAATATGTGTAAGATGCATTTCAAAATATAGGGAGCATATGATCCCATGTTCCAAAACACCACAATATAGCCATACTTAAAACTTCTTATGGAATATGGCTCACAAGTGAGTACACAACCTTCCTATACTATGTCTGCTTCTCAAGCGCCACTTCTTTGTCGGCAATATATGCGAGCATGAAGATATTCGGTCTTCAATGCAATGTAAGAAAATAAAGAACCAATTATTGATAAAATATTTCTTATAACTTTTTAAATGTACTTTCCCTTACTGATTTAAATACATTTCCTAAATAAATGTGAATTGAACTACATATGGTTATAAGATGGTGAATCAGGGTACTGATCACTTCTATTCTCCTCCAATTCTTGATTGAAATAGGACAATCAATCAATCGTCACACTAGCAATACGAAATAAAACCATTGATACAAGGTTAAGTAGAGCATAAAAGATATTTACATTAAAAACATGTTGTATTATCTTAAATATCCGAGCTTCCTTAACACAATTACCCAAATAAAATTGATTGGTTGGTGTCTTAAAGTCCATTGAAGACATAAGCGTTCAAATGTGTATGTACACTTGAATTAATTGACTAAACATGAGTGACCGAGTGTTGGTAGGGAACTTTACTGGTCTTGAGTGTTCACTCGAGTTCTTTTACATTACTCCTAACTTAAAACCAGCCATTTATTTTCTCTAATCCAATAGATTAGATTATATGGTACTTCAATTTAAGCATCTGAGGGTACAACCACCTAAGGATCACCGGAGACTAGGGATTACTTTGATTCCAAGGACGAAAAAGTAATCCTAGATTATTAATTCACGAGCAAAATCGTCAAAAATAACGATCAAAAATTAAACGTGATCCAACGATACGCTACTCCTTGAATGAGATTCTAGTTGGATGGATCCACTCGATCCTGGTGAGTCCATTGTACATGCGACAGCATACATGTTTTGTTTCCACCGAAATTAAGGCTCAACAACTAATGAGATTTGAGTTCCCAACCCACTTATATAGATGTGTATAGGATTGGATGGTCCATATCTACCGCTTCTGTTGCTTGAATGCGACCATGAAGGACTGGGAATTGTACACCAGATTTGATTTGTTCGCCTAAACGCTTGTTCATGGCGGTGGAGGTGAAATTGGCAGACTATTAGATTAGATTAGGCAGAAGGGGCCTTGTAAACACGAGGAAAGTCCATAATACTCTTAGAAATGAGTGGTCAGATCTGTTTGGTACCCTAATCTAATCTTACGAATACAAGGGTACTGCAAAAACTCTTGTTCACTATGCATAAGATCCCGAACTTGCATTTAATAAATTCGAGCTGCATCTACCAGCAAGAATAGTATTTGTTTATTTACTAGCCTATATAGTTGTTCATGATGGTGTACATATATGGATCGCTGTGCTAGTGGTCTGTACTTCTATAAAGTGAGGGAAATCGACACGGGAGGGGAGTTCACTTGGAGTGCCCACCTTTAGGTAGTGTTGGGCCTCATGAACATATCACAAATTCGCAATGTGGTATGTTATCTTTGAACAACTATTTTATATTTTTGTTCATTCCAATGTGGGCATGGGAGACCCCAGGATGATAATCTCTATATGTTGTCCTGAAAACAGAAGCTGTAGGGTTGGAGACAGCAGCCCCACTCGACATTCCAGCCCTATTAATGAGGGCATCTCCAACGGAGCGACGCATTTCGGACGCCCAAATTGTCCGCGCGCGTCTGTTTGCGTCGGCCCGCGGACACCGAAATGGTCGTTAGACGCAAATTGTCCGTCTGTATCGGGGGGCAACCCCAGCGGCCAGACATATTTATAAAGTAGAATTGATATTTTGGAGATATTTCTTTGGTTTATTGCATGAATCCCTTCCCAAATTGCTTCCACGGCTGCCTACGCAAAGTATCTCGAACGAGTGTTTGATCATAACATGCGAAGTATAAATCGTTGTCCTCACATTTCTAAGTAGAATCGATATTTTGAAATAGTGCAACAAGTTTAAACAAATTAAACATACAAACTGTGAGAACATACAAAATTTTAAACTAGCTACTTCTTGTTTGAAGGCCCTGCCTCGTCATCCTCACGGTGACGTCTATCATAGTTGATAGTTTCACTTGTTGTCCAGCTTCTTTTCCTTGAAGTCATACATGCATATACATGAATGAGAAATGATATGATCTCATCGGGATTCATTTCTCCTTTCTAGGGCTCTATGGATCTAAGTACAGTTCTCAGAGGCAGCACTGGTGATAAAATAAGTTTCAACGTATGAAACTTCACTATCTCACATTTAGTTCGAGCAGTGTCAGCCGCTTCGAAGCTATGCATTTGGTTGTTGGTGGTTGGTCCATTTTGTGGTTGGTGCACAACATCGTTTTTATAAGCCTTCCATGCTCATAAGTCTCTTGCCACATACGGTTACTTGTTAATGTTAGGATTAGATCCACGATATCAATTTATGGATACATCTATATAAAGAGGGTAAGGTCCGATGATTTGACATCGATCGGACTCAGATATGTAGTATTACGTATTTAGCGTTTTATAAGCCAATACATTAATGAAGTTCTAGTTTCTAACCCTTTATCGTCTCCACTATCACTCTGGCCTCCGTCTTATCTCTCAGACTAGCTTCACCTACCCTACAATCTAATAAACATTACATCAATGTACGTTGAAATTTTGAAGATTGGGATTTGTGAACTAAAGGAAGATGAACTAGGTCCAAGTAGTGTGTAGTGGAAATTTTAGCATGAACATGTTATATTTGACGAGTACACATGCTTCCCTAGTACTCATCTTGATCTAGCTTTAAACTTGCAGAAATCTTAAATGACATTAGTATTTAATCTCATATGACATGAAATTAGTTTAACCATAAGATTTTTTTTCCACAAAAGGGGGTCATACTCTGGTATCTGCATCAATTGATACACACTTCCATAGAATATAGTGGTTTCTTCCATAATGTAGCAGGACGTGCTTGAAATCATTTTTGGTGCTCCTAACATCTTAGAACTTATAGAAACATAGTGCTTGTGAATGCTTTGTTTTTTTCCTTGCTTCTATTTTGCAAATGGTTTACGTATGTATGGAACATTTAATTATGTACAGATACAATAATTAAAGAAGGTCCTCACGAATATGTAAAATAGGAAGAATAACTATGGATTTAGAGGAGGATTATCCGTTAATGAGCTAACATGTGAATAACTTTGCAAGTAAATACAGCCATACTTAAAACTTCTTATGGAATATGGCTCACAAGTGAGTACACAACCTTCCTATACTATGTCTGCTTCTCAAGCGCCACTTCTTTGTCGGCAATATATGCGAGCATGAAGATATTCGGTCTTCAATGCAATGTAAGAAAATGAAGAACCAATTATTGATGAAATATTTCTTATAACTTTTTAAATGTACTTTCCTTTACTGATTTAAATACATTTCCTAAATAAATGTGAATTGAACTACATATGGTTATAAGATGGTGAATCAGGGTACTGATCACTTCTATTCTCCTCCAATTCTTGATTGAAATAGGACAATCAATCAATCGTCACACTAGCAATACGAAATAAAACCATTTATACAAGGTTAAGTAGAGCATAAAAGATATTTACATTAAAAACATGTCGTATTATCTTAAATATCCGAGGTTCCTTAACACAATTACCCAAATAAAATTATTTGGTTGGTATCTTAAAGTCCATTGAAGACATAATCGTTCAAATGTGTATGTACACTTGAATTAATTGAGTAAACATGAGTGACCGAGTGTTGGTAGGGAGCTTTACTGGTCTTGAGTGTTCACTCGAGTTCTTTTACATTACTCCTAACTTAAAACCAGCCATTTATTTTCTCTAATCCAATAGATTAGATTATATGGTACTCCAATTTAAGCATCTGAGGGTACAACCACCTAAGGATCACCGGAGACTAGGGATTACTTTGATTCCAAGGACGAAAAAGTAATCCTAGATTATTAATTCACGAGCAAAATCGTCAAAAATAACGATCAAAAATTAAACGTGATCCAACTATACGCTACTCCTTGAATGAAATTCTAGTTGGATGGATCCACTCGATCCTGGTGAGTCCATTGTACATGCGACAGCATACATGTTTTGTTTCCACCGAAATTAAGGCTCAACAACTAATGAGATTTGAGTTCCCAACCCACTTATATAGATGTGTATAGGATTGGATGGTCCATATCTACCGCTTCTGTTGCTTGAATGCGGCCATGAAGGACTGGGAATTGTACACCAGATTTGATTTGTTCGCCTAAACGCTTGTTCATGGCGGTGGAGGTGAAATTTGCAGACTATTAGATTAGATTAGGCAGAAGAGGCCTTGTAAACACAAGGAAAGTCCATAATACCCTTAGAAATGAGCGGTCAGATCTGTTTGGTACCCTAATCTAATCTGACGAATACAAGGGTACTGCAAAATCTCTTGTTCACTATGCATAAGATCCCTAACTTGCATTTAATAAATTCGAGCTGCATCTACCAGCAAGAATAGTATTTGTTTATTTACTAGCCTATATAGTTGTTCATGATGGTGTACATATATGGATCGTTGTGCTAGTGGTCTGTACTTCTATGAAGTGAGGGAAATCGACACGGGAGGGGAGTTCACTTGGAGTGCTCACCTTTAGGTAGTGTTGGGCCTCATGAACATATCACAAATTCGCAATGTGGTATGCTATCTTTGAACAACTATTATATATTTTTGTTCCTTCCAATGTGGGCATGGGAGACCCCAGGATGATAATCTCTATATGTTGTCCTGAAAACAGAAGCTGTAGGGTTGGAGACAGCAGCCCCACTCGACATTTCAGCCCTATGCATGAGGGCATCTTCAATGGAGTGACGTATTTCGGACGTCCAAATTGTTCGCGCACGTCCGTTTGCATCGACCCGCGGACACCGAAATGATCGCTAGACGCAAATTGTCCGTCTGTATCGGGGGCAACCCCAGCGGTCCGACACATTTCTAAAGTAGAATTGATATTTTGGAGATATTTCATTGGTTTATTGCATGAATCCCTCCCAAATTGCTTCCACGGCTGCGCGAAGTATCTCGAACGAGTGTTTGATCATGCCATGCGAAGTATAAATCGTTGTCCTCACATTTCTAAGTAGAATCGATATTTTGAAATTAGTGCAACAAGTTTAAATAAATTAAACATACAAACTGTGAGAACATACAAAATTTTAAACTAGCTACTTCTTGTTTGAAGGTCCTGCCTAGTCATCCTCACGGATGCGCTTCCTGCTCGTCACCTCCTCCGAAGAGCTACTGGCGGTTGACGTGTCTGACGAGCTTGAGTTCCCCTCCGACGAGTGGTCATTGGGGTCTTCCTCGTCGTCGATGAACGGATGACGAGCCTCCGCCTACGCCTGCGCCCTCGCCCGGGCCCTTGCCTCCTTCCTTGTTGTCACTGCCTCCTCCGCCTCCAGCCTTGTCCACCTTGCATCTGAATTCTGAAACCTCTTCCTTTTCCTCCTCCTCGTCCTCGCCGTCATGGCCAATGGCGTCCCCTCCTCATCCTGGCCGTCGTTGGCGATGGCCTCCCCCTCCTCTTCGCCCTCCATCGGCGGGGAGCTAGAGTTGCTAGGCGTGGCAGCTCTATCCCACCAATGCCGCCATCCCGGCGGCTTCCCCTCGCTGTTTATGTCCGATGGCAACGACATGTTCCTCATGGCTTCACGCAGGTGGCACGCCGGTGTTGGAGATGAAGATGAATGGCAGGCCGGTTGGAGATGAATTAGCGCAGGCGCAAGGGTCTTATTGAGCGGGGATTAATGGCGGCGGGTATAACAAAGAGGGCTGTGGTTGCTCTTCCGCGGCGGTTCGGCGCTCTATTCCGGCGATTCGCGCGTCGATCGGCGCGGTTGCCACTTCAGCGGTTGCCTCCCCGGCAGTTGTTATGCTTTACTAAAAAGTCTGGTTTTTTAAAAATTTGAAATCACTATATTTAGATCCACACTTGTATCATTTTTGTGTAGCCCAAAATACACATTATTTACAATTGATATTTTCACGTTTTTTGGAATATTTTACTGGCTACATTTGGGTTTTTTCAAAAAAATGTGATTTCTTTTTTTTAGTAAAGCGGCAATCACTGGCGCATGTGCGCCAAATCTCCACCGAAATCCAGAAATTTATAATCCCTTCAGCCAAAATTAATCAAAAAATCTATGCCTAGGAGGGAGCCAGTGTGCAGTTGTTTCAGTTTAGTTTCTTTAGTGTGACCTTCTTTGATTAGTGAATCAAAAAGTGGGATCGTCGCACGAGTACAAAAACACACACACACACACACTTATGATCTGCTAAATTCATGCTATTGGATGGAGTATATCCCGAAAGCGTTCTGCTAGTGAAAAAAGCAAATAAGTTCTACATTTAAATATACATTTTCATCGGAACACCTCTCCTCGATTCCAATATATGCATATTACGAGCCAACTTTTCTGACGTCTATCATAGTTGATAGTTTCATTTGTTGTTCAGCTTCTTTTCCTTGAAGTCATACATGCATATACATGAATGAGAAATGATATGATTTCATCGGGATTCATTTCTCCTTTCTAGGGCTCTATGGATCTAAGTACAGTTCTCAGAGGTAGCACTGGTGATAAAATAAGTTTCAACATATGAAACTTCACTATCTCACATTTAGTTCGAGCAGTGTCAGCCGCTTCGAAGCTATGTGTCGTGGATATGACCACGGCAGGTGCTACAGGGTGCAGCACTTCGTTGATGCAGGAGCAAGGGGACATAGCCATCTGCGGAGCGAGGTGCACAAGACGCAAGGTTTTACCCAGGTTCAACCCCTCCGGAGAGTAAAAGGCCTACGTCCTGCTAGATCTATTACTCAGTGGAGAATTACAATGGGGGCTCAGTCGGCGGCTACGCCAAGAGCTATAAGGGGGAGATTGGATCTCAGATGATGTGTCCTTCTATGGTCTAGCTCGGGGGTTTATATAGGCACCCCCGATCTAGGATTACATGAAGATAAGTCCGAATCATATCAGTTGCTACTAATCCGGGATTCGTCGCTTCTCTTGCAAGTAATCTCCTCCTCCAGTCGCATGGGCCTGGCGTCCAGTCAGCCCGCCCAGGGGTTTTAGCCCAGTCGCTCCGGGGCCCAGTCACCCAGTCGCCCAGGCGACTGGCATCCTTCTTGGGTGGGCCCTTTACTCCATGGCGAGTGGGACTGGCGATACACCCCCCTAGGGCATATCCCCATCAGTAGTCCCCGAGCGCGATGATGATGAAGCACGGGCTTGAGGCAAGTCTTGAAGAGGCGTTGACATGGGTATACCCTTCGGGTACCCATTATTGGTATACCTGGATCGGCTCGGTCCAATATGGAGAAGGCCCAATAAGGCAACCCGAAGAAGTAGTCGACTAGGACTCTTGTAAAACCTAGGCTGGTTGCATATATAAAGCTAGCCAGGGCACCCGAATAGGGAGAAGGCCAACAGATAGACAACATAGACAACGCCTATGGCGGCACCCTGTAAACACATCTATGATCATATAGTAGATTGCTAGCAGCACGTAGGGATCCTCCACCGAGGGACCCGAAGCTGGGTACGTCGTGTGCCTAATCTCGTCTCCATTCTCTTCTCCCGAAACCCTAGTCTACAATACGTAGGCATTGGCGAGGTGATCCCTCGTCAATTGGCGCCGTCTGTGGGAATCGCGGCGACTGGATTTTGTTATCCAGGCGAGATCCTTAACCATCATCTCGAAGCTGGAAGTCGGATCGCATCTGGTCAGATTCTTTTCTCTTCAATACGTCCAGACTTCATGGTGGACGACGGACGATTCGCCGATCTATCGGATGCCAAGCTGCCGCGTTCTACGCGAAGAAAAGGCAAAGAAGATCAAGCCAGGGAAGAGCCACGTTACGTAAAAATTTGGGGATCTAATGATTTGCAACCAAAAGTACCACTTCCGGGAATACATGCCGATTAATCTCACGGAGCCAGGTTCAAAGGAAGCCAAATCAGGCTACACCACCAGCGGATCAAGTCCAAAGCTGAAGAAAACAGCAGGTCGCGGCCAAAGCTGAAGAAAACAGCAGGATAATATGCATACATGTTCATAAGGCTACGGCTCATGATTTTTATTTCGGGACATGCACGCATCGTTGGAGGAGATATGTGGAGCAAAGCTGCGAATCGCTGTGACGAGTTACCAGTATGCATCAAGATGGTACGGAGAATACTTCGGGCTTCGCAGCCATGACTTCATCCGGCGTAGAAATTTCTGCTGCAACTCCGTCCGAGGCTCCGTTTCGATATTATCGGACATAAAAATCATCAGGTGCTATGTTTATAATTAATTACTAGTAGTAATATTTATTTGGTCAATTTTTTTTCCGGTTGCTGCTGTTATTTGCGCGTAGATTTTCGGGCTCCAGCACAACTTCAGATCGGAACAAGCTCCAATTACTTCGCCGGTGCAGTGGTATGCTCGGGGGCTGACCCACCGTGAACCCGACAACGTGCACTCGCCTCGCTCGGGGGCTCGCCCGCCGCGAACTCGACGATTCACTCCTCCAGGTCGATTATTTCGGCTAAACTAGCACGGCTTTACTTCATCGGCTGCGTTCGTTTCGTCGACTCTGCCCGTTGGACGATCTGCTCTCATGCCGGCTCCGCCGCACCCGATAAAAAGCTAAGTGTTCCTCTTCCGACAGTTAATTATTATTTATTTTCGCCACACCCGAATACCCGGGGGCTGTGCCATTATATTATTACAGCAATTCACCCAACACTGGGGGCTACGCCATTACTTCGTTACCACAAATATATTTGGTTACTTGGTGAATTTCTTTTCTTCGGCTCTGGATATATTTTCTCCGGCTCAGTGGAATTATTTTCTCCGGCTCAAGTGGAATTATTTTCTTCGACTTAGTGGATATATCTCCTTCGGCTTAGTGGATTTATTTTCGGCTTAGTGAAATTACCTTCTTCGGATCAGTGGATTCATCTTCTTCGGCTTATTGGATTTTTCTTCATCGGATTCATCTTATAAGATTCATCTATACGGATATTACTGGATTACTCTTATACAACATTACTCGAGGCGTTTTGGGTCAGTGGATTTATCATCGAGGATTATTACTGGATTTATTTTCTTCAGCAGATTCATCTTTTATAATTAGTACTGGATTCTTCGGGCCAATGAATTCATCCTCTATGATATCGACGGATTTATCTTCAATATATGCTCTATATTTAATGACATCTTCAATATGGATTCATCTAAATACTTCATCTGGGATTCATCTTCGTATATTATTGTCTATGGCTTCATCTTAAATGGCTTCACCAAATATGACGCCGCGATTTCATCAAATTATTTCGACGTCACGCCTAACGCTCGGGGGCTCGACAACGATTTCGCCTCGGATCACAACTGCGACACAACAATCATGACATAACCTCAGCAACGCTCGGGGGCTCGGCTATTTCTTCGTCAACAATTTCGCGGCATCCACTTTTGCTATTTGGTGGTTTCTACTTTGGCTAGATTTCTTATCTACACTCGAAGACTTCATCATGCATCGACTTCGTCGTGTCCAAAAAGCTAAGTGTTCTTTTATTTTGCACAAAGTTAATTATCATTTACTTTTGCCGCACCCGACACTTGGGGGCTGCGCGGCATATATTCACTTTACATATCATCGAATCTGAGCATCTGACACCGCATGCGAAAAAGAGAGTCAAGGAAAAGATAGAAAAGTTTGTTTATTTATGCAGGAGAAAGCCGACGAAATTGTCTACAAAAGAGAACCCGACGAAATTGTCCAAAGGGAGAACTCGACGAAATTGTCTTCAAGAAAGAATAGGACCCGAAGAATTATCTTCAAGAAGGTCCCGAAAAATTATCTTCAAGAAGGTCCCGAAGAATTTTCCTCAAAGAGGACCCGAAGAAATTTTCCTGAAGAAGGAACTCGACGAAATTTTCATCAAGGAGGAACCCCCAAAAAAAAAAAAAAAACAGTGGACAAATCTTCGGGTCCATTGACTCGTCATTTGTTCCGACAAGAACATCGGTGATATGCCTGACGACAATATAGAAGAACGCAATATATTCGGCTGTCTTATCAAGCCCGAGAGAAAAATAGAAGAACCCGCAAAATGGGTCATTGCATCAGCCGAACAAGGCACTCGACAATATATTCTCAGAGCGCTAAAAGTCGCGAATAATCTCTGAATGCCGCAAAACTCTGCGAAGGTAAGACCCCGGTCCGTCTGTGTGGCGTGGCATCGCCAAAGACTGCGCTCTGCTACTTTTTTCCACATCAACAGATGTGAAGAAATATCCAGCGGACGCGCTGTGGACCCGATAAAACATGACTGGGGCTCGACAGATGGTAAGACCTTAAGCGGCACTGTCGAGTTAACACCAGTATCCCGGGATCATGTCCAGGGACGTGATCTTGAAGTAGGTTTTTGCGGATTGCCACTAGAGCAGTTAACTAGTACCTGATCCGTCAGATGAACTAGCCCCAATTACCATTATCCCTGTACAATATAGATATGGATGTCAAATAAAAATAGCAATGGCTTGGAGTCGATAAAAAGAGGGGCTGCGCCAAGTTCTTTATCGAGTAGTACAACTTGAGCCTATGCCTAGGTGCAAAGCACCTACCCATAGGCTCGGGGGCTACTCTTATCGAGAGTATTGTTCACCCTCCCGATAAGATACAAGAAAGGGAAAAAATTGTGGTGTCGATTAAAAGCAAGTTGAGCCTACACCCAAGTGCAAACACTTGGCTGTAGCCTCGGGGCTACTCCCATCGGGAGCGCTGGTCGCGCACTCGATAGAAAAATAACTTCGACAACATCTACGACAATCAAGCTTTGTAGACTCAACTCGATTCTACGATTCGAGTGGAGCCTACTCCCATCGGGAGCCCATGGATTTCATCAAGTCCTCCAGAAATATAGTTAAGTTCTTCATCGAGTAGTACAACTTGAGTCTATGCCCAAGTGCAAGCACTTGCCCATAGACTCGGGGCTACTCCCATCGGGAGCGCTGCCCCGATAGAAAATAACTTCGAGAATCGTCGACATCATCTACGCTACACATGATCTACGACATGGACCTCGCCTTGTATTTCTTCGACTTCGGAGATGGTTATGCTTGGAGTTTCTACGCAAGTCTTCGACTTCCCTATAAACTCGGGGGCTACTGACATGGGTATACGGGTACCCATTATTGGTATACCTGGATCGGCTCGGTCCAAT
Source organism: Lolium multiflorum (assembly GCA_030979885.1). Lineage (NCBI taxonomy): Eukaryota > Viridiplantae > Streptophyta > Magnoliopsida > Poales > Poaceae > Lolium > Lolium multiflorum. The sequence goes on along the minus strand of CM061752.1, from coordinate 51,822,848 downwards.
ATGGAGAAGGCCCAATAAGGCAACCCGAAGAAGTAGTCGACTAGGACTCTTGTAAAACCCTAGGCTGGTTGCATATATAAAGCTAGCCAGGGCACCCGAAATAGGGGAGAACAAATAGGCCAACAGATAGACAGAATATAGACAACATAACTCCGCCTATGGCGGCACCCTGTAAACACATCTATGATCATATAGTAGATTGCTAGCAGCACGTAGGGATCCTCCACCGAGGGACCCGAAGCTGGGTACGTCGTGTGCCTAATCTCGTCCCCGGAATCTCCATCGTCGCTCTCTCCCGAAACCCTAGTCTACAATACGTAGGCATTGGCGAGGTGATCCCTCGTCAGGCGTGGCGATGGATCGAAGCGAGTCGTCATTGGGCTCCTGAAAAACGAAGTCGAGAATTGGATCCTAGTCTTCAGTCGCCCAGGACTAGTCGATGCTGGCCAGTCAGCGTTGGCCAGTCGTTGTTTGCCAGTCGGCGTCTGTCACCCCGTAGAGACACGTGGAGCCTCCAACGGCTAGATTCACGTTGACCGAGGCGCGATCCGTTACCTCGCAGTTGACCATTGGACTTGACATGACTATTAACGGCTATACAACCCAATCCGGCGCAAATCTCGGTTGTTGATCTCCGGGCGGCGATTTCGGAACAGCTTTGAAGGGTGGATCTTGTTCCTTAAATTGGGTGAGTGCGGCAGTATAAAGGGCCGCCCCAAGAGTTAGGGCTCCTCACTCCGCCGCATTTCTCCTTCCTTCTCTTCTTCGCCTCCTCCTAATCCCCTCCGCATTCGAGCTTAGAGCGCACCAATGGCGGCTAGAGGATGGGGCAAATCCAAGATCACTCGGGAGTCCCTTCTCCCGTACATCTCCACGGGGATTATCCCCGAGTACAAGCACGAGAAGTGGAGAGTGTCGGCGACGAACGAGGTGGATCCGCGCCTGAGGCCGGGGGAGTTCGTGATCTTCATGAGCTTCCTCGATCGCGTCTTCGCGCTCCCTACCTCCGACTTCTTGCGCCAGCTCTTGGCGTTCTACAACATCAAGGTCTCCGACCTTGGGCCGCACAGCGTTCAGCAGATCGCCCTCTTCGTGGCGTTGTGCGAGTGCTACCTGGGTTGCCCGCCCTACTTCCCGATGTGGGTGACTATCTTCCATGGGCGGGCGACCTGGGTAACCAAGAGTGACCAGTCGCTCATCCCCAACGGCGGGTTCACATTCCAGGTGAAGTCCGGGGAGAGCTTCATCGGCATGGCGCTCCCGAAGAAGGCGCAAGCGCAGTGGCTCCGATTTTGGTTATACGCCCATGAGCACACTCGGCCTGGGGAAGTTCATATTCCTCAGTACTCGCCCGAGCCGAGTGTGCCCAGGCGCCTCAACGTGTGGTCGCTGCCGCGCGACCAGGGGGAGGTGGTGAAGACGATGCGGCAGTCGATCTAGGCGCTGAAGGATGCCGGGTTGACCGCCGCCAACATGTATAACTGTTGGCTCGCCCGATGCCTCATTCTCTTGCGCAACCGCAGCCACTACATGTGGGAGTACCGGGGGCAGAACGACTGCACCCGCTCGACGGCGGTCGACTGGAGCAAAGACGAGTACCGGAAGGTGCTTGCCAAGATCACCACGGCCCCGTTCACCTCCCTTGACGCCGGGATGCAGCGCTTCTCCGAGGAGAAACCGGCGCCTACGGTATGTGGCGACTTCATTTATTCTTGCATTGGACGGACGCAATAGACGAAGTTGTTGATGTTGCTCTTTTGGTGATGATACAGCGATGGTGGAAGATCACAAACCACCCCCCCACTCGCCGGGAAGGAGCCGCCGGAGATGATCGAGGGCGAGGAGGTTGATGAAGACAAGAAAGAGGATGACGGGGACCGCATGGAGTCGGACTCCGTAGCGCGATACTTCGTCCGGCTCCCCCGCGGCTCGAAGAGAAGAACGACTTCCTCGTCGCAGAGTCCTCCGGGGGAGGGCGCACTGGAGGACGAAGAGGAGGAAGAGACGACCTCGCCTCTAGAAGGGAAGGGGCCCGCGAAGGAGACCAAGGAGCCACGCCCCAAGCGACTGCGTCAGACGATCCTGGAGGGCGCGACGGAGCTCCAGCGACCTCTCCAAGCCGCACTCGACGCGGGGGCGCGAGTGGGTCCTGGAGTGAAGGCGCTTCCGACGGTGAAGTAAGAACCGCTCGATTCCATCTTGTTTTTCTGTTGTTGATGTGACTGCCGGGGACTTACTGAGACCTCTCGCAGGGCCAAGCAGAAGGTCTTGAAGAAGACCATCTCCGCGCGCGGGGCGGAGGCCACGAGGGCGGCCGAGGCGAAGAAGACCGCCGAGGCGAAGAAGGCAGCAGCCGACCCCGCGGACATGACGTCAACGCGTGGGCAGGCCACGCCCACGAAGAAGACTGCTAGCGCCACCGCAGGCACGGCAGGGCCAACAGGCGGAGACGAGGCCTCGGCGAGTGCGGCCGGGGCCGCGGTCACGAAGACGACTGCCGAGTCTGTGATGGAAGGGGGCGGAAAGCGAGCGCCCAGTCGTTCCCCCTGTGGTGGAGAAGGAGCCAGTCGTCACCGAAGAGGGTGGCACTACGGCAGCGCCGCTGAAGGAGCAGCGATCGAAGGCGGCGAGGGACCCCGCCCTACACGACGAGCCGGTCGCACCGAAGGGCGGAGTCCCGTCGACTGACGCGGTGGTGCACGGGGACGAGGTGCACGAGTCCCGCGAACCGCCGCTTTCGACCTTGTCGTTCACCGAGCTGCATGCAACTCTCAATGATGTCCACGTGGTGAGTGTCTCGAGCCGTAGTACGGTTCCCCCCAGTCCCCGAGGGTCGACTTGGGCTGAAGGGGCGAGTCGAGCCTTTCGATTTTGGTAACCGGACGACCCCCTTTTAACTTGTGAATCTTTACAGGCTGAGGTGAAGCGATTGACGGCGCTGGTGGAGGAGGCCGCGAAGAAGAACCGCCAGCTGATCTCCATCGCCAGTAAGTGTTCCCCGTCTCGGATCCTTGGTGTATTGTGTTGCTGTTTGAGTTTTTTCTCATGGTCACCTTTATTCTGTAGCAGAGGCGCGTGAGAAGGCGCTCGCCGAAGCGTGCGAGGGGTACGTGAAGGAATCCTTCTACCGGGAAGCCGATTTCCGGGTGAAGGAAGCTGACGCGGCGGCGTAGAAGGCGAAGACACAGGCCGCGGACCTCACCAAGGTCCTTGAGGACAAGAGCAAGGAGCTGGAAGATGTCATCGCTGAGTATAATGGGAAGCTTGCGTCCACGCAGGAGGATAGGGACGCGGCTCGAGCGACTACTGCGACGTTGCGAGGAGAGCTTGCGACTTTAAGGGGGCAGCATGCCAAGGATCTCGCCCCGGAGAAGGAGGCTTCGGAGGCCACTATCCTTGCGGTGCAACAGGAGATGACCGGCTTCGAGGCATTCGTCCGCGAAATGTCGCGGCAGCTCCTTGGTAAACATATTTGTCCTCATCGGGTTATATTTGACAGTCCCCGCGGTTAGCGAGTCCGCTGTGGGGGGCCAGTCCCCAAGCGTGACGAGTCTGCTTGGGGGCCCAATCCTCGAGCGTGGCGAGTCCGCTGCGGGGGGCCAGTCCCCAAGCGTGACGAGTCCGCTTGAAGGTCCAATCCCCGAGCGTGGCGAGTCTGCTGTGGGGGGAGGGGGGGCAGTCCCCGAGCGTGGCGATTCCGCCACGGGGGGCAGTCCCCGAGCATGGCGATTTCGCCGCGGGGGGCAGTCCCCGAGCTTGGCGATTCCGCTGCGGGGGGCAGTCCTCGAGCGTGGCGAGTCCATTTTTGACGAGTGCTAACTTTGGCTTTTTTGCTTCAGGGCAATGCGTCTTTGTGGAGATGGCGACCCCTCGCGAGTGCTTGCAGACTGCAACCACACGCATCATCCAGTGCGCGGGGGATGTATTGGCCGCACTCCAGTACTTGAGCCCGCGGGAGCGGATTCCACGCGACGCTCAGTCGGTCTTCAAGGCCGTCTCCAACGTTCCGGTGGTGGTCGACTAGCTGTGCTGCTCCTCGTGTCGTGTGGGCATTACCATGGCTTTGAGCATGGTGCTTGCCCACTACTCCGAGGGTTTTGACGTGGAGGAGGTGACGGCAGGCTTCCCGTCCGAGACTGGCGACTTTGACGTCGCGGAGGTGCTGCGTCTGATGGACGTGGTCCGCCCTTATGCCGACCGCGCGCTTGCGACTGCGGACTTGGAGACCCATATCGTCAGCCAGACGGCTCCGGAGGACGCTAAAAAGGAGGAGGGGCCGAAGGACTTCCCCGCCGAGCGCCTGTTCCATGCCGCCGCCACCAATGCCTTGTTGACGTATCCGGTCGTCAAGTACACGCCGAAGTTCGTGTACGGAGAGGGTGGTGCCGAGCCGGTGGTTGAGGATGAGCCTGGTGCCTCCAAGTAAAGTAGCTTTCTTCGTGTGGGGGGATGCCCCCCTGAAAACCTGTAATGAAAACGTTTTGTTCCTACGAGTCTGTGTCCCGTGGGTCTTTTGGTTAGTGACAAGGTTGTGTATAGAGGTGATTCACCTTGGAAAATGCTAGTCGGAATGTCCTTTTTATTGTTGTGCAGTTGTTTTTTATTGAGCCTACTCGCCATGGCCAGAGGGGCAAGTCGCTAGGCAACCCCGATGAAGGCTATCGACATGACCGTTTTCCTGATCGAGTTGGGCGTCCCAAGTCGCAGTACGTAGTCTTATAGTGCGAATAGAAGCCTCAAGGGTGGGTGAGTTCGGCTTTTGTTTACGCTTTTTGTTGTAGCGTGCCGCTCGTCGTGGCCCGTTGGGCCAGTCGCATGGCGACTCCAAAGGGAGTTATTGGTGTGGCGTTGTTCCTTGGCGAGCCGCGGGTCCATTTTGTGGGGTCCCTGGTCGAAGTACTTAGCCTTTCAAGTCACCTGCCTAAGGTAGAGGAGGGCGAGTGTGTGATGTATAGTGTAGCACTGTATGGTTGCTGGGGCCCGGAGGGCTGGTCGAGCGAGCGACCCTGCTGTAGGATCCAGTCGCCGTTTTCGCTTGACGGCGTAAGGGACGTGGAGCGAGCCAGACCTGGTATTGCGACTGGCTTGCGCACCGTGCCCTTGTTAGCCGAGCTACTTGGCTGTTCGTGGATTGTTCTACCAGCAGCAGCAAGCGAAAGTCTCCTGGTTCCTGAGCTGCGCGTCTTGGCGACTTGGCTCGTGACGGCGACTTGGGAGATATGTTCGTGCGTTGCACGATTGCGGGGCGGTCGGCGAAGGCGAATGGAGTAATCGATGACTTTATTGATATTCGAGTGTTGCTTACATGGTGACTAGGTGTAAAACCGTCGGAGGAGATTGACGTTCCAGGGGCGTTCGACCTCCCTGGTAAGTGGCTCGCCATTGTCGTCTTTGTGGACATCGGTGAGGTAGTAGGCGTTGTTGCCGAGTACGCGGCTGACGGCGAATGGCCCTTCCCATGGGGGAGATAGCTTGTGCATGCCTTTATTGTCCTGGATTAGCCGAAGGAAAAGGTCGCCTTCTTGGAAAGAGTGAATGCGGACGCGGCGACTGTGATAGCGTCGGAGGCCTTGGTGGTATATGGCCGTTCTGGAGAGTGCGAGGTCGCGTTCCTCATCGAGGAGATCGATGTTGTCTTGGCGGGCGAGCTTGTTTTCTTCTTCGGCATAGTTGGCGACCCTTGGCGAGTCATGATCGATGTCAGTTGGCATGACTGCTTCGGCGCCGTACACCATGAAGAAGGGTGTTTAGCCGGTCGACCTGTTTGGGTTGTGCGGATGCCCCAGAGTACAGAGGGTAGCTCTTCCGCCCAACACCCAGCCGCGCGCTCCAGAGGTACCTCCAAACGCGGTTTGATTCCGTGAAGGATGCTCTGGTTCGCCCGCTCTGCTTGACCGTTCAACTCGGGATGTGCGACTGAGGCGAGGTCGAGTCGGATCCCTTTTTCTTTGCAGAAAGTCGGCCATTTCTCCCTTGGCGAAGTTTGTCCCGTTGTCGGTGATGATGCTGTGCGGATACCCATAGCGATAGATTAGTTCCCGTAGAAACTTCGTGGTGGTCTTGCCGTCGCATTTCTTGATCGGTTTTGCCTCCACCCACTTCGTGAACTTGTCGACTGCGACGAGGAGGTGAGTGTACCTGCCGGGGGCTGTTTTAAATTTCCCCACCATATCCATGCCCCAAACGGCGAATGGCCAGGTAAGGGGGATGGTCTTCAGTGCTGAGCCCGACATGTGCGACTGGCTCGCGTATTTCTGGCACCCGACGCATGCACAGACGAGTTCGACTACGTCGGCGTGGGCTGTTGGCCAGTAGAAGCCGTGTCGAAAGGCTTTGGCCACAATCAAGCGCGCACCCGCGTGATGGCCGCAGTCCCCTGCGTGGATGTCGCGCAGGATTTTGCGACCTTCTTCGACGGTGATGCACCGCTGAAATACTCCAGAGATGCTGCGCTTGTAGAGCTCGTTGTTGATGATGATGAAGGACTTGCAACGGCGCACGAGCATGCGTGCTTCTGTCTCATCCATTGGCAGGACTTGCTGCTCGAGGTAGCTCATGTACGGTTCCGTCCAGTCCCCAGCATCGGAGACGGCTGCGACTAGCACAGAGTCGGGTGCGGGTGTGATGTCTACGGGTGCTTCTATTCTTGTAGACAGTGTTGGGCCTCCAAGAGTAGAGGTTTGTAGAATAGCAGCAAGTTTCCCTTAAGTGGATCACCCAAGGTTTATCGAACTCAGGGAGGAAGAGGTCAAAGATATCCCTCTCATGCAACCCTGCAACCACAAAGCAAGAAGTCTCTTGTGTCCCCAACACACCTAATAGGTGCACTAGTTCGGCGAAGAGATAGTGAAATACAAGTGGTATGAATGAATATGAGCAGTAGTACGGCGCCAGAAAATAGCTTGCTGGCGTGCATTGATGGTAGTAATACTGCAGGAAGTAAACATGCAGTAGAACAGTAAACAAGTAGCGATAACAGTATTTAGGAACAAGGCCTAGGGATCATACTTTCACTAGTGGACACTCTCAACATTGATCACATAACAGAATAAATAGATAGATGCTAGACTCTACACCCTCTTGTTGGATGATGAACACCACTAACTGTGTAGGATTACACGAACCCTCAATGCCGGAGTTAACAAGCTCCACAATATTCAATGTTCATATTTAAATAACCTTAGAGTGCATAACAGATCAACATAACCAAACCAAGTACTAACATAGCATGCACACTGTCACCATCACACTATGAAGGAGGCATAGATCACATCAATACTATCATAGCAATAGTTAACTTCATAATCTACAAGAGATCACAATCATAGCCTACGCCAAGTACTACACGATGCACACACTGTCACCATTACACCGTGCAGGAGGAATAAACTACTTTAATAACATCACTAGAGTAGCACACAGATAAATTGTGATACAAAACACATTGCAATCATAAAGGGATATAAATAAGCACTTCACTATGCCATTCATAACAGTGAATAAGTATTCTGTGAAATATAGCCTAAGAGACCCACACGGTGCACACACTGTCACCTTTACACACGTGGGACAAGGAGTCTCCGGAGATCACATAAGTAAAACCCACTTGACTAGCATAATGACATCTAGATTACAAGCATCATCATATGAATCTCAATCATGTAAGGCAGCTCATGAGATTATTGTATTGAAGTACATAGGAGAGAGATGAACCACATAGCTACCGGTACAGCCCCGAGCCTCGATGGAGAACTACTCCCTCCTCATGGGAGACAACAGCGTTGATGAAGATGGTGGTGGTGTCGATGGAGGAGCCTTCCGGGGGCACTTCCCGTCCCGGCGGCGTGCCGAACAGAGACTCCTGTCCCCCATCTTGGCTTCGCGATGGTGGCGGCTCGGAAGGTTTCTCGTACCGTGGTTTTTTCCGTATCGTGTTTTAGGTCAGGGACCTTTATATAGGTGAAGAGGCGGCGTCAGAAGGTCAACGAGGCGACGACACAATAGGGGGGCGCGGGCCCCCCCTTGGCCGCGCTGGCCTATCATCTGGTGGGCCTGTGGCCCCCCGGCGCTCTCTCGGGTGGCTTCGTGGAAAAATAGGATGCTGGGCATTGATTTCGTCCGATTCCGAATATTTCCTTACTAGGATTTCTGAAACCAAAAACAGCAGAAAAGGGCCTTCGGCATCTCGTCAATAGGTTAGTTCCGGAAAATGCATAAATATGACATAAAGTGTGAGCAAAACATGTAGGTATTGTCATAAAACAAGCATGGAACATCAGAAATTATAGATACGTTTGAGACGTATCAAGCATCCCCAAGCTTAGTTCCTACTCGCCTCGAGTAGGTAAACGATAACAATGATAATTTCTTAAGTGACATGCTACCAACATAATCTTGATCCAATAATGATGTAAAGCATGTGAACCGAGATCAAATCACTCAAAGCAAATGTCTATATTGATATAAGAGATGATAATGCAAGAGTTAAACAAGCTAGAAGTTTTCATGAACTATTGCTTCAAAGACATGAAACCGTACAAAGTTCATTAAAGATGTGTTAAGTATTCAGCGTAGAAGTTCTATCCTTCATTCCAAGCATCAAGTAAATTTTCACAACATAAGAAGGATTCAGTCAAGTAAACATAAACATGAACGTCATGAATCAACTGTTTCGAAGTCTACTCAACCGGTGAGCGCAAGCATTTGGTATTAGCACCAGGATGTTATGGCATAAAGAACGTTAATGGGGATTTGGAAGGCCAAATGGAAGAAAGTCTCACAAAGCTATAAGTGATTACTAGACAAGAGGAAGTCTTATAATCGAAGCTATGCAAGGAGTAGTGATTGCCATGCAACGGATGCACATAGAGCTATATGTGTATGAAAGCTCTCCAATGGAACTAGTGGGGGTGCATCCAACTTGGTTGCTCACGAAGACCTAGAGCACTTTTGAGGAGGCTCATCATTGGAATATACAACCCAAGTTCTATAGTGTAAATTCCCCACATAGTTATACTAGTAAAACATGAAAACTCTCTCATATGGAGTGTAGGTGCTAAACATGAGCACAAATAATGACTATGAATACTGCAAGTGCTAAAACATGAGCACAAGTGTGGATAAAAGATAGTAATGCTGCCCCCTTTTTTCTTTATTCTCTTTTTTTTTTTTTTCTTTTTCTTTTTCTTTTCTATTTTTTTCTTTCTTTTCTTTTTCTTTTTTTTTTTCTTTTTGATGGCCTCCATGGCTCTTTTCACTTTTAGGGGCAACATCCTAATATGACAACACACTTTTTGGTACAAATAACTCATAATGAATAAAACATGATGTATGAAACTGTATGCCTCTGCCAGTGTAGCAGGATGTGCAATGATCTAGCGTAACATGGGTAAACCACACATCAGCTGTATAGAATCATGCAAAGCAATATACAAATAATAAATGACAACATGACATGTAATGTAAAATGGAAGTTGCATGGCAATATATCTCGGAACAGCTATGGAAATGCTGTGGTAGGTAGGTATGGTGGCTGTTTTGAGGAGATGTATGGGCTTATGTGTAGGAGAACAAGAGAAAGTCCTCCCACGGGTTTGGATGTACCGGCGAAGTATGCACAATTCTCAATGTGAGCAAAAGGCAATGCACAATACCGAAGAGGCTAGCAAATATGGATGGTGGAAGTGCCAAAAACCGTAGCTTAACATTAGTCAAAAAGAACTCACAAGCTTATTGCAAACATCTAGCAGGTTCAACATTAAGAGCATGATTAAAATTTCACTGACCTTCAGCACAACTTAGTTATTACTATGAACCTTTAGACATGGAAAGCTATCAAGTCCAACTACACCTTCAACTATTTAAATAGAGTTTGTAGTACAACACAAGCTTAAAGACAACAATCCACTACTAATTTTAACTTATTTATCCAACAAGCTTTACCATCTAAATACCTCAAAACGTTTGCAAAGAATCAAGTTATCAAAGCTCAATGATCTACAAGATTATGCAAGTGTTTCATTATACCACTACCACATGCAACATTTCCTTAACCAACCGAATAACAATGAACGAAGTAGTTTCAACCTTCGCCATGAACATTAAAAGCTAAGAACACATGTGTTCATACGAACCAGCGGAGCGTGTCTCTCTCCCACACAAGGATGAACTTATTCAAACAAAATAAAAATAAAAACAAACAGACGCTCCAAGTAAAATACATAAGATGTGACCGAATAAAAATATAGTTTCAAGAGAAGAAACCTGATAAGTTGTCGATGAAGAAGGGGATGCCTTGGGCATCCCCAAGCTTAGATGCTTGAGTCTTCTTGAAATATGCAGGGATGAACCATGGTGGCATCCCCAAGCTTAGACTCTTCACTCTTCTTGATCATAGTATATCATCCTCCTCTCTTGACCCTTGAAAACTTCTTCCACACCAAACTTTAAGCAAACTCATTAGAGGGTTAGTGCACAATCAAAAATTCACATGTTCAGAGGTGACACAATCATTCTTAACACTTCTGAACATTTCACAAAACTTCTGAAAGTTAATGGAACAAAGAAACTCATTCAACTTAACAAAAGCGGCAATGCGAAATAAAAGGCAGAATCTGTCAAAAACAGACAGTCCGTAAAGACGAATTTTGCAGGGGCACTTAACTTGCTCAGATGGAAAAACTCAAAACTAATGAAAGTTGCGTACATATCTGAGGATCACGCACGTAAATTTGCAGATTTTTTTGATTTTGTTACAGAGACTTCTGCGCGAATTCGTGACAGACAGCAATGCTGTTTCTGCGCAGCAATCCAAATCTAGCATCAACTTTACCATAGAGACTTTACTTGGCACAAAAACATGATAAGGAGAGGTTGCTACAGTAGTAAACAACTTCCAAGACTCAACAAAACAAAAATTGCTGTAGTAAAATAAACACATGGGTTATCTCCCAAGAAGTTCTTTCTTTATAGCCATTAAGATGGGCTCAGCAATTTTAATGATGCTCGCGCAAGAAATAAGAGTTGAAGCAAAAGAGAGCATAAAGAAGCAAATTCAAAACACATTTAAGTCTAACATGCTTCCTATGCATAGGAATCTTGTAAATAAACAAGTTCATGAAGAGCAAAGTAACAAGCATAGGAAGATAAAACCAGTGTAACTTCAAAAATTTCAGCATATAGAGAGGTGTTTTAGTAACATGAAAATTTCTACAACCATATTTTCCTCTCTCATAATAATTTTCAGAGGCATCATGAACAAACTCAACAATATAAGTATCACATGAAGCATTCTTATTCCCATGCATAAAATAATTACTACTCCCAACATAAGCATAGTCATTCTTATTAGTTGTAGTGGGAGCAAATTCAACAAAGTAGCTATCATTATTATTCTCATTAAGTGTAGGAGGCATATTATAATCATAATTAAACTCATCCTCCATAGTAGGCGGCACCAAAAGACCAATATCATTATCATCATAAATAGGAGGCAAAGTATCATCAAAGTAAATTTTCTCCTCAATGCTTGTGGGACTAAAAATATCATGTTCATCAAAGCCAGCTTCCCAAGCTTAGAATTTTCCATATCATTAGCAACAATGGTGTTCAAAGCGTTCATACTAATATCATTGCTACTAGCATGCAAATAAGATTCCATAAGTTTTTTAATTTTCGCATTAAACCATTCATGTCTTGACTCAGGAAATAGAATAAAAAGCTCACAGATGTTTCCATTATGCCTTACTAGTGTAAAACAAGAAACAAAAAGATGCAATTGCAGGATCTAAAGGAAATAGCTTCGAGCACACACACAATGGCGCCAGTACTTTACCTGGGACCGAAGTATGAGAGCCTTTTACCTTTCCTCCCCGGCACGGCGCCAGAAAGTGCTTGATGTCTACGGGAGCTTCTATTCTTGTAGACAGTGTTGGGCCTCCAAGAGCAGAGGTTTGTAGAACAGCAGCAAGTTTCCCTTAAGTGGATCACCCAAGGTTTATCGAACTCAGGAAGAGGTCAAAGATATCCCTCTCATGCAACCCCAACACAAAGCAAGAAGTCTCTTGTGTCCCCAACACACCTAATAGGTGCACTAGTTCGGCGAAGAGATAGTGAAATACAAGTGGTATGAATGAATATGAGCAGTAGTACGGCGCGAGAAAATAGCTTGCTGGCGTGCTTGATGGTAGTAATATTGCGAAGTAAACATGCGGTAGAACAATAAACAAGCAACGATAACAGTATTTAGGAACAAGGCCTAGGGATCATACTTTCACTAGTGGACACTCTCAACATTGATCACATAACAGAATAAATAGATAGATGCTAGACTCTACACCCTCTTGTTGGATGATGAACACCACTAACTGTGTAGGATTACACGAACCTCAATGCCGGAGTTAACAAGCTCCACAATATTCAATGTTCATATTTAAATAACCTTAGAGTGCATAACAGATCAACATAACCAAACCAAGTACTAACATAGCATGCACACCGTCACCATCACACTATGAAGGAGGCATAGATCACATCAATACTATCATAGCAATAGTTAACTTCATAATCTACAAGAGATCACAATCATAGCCTACGCCAAGTACTACACGATGCACACACTGTCACCATTACACCGTGCAGGAGGAATAAACTACTTTAATAACATCACTAGAGTAGCACACAGATAAATTGTGATACAAAACACATTGCAATCATAAAGGGATATAAATAAGCACTTCACTATGCCATTCATAACAGTGAATAAGTATTCTCGTGAAATATAGCCTAAGAGACCCACACGGTGCACACTGTCACCTTTACACACGTGGGACAAGGAGTCTCCGGAGATCACATAAGTAAAACCCACTTGACTAGCATAATGACATCTAGATTACAAGCATCATCATATGAATCTCAATCATGTAAGGCAACTCATGAGATTATTGTATTGAAGTACATAGGAGAGAGATGAACCACATAGCTACCGGTACAGCCCCGAGCCTCGATGGAGAACTACTCCCTCCTCATGGGAGACAGCAGCGTTGATGAAGATGGCGGTGGTGTCGATGGAGGAGCCTTCCGGGGGCACTTCCCCGTCCCGGCGGCGTGCGGAACAGAGACTCCTGTCCCCGGATCTTGGCTTCGCGGCGGCTCTGGAAGGTTTCTCGTACCGTGGTTTTTTCCGTATCGTGTTTTAGGTCAGGGACCTTTATATAGGCGAAGAGGCGGCGTCAGAAGGTCAACGAGGCGACGACACAATAGGGGCGCGGGCCCCCCTTGGCCGCGCCGGCCTATCATCTGGTGGGCCTGTGGCCCCCTCTTGCGGCTCTCGGGTGTTCTGGAAGCTTCGTGGAAAAATAGGATGCTGAGCATTGATTTCGTCCGATTCCGAGAATATTTCCTTACTAGGATTTCTGAAACCAAAAACAGCAGAAAACAGGAACTGGCCCTTCGGCATCTCGTCAATAGGTTAGTTCCGGAAAATGCATAAATATGACATAAAGTGTGAGCAAAACATGTAGGTATTGTCATAAAACAAGCATGGAACATCAGAAATTATAGATACGTTTGAGACGTATCAGGGTGGCTTGGCGATATCGATCTCCCGGGGCACACACACTGACGAGTGGGTGAGGATGTCGAGGAAGACGCCTGGTGGAGGTGGCAGTCGCTTGGATCCGAGCCTGGCCAGTGCGTCTGCTTCTTCATTCTTGCGCCTGTCGACCCATTCGACGACGTGACAGGCGAAACTGGCACCGGCCTGGTCCACTGCTTGCTTGTAGGCGATCATGTCTGCGTCAGTGGCGTCGCAGGTGCCGGAGGTTCGGCTGGCGACGAGGTCGTAGTCACCAAAGCAACGTAGTCGTGTCACGCCCATCTCTTTTGCGATGTGCATGCCGTGAAGGAGTGCTTCATATTCAACCATGTTGTTGGTGCACGGTTCGAATTGGAGCTGCAGGACGTACCTCACAAAGTCGCCCTTTGGTGAGATGAGGACGACCCCTGCTCCCGCCCCTTCAAGGTTCTTGGAACCGTAAAAGTACAGGGTCCAGTACTTGAGGTCCACCGAGGAAATTGGCTGCTGAGCTTCTTCCCAATCGACGAAGAAGTCAGCTAGCGCCTGAGACTTGACTGCGTGGCGCGCCTCGTAAATGATGTTATGGACGCCGAGTTCGACTGCCCACTTGGCGACTCGTCCGGTTGCGTCGCGATTGAGAATGATGTCGGCGAGTGGCGTTGAGGCGACCACCTTGATGGGGTGCTCGTGGAAGTAAGGAGCCAGTCGCCGCTGGGCCCTGAGTACGGCGTACACCAGCTTTTGGTAGTGCGGGTACCGCTGCTTTGACTCGGTTAGGGCTTCGCTGATGTAGTAGACTGGGCACTGTGTGAGCTGCTCCTTCCCTTCTTCCTTGCGCTCAACGACCATGACTGCGCTTATGGCGCGATTGGACGCGGCGACGTACATCAACATGGTTTCTTGTGGGAGCGGGGCGGCGAGGATGGGAGCGTTCCTCAAGGCGTTCTGAAGCTCTTCCAGGGCTTTCTGTGCTTCATCCGTCCACTCGAATGAGTCTGATTTCTTCAGGAGGCGGTAGAGTGGCATGGCCTTGTCACCGAGTCGGGGGATAAAGAGACTGAGCGCTGCGACTCGCCCGGCAAGTTTCTGTGCATCGAGCAGGTATGTTGGTCTTTTGGTTCGCATGACCGCTGATGTTTTGTCCGGGTTGGGCTCGATGCCTCGTTTGGAGACGACATAGCCGAGTAGCTGTCCGGAGGGGACCCCTAAGGTGCACTTTAGGGGGTTGAGCTTAATCTGGTAGCGCCGTAGATTGGCGAAGGTTTCGGCAAGGTCGGCGACTAGGTCGTCTTGCCAAGTCGACTTGACCACCACGTCGTCGATGTAGATGTGGACATTGCGACCGATCTGGCTCTCAAGGCAGCTGTTCATGCACCGCTGGTAGGTGGCTCTGGCGTTTCCGAGGCCAAAGGTCATGGCTGTGTAGCAGTAAGCGCCGAGTGGTGTGATGAACGCCGTTTTCTCCTGGTCTTCGACTGCCATCTTGATTTGGTTGTACCCGGAGTATGCGTCGAGGAAGTATAGCGACTCCGAGCCTGCGACTGCATTGATAATCTGGTCGATTCGCGGGAGGACGAATGGGTCCTTGGGGCAGGCACAGTTGAGGCTAGTGTAATCTATACACATTCGCCACGTCTTATTTTTCTTCAGCACCAAGATTGGGTTCGCCAGCCACTTGGGGTGCTTGATTTCCATGATGAAGCCGGCGGCGAGTAGCCGGTTCACCTCTTCGGCGATTGCGCATTGGCGCTCTTCGCCCACGGGTCGCATCGTTTGCCTGACGGGACGTGTGGTGGGATCAACGTGGAGTTTGTGCTCAGCAAGTTCTCTCGGGATACCTGGCATCTCAGAAGGTTTCCATGCAAAGACATCTCGATTCTCACGGAGGAACTTGATGAGCACGCTTTCCTATTGGGCGGACAGGCCTGTCCCAATGGTAACCTGCCTACTCGAGTCGTTCTCTACCAGATCTACTTGGTGAGTGTCTGTCATTGGCTTGAAGGTCGCCATGGAAGAGTCGAGCTCAGTCGGCTTCTCGAGGATGGCGGGGTCGCTGCGGTCGACTGGGTACTTGGCGAGTTCGGCGGTGTTGTCGCACTCCGCGGCGATGACGGCGTCGGCAAGCTTGGCGCCGTTGTCCTCGCACTCCAGGGCTAGGTCCGGGTCGCCGCGGACAGTGATGACGCCGCGTGGCCCGGGCATCTTCATCATGTTGTAGGCGTAGTGAGGCGTGGCCATGAACTTGGCGAACGTCTGGCGGCCGAGGACGCAGTGGTAGGGGCTGCGGAAGTTGACCACCTCGAAGGATATCCGCTCGGTGCGGTAGTTCGCAAGCGTGCCAAAGGTCACCGGCAGCGTGATCTTGTCGATTGGGAAGGCCTTCCGCCCGGGACGATGCCGTGGAAGGTGATGCTTGTGTTCTCGAGGCGCGAGTCAGGTAGGCCGAGTCGCCGGAAGGTATCATAGTATATGATGTTGATGGAGCGTCCCCCATCCAGCAGCGTCTTTGGGAGCCAGTAGTCGGCGACCTTGGGCTTGACGATTAGCGCCACTCGCCCAGGGTACTCGATGCGTGGAGCGTGGTCGTCGCGGCTCCACGTGATGCTCTGCTCAAACCAGTTGAGCCAGCGGGGGACGTCCGTGACAACTTCATTGACAGCCACCGCTCGTGCGAGGACCTTCTTGTCGCGGCGGTCGCCGACTCCGGTGAAGGTGTGAAGCGAGTCGACGCTGCGACCGAACCCATCTTCCTTGTGCTGGTCCTGGTCCTTGTTGCGATCTTTGTTCTGGTTGCCGCCGTTGCCTTCCTTGGCGCGGCGGGCTTTCTCTATCTGCTTCAGGGAGAAGCAGTTCGCAGTCGTGTGCGTGGAGGGCTTGCCCTCCCTGCTATGGTAAATGCAGGGGGCATCCAGCAGGCTACACGCGTCGAACCGCTTGCCCGGGGGGCGGTCCTCCCTTGGCGCGCGGTTGTCGCGGTGGAAGTATTTCGGTTCGCGCTGCTCATAGTCGGCGTTGGCGACAAACTCGGTGTGACCGCCGTCGGCGCGGCGCTTGCCGTTGCTTGGCCGGGCGTTGAAGCGGTAATCGCCACAGCGAGTGTCGGCGTGACTGGGCGGCGATTGCGCCGCTGCCCGTACTCGTCATCCAAGTCGACCGTAGGGTCCTCGTCGGCGTAGCGCTGGGCAATGTCGAAGAGCTCGGCGATGGAGATGTTGTCTCTGCTGAAGCGTCGGAGCTTTCCACCGAGTGGCTCGTACCGGCAACACCGCCGGAAGCAGTAGATCTCCGTGTCTATGCTGATGTCGCTGGAGGTCGTCCACATGTCCTGCCAGCATTGCACCCATCGGCGAGTCGATTCGCGTGGGCCCTGGATACAGCAGTCCAGGTCCTCGATGGTGGTGGCGCGGGTGTACGCGCTGGCGAAGTGCTGGATGAAGGCGGCGCGAGCCTCTTCCCATGAGTCGATGACGTTTGGGGTGAGGGTGTTGAACCAATGGCGATTCACTCCATCCATCATGAGGGGCAAGTAGCGGGCGGCGAGTAGCTCGGAGTAGCCCTGGATGCCCATCGCCATTGTGTACAAGTCGATCCAGACCGTGGGGTCGATGTGTGTGTCGTACTTCTCAATGTCGCGGGGGCCCTTGAATCCCACGGGGTAGGGCTCGCCTCTGATCATGGCCCGAAGCATGCTGGGCCGACTCGGTTGAACGCGCTCTGGCGCGGGTGCTCGTCCGCGTAGCGGTCATTCAAGCCGTTGCGCGCTCGCCACTCTTGGTCGTTGACGATGTGCGTGCGCGCGTCGATTGGCTTCCCATTAGCAGCGACCATCGCTCGCGGGGGACGCGGCTCGACCCGGTGATTGGTCGAGTGGGCGGCGCGTGGCGCTGGTGGCGGGCAGTTGTTGACGTTGGCATCCGCGTGATTCGCCGCCGCCGATGATGCTGCGCGACTGGCTGACGAGCGTGAGTAGAGTCGTCCCTGGGAGTCGGCAGCGGCATGCTGCTGCTCCAGGGCCTTGGCGTGCTGGACGAAGATCGCGCCGTCTCCTGTGTCGGGGAGGTTAGCGAGAGCGTCCTGAGCAGCCGCGACATTGTCGACCGGCGATGAATGGAGGGGCAGGCCGTTGGCGTCGACTTCCACGCGGGGAGCTGGCCGTCCTTCGGGTGGTGGTGGGGGTGGGGGCGGCGGCGGTGGCGCACCGTGCGCCACTCGGCCGGCGGCAGCCCGACTTGATTCGGGGACCCCGTGATTCTGGATCTAGGCGACCCGGACCTCTCCGTCGGATCATCGAAGTTGAGGAGAGCGCTGGGGAAGCCTTGTTCGCGAGCACGCTCCATGTGTAGGCATTTGCGCTCCTAGCAATAGTGGGACACGGCTCTCACCGAGTCCTGCTCGAGGCGGAATTTCTGCCGCTCGGCGAGCTCCTTCTTCCTCTGCTCCTCCAGGGCCGCCCGATGCGCCTCGATCTCGATCTCGGTCGCGGTCGCGGTCGCGGGGAGTGGCATGGAGAAGGTATCTGGTGGAAGGGGAGCTTCGTCGCCAGCTGCCATGAAGACGGCAGTGGGATATTGGTACCGTGTGGTGTCGACAGAGTCCGACTCCGAGTCGCTGCCGAAGAGGGGGAGGATGGAGTCGTCCTCGAAGTCGCTCGGGTTGGAGACCAGGGTGATGGAGTCCCCGAACGATGCTGCAGTGATGGATCCGGGGACTGACGCTGCGGCCGCCGAGTCGGCGTCGTCCTCTAGGGCCGACTCGCCCTCGACGTGTGCTTCACTAGAGAGGGGGAGAGTGGCGGTGAGCAGCTGGCCCGGCGCGCAGGGGTCGCGCTCCTGGCCGGGGCGTTCTTCGGCGGGGTCGCTGATGCCGGCGAGCCCGACGAAGAGGTTGATCGTGCTGACCGACACCATCCAAGCGTGGGAGAGGGGCGATGGAGCCGGGTGGTAGGTTCTTGGCTGGATGTGGAAGAAGTTGCCCGTGGCGATCATCCTGCCGGAGGCGACCGGCCGGCAGACAGGCGAGTAGGGCCTCGCCGCAGTCGGAGGCCTGATGTCCCATGGCCCACGGTGGGCGCCACTGTCGTGGATATGACCACGGCATGTGCTACAGGGTGCAGCACTTCGTTGATGCGGGAGCAAGGGGACATAGCCATCTACGGAGCGAGGTGCACAAGACGCAAGGTTTTACCCAGGTTCAGCCCCTCCGGAGAGTAAAAGGCCAACGTCCCGCTAGATCTATTACTCAGTGGAGAATTACAATGGGGGCTTAGTCGGCGGCTACGCCAAGAGCTATAAGGGGGAGATTGGATCTCAGATGATGTGTCCTTCTAGGGTCTAGCTCGGGGGTTTATATAGGCACCCCCGATCTAGGGTTACATGAAGATAAGCATGAATCATATCAGTTGCTACTAATCCGGGATTCCTCGCTCCTCTTGCAAGTAATCTCCTCCTCCAGTCGCATGGGCCTAGCGTCCAGTCAGCCCGCCCAGGGGTTTTAGCCCAGTCACTCCGGGGCCCAGTCAACCAGTCGCCCAGGCGACTGGCATCCTTCTTGGGTGGACCCTTTACTCCATGGCGAGTGGGACTGACGATACACCCCCTAGGGTATATCCCCATCACTATGCATTTGGTGGTTGGTGGTTAGTCCATTTTGTGGTTGGTGCACAACATCGTTTTTATAAGCTTTCCATGCTCATAAGTCTCTTGCCATATACGGTTACTTGTTAATGTTAGGATTAGATCCACGGTACCAATTTTTTTGTTGACACGGTACAGTAGGGCAAAAACCCTACTGCTTGTCGATTTTTATATTATAATGGGTGGATAAATGTACAGGCGATGTGAGGATCACAAGTCTATCAATTTACAAGGTATCAATCCAGGAAGTCATGCCTAGCTTCCTTCAAACTGGGTCTAGCCCTAAGAAGGTTAGAGACAGAAATGGCTATAAAAAAAGAAAAGCACGATGTGAAAGATGGAGCAATGTCTCTGAAGATTAAGCCATTTCTCTGATCCCATATAGCCCAGCATCCAGAGATGATTATTTCCATGATGAAGCTCATTTTGTATCTCTGGCATGCATCAGAAATCATATGTATGAGCTGAAAATCAGTATTCCACTCAATACCAAGTGCCCACCAAAAACTTTGACTGAAAGAGCATTCAAAGAAAAGGTGCATAAGGGTTTCCTCTAGACAAGTATCACACAAAACGCAGTCGTTGAATTGCACAAAGAAATTCTTTCTGCACATGAGATCCTTAGTATTCAGTCTGTTGTTCATAAGCAACCATGCAAAAAAAAATTGTCTCGGAATATTGCATGTTTTCCATATATCAAGTATTGGTTTGGCCACTTCATGATTTCCAATAAGTGCTCTGTAAACTTTCTTTGTGGAGAAAAAAGCTTCACTTCCTCTGATATACCATATATCATCAAGATCTGAACTGGTAAGTCCATTTAGATCCAATTGTAAACTCCTGAATTCTTGATGAGCTTCAATAGAGAGTGGTAACTGAAAGAGATCATATAAATCCTCTAACCCAGTAGCCTCATGCATATTTATTCTGTCATTCTTAGCAAATGATAGAAGTCGTGGGTATTGGGTTTCTTTCTTACTGTTATTATCCCATTTGTCAAACCACAGAGATATTGAGTTTCCTTTATGTACAGAGCATGTAGTCAAGTCTCTGAAGTCATCCACCATGGAGAGACAGTCTTTCCACCAAAAAGAACCTTTTCTGTTGCATAAGTGGGGGGTATTATTGTTGTGATAATAAGCTTGCCAAATAAGGTTTACCCATGGAATGTCTTGGTGGTTATAAAACTTATAAAGATTCTTCATGAGTAGGGCTTTGTTTTGGGTTCTTAAGTTAAGAACACCCAGGCCACCTTGATCCTTTGGCTTACATATCATGTCCCAACTTGTCAGGCATTTTCCTTGTTTGAAATCATCCTTATTTGCCCATAAGAATTGTCTTCCACTCTTCTCAAAATGAACAAAAATAGTCACTGGGATCTTGATTGTACACATAGCATACATGAGAATAGCATTCAAAGTGGTGTTGAGTAATGTCAGCCTTCCAGTATATGAGAGCAAGGAAGAGATACCTGACAACCTTTTGTCCAATCTTGAAACCAAGGGCATTAGATCATCCACGGTATCAATTTATGGATACATCTATATAAAGAGGGTGAGGTCCGATGATTTGACATCGATTGGACTCAGATATGTAGTATTACGTATTTACCGTTTTATAAGCCAATACATTAATGAAGTTCCAGTTTCTAACCCCTTATCGTCTCCACCAGACTAGCTTCACCTACCCTACAATCAAATAAACATTACATCAATGTACGTTGAAATTTTGGAGATTGGGAACTAAAGGAAGATGAACTAGGTCCAAGTAGTGTGTAGTGGAAATTTTAGCATGAACATGTTATATTTGACGAGTACACTTGCTTCCCTAGTACTCATCTTGATCTAGCTTTAAACTTGCAGAAATCTTAAATGAAATTAGTATTTAATCTCATATGACATGAAATTAGTAACCATAAGATTTTTTTCCCAAAGAAGGGGGTCATACTCTGGTATCTGCATCAATTGATACACACTTCCATAGAAGATAGTGGTTTCTTCCATAATGTAAAGTAGCAGGACGTGCTTGAAATCATTTTTGGTGCTCCTAACATCTTAGAACTTATAGAAACAGTGCTTGTGAATGCTTTGTTTTTTCCTTGTTTCACGGATTATTTTCCAAATGGTTTACGTATGTGTGGAACATTTAATTATGTACAGATACAATAATTAAAGAAGGTCGTCGCGAATATGTAAAATAGGAAGAAAAACTATGGGTTTAGAGGAGGGTTATCCGTTAATGAGCTAACATGTGAATAACTTTGCAAGTAAATATAACCATACTTAAAACTTCTTATGGAATATGGCTCACAAGTGAGTACACAACCTTCCTATACTATGTCTTCTTCTCAAGCGCCACTTCTTTGTCGGCAATATATGCAAGCATGAAGATATTCGGTCTTCAATGCAATTCAAGAAAATGAAGAACCAATTATTGATGAAAAATTTCTTATAACTTTTTAAATGTACCTTCCTTTACTGATTTAAATACATATCCTAAATAAATGTGAATTGAACTTGATATGGTTATAAGATGGTGAATCAGGGTACCGATCACTTCTATTCTCCATCAATACTTGATTGAAATAGTACTACAATCAATCAATCGTCACACTAGCAATACGAAATAAAACCTTTGATACAAGGTTAAGTAGAGCATAAAAGATCTTTACATTAAAATCATGTTGTATTGTCTTAAATATCTGAGCTTCCTTAACACAATTACCCAAATAAAATTGATTGTTTGGTATTTTAAAGACCATTGAAAGCACAAGCGTTCAAATGTGTATGTACACACTTGAATTAATTGACTGAACATGAGTGACCGAGTTTAGTAGGGAACTTTACTGGTCTTGAGTGTTCACTCGAGTTCTTTTACATTACTCCTAACTTAAAAAAACCAACCATTCATTTTCTCTAATCCAATATAGATTATATAGGGTTTTCTGTTCTCGTGCCCCTGGTTCGTTAGTTGTGCTCAGTTTTCCCCAGCCTCTTAACTTTTTCTCAGTCCCCCCCCCCTCTAGTTTGAAATCACTCGCAGACGGTCGGACGGGAGGGTTGCCGTCAGGTCAGAGGCCTTACCGTTACCGTTAATCTGACGGGTGGAGCTGCACAGAGGGCGGTTCCTCTCTGACCGTCTCGTGCTGACGGGTAGCCATCCATCTATCGCTGACGCGTGGGCCGTTTATTTCCTGATTGTATACGCGGTGCTGCCAATGACAAATGGGGCCGCTCTATAGGGCTGCCGCAACCAATGACCAGTGGGGTCGTCTATTTTTCAGGAAAATACATATATTGCCGCTCTGTGGGGCAGCCGCAACCAATGACCAATGGGATCGTCTATTTTTTAGGAAAAGACATATATTGCCGCTCTGTGGGGCTGCCGCAGCCAACGACCAGTGGGGTCGTCTATTTATTTAGAGAAAATCATATATTGCCGCTAAATATCATATAGAGCCGCTCTGTGGGGCCGCCTCAGCCAATGGCAGGTGACTATTTTCGCAGCTTAATTTAAAGTGAATCTTATGCTAAACATGGTGCATCCCGACGGTGACCTAGCAGTGGCGGCGAGCATAGCCGTTCTGACCATGCTGATAGCGGCATCGGCATCGGCATCGTTTGGAGGCTGTGGTGCTCGAATCATGGTGGAAATTCCGATATTATTTTTTACATGCATAATATATAGAAAATAGCTAGATCTCTAAATCGATGCATATGAAGCTACATATATTTTCTTGGTCATAATCCCCTTATCTAAAGGGGATGGCTGCATGGCTTCACGTCGTCGTCGCTTTCATCGTCAGTATCTTCGTCGTCCGAGTAGTAGTACTTCTTGCACATTGTTCCATCGAACACCTTCACTGTGAGCACATCATCGCCTTCATATTTGAAGTGTACGAAGCAGCCGAAATCCACACCGTGCGCGATGGAGAAATTCTCCCAGCCTTTGTCGAGGTACATCCGGCCTTGTCCGTCAAATAGGACCTCCACGGTCCAGAGATGAGGACTGCAGTCAGCTTCTCGCAGATACACCTTAGTTGGCTCCTGGCCGTCAAGATAGTCCGCAAACTTTTTTGGGAGTGCCTGCAAAGAGATCGAGCGCCGATCGTTTGAAATTAAAGGTTTTTTAGAACATGCCCATAATTAATCACATGCATCATATATGTGGGAACGCGTACGTACCTTCTTGACCAAAGGGTCTTCATAGACAACGATGAAGAACTCCTCTATGATCAATGGCAGTGTTGACGGGGGTGGTGGCAATGATGATGATCCACCACCCCAGCCGCCCCTTCCCCTTCCCCTTCCGGTCGGCGTCCGAGACGTGGAAGCCATGGCAATGGATCAAGTGTATGTGCACGAAGAAGAGAGAGGCAGAACCTATTGACACAAGAGATGGCCGTTGTGGGTGTTTATAAAGGAGAGATGACCGTTGTAGGGGTTTACACAATAAATTAAGGAGGAGGTGACCGTTATGGCGGGTTACACAATAAATTAAGGAGGAGATGACCGTTGTGGGGGTATATATCTCAACAAAAAAGTAATGCGGACTATCTTGACGGAAATGGAACTTCGTGATATAGTTTATCATTTTACCGTGAAAAGTAATGCCTAAAAGAAATGGTAATTCGTGATAGTTTATCATTTTACCGTAATGGCTTCAACAAATCGGTGATGATTTATCATTTTTTGCATTGAAAGTAATGGCTACAAGAAATTAGTGATGGTGTATCATTTTTTGCATGAAAAGTAATGGCTACAACAAATCGGTGATGGTTTATCATTTTTTGCGTGGAAAGTAATGGCTACAAGAAATGGGTGATGGTGTATCATTTTTGCGTGAAAAGTAATGGCTACAACAAATCGGTGATGGTTTATCATTTTATGCGTGGAAAGTAATGGCTACAAGAAATGGGTGATGGTGTATCATTTTTTGCGTGAAAAGTAATGGCTACAACAAATCGGTGATGGTTTATCATTTTTTGCGTGAAAAAT
Organism: Lolium multiflorum; assembly: GCA_030979885.1. Lineage (NCBI taxonomy): Eukaryota > Viridiplantae > Streptophyta > Magnoliopsida > Poales > Poaceae > Lolium > Lolium multiflorum. Next base: position 51,798,642 of record CM061752.1, on the reverse strand, counting down.
CATGCCTAAAAGAGTTTATAATTTAGCTCGTGAAAAATAATGCAGAAAACCAAACTTTAGCGTACTGGGTAACCGCCCTTTCGCATACATAGAGGGTGGAAGCTAACCGCCGACATAGAGAGAGAGGGTGGTGGCCCCGACCAGAGAGAGAGATAGGGGTTATCCTGCCCGTTAGATCATACGATCAACGGTCGGCGGGCACAATCCGCGTGACATGGGCTAGACCAATCAGGGCAATGTTGGGCGTCTGTGAGAATTTGTGAAGGGAGAGGGCAAAACTGAGTAGTATCAAGAAACCAAGGGCAAGTGAGTAGTAAACAGACTAATGGATTCAAATATGTGATTTAAAAAATGAAAAATGTGTGTTTTGTACCATGAAACCCATCTTGGCCTACCTTAAACTATTTGCAATACAAATATACATGAGTGTGAAAATTATGGCCTCATTCAGACAAAGTATGTTTTGGGGAAAGCTGTTTTGGGTAGAGCTTATTGTGGAAAACTATGCACCTTCATAGCTACTAGGTGATTTGAGAAGTGGCAATTTGGTAAAACTTGATTTATCTATGATTGTTATGGTTCCCAACGTGGCAGGTCGCGTAAGAAGACTCCATGAGTAAGTGCAACACTTTTTTTGGAATTTTTTGCACACTAAATGACTCATTTAACTAGTTAATCTCATTTGTTGACTCTCTGTTGACCAGCCACTTGAGGGTAAAACTGAGTATATTGCACTAGCCAGTATTAGCACTCAAGGGGAAAACTGAGCACACAAAAAATGCTAGTATATGAATCGAGGGTATACCTAAGTATATCTAAATTTCCAGGGTTAGACTCGAGGACGCGTGTTGCGGTGCAGAAGTGGAAGACGTGCCATTGTTGACGCATGTCGCGGTGCAGACGTGCAATAGTGGACGCGTAAGACGCGGGTCGCATTTAGGACGCGTAAGCCCCTCTCTCCCTCCCTCTGCACACAGTACATATCATTCTCCCTCACGCACGAAACCACGCCTCTCACGTCCCATCAACTTCTCCAAATCGAAAAAACTCCAACCGCCGTACGCGCGCTACCTTGCCAGCGATGGAGAAGAAGAATGCGCCGGCGGCCGTCGCCCCCGAGCCCGTCGCCTCCGAGCCTGTCACCTCCGAGCCTGTCGCCTCCAAGCCCGTCGCCTCCGAGCCCGTCGCATCCGAGCCCGTCACCGCCGATCCCGTCGCCTCCGACGGCGGCGTATTCAAGCGCGGCGCCTCCGTGAACTAGGCCTCTCTCTTGGCTGATGGACCACTTCACAAGATCGGCGAATGCTTACTGGCGAACGAGGAGTACGTGGACACCTACTCTGCTATGAGGCAAGTCTGTAGAAATTGGCGCTCAGGTTTACCTGAGCCCGACGTGCACCTGCACGAATGGATCATGCTAGACCACGCCCTTCCACGCGCCGCTGATTTCACCTTCCTCCAACTCGGCACATCCCGCTACGTCACCATAGATCTATCGGAAGTTCATGCAAGGTTCAAATTCCTCCATATCTATAGAGTTAATCTATTCCCTTTTATTTTCAATCCTAAACATCTTAGTGTTGAATGTTATCTTCATCAATATATTTTAGATACTACTTCGTCGGCTTTTGCCGTGGCGTCATCGTGCTTGCCCAGAATAACCTGCCGCACAAGATACGGCTTGAACCCACTCACAAAGACATCGAACACTATGTTTGAGGCGCAGATGCCATCTGTTTTTCTGGATTCAGTCGATGTAATGAAATCCCCGACTATGGTCTTCGTTTCCGCACATTACCCGGAGGGAATTGCTTGGGTCGATGAGAGCACTCCAACTAATGATATATACGAAGATTGGGGAGAAGGAAGATTTCCGATCGAGCACCATTCTCTGCGTTGCATTACCCGTTCAATGGTGAATTGTATGCAATAGTTGTGGACAATTCTGGGGATGGACAGTTAGTGTGCACCAATGTACAGTCGGAGCAGCGCGCGAGAACTGTCAAGATGGAGACGCTAATTTCATTTCCAGAACTTGGAAATGACAAGTTCTACCTTGTGAAGTCGGATGGTGCTCTGCTGCTTGTGTTGTTGGATAACATGCTTTTGGAGGACCAACCATTGGTGTACCATGTGGACACTCAGAGCCGCTCTCTCCATGCGGTCAGTAACATTGGCAGTCATGCCTTCTTCGTGCATTATATCCGGTGTATCTCCGTCGACAGCAGAGTGCACCCGACACTTCGACCTGGCTGCATCTACTACGCGGATATGTGTTATATCAGAGAGTACTTTCATGATACAAAGGCCTGGGATGAGTGGCCACTACGTGTGGATAGAATAGGAAACTACAGCATAAGAAATGAACAAAGGCCATACCGTTTGGAGGATGTATTGGCCGCACACTGCATACGGAAGGAGTTCAATGAATATTTCCTTGGGATAATGCACGAATGGAGCGACGAAGAAATATATGAGGAATGAAGAACAAATTCATTCATCCTGGGTATCCTAATCTTCATGTTGTCCATACATTGTGTGCGTCTTGTATTTTTTTTAGCTTAGTTTGTCGTGAATATTAACAATGTTATTGGCTGCTTTTGGCTGCTGTATGCAGTTTATGTATTATACTTAGTTTTCTGATTATGCTGCTGTGAATTTATCATATACTAGCTTCTAGATTTGCTACTAGATTTGCTGTCATACTGGGCAAAAAACGAGGACCAAAAGGCATAAATAATTGAAGAAAGACAAAAATATAAGCTTCTCTAGATTTGATACTAATTTGGTGAAAAAGACAGAGAGAGAAAGAGGGGAAAAGGTGCTCTTAAAAATGCCAATTTGGGCCGAGAGAGATAAAACACAGCTCTCACGTACAACCAAACACGATCTCGTCATGTCCCACGCGGTCCCTTCCTACCAACCGCACACGACACGGCCCCACACGTCAGCACGGAACGTTCAACTAAACGGATTCCTTCCGTCCGAGCTCCTTCTGCGGGTTTCAGACAGGCTTGGGCGAGGAAAACTAAGGGTGGGAAAACTGAGTACAACTAAGGACCCGAGGGCACGAAAATAGAAATCCCTAGATTATATGGTACTCCAACTTAAGCATCCGGGGGTACAACCACCTAAGGATCACCGGGGACTAGAGATTACTTTGATTCCAAGGATGAAAAAGTAATCATTGATTATTAATTCACGGTCAACATCGTCAAAAACAACGATTAAAATTTAAACGCGATCCAACGCTATGCTACTCCTTCAATGGGATTCCAGTTGGATGGATCCACTCGATCCTGGTGACTCCATTGTGCATGCGAGAGCATAAATGTTTTGTTTCCACCGAAATTAAGGCTCAATACAACTAATGAGATTTGAGTTCCCACCCATGTTGTATAGATGTGTATAGGATTGGATGGTCCATATCTACCGATTTTGTTGATTGAATGCAACCATGAAAGACTGGGAATTGTACACCAGATTGATGTTTTCCTTCCAAATTTGATTTGTTCGTCTAAACGCTTGTTCATGGCCGTGGAAGTGAAATCGTCAGACTATTAAATTAGATTAGGCAGAAGGGGCCTTTTAAACACGAGGAAAGTCCATAATACCCTTAGAAATGAGTGGTCAAATATGTTCGGTACCCTAATCTAATCTTACGAATGCAAGAGTACTGCAAAAACTCTTGTTCACTATGCATAAGATCCTGAACTTGCATTTAATAAATTCGAGTTGCATCTACCAACAAGAAATAGTATCTGTTTATTACTTTTTTTTGATCTCCCTCCTCCTCCTTGGTTCGTAATGGTGGCCGGTTTTTTCTTCTCCAGGTAGTCTATGCCTACGCGCGCTTCTGCTGGCCGGCGGCGCGGTCGGCCTCCCTCTTCTTCTCATTCTCCGTCTCCGGCTCGGCGCGCGCCGCCGTCGTGGCCTTCATGCTTTGCCTCCGCGTCCGCCTCGCGGTGGTCTTGCTTCCGACGGTGGTCGTCTGCGCCGTGGGAGGCCTCCGGGTCGTGCTCGTGGCCGTTCTCGCGGCCCCGCGCACTCCATCTTGCCTGCAGATTTTGATCTGGTGCCCGTGCCTGCGGCGCCCCTGCGTCCACTCTCTGCTGTTCTCTTGCAGCCCAGACTGCCGTTGGATCATCTTCATCGTTGATGCCTGACAGCAATGTTTTGCCTTTGCCTGGTTTATTAGAGGCAGAAACTCTGAGAAGACGTGAAATTTGGCTGGGCAAACGGCCGGTTATCGATTCAGGCTCTGGTACTGATGCCTTTTGTTCACTGTTGTTTCTTTGCAGAATTCTTTACCCCTATCTTCTCAGGTTTCTTCTGCTGCTTACCTAGGGGATTCCGCTGGCCGTTCTGGAGAGCATGGCAGGGATGGGTTACTGCTGTTGGCGGCGCTTCTATCCAGCCTCTTTTTCCTGGGGCGTTTGATGCTGTCGTCGACTCTGCTATCGCCCCTTCGTTAACCGATGACGATTTTACTGCTTCTCTACCTGGTTTGTCTTCATTTTTTGCTTTCTTTTCTTATCTCAATCTTCTTGATTTCTATCTTACTTATTTCCTGCTTTTGTTCAGATTTATTCCCCATCGACAACGGCTCACATTTGCCATCCTTGCGAGACCAGAGTTCATGGACACCTTTGCATGTGGCTTCTTTGCGAGCTGTTGACGCGCCTGGTCCGTCTTTGGCTGATGTTTACCTTTCTGATTCTTCCCTTGCTGACGCCCTTGCTGCTGATGATGTGCGAAATCCTGCGATTCCTTTTGCTCATATCACTCGGCGGCCAAATCAGATGTGCCAGCTGCGGGAATTGATCGATGGTGGCGTGGTTCGTCCACCTTGCTTTCTTTCCACACTTCTCGTGCTTTTTTTCTCCTGTTTTTGCCTCACTATGTTTTCATCTGTGTTTCAGTTTCCGCTACTCCTTCCACTTCTTCCGAAAGAGCAGCTGGCAATCGTCGTCATCGTCTGGCTATGCGAGAGCATACGGCTCTTCTACGGGCCCATCGACTTTCGAGCCGTTCTCATGGAGGCATCCTGCGGAGGTCAGCTTCGAATAGTCGTCGCCAGGGTCGTCGTCCGCATTCTGACATATGCCGGCAAACTGCTCTTCTTCAGGCAGGTTAGGCCGTCAACCATTCTCATAATAATGGCTTCTGGGCTTCAGCACGGTCCGGAAACCTGAAATAAACAGCGTAACGGGAATGTTACATCTCAAACTTGCTATGTGCTTACCATTTACAAAGTGTTTCTTTTTCCTGTTGTTTTAGAAACGATATGTGGATCTAGACTCCATGTGTGGTAGCTTCACCTTTTGAATCTAAACAGCTACCGTGCATAGCAGCATGGCCAACTAAGATAGTCAGGTTCTAGGTTTTACACATTATTTAGCTTCGTCTGCCTCTGATTCCTCTGTTTATGCTGGTGTGGTTGCTTTGCGGATGCTCCCAGCGGTAATTATCGGTAAAATGTACTGCCATGCTTGACCATGCTTTTCCGACGTCATCAGCAAAATGTACACCTGCAGATCCACGCCAACCTCTTGCTGTCAGAAACAGTTATCGAACTTTTGCTTATAATGCTTTCGAAATAGGTTGACAAGAGACCGAATAAAATGTTTGCTGATTGCATGGATTGGTACATGGTTCTACGCTTTGGTTCTCAAAATGTCCTAGGTTTCCAATTGTTTGGTTCTTCTTCCAACTTTCTTGCCTCTCTGTACTGCCTTCTACTTGCATTTTGTTTCCTGTTGTTAACTTCATTCTCTTTTTCTGCTAATTTTTTACCAGGTGTTGCTGCTGATATTCAGTTGCCTCTTCCTACAAGCTTGGTGAGGTTTCTCAAAGGTAAGTAATTGAACGCTCCTTTGGTGTTGTTGGTTTGTTTTTGTGGTGTCTGCTTTCTTCTTCTATATGTCTTGACTATGTGTTTTCCATCTTTGTTTGCAGCTGCTTGGCCTGGCAGGTCCTACTACGGTGTCCCTCATCTTATTTGCAAGTACTGTGGTGCTTCATACTGGTATCAGGAGCGTAATAAGCGTCTCAGTACGAAATACCACCGTGTGTATACTGGTTGTTGTCGTGGTGGCCGGGTGTCTCTTCCGATTTATCCGGTATGGCCTTCCCCGTTGTCTGAGCTTATGCGTTGTGATGGCGGTTCTGAGTCAGATCGGTTTATGCGTTTGATTCGGGAATACAATGCTATGTTTGCTTTCACATCTCTCGGTGTTCATGTTGACAGAATAGTTAATGTTGGGAATGGCCCATATGTGTTCAAGATTTGTGGAGTGGTGTGTCATGAGATTGGCTCTTTGTTGCCTCCAGAGGGTGATTCTGTTCCTAAATTTGCGCAGCTATACATTTATGATACTCAGAATGAATTAGATCATAGGATGGGTATATTTAGTCAGGATGGTGAACTTGATGATGATACTGCTGCTGGTGTCCATTCTGCATCAGTTGCTCAGTCATCATCTGTTGTTGGTCAGCGCCGTCAAAGAGAGGAGGTACTAGGAGTTGGCTTGGATCGGCCAGCCCGACGTCAGCGGCGGCGTAGGGATGAACCTGATCCCACTATTGTGCGATCTCTAACTACAATGCTCAATGGGTGTAACTTCCTTGTGCAAACATTTCGTATGGCAAAGGACAGAATGTTTTCTCTTGATGCTCCTGAGGTGGCTGTTCGTTTATATGGTCATGAGGGTGCAGACCATGGGAATCGGTATTCTTTGCCTACCGCCCCTGAGCTGGCTGCTCTTATAGTTGACGACCTCACTGTAGAAGCATGTAGATTCGATATTATCGTCCAGAAGGAGGCTGGTTATCTTCAGCGCATCTCGCCACTGAACCCCTCTCTCATGGCTCTCCAGTACCCGCTCCTGTTTCCTCATGCTACCATCGGGTTCCATCTTGGTATCAGGTACCGACAGGTTGATGGTATGCCAACGCAACCAGGTGTCCATGCTTGAGTACTATTGTTATCGTTTCCATTATAGGAAGGGCGAGCCAAATCCTTTTACTTGCTGCGGTCGATCGTCGCAGCAGCTTCTTGTGGACTGTTATTCCTGTGTTGAATCATGTAGATTGAGTTATCACTTCTGGAACCAGACCACGCTTCGGTCTGAGACATATCAGGGTATTTCTGATGCTCTTGGTGAGGGGAACTCCAGTGGCAAAAATGTCGGGGTGCAGTATCTTCTGCACTCGAGTTTTACTGGAGGGCCTCGGTACATGATTCAGAATTACCAGGATGGCATGGCTATTTGTCGTGTTTTTGGAGCGCCTGATCTTTTCATTACATTTACTTGCAACCCTAAGTGGGATGAAATAACTGAAGCTCTTCTTATGGAGCCTGGTCAGAGGCATGTTGATAGACCGGATATAGTTACACGTGTTTTGAAGATGAAGATTAATGAATTTAGCGGAGACGTCAGGCGGGGCGAGGCGTTTGGTCAAGTCCATGCATGTATGCCTGTTCTCTGATTTGCTTTCCATTGTTCCTTCACAAGTTACTGCACTTTTTGTTTCATAAGTTACAGTTCTGCCTATTCCATGTGTGGTGTGTTTGCTTACTTATTCCCTTTTTTCCCTTTCATGAAACAGATTTATATGTTGTCGAGTTCCAGAAAAGAGGCTTACCCCACATACATACCCTTGTGTGGCTGGATGCCGACATGGACGACCCCACGCCTTCTACCATAGATTCTTTTATTTCGGCAGAGATACCAGATTATGCTACCGATCCATTGGGGTATGCACTTGTGGAGGAGTTTATGGTGCATGGTCCATGTGGTGAACACAACCCTCATTCTCCATGTATGAAGGACGGTGTTTGCTCTAAGCGATATCCCAAAGAATTTAATGAAGAGACTACAATTGATGGTCTCGGTTTTCCGGTGTACCGGCGAAGTGAGAACGACATGTATATTCTGAAGAATGGTGTTCGTGTCGACAATCGGTGGATAGTTCCTTACAATATGTCCTTGCTAAAAAAATTCCAAGCTCACATTAATGTGGAGTGGTGTAATAAGACCAACCTTCTTAAATATTTGTTCAAGTACCTTGCTAAGGGCCATGATATGGCAAGGGCCCGGTTTCATTCTATGTACCAGTCTACAGGCTCTGAATCTACTGGAAGAAATGAGATAGATGAGTATGTAAAATGCAGGTGCATTCAGATTGCTTACCCTTTTAGTTTTTGGTAATCCAGTGTTTTTCCAATGTTCTACCTTCTTATGTTGTCTTCGTTACTGTGGATTAGGTATTTGTCTGCGTGTGAGGCATGTTGGCGTATGTTCGCATTCGACATTCATGTTCGAGCACCTTCTGTTGAAAGATTAGTGGTGCACCTTGAAAATATGAACCGGGTTATATATAGCCAGGATGATAACCTTGCCGATGTTGTTCGCAATCCTTCGAAATATAAAACTATGCTCACTGAGTGGTTTGTCGCTAACCAACGGTACATGGATGCTCGCGAGCTTACGTATCTGCAGTTTCCATCAAAGTGGAGGTGGGACGCATCAACTAAGAGATGGCGAAGGAGGAGGCGCCAACTCAAATTCGGCCCTCCTATTGGCCGTGTCTCAACGTGCATCCTAGCTGCGGAGAACTCTTCTATCTTCGGATGCTCCTCACGGTTGTGGCTGGTGCTACAAGTTTCAATAACCTCAAGGTTTACCATGGAAGGTTGCACACCTCCTTTAAGGCAGTTTGCCAGGCGCGTGGTTTGGTTGGTGATGACAACGAGTGGTTCCTTCTATTTGATGAAGCCATTCAATGGGCTTCTTATCAGTTGCGGCATCTATTCATGACTGTCTTGCTATTTTGTGGTGTCACTGATGGCCAACGACTTCTAGATAAATATTGGCGGTTTATGGCAGATGATATAGCTTTCCAGATTGCACGCTCTCTAAATGATACTGTTCAGGCAATCCCTTCCGAATATTTACACATTCAGCTGTTGCACGAGCTATCTGTTATGTTTGGTAAAAATGGTTACTCCTTATCATCTTTCGGTATATCTACTGACTCCATTCGCAATGCAAGGTTGCTTGGCAATAGGTTGATTTTAGAAGAGCTACAGTATGACAGGAATGAGCTTAGAGAAATGGCTTCTTCTTTCCATGGAAGGTTAAATGAAGATCAGCTCTGTATCTACAACCAGATCATGCGTGCAGCCCTCAATTCTGTTGGGGGCGTTTTCTTTGTTTCTGGTCATGGTGGTACAGGCAAAACGTTTCTGTGGACCTCTATTGTTGCGAGGTTACGAGCCGATGATCATGTCGTTCTTGCTGTAGCTTCTTCAGGTGTAGCTTCGCTTCTGTTACCAGGTGGAAGGACGGCTCATTCACGTTTTAGGATACCTGTTGAAGTCAACGAGCGAAGCATGTGCACCATTTCCCGGGGCAGTAATCTAGCTGAATTAATAGAGAAAGCAACACTCATACTTTGGGATGAAGCGCCAATGACTCACAGACGTTGCTTTGAAGCGGTTGATAGAAGCATGAGGGACATTTTGTCTGCGAATGAACCTTCACGGAAATTGCTCCCTTTCGGTGGGAAGACTGTAGTTTTGGGAGGGGATTTCAGGCAAGTGTTACCTGTTGTGGAAGGGGGCAGTAGAGCGGAAATTGTCAACTCTTCCCTTATGAAGTCACCCCTTTGGCAGCATGTAACTGTCCTCAAGCTACGCAGAAATATGAGATTGTCTAATCCACAGTTGTCCGATGAGGAACGAGCTGCTTTGGAGGAATTTGCGCAGTGGGTCCTCGATGTCGGTGATGGAGCTGTGCACATGGATACACGAGAAGGAGAGGCTACCCCTTCATGGATCTCCTTGCCAGCAGATACAACACTGCTGCCAGACTCTGATCCTATTTCTGCTATTGTTGATGCAGTGTATGATTCATTTACTCAATGTATTCTGATGCAGCTTATCTGACAGACCGCGCCATTGTGTGTCCTACTAATAAAGTTGCCGACTCTATCAACGAGACTATTTTCTCTAAGGTGCCTGGGGAGGAGATGTTGTTTGAGAGCTGTGATTCTATATGTAAAACTCTCGACCATGCGGCTGATGCGGAACTGTTATATCCTCCTGAATTTCTCCATAAGATCGATTCCAAACTTTCTACAGCATAGGATTTCATTGAAGGTAGGGGTTCCAATAATGTTGTTAAGGAATATTAACCAAGCTATTGGACTTTGCAATGGCACCCGTTTAATGGTTACACGTCTAGGAGAATGGGTCCTTGAAGCTAAAATTATGACAGGGACCAATATTGGTGAACGTGTGTGCATACCAAGAATTGTTCTACACGCACCAGCCACCAAATGGCCATTTACATTGCAGCGCCAGTATCCAGTTAGGCTATGCTATGCAATGACTATCAACAAGAGTCAGGGTCAAACTCTTAAGAAGGTTGGGGTCTACTTGCCCAAACCGGTGTTCTCGCATGGGCAATTCTATGTTGCAATCTCAAGGGTAACATCAAGGGAAGGGCTGAAAGTATTGGCGCTCGATGAATCTGGCAAGCCGACTACCCAGACTAGAAATATAGTGTACCAGGAAGCTCTTGCTCATCTATGAATGTCACTTCTTACATGGTATATTTTGTTTGCATGCACATATTTTATTTTTGCCTGCATTTTGTATGTTGTACACTCATTTTGAATTGTTCTTCTTCGCAGGTACCATTTCTTGGCAGAATCAGTGGATTCCTTTTTCTTCTAGCGCTCTGCTATGTGATCTAGGTTCAGGGATACTCTCCCGTTGTTTAAACCGTGTATGTCAGGTTATCTCTGTTTCCTTCAGTGATATTCTGTTTTTCCTCACTGTGATGTCACTTATTGTACCATCTCTCTTGCTCTGTTCTTTTCCACCGCACTATTTTTCGTACCATTAGTTTTCAGTTTGTATTATGTTTGGTTATTCCTTTTACAGTCTATGGTTCCAGTTCTGATTGTATGCTACAAATTACAGGCTTATGGGCATGTGTGCTGTTTTACCACATATCCATCAAACCTAATGGAAGGAGTTTCTGAATTTGTGTGCTGGCTGTAGCGGCCTGCAATCTGAAACCGTGTGCGCCCTCAAGGTGAATGACCAAGGCATACAAAGAGAGTTCAGTTTGTCACTCAGCTGTACTCATTTACTGGCTGTTTTCTGCTACATGGTTTGCTACGTGTCTGCTACAAGCGCATGTATAAATAAACTTCCTTTTTTTATGGTTGCTTACTCCCTCCGATCCACAATAAGTGTACAACATTCGTACTAAGTTCCCAACACTTATTGTGGATCGGAGGGAGTATTTGAATTTACTTATCATCAGATTAAGTATGTGAAGGTCAACTAAGAAATGTTTGCAATTTATGAAGATAATGTATTTAGAAAAATGGGCAGCAGCTATAGAGGTCACTCATGGTTGGCAGAAAGATAAGAAGGTCAGCCTTGGGTGAGAAACAACTGCTTCAGCAATTAGCCTTGGTGAAGGCATTTCAGAAAATAGTCAAAAACTGAAACTAATTCACTGTGAGTCTGTGACCTATCATACTCTGCCGACATAGAATGGCAACTCAAACTAACCTGATATTCGGATCATCAAAAGATAAGACCAGCTTCCGTTTGTCAGGTTTTATTGTCTTTGCATTCTCTCCTAGCAGGTAACGCCTGTGCCCCATCAGAAAGTGAGGGAAGTTCCCCCTTTGAGTCGTCACAAACACCTGGCTCTGAACAGAGACAGTGTAATCTAATGCTGCTAACCGAGATGAGTACCCCTACAGAAAATGGGTTAGTGAGTAGGACAATATCCAAACAGTATGAACAAAATCAATGTGAAATCGATGAACATTTAATGCATGCATAGTCGTCCAATATTCAGAACAATATCAGGCTTGGCTGGGGAGCCATACCTTAAACTCAGCAAATTCTTCAGGCAAAGCAAGAGTGTCCTTGGTCTCTAAAAGAGGGAACATCTGGCGAAGGGGAGCCATGTATTTTGCAGCATTCTCTATTTTGCCAGAAGCTACATAGAGGAAGGTTGTATTGTCAAATCCCATGCCTCGCAGCATCATACCAACCTGCTCAAATTCAGTTAGTTAACACATTATCTCCACTAAATTTAGTTGGCACTCAACTTAAAAGTTGCTATTATTGACCTGAAACTTCACATGCTAAAGTAGCGGACAGAAATTCTATACAAAAAAGGAAAGCACAAAACATAAACCCTCAAGTGATTTTAAGTAATGACCTGAAAACGAATGCATTACTGAGTGCACATATGCCCAAAGGACTTAAATCACAGTTTTACTATACAAACATACAGAGCGGAAAAGAGTAAAACGATATACCAACCTCTAGAGGAGTAAGTGGGCATTTTTCATCTCTTCTGTTTGCCTCAGGATTGATAACTCGACCAGGTCGGTGAAACTTCCCTCTCCAGCTCCTTTCACGGGCATTTTCCATTTCAATCTATTCCTTCCGCAGATAGTGATCTGGAGATGAGTAGGCTTTAGTTCTCATATTTAGTATGCTGCTGATATTATGATTGAAGCGCAGCAAAACATCTTTAGGGAGTTCCTTCACCACTCTTACATGTTGTCTGAGTGTCTCGATAAAACGATCTTCGTCAAAAATATCAGTAAATTTGCTGAAAAACATAACAGGAGGCAAGCACATTATTATCCTGAAACTCTATACAATAGTGTTCATACATGGCACAGCACAAGGGAAAGGAATAAATTTGGATGAGAACACCTAACGCTACTGCTATTGTATATGAACTTTGCATGCTACAGAGAACTGTAAATTTAGTTTGATGAAACATGTAAACACCATCTGCTTTAATATTGCACTGCAACATTAATAGAAGTTAGGAGAAAAGAATGCCGTTCAGAACCAATATATATTAGAATACAAAGTAGAATGTCAAAAATAAACTTTTGTGGGTTTATCATTAGTTAAAAAATGAACCGCTGTTAAGTAACTGTCCCGTACAAAAGTAAATGTTGGAAATACAACTTAACAGATTTGGGTGGCTTTTGGTTTCCTTCGGTTGGAAGATTTTCCCAAGGATTGGAACCAAATTTACATGTATTTACCCTTGAAAACGATTCACAGAGTTATTATAAATTCTCAAAAGATAGGGAAAGATGTCGGTAAGATAGTATGGGTTGCCATGGTTAGATTTCTTATAGTTGACTACAACTTCCACCTAAAATAAAAAACGTCACTTCTAATAATTAGGGCTATTATTTTTATCGTGAGATTCACGCGCTGACATGGCTAGAGGCTCATAGTACCCCTCTGAATCAGACAACAAATGCTACTTCATTACATGGTGAAGACCTTTCATGTTATTTATAAGCATCATGCCCAGGGCAGGGACTCTTTTGAATATCATAGTAATGTCCATGATTGGATACAATTTGAGAGTTGGAAAGTGCAAGATCAGAGAGAAGCTCCATTAGAGTACAGCTACTTCTGTCCAAATAATATGAGCACACGCAGTGAATATACTTCCTGTGTAGAGGCTCGCACATGTAGCTTGGAAATGAATTATTCAAAATCTTGGTAATTGTATATAGTTGTATTGCACCACACATTTACAGAATTTATTAGTCTTGACACGCACATTTGCTTGCAAGTTCCCAACCGGTGTGAGCTACTAATGCGCTTACCCTTTTCGTTTTAGTTTTTTGCGCACATATGCATCTCTGTTTGTACTCCAGATTGAATTACCGCTGTTCCTATAGCTGGAATTTCTTCAGTTCAGGCGGTACAGAGGGAGGCAACATACCGTCAGTTTAGCTGTTGATGTCTGAATCCATGGGTTGTCGGCCTCCTACGCTGCCGCGCTCCTTCGTCCTCCCTGCGCTCAGCTTGGCGGTGCGGCGTGTGGCGACAAGAAGCTCGGCTGGCCCCATCCGACGAGCCTTCAACACGCCGTCTTCCCGTCCGACCACGCAGGCCGTCCGTGCTCCTGCCAAATGCCTTCGGCGCTTGCAGCCTGGACGGGAAGGAAGCCGCGCAGGTTTTGCTCCACCTTCACCGCCTCCTCCCGCCCCGTCTCCAGCTACCGCAGCAGCAGCTCGCACCGCTCAGCTGCTCACTCTTCTCCAATCCATTTGCCTTTTCCCCAAAATGTTCCTATCCTCAGCTGGCCTCATGAAGGATTTTTTTTGGGAAGTGCTGGGCGTCCCCCGGGGGATTAGAAATCTAATCCCCCGGGTCCCCAACCGTCCGATCAACAGATCTGAAACGTTTCCGGCCGTCAGATCAAACCAACCAGTCTCCTCTCCCACTTTTGCTACACCAAAGTAGCAAAAAACGGTTCAATTGTAGCAAACTCTGTTTTCACCTAAAAACACAGACCTCGCCGGAGACTTGCCGGAGTCTCGCCGGAGACTCGCCGGAGATGTCGCCGGAGTTGTCACCGGAGACCTCGCCGGAGACCCACCGAAAACCTCACCGGAGACTTAGTAGCAAAAAAAAATGCTATAGTAGCCAAAACACACAAAGATTGTAGCAACTTGGTTTTGCTATTGTAGCAAAACCGACCTCGTCGGAGACTCGCCGGAGACCTCGCCGGAGAATTTGTAGCAGAAAAATATACTATTGTAGCAAACACCTATAACAAATGTAGCAAACACTAATTTCAATGGATTCTCGCCGGAGATGTTGTAGCAAAAAAAATAGAATATTGTAGCGAAAAAGGTCTGCTAAATGTAGCAAAAGCGACCTCATCGGAGACCTCGCCGGAGATGTCACTGGAGACCTCATCGGAGACATGGTAGCAAAAATAATATGCGATAGTAGCAAAAGAACACAAAAATTGTAGCAACACCACAAAAAAAGTCTTCGGTGCCCCCTGCCCCTTCAACGTGTTCTCCCACCGGTGGGCAGCTCCAGCGCCACGACGATCTGCTCCATGCCGACACAAAGGCGCGGCGGCGTGAGATCCAGGGGCGCGGCGGCGGGTCCAGTGGAACGCGGCGGAGCGAATCAATTGCCCGCGAGCTGCAAGGCCCGCGGCGGCCTGCGAGCTGCAGCGGCCGCGGCTGCTTGCAGTGCCTCAATGGCGCGGAGGCCGGCCAGGGGCCCGGGGAGAAGGCGGCGGCGCGGATGCCGTCCAGGAGCCCAGGGAGAAGGAGACGGCGCGGAGGCCGGTCGAAGGACGGCGGTTGGGGCGAGGCCGGCCAACGGGCGGCGGCGGCGCGGTTGCTTTCCTCATGCGTGTGCGGGGGGAGGCGTAGTTGGTTGGCTCGCATGTGTATGGCTGAGAAAAGAAAGGGAAGAAGAAAGATGGGGTGGGGCCCGCCATGCGCTGCCGAGCGATGCGTCACGCGCGGAGGGACGATTAGATTTCTAATCCCCCGGCTGATCGTCAGCGTTTCCCTTTTTTTTTCTCGAGGACGCTCTACGATAGATGCTGCCAGCCGAACCGTCTAACTTCGCTAAGTCCGAACTTGCTGCTGCGGCCCATGTAAAGGACCTAGCCGTAGCCCGCCAGCCCAATAGACATTGCCTGGCCCGGTCACTTATGGACTCTGAAGGATCGCACACAACATCGCCAGGAAAATATAGCACCTGGATTAACATTGACATCCCCATACTCGATCCTCGCCCACACCGGGTAACAACCATGGTAACTGCCGACTCCACCATTAGTGAAGAGCATGCAGCCGAAAAAGCCGCGTACAAAGCAATTAGGATGATAGTGAAAAACGGCAACATCGTCATCACGCATCTAACTAGGATGGCTTGCAAAGATAATAGAGTTCTCCAAGAAAAAGAACAGCTCCTTACCCACCTAGCATATGCATGTACATCTTTTGATGACATCCTGCCTATAGAAGTTGTTCGTCTACCAACCATCCCAACAGATCCATCAACTAGCACTCTTAAATATACAGGCAATATGCCTCCATCAACCCGTCTGGAAAAACTAGCTTCCTTCATCATGCATAGCATGATCGGCCCAGAATACATCCGCATTCGACCAAACACTGGAATGGACGAACTCGACTGATCGGGCATCGATACAACAGCGGCACGGTAAGTACACGTACTTACGCAATATATATATATATATATATATATATATATATATATATATATATATATATATATATATATATATATATATATATATATATATATATATATATATATATATATATATATATATATATATATATATATATATATATATATATATATATATATATATATATATATATATATATATATATATATATATATATATATATATATATATATATGAAATAGCCACCTACACTCATGGCTAGCTGTGCATGGGGTCCTAACCATTGATATACATACTTGATGATATAGGGAGCCAACGAAACTCTTAACGTGGGCAGTATAAGCCGTTACATCAAGAGCACGCTCCAAAGCCGTATCTACACGTTACAACTGCACACCCCTACATAGACCTTTTTTATGCATGATATTTTTGCTGGGAGGTGATTTGATGCCCATCCAGTTACGTTCTCTTTCTTCCAACCTCGAGACCAGAACTCATCTTCCTCTATCCTTCCCCTCTGCCCAAACCAACCGTGCCCCTCCTGAACTTCCCCCTCCGATTAGTCGCAGCTGGCCGATGTCCCTGCGCCGAAGTGGTACTGGGGTGAGGGAGAAGTCAGGCCGGAGGGACGAGCGAGGTCGGTCCTTGTATTCTTTTCGATCTGGGGTTTCTTCACGTCCTTTTCCCGATCTGGATTTTGCATCACCGTTTAATGGAGTCAGTTTGCTGTTGATTTTTGTTTACATGGTATCTTCCGATCCTGATCTCATGATCATTCAAATAAAGGGTAAAAGATTACGAGGGAAAAGTTCTGTTAATTATATAGAAATATTATTTAGATCCAGATCCAATATGAATTGTTCATCCTGATTCTCAAGATTTATACGCTTCCGTACTGGAATTTCGTGGATGACCACCTCCGTATCTTCTTTTTTTTTCAGATTTTTTGACTTGATGTGGTAGACAAATCGTGTTCTTTATGTAGATCCATATTGTATATTTTTTGCTGCACGGTTGTACTTGGTGCTCAAGATCCGTGCCAGCTCCTAGTCATGTTTCTTCCTATCGTTTTTTCTTTATGACATTCTGCTACCCGAATGTTCTTGAGCAGGGGAAAAAACACAGGCCCTGCTCTGGGCAGCAGACTGCGTCGACCTCCTGGAGTGTTGTGAGCACCATCCACTGTGGGCAGGGGCATGTGTAGACTATTTAGCATTTGAGCTTGACCCATTTTTCTGGATCCAGATTTATTTCACCTCGTTATTTTTCATTATCTAAAATTTATTCACCGTTTGATGGAACATGTCTATGTTGATTTTTCTTTGTCGTGCTCACTTGAAAATCCAAATGGGATTTGTTTGTTTGATGTGTTGTTTTGGAAAAACAAGAATGGGAGTCTGATGTTGGTCGAGCTCCAACAATTTTGGATCCAAATGTGCAGTAATTCCTCTCGAAAGAAGTTCATATAACCCCCACAAGTATCCAAGTTTGGACGCAGCACCCCCTCATGTTTAAACTAGCACACATAACCCCCCTAACTATCAAAAACCAGGCAATTGACCCCTTACCCCCTTCTAAGCTGTTTTGCAGGCTGGTTTGTTGACGTGGACCTGGTTTTAGACCATTCCATGCCGTGCAACGTCGAGTTCTTCTGGTTCTTTGGTCCTCCCATTCCATGCCATGCCGTGCAACGTCCAGTGGAGGAACGCAAGAAGCGCGCACGTCAGGCACGCGACACCGCGCCGGGCGTGCCACAGCAGCAGCTCTGGCGAGGCAGTCCTCCAAGGCTACAAGCTCCCATACGGCACGAGCTTGTGCACCACGGCGCCCGCCTCTTGGGAGGCCCGACAAGCGTGACCTGCTGATGGCTTCCCACGGGCAAGCAAACCCTGCCACTAAAAGCTGGAGTTCACATACAACTTTCTCCGGACAACGCCGTTCCAAATACCGATCTCAATCATCGTTCGCTCGCAGGGAACATGGTGGACACACACGCACGGAACCTGTTCGACAAAATGCAACAAGAACAGAGCAGATGCAGCTCATAGTGGCGGATGTGCCGGTGTAGATCAGAGGTCAGGAGCGGAAGGAGCATGGGCGTCTCATTGGTTAACGCGTTGGAGGAGCCGAGGTCATGGCGCCGGGCAGCCCCGACCACGGCGACGGCGTCTTGCCGACCTTTGTTGGACATAAGTGTGGTGTGGTACGTGTGTGCCACTTTCCGCAGCTAGCTAATCAATCCAGAAAGTTGCATACGCGAAGCTGGCTAGCATGTTTCGATCAAGCTAATCGATCGTGCATTCGTGCTGCCTGCATGGAGTATGTACCTGGTGTGCATCTCAGTTCTCACGAATTTCGATCAAACCCAAGCTGGAGCTGATGGAACCCCTGGCCGCGTCCACGTGCTGTGAGCCGTTGGTGTGTCCGTGTGCCCCGTGCGTGGTCTGGAGCCGTGCTCTCGGCGGTACTTCGGCAACTCGGTGGTCCTCCATCCGCAGTCCGCATGTCGGTATCGGCCATGGTCGGGGAGTTGGTGTCTAGCCAGGTCGTCCACTCCGTTCAAATAAGAACTACACATGGGAAGAGATGGTTATGGTCTGCTCAACAAGCATTGTGGTGCTACAGCAGGACGACGTGGCATCCACATATGTAATACCAGTCGACAAAAGTGGTATTGACTCAGCAAAACAGCTTTGACTGTGTCTGAGGGGGTGTTTTACCCGGTTTTCTAAACTTGAGGGGATTAAGTGTGCTAGTTTAAACTTGAGGGGGTGTTGCGTCCAAACTTGAATACTTGTGGGGGTTATATGAACTTCTTTCAATTCCTCTCTCTTACTCGAATTAGTTTTGCTTTTTTTTAGACAAAAACTTTTGGAGTTGGGGCCACCTATCGATCTAAGCTCAACGATGTCCTGCCATGCACCTTCGCAGAGTTTACCATTTTAGTTTAGTTCTAGCACTTTAGCAGTGTGTGGATTTGCTTCACTTTATTTTTTCCGATCAGTTTCTAGGTAACATGTTTTAGTTGCTATTTTTTGGGATTTGAAGGAGGAGCAGCTGCGTGTCGAGATGCAGCGACGAGCTTCCTTTTTCTCTGCCTATTTGAGCCCCTGCTGACTGGAGCATGGCGGAAGGCCGATGGCTGCGTCGATGGGCTAGGCGGGTAGCAGGGGCCAGGCTGAACTTGAAGCTCAAGATCCAGTGGCCCCTCCCTATCATGTTTCCACATCTACATATTGCAAAACCTTTGAAAATTTGGATGTAGCACGGGCTTGGCAGTGGATACTAGGTTTGGTTTTATTGTTTCTGTGAAAGATTCTCGAGCTAAGCTAATTTGATTAGTTGTATATGTGATGGATTTTTCACCTTGTTTGCCTGATGCCATTTTAATTGATCTATATCGTATCGCGCAGGCTTCAGTATTTTCTTTTATGGACACTGGACAAATTAATATTTTGCCATTTCATTACAGATTGAGCAGCAATTTGTCTTTGATAAGTTGAGGCACGCACGAGGTTGTCCTTGTTTTTTTCTTCGATCTGGTTTTCCTTCACCCCTTTCCTCCAATCTTGATTTTTCCTGTGTTTCTGATCTAGATTCCTTGTTCATTTTCTTTGCATCGTGGAGACCATGAACAATCGTACAGCAGTTGTCTAGAATTGTCAGTGTTTTTTTTTCAGTGATTAAAACTATCTACCTTTATTTGGTTAACCTCATAATACGATTAGTTTAACCCGTTTAACATCTGCTACTAGTTGTTTATACTCAATAGTACAAGAATTACATTTCGATCCTAACAAGCCAAGAAAACTATACCTGAATATGTGACCCTTTCGTGTCTGCTTCTAGTATCTGCCCCATATTCTTTTCAATTTTCATGTATGTGTAATAAATTGAGTGATTCAGCTCTGTTTTACGGATTGATGATGATATTCAAAATATGTGTCATGTACATGAGCAAGAATTGCTGATCATGAACATGAGAAGAACTTTCTAACCGGTCTCTGCCTCCGTAGCTTGAATGGCCTAGCAACAACTTGCTCAAAGGGAGCCTCCTTTCGGAGCTTGCCGAGCACGAGAACCTCATGTTGCTCGACCTCTGGAGCCTCACCGGAGGGCTATCGGAGTTCGTCCAGTGCATGGCGTAGCCGAAGGACCTGCAGCCAACAACCCGCTCAGAGGGAGCGTAATGCGCTCCGGCCAGGAGAAGATGGTGAGCCTGGCCAGGCTGGACATGTGCAATGTCAGGCTGGTTGGGAGCATCCTGGATTCCATGGCGGCGATGCCCAGGCTGCGGTTCAACCACAACCACCTCTCTGGTGCCATTTCGGCCACGCTCCTCATCTTGATGCTGAGCATCAGGGCATCTACATGTTGTAGTTTCTCCCTCTTATGCATGATCATTTTCTCTTCGTGATGTTTTCGCCATAGATGCTAGCTGTACCTTAGTACACAAATTCACATGTTTCAATTCATGTACGCAACTTCTACTTGTTATTGCCTATTCGCACCATTCTTATATGTACATTCTTATGCCGACAGAATTTACAGCACTAGTTTCTTATCGCTCTTTCCTACATTTTTTGATGTCACGTGTACCATATCGCGGAAAGTGACCACGGTTACATGCAGTACCTCAAATCGATTTAGTACCAATCGCATGGCCAACTAGAACCTTTACTTAACTAGAAAATTAACACCAAGTTAATCTCTACTATTAAGAGCAAACTGGTGAATGCCTGGTGTCACATTTTTAGGATGAACAATAATACCCCCACATTTTTTTCTAGATTGCCTCCTCCGCTGTACCAAATGTTCGCACTTCCTAAAAGTATGCTAACAAATCTTATCTGATCTCAATAGATGGCCAACGAAATTAGCTTATCTCCATCTACTATTACGTGGAATTAGCTTATCTCTTCCTAGATTTCTGGAGTCCAACGTTTGGCTTTGTCAAGACGTCCTCGTCTCGCAATTGGCCGTTCGACACCGCGGGCATGGAGCTCTCCACCAGCAGTCACAGCCACACGCCCCGAGCTCCTAACCGCCGACTGCGTCCAGCGAAGCTTCTCTCCGCCTCCCAGCCCACGACGACATTCGAGCTCTTTGCAGCATGCGCCATCCATGGCCATTAGGAGCACGGTTGCGCCTTCTATTCCTGAACGTCGCCGCTAATTATCATTTTATTTCCGAAACATCACCAACCAGGTATTGCACACGCCTGCACACGCCTGCACCCGCCACATCGCGGCTCCGCTACATAAGCCTGCAGGCCGCGCGAGTCTCCCGCACGCCGCCGGCCGCCACAATCCTGAATGCAAGGCCGCCAACCTACACCCGCCGGCTGCCGCGCGAACGTGCCCGCCGCCGTGTGCTGCGACTTGCCGACCTAACAGAGACCACGATGGCTAATGACGAATTTTTCAGCTCCGTTGAGGACCTCCATTGACGGCTCCGGTGACGAAATATTCTTTCTCCCCGGTCAGTACATGCATCCTCCTGCGAAAATCCAGGGAATCTCTCTCCGGTTCTTTGTTGTAGGTGCTGACTGCATTCTTGCTTTATGTGATGATTTGCTTATGTCAGATGTAAAATCAGACCAATTTTCTCTGGGAAAGACCGAGAATAACATATCCACGTTAGATCAACAAGGAAAAAGTCTCGTCCTATTGTACATTTGTAGTCTATGCATTTGCAGTGACATGCTTCGAACTAACAATCTTGTTGCTGATTTATTTCGCAAAAATGGCAGGTCTCTAAGCATCTCTAGCCGTGTCCCCCAAAGTGACCCCAAAGGTATTTGGAGCGCACCGGATATTTTTTTCGTTTCCCGTCGCGCGCCCCAAATACTCTATCTATCCGGCGCGGTCCAATACGGTGTTCGGCGCCCCGAGCCTGTCCCGATCCACGGGACGCTCGGGCATGCGGACTGACGACAACGAGGCGGGAGTGGCGGGCCCAACGTGTCATCACTACAAGAAAAGTTCTGATAGACAACGTCTCAAAATCGTCCGCTAAGGGGTATTTTTCGTCGCCTATGGGCCTAACCCGACGATATGGGTTCTGTTGTGGAAGCTGCGTCCAACGACGATTTTTCGGTCCGTCGCGCTTGGGCGCCCTTCCGCCACGGAAAATCGGACCGTTGCCCAAGTGTTTCGGGAGCCCGTTGGCTGAAGTCATGGCGACACGTGGCGACAGCGCGCTGACGTTAAACCTGGAAACACCGTGGTAGATGGTAGGCCCACACGAGGCTGCCACATCTTAGCGGGCCGGCCCATTAAGTTTGCGGGCCGGACTTGTTTGACCGGTCAACTATATAGCTGGGCTGGTCCATTAGTTACGTGGGCGGGCCTAACCTCTAAGGTTGACTGGTCAAAACTTTAAAGGGCCGGCCCACTAAGCATGTGGGCGGGCCGAATGCACTCGTTTGACCGGTCAACAGGCAAAAGGGCCGGCCCACAAGACATGTGGGACCCACTTTCCTGGTATCGGGCCGGCCCATTTACAAAGTAGGGTCCACATTAAAGCAAGGCCGGCCCGAAATTATTGGGCGACGGTGGCATGTGGGTCCCACTTTCCTCGGGCGGCCCATTTAGTACGTGGGGTCCACATTTGACCAATGGGGCGGCCCAACAAGCCATGGCGAGCCAAAAGCACCGGCGGTCCCACTTTCTGTTGGGAGCCCATTTAGTATGTGGGTCCACCATATAGCAAGTGGTGGCCCAACAAGATAGTGGGCGGGCCAAACACAGTGGGTCCCACTTTCCATTTAAAGGCGGGCCCATTTAGTATGTGGGGACCACCATATAGCAAGTGGCGGCCCAACAAGATAGTGGGGGGCCAAAACAGTGGGTCCTTTCTGTAAAGGGCGGCCCATTTAGTACGTGGGGTCCACCATATAGCAAGTGGGCGGCCCAACACGCTAGTGGGCCAAAAACAGGTGGGTCCCACTTTCTGTTAAAGGGTCGGCCCATGTAGTTCGTGGGGTCCACCATAGCAAGTGGGCGGCCCAACAAGCTAGTGGGCCCAAAAACACAGTGGGTCCCACTTTCGTCTTAAAAGGCGGCCCGTTTAGTACGTGGGGTCCACCATATAGCAAGTGGTAGGCCCAACAAGAGTGGGCCGGGCCAAAAACAGTGGGTCCCACTTTCGTCTTAAAGGGCGGCCCATTTAGTATGTGGGGTCCACCACAAAGCAATTGGGCTGGCCCAACTAGTTAGTGGGCCGGCCCAGTAGAGGGTGGGTCCACCTTAAAGCAAGTGGGCCGGCCCACTTAGAGTGCGGGTCCACGATAAATCGGGTGGGCGGCCGTTTAGTTCTTGTTATATGCCGGCGTAATAGGCGCTTTAGGATTTTGCGCCGGCACATATGTGATTTCGCTTAATTGGGCCGTTTAAGGGATGGGAATTCGTGATTTAGATACTGAGAATATTTACGCAGCATTGATTTCTGTCGGATAGCCTCTCTTACCACAAGCACCAAAGAAAAAATGCGCGAAAGAACTATAAAAACTAACTAAATATTACATCAGCTGCAAGGCTTTGAAAAAATATTACAGAACCCAGAGAAATTGAATGGTAATTAAACCTAGCAATACAATGAAGCGATCCGGCAATCTTTTAAGTTGTCCATGCAGCACCTATATCTGAAACAAAGACATTACAAGTTAAGACAGCAACAATGGAAACGCAAAGACACTGCAATATTGTTTGCCAAAGAATTTGGAACTCATCATTTCGTCGTTATAACAAGATCATTGTAATGCGCACAATAAGCAAACAAAGAGTGCATGCCGCATACCAACAGCCAATATAACAGAGCATGTTAGAATGAAACAGCAGACTTACTACTGTCGAGTCCCATGCAAACCAACATGTTCAGGGAGTACAAAATTGGCATGAACAACATAGTAGCAGGCTATAAATTTTGTAACAACGACTGAGCAAGATGAAGTTATGATGGCTACATCTACAGAGCAGGGAATGTAAACCAAAAATAGAAGTTACGATGGCAAAAGCTAAAGAGGAGGGAATGTGAACCAACATGTGCCAAGTGCAATTACTTAATTTTGGCCGTGAACTAAATAATACTCCTGAACTTATAGTGAAGGGGATGCAAATCAAGATGTTTCGGGATATAAACTTGTAATGAGCAACACATAGAGGATAGTTAATGTTGGAGCTTAGGATGGACCAGATACAGAATATAGTGGGATCACCTGTGAACTTGTATAAGAGGGAATGCAAACCAATATGTTCAGCTTTCCATATGTGAGCGTCATGCCAAGTCAGAGAAACAAGTCAATAATGCAGCTTTTGAAGAACAAGATGGCACGCAAAATTATTATCTAGTAGTATGACAAGTTTATTTGTACTACAGGCTAGATAGCAGAGTGATAGCATGCCAAACTAAGTCCTTACTTTGTTAGCTTACAATGAACTAGATACAAAACAATGGCATCACCTGTAGTACAGGGAATGCAAGCCAACATGTTCATGGAGTAAAAAATTGGCACAAACAACATAGTAGCAGGCCATAATTTTTGTAACAACGACTGAGTAAGATAAAGTTATGATGGCTAGATCTACAGAGCAGGGAATGTAAACCAAATATAGAAGTTACGATGCCAAAAGCTATAGAGCGGGAATGCGAACCAACATGTGCAATTACTTAAAATTGGCCGTGAACTAAATAATAGCAGGATGTTACTATAATTCCTATAATTTTTGTAACAACGACTGAGCAAGATAGAAGTTATGATGGCTACATCTACAGAGCAGGGAATGCAAACCAAAATGTTCAATCGCTTAAAGTTAGCAATGAAGTAGAAAATAGCAACGTGTTACGGTCATAGCTAGGAATGAACTAAAAGAGCTTCAGACAAACAAGCATCTGAACCCAGAACATGGCGCTAAAACAAGGGACTTACATTAGGAGAAGCACTCTGTGGGAGTCACAGCAGATCTTCCTGGGGTTGATAGATCCGGTGATGAAGTACGCTACATGTGCTACTTGGGGTTGGAGAGACGGCCATTACACTTCATGATTACTCATCTCATCTGCAAAAACGTAACGGCGCGTCGTTAGCACAAATAGGTTCCCCCAAGATTAAACAAGAACTTGCAGGCAAGCAATAGAAAAGCGACAGTAGAAGAGTTTAGATCATGCACGGCGCGGGTGAAGCAGATCCGGTTCATGCACAGCGGTGTCGGTGAGCAAGATCCGATGCGGTGGACGACGGATCCGGCGAAGCGGCTCCGGTGGGGTGGACGATACCGCAGCTGAAGCGACTGCGGTAGACTGCTGGATGAGCATATGGTTTCGAGGTTCGGCGGGGATGATCCGGTCCGGTTGATGACGGCGTCGATGAAGCGGCTCCGGCAGGCAGCCGGATGACGAGGATCGCGAGGGCTCGGGTAGGCCGGGGAAGTCCGGCGGGGATGTTCCGGTGCGGTGGTCGTGGAGGTGGTAGAGAGAGGACTTGAGAAGTTCCGGTGGGTGGTCTCGGATGAGGGAAATGAATTTTTGGGAGGGTATCCGGGGCTAGGGAGGTGGTGATCCAAAAAATGACGGCAGACCCCCACCCAACCGACTTTGCTGTCATCTCCACAGGGGTAGAATCGGAATTTGGAAGCGTGTGAAATTTTTGTA
Organism: Lolium multiflorum; assembly: GCA_030979885.1. Lineage (NCBI taxonomy): Eukaryota > Viridiplantae > Streptophyta > Magnoliopsida > Poales > Poaceae > Lolium > Lolium multiflorum. Next base: position 51,772,933 of record CM061752.1, on the reverse strand, counting down.
TTTTGCGGGCGGGAAGTTTTGCCGCTATGATATTTTGAATTTCGCTAAGGTCCAAGTATAATCATCGGACACAGATCTGGTGACATGCACCTGAAATTGGTGCATCCGTTGCAAAGTATAATGCTAAAATTTTGAGTGACCGTACTAGTACTTATGTTCAAGCCCGAGTGCAACATCAAATCATCATCACGTTGAAAATTTGTTACCATGATCATGATCTATCTCTAAATTTGGCGCATCCGCTAAATCTGGCAAAGTATAATGATAAAGAAATTGTGAGACAGTAGTAGTACTTCTGGGTCGAGTGCAACATCAAATCATCATCACGTTTAAAATTTGTTACCATGATCATGATCTACCTCTGAAAATGGGCGCATCCTTTAGCGGATGCAAATTCAGAATAGATCATGATCATGGTAACACACTTTTCAATGTAATGATGATTTGATGTTGCACTCGACCTTGAACATAAGTCCTAGTACGGTCTCACAATTTTTTTATCATTCTCGCAAAGTATAATGATAAAAAAATTGTGAGAATGTACTAGTACTTATGTTCAAGGCCGAGTGCAGGATCAAATCATCATCACGTTGAAATTCGTTACAACGATCATGACATATCTCTAAAATTGGCGCATCCGCTAAATCTCGCAAAGTATAATGATAAAAAAATTGTGAGACTGTACTAGTACTTGTGTTCAAGGCCGAGTGCAGGATCAAATCATCATCACGGTGAAATTTGTTACAACGATCATGACATGTGGCGCATCCGCTAAATCTTGCATGTGGCGCATCTCAGTGCGGAGAAACAGGCCGGTGCTATCAAGGTTGAGGCGTCGGTAGCGTCATCGGGCTCTCCTCTTTTGATAGATCTTCTACATGGCGCGGCGCACCGCCCGTCGAGAAGCAGTCACATGTGATACCGAGGTGGAGACGTCGCCGGTATCCTCGAGGCGCGGCCACCCTTCTACGAGCCAGCGTCGACTCAAGGTATGAATCCATGCGTTGTCGCGCCCCTTCTTCCGATGAAGTGGGGTGCCTTAGATTTATTGTTCTTCTCTTACGATTATTTCGAGCCGAACATGTGTGCTCTTTCTCTGAATATATTGCTTGAAAAGCTAACCAAGTTAATTAAATTCACTTCGTTTTTAATCTTGCGTGCTAATTTTATTATTTTTGCTGACAGTGGTGCGCGCAAGGAGATTTATTTGTGGGTGTGCTGAGCTGTTAGGCCTAAGTCGAAATCCTCAGCTAAACGAGGCCTCAGCTTAACACATAAAAAAGGTGTTCAATCTCGCCCACAATGTCCTTTTCTTTCCTCTTCCTTTATTGGAACTTGTTTTGCAGACAAGGAAAGTGGCACGTGTAATGTGAGTAAAACCCTCTTAGCCAAAATCAGCTACAAGCAAGATTTTCTGTATTGTAGATGCCCCAATTGACTCTAATCCCCAATGTAGTCTTTTTTTATGTCAGTATAGACTTCTTTACATGGCATGCATTTGCCTAATGAGCAGCATTGTATTGCCATTCTAGCCAACCTGATCGATATGTCAAGCTTCATGCACGAGATGCCATGTTTAATTTACTCCATATTTCTTGGTGTAAAATGAATGTGAATCGAAGGGAGTACTTTTCTTAGATAGTACTATACCATTTCAAAGAAAAATACTAGTACTTCGTACTACTACATCACAAATGCATCAAAATAGTACTACCATCACAAGACCACCATGGTTGTACTAGTAGAGTTTAATACTGAACTTCCAAAGGGAATAAGATTACACATATGAACTTTAAACAGGACCAGGAGCATGAGGGCCAGCAGCAGGGGCGTTGACTGGGAACAAGCCAGGCAAGACGTAATTCTGGAGGAAGAGGCCATATGCTGCGTGCTTGGCCTTGGTTGCAGGGCGGTGCTTCCCCGATGTACTTAGGCCTACACCCGTCGCATGCTGGATCAGGCTGCGGATGTCCTTCTGGAGGATTTTGCCACAGAATGGGCAAAATAGCTCCCCGCGCATGCGGAAACGAATTTCACCACCCTTCAGCCGCTTCAGAACGTAGCGGCTCTTCTGGTCCCTGCGCTCCTTGTTGTCGTCCATGTCATCAGAATATTCCTGTGAATTATAAAGTACATAATAATCAGGTGCTTAATGAAAGATCGAATAAATACTGCACTATCATAAGCAAACCTTAGAAACCCTAAAATTAAATGTGTAGAACAAGTAAATGGCAGAAGAAATCATACTAAATCACGAGAAAACCCTATGAACAGCAATGAACATAAGCCACAACAATTGCAAGTCCACTAAGTATGAACACATAAATTAATTATATGACAAATCAAGCCAACTACATGGCAGATTAGTCGAAATTAAACTAGAATCTGACCGTACGAACCGTAGAATCAAGTACGTCTACAAGAACAAGGTAGGGGATCAAATCAATCAAGAACCAGGTTCGTGCAAACCACGTGAACAGTAATATGACACAAAAAGGATCGGGACAGTTTCGGTAAAAGAGCAGTACCTCCTCGTCGTCACCCTCGACATCCTCCTGGAACTGAACGTTTGGGCCGAAATCGTCGAAGGGGTCGAGGTCCGCGTCCAGCACCGGGTCTAGGAAGACCTCGCCGTGGTGGCCTGCAACGCCTTGCGGATCTTCGGCGGGAGCAACGGCGTTGCTATCCACCTTCTCCTCGACGGCCAGGACGCCCGTTTCGACCGAGGTCGAAGAATCAGACAAGCAGAGGAGACGAGCGGCCTGGGTGCCCGGTGAAGCCTCACCCGCCGCGACGGCCACTACCGCAGAGGCATCCTCTGCGCGAGCGGCCGCCGATTGCTCCGCCTCGTACGCAAGACCTGTCTTCATGCTGCTGCGGTTGGAAACGAGGAAGTCGATGCCTCGGAGGTGCGGTGAGTTGATGGGAGGGGAGAGGACGAGCTCGCGAGAGACGATGAGGCCGATTATTTTATAGCCTCTGACTCTCTGTATCAGAATGGCATTAGTTGTGGACGCGACAGACGATGAGGCCGATTAGTTGTGGACGCGTGAAGTCGTGCATGTACTCGATTCTCACGTATACCAATACTTCCAAACGTCATAAGTAATTCACAATCATTCAGAATAATATGAGACCTTAACATTTTATTGTTTGTGTCAGATATTGTCCATGAAAAATAACATCCTTCAAAAAATAAATCCCCTATGCCAATCCGGTCATGCCCGTCTACTCCAACTAGCTTCCTCGAGTAATTTGTCACCTTACATTCTTAAAATGAACCAAAATTTGGCACAGGGGCATCACATGGAAAATGATGTTACCATTCTCTCTTCCCATTTTTGTTTGAATTTTTCAAAATTGTCATGCCCTAACGGAAAAAATGTATGTTCCTTCTATGAAGCATGTATCAGAATGGCATTACCAAAACCTGGGGGTGGCGGGGCACATGGTGGTGTGATGATACATCACATTTGGACCACACAACACAATTTGGACCAACCAAAAAAATTCAACCACCCTACACAAACCCTGGTCAAAACTAGTTTGACCAATATTACAAAAGTTGTACATAATTCAGAAACCGTCAGAAATATACGAATCATTCAGGAGTCAATACTGAAGACAAAGCAATTATGCCAAAAGACGAAGGCAGAGGAGGAACAGGTCTTGCTATATTGCACAACAAAGCCAAATTCAACTTTTCATCGATTCCAAAATTCTGGCTGCAATTAGCACACCCTGGTCTCCTGATGTCGCAATAGTTGGCTGCTGGGAGCGGAGACACTCGACTTCCTTCTTCAACTTATCGCACTCTGTGCGAACTTTCAAGTACTTCGTCTCGAAATATTGCGCATGTTCAGCATGCAACTCCACTTCCTGTTGAAAACTTTCACAGTCACAGTTGCAATCACACTGACCAGCCTTGTCAGTGACCACACTCATCGGTGGCTGGGCGCGTAGTTCCTCGACTTCCTTCTTCAACTTCTTACACTCCGCGAGAACGTCTGAGTACCGTTTATCAAAAGAAGATTGCTCGGAACGGGCATTCTCCTCCGATATGGCACGATTTAAAATGCACCTGCCCACGAGGTGGCGGATTTTCTTATGAAGGATGGTGTTGTGGCCCTTGATCTGGTCCAGTTTCGCGGAGAATCGTGTTATCACATCCTGCATTGCAAATTCAACAGCAATGAAGTATGCAGAGTGCAGATGAGGGGGGAGAAATAAACAAATGGAGTGCCAACCTCTTCAATATGCCTGAGAGCTGCAAAGTCCTTGTCCATAGGAACCTCTTCAACTATGGAACCGCCATCCCTGGAAGAAAGACAGTTAAGTAGTTGGATCTGGCAGCCAGCAAGGAGGCGATGAAACTGCGGCACGGCAATGGAAACATACACGGCCGAAGATGCACACACGCGCACTGGCTGCTCCTCTCCCGGAGACTGAGCATTCGTCTCTGATTCTGCATTCAGGATACCAAACCTATGCAAGAGTTTGAGGTTTCTGTTCTGAAGGGTGGTGTTGTGGCCCTTTAATCTCATAATCCCTTCCTGCATGGAAAAATTCACCAGTAACGAATCAGGGATCCTTTTTCATTCACAGGATATGAAAATCATAAGATTAGGAAAAGCATAGGATTTTGTATACATTAGAGAGGGTGTATGCGCTATTTTATGGGCTATTTTGGAATGTACAAAATGAAGTCGTGTTTAATAAACCCAAATCTCATCCCTTCTTGCAGGTTATCCCTATGATTATTCACTAGATCCGTATGTTTCTTATCTCCAGCCCGAGGATCAGCAGGATATCATGGAGTCTGGGTGCAACTGACTAGAGACAGCCGCACGGGATTTTTACAGCCAGGGTGGCTGGCAGTTTCCTCATAGAATTACTTACTGATGTGTTTTTGCCTTTTTGGCACCCGCTGTTTTCTATGTTTCGTTGGTGGATCTTTGTGTCGACTCTAGCTGATCCGTGAGAAGTTGTCATAATTTGTGTATGAACTGAAGAAAGCAATAAAGCAGCCATATACATCATTTTGATGCAGAGGCTGTGATATGTCCCCCATTTCGAAAAAAGGAACAAACATAGGATATATTTCTATAAATCAAACAACTAATGTAGGGAAGAACCCATAGGATCTAAATGCTACACAATTCTTATAGAAGTCCTACGAATTAAAGAAGCCCTCATGCAGTACGGAGATGAAGAGGAAGAAAAAAAAGCAATGGATATACTTCGTATATTATAGTGCATACATTATTAATGCTCTTGAGAGCTAACAAGTGCTCATCAAACAACGGGTCCTCGATAGCTAAGTACGAAGTGGATCCTGCGGTAGAAAGCACGAGCCTGGAACCGTCGGCCCTGGAAGATGATAGCCGGTTTAGTTGGCACCGCCTGCCAGCAAGGACTCAACGAAAATCCGGCATGGCGATGGAAACATACCCAGGAGCTTCGTACCCACCAGGTTGGCGAGAAACGAGCGATTTCTCAACTTGGGTAGGAATGGCGCTGAAACCAGCCGCCATGGAAGAAAGACGGTTAAATTGTTTGATCCGCTAGCCAGCCAGAAGGCAGAGAAACTTCGGCATGGCGATGGAAACATACCGGGGAGCTACGTACCCACCATCTTGGCGAAACACGGTCGATTTCTCGGCATCGGTAGGAAGGGCGACACTTGAACGGGCGGCCCTGGAAGAAAGACGGTCAAATAGCTGGTTCTCCCGGGTAAAAAAAATAGTTGGATCTGTTTGCCTTGCTGTAATCTGCGTTCATGGGGGCAAAGAAAGCACATGGCGATAAAAACCTACCAGGACTCTTGCTGGATTACTCTGCCCTGACCCAACAAGCCCGAAGCAGACTGAGCTTGCGATGGAAGCGCAGACTGAGCTTGCGATGGAAGCGCAGACATGCCTGTCCGCCGGCGCCGCTGGTACACTTTCAAAGTCGGAGTTTGCAGGACTTTCAGCGGGATGGATTTCACCGCGGATTTAGTCTCAGACAACAACGCCTCCTTCCTCTTCTTACACTTCTTCATGTTCTTCTTAGACAACTTGTTGAACGATGGATGAATCGCTGGAGGAAGAAGGAAGGGACAAGCAGGTGGGGATAGAAGGGGTCGGTGTAGAGCTCTCCGGGGAGGGTTCCCCGGGGAGGAGGATGAAAACTGGAACGAACAGGACAGGGATGGGACTGGGCAATCTTGTCCGTCCATCCAAAATCAAAGGGCGGGAGCACATAAGACTTTGGGCCATTGACAGGCTGGTCCTGCCACAGGCGGACCCCAAGTTTCAGCGATTCAATGTCAGTGAAAAGATGGGCAATGTAAAAGAATCTTGTTCGGGGTCGGCCGCGGAAGCCAAATCTCTGTGTCCCAAAGTCTACTAGTAGTCTACTCCTATATAGGTATAGCTGCATAGCCATCATACCATTGCATTGATCGAGCTGTACGCCTTTACCACTCTGATTCAGGTCCAAAATATTAGTGTTCTCTTGTCAAATCAAAGGCCATGTCAGTTTGACGAAATGGACGTTCTTTAACTCACAAACTACTCCAAGGACATCATTTACGGACTACTCAGTTCGGCAAAAAGATTCTTGAAGCCATGTACATATTTTCTGGATCGATTTAGTAATTTGCTACAACTGTAATATTATTTCCAATTTTCAGCAATTTATTTGAATTTTAGGATTTTACTTATAAATTTCGCTAATTGACATGTGTAGGAAAGATAGAAAACAACTAGTGTATGCATGACCAATTAATCTGACTAAATAAATCTTATAGTGGCCACTTTGCATCACTCAAACTGAGAGTGCATGTTAGATTCATATGATAGAATAATGGAGAATCGCTATGACATATGCCTCCTTGAATCCTACGGGAAAGAAATCTACGGGAATTGGTAGAGCTAGGTGTGTGATGGTATCATAGGAAAGACAAAGGAAATTTCTATATAGATTGAGAGTGCATAGCATAGTTGTCACAGATGCATATGAATTTTTCCAAGAGGTCTAACCTCTTATTAGAAATCCCATAGGGTTGTACTAGTATAAGAAAACAATACATAGAAATTTTGGAGGATTCAATTCTTCAAATCAAACAAGCTATATAGGGGGAAAATCATATCCTTTGATTCGTACAATTTGTATAGGAGTTATGTAGGATTTGACTATAGGAGTTATGTAGGATTTGACTATAGGATTTGAATATTTGTACGGTTGTGTAATATTTTTACCCAGATCAATTCACATACCACCGGTTATGTATTTTTTTGGGCTATAAAAATAGGAGGTGTGGTATATTTGATGTGTGTAGAGATAATCTCACCATCTTATAGCCACCCCTAACATTTCGAGCAAACAAAAAAAAATCTATACCACTACCCACCTCTCGTCCTACACTCAATTCCTACACAACCAAACAACAAAAATTGGCTATCCCTAGCCAGGTGGTTGGGGATACTCTCACCCCATAAACCTATCTCCTAAACCAAACAACCCCTAATATGGAGGGAAGGAAAACCTAGTATCTGATACTGTACAAAAACACATAAAGCAATCTGGAACCGTCCACATAGAATCAACGGGCCAGAGCAGATGCCTTCTTTGGGAAGGGTCTTGCGCGGAAGCCAAGGAATCCTCTGCGTCGACAATCTGGTGTAGCAGTAAAATACACCATCATAGCGGAACATTGATGGAGTCACTACAATGCGTCCGAATCCGGGTATAGTCTTGTCATATCAATGGCCATGTCAGTTTCTCCAGATATAATCTATCCGTTAGCTAGTACTACTACTCTAGAGGCTGACGCCACATGCAGAAGTTGTACAGTACTACGACTACTATCGAGTATCGACTAGTCCGATCACGTCCAGGTCCCAACTACTCAAAAATGGCCGTAAAGAAAATGCAGAAGTAGGATGGGGCCACGACAAAAGACATACATACATCTATTTATGGACAGAGGTAGTATCATATCAGCATGCATTAGCATCTCATTTGCAACTAGTTGCACTCGCATCCTATTATCGGATATCACACTTCTGCACTTTTAAAAAATATGAAGAAAAACAAAACTGGGACACATATTATGTTGTGTATTGCTCCACAGGTCACAGATGAGTATGTAAAAAAAATTCTAGCTTGCACAAAAAAGACAAATGATATGTGAATAGTTAAGGAATATTATTCACTTTGGTCTTTTCTTTTTTCCACAGCTCACATATGGTCACTTTTTGAAACAAATGTTTAGATGTGCGCAAGATACAACATAACCCGTGACTATGATTTGAATTTACATTTTTTTACAAACTCGAAATGTGACATCCGACAATAAGATGAGGGATCAACTAGTTGCGAAATGTTTGCACTCCTGACCATGCATCTGAATCTATCTACTAGACTACTACAACAACATACAAAATGCACCAGTTTTGAACTAGACATGTAACAGCAGTACTAACCGTTGGTTTCCAAAATCTAACGCTTGTGATTAGAGGGATTCGCGTCAAGAGATACCACAACAGCATACACTTCTTTCTAGAACCATCATGTAGCCATTATGTAGAAGAAGAAAAAAGCAGGGTCACACCAATATCACACGTCCCACTCGATAGTAAGAAAGGTTCCAAGTTATTGTTCCCATTTCTCAACTGGTCATACCTTTTTCGATGGTGTAACCTACGTAGTATAAGTTATATATTAGTTGTATGGAAAGTTTGAGCAACATTTAGAACATAATTTTGTACTCCTAATTGGTCCAACATGCATGCTAAGATTGGGGTCTTCACCTTGAAACGGCGAGCGCCGAAAAGCGGGTCAAAATCGCCCAGATCCTCGAAGATATCTACAGGCGCAGCCGCTGTATGAGAGACGGAGTGGGAAACGAGTGGGGCGATGTATGAGAGACGGAGTGGGGGTGTAGTATGTACTATAGTAAGACGGCGAGACGGCGAGGTCAGAGTGATTAAGACTAGTCACAATGGGAAGTACGTAGTACGTAGTATCATACACTACTAGTTTGTGATACTACCTCCACAATGCATAGTATCATAATATGGTTCATACTTATGTCATATTTAAAGTTTTGTAGAATCTCAATGCAAATGTGTGTACATGATGTATTTGTCATGAAGTTTTCTAAGTTTTCTAGGTTTATGTGTTATAATACTACTCTCATCTCTCACCTCATAATTGATGTGACACATTAGATTTTTGCCAACATGGCATGTATGATACTACTTACGAGCCTTAAAAGCACTTTTTGTGATGTTGATCAAATTGTACTCTAAAATTGTCACTGGACAACAGGTCGGCCTATTGCAAACTTGTTTGAATGAGCTAAAATAGTTAGAAATCTAGAAAATTTGTCACTTCAATGAATTTTCATCCTATAACGTTTACTTAATTTGAAAAACGAATGGGGACGTTTGCCATAATGGGACAATCATTTCTACAAAAAAGAATAAGATGGAAAGTCTCGCAATGTTATTTATCATGACAACATTGACAATGTCACAACCGTGGGGTGATTAGGGAATCCACTCCGCTAGAAAAAACAAACTTATATAAGGCATGTGTGGCAATGCAGTTTGTCTACCTTATACACATATCTCGATGTGTAGCTATATATGGATTTTATTTTCCAACTTTAGATGATCAGTTTATAGTTCACCATTTAATTAGAATTCATAATTTTTGGGAATAAAATACTTGGAGGTACCCTGCAAGTGTGGTACCACAAACAAAGCCCAAACATGGGTCCCAATAGTACAACATTGCGCGCATAGGAAGTTTGAGCAAATTTGAAACCAACCAAATGAGGTAGAAACAAATCAAAAAAAAAGTTGTGAAACATGTGCATGGAGCCATCACATGACATGTACTTACTACTAACAAGTAAAAAATATAAAACCCTATCATACATAGAGGTTTGGGGTGAAGAGTTATTATTCACACACATATAGAATAAATATGGACTACTTTTGGCTTTCTACCCATTAATTTGAGCAAGCTTCATGCAGTGTCCACTTCAAACTTGACAACATTGGAACCATAGCTGCTTGAGTTCGCCTCGCTAGCCTCTTCCCATATGTAAGCTTAATTAATTGGTTACACTACGAAAACCACAATCAACTTCTGAATAATGCATGCATTGCCCCCCTTTTGCACATATGCAACTTTGCAAAGTAGGGATTTTTGGTTTACCACACATTAGTGTGTTGTTTTCTTTTTATTAGGACCCATGTTTGGTAGCCACATTTTTCCAAAGCCAAAGTGTGGTTAGCAACAAAAAAAACTAGTATGGCTAGCCACCAAATTGTGGCTTAAAATATTAAAGCCAAACTTTGTCAAAACTTTGTAAAAAAAAGTTGAGTCTATGACAAATGGACCATATATACATGCAATGAAGTGTGATAAGCCAAATTGTGGCAAAAACCAAACACATGCCAAATAAACTATATGCATGGCTGCCAAATTTTGGCTTCTTGACAAATTGTGGCTAGGAACCAAACATGCCCTTGCTGGCCAAAGGGGTCCAAATATGTGTTTTGTTTATTCGCTATCATGTGCAGTGTGTGCACAATACCACAAATCAAAATTTCACGGGTAGGCCAAACATGCATGCATGGTCTGGATCCTTCTTAGTCACTCTGAAATGAAGCTTTTGGGAGGTTTTTGAAATTTCCATGTTTGAAACCCAAAACCACTTCTCTTCATGCTTGACTTCGTAAGATAGAGTTTAGGGTTAGGGGTAGATACGTACATGATTTTTCTAACTATTTTTATGCCCATTTGAATCTTGGTCAAATCATAGGTTTGACCAAGATTTAAACATGTTTAAAATATGAAAATGAAAAGGTAAGCTTGCATCCTTCTTAGTCACTCCAAAATGAAGTTTTTGGGAAGGTTTTTGAAATTTCCATGTTTGAAACCCAAAAACGACTTCTCTTCGTGCTTGACTTCATAAGACAAAGTTTAGGGTTAGGGGTAGATACATGATTTTTCTGGTTTGAATATGTCTAGACCTTGTTTATCAACTTGAGTGCTTATTATATGACATAAAAAGGCTATGTGCTTTGGTTTTTCATTTTTATACCCATTTGAATCTTGGTCAAATCCTAGGTTTGACCAAGATTTGAACAAGTTTAAAACATAAAAATAAAAGGTAAGCTCGACCTGGATCCTTCTTAGTCACTCTAAAATGAAGCTTTTGGGGGGTTCTTGAAATTTCCATGTTTGAAACCCAAAACCACGTCTCTTCATGCTTGACTTCATAAGACAGAGTTTAGGGTTAGGGTAGATACATGATTTGTCTGGTTTGAATATGTCTTGACCTTGTTTATCAACTTGAATGCTTAATATATGACATAAGAATACTATGTGCTTTGGTTTTCATTTTTTGATTTTTTCTGAATTTTTATGCCCATTTGATCTTGGTCAAATCCTAGGTTTAACCAAGGTTTAAACAAGTTTAAAACATGAAAATGAAAAGGTAAGCCTGCATCCTTCTTAGTCACTCCAAAATGAGGCTTTTGGGAAGGTTTTTGTAATTTCCATGTTTGAAACCCAAAACGACTTCTCTTCGTGCTTGACTTCATAAGACAAAGTTTAGGGTTAGGGGTAGATACAAGATTTTTCTGGTTTGAATATCTCTAGACCTTGTTTACCAACTTGAGTGCTTACTATATATGACATAAGAAGGCTATGTGCTTTGGTTTTTCAGTTTTTTTGAATTTTTATACCCATTTGAATCTTGGTCAAATCCTAGGTACGGTTTGACCAAGATTTGAACATGTTTAAAACATGAAAATAAAAGGTAAGCATGGATCCTTCTTAGTAACTCTAAAATGAAGCTTTTGGGAGGTTTTTGAAATTTCCATGTTTGAAACCCAAAACCACTTCTCTTCATGCTTGATCGACTTCATAAGACAGAATTTAGGGTTAGTGGGTAGATACATGATTTGTCTGGTTTGAATATGTTTAGACCTTGTTTATCAAATTGAATGCTTACTATATGACATAAGAATACTATGTGCTTTAGTTTTCATTTTTTTGATTTTTTCTGATTTTTTTGCCCATTTGATCTTGGTCAAATCCTAGGTTTAACCAAGATTTAAACAAGTTTAAGACATGAAAATGAAAAGGTAAGCCTGCATCCTTCTTAGTCACTCCAAAATGAAGCTTTTGGGAAGGTTTTTGAAATTTCCATGTTTGAAACCCAAAACCACTTCTCTTCATGCTTCACTTCATAAGACAGAGTTTAGGGTTAGGGGTAGATATACGTGATTTGTCTAGTTTGAATATGTCTAGACCTTGTTTTATCAACTTGAATTCTTACTATATGACATAAAAAAACTATGTGGTTTGGTTTGATAGTTCATTGTTCATAATTCATAGTTGATCATACATACGGATCATACATACAGAATTGCGCGATCCTTATCGCGACTTCTAACCTATCTAGTCGTCGAGGAAGATGATGGTCGCGTTCTCCTCCGCATCCCGCGCCTCCTTCTCCTTCACGGCGGCGATGGCCGCCGCCTTGTCTTCTTCCTCCGCCCTCTTCTTGTCGGCATCGTCCTTGAGGGACGCGGCCAGCGCCTTCAAGAAGAGGGGGTCTTCCCCTTCCTCCGCCTCCTCCGCCTCCTCGCCGGCTGGCGGCGCGAATCCGCCGCTGGTGCTCGCCTCCCACGCCGCCTTCGACCGGCGGTTCCTCTCCCGGTCGGCGCGCCATTTGTTGAAGACGGGGCCGCTCATCGGTTTGAGCGGCGGATCCGCCTTGTACCAGAGCCCGCCCGGGGCGAACTCGCGGAGCGACGACGGCATGTACAGGGAGCCTCTGTACCTGCACGCCGCGCGCCGACTCCCGGCGGCGGACTGCTTGCACTGGAGCCGCCACGCCTCCTCGAGCGTGTCCGGCGCGCGGGATCGCTTCGATCCGCTCGCGGGCGACGCGGAACTGGTACGGCGTGAATACATGGCGAGCGGCGAAGAATCACCACCCTGCAATCAAGGCCAAGCACGCAGCATATGGCCTCTTCCTTACGTCTTTTGACTGGTTTGTTGCCGGTCAACGCCCCTGCTGCTGGCCCTGATGCTCCTGGTCCTGTTTAAAGTTCAGCATTAAACTCTACTATACAACTGTCGTGGTCTTGTGATGTACAGTAGTACTCTTTTGATGCATTTGTGATGTAGTAGTACTGTACTTTTTTTTGAACTGATATAGTACTATCTAAGAAAAGTACTCCCTCCGATTCACATTCTTTTTAGCACCAAGAAATATGGATCGGAGCGAGGGAGTAAATTGGCATCTCGTGCATGAAGCTTGACAGATTGATCGGGTTGGCTAGAACGGCTAAACAATGCTGCTCATTAGGCAAATGCATGCCATGTACGATAGTATACATCCAGTAAAGAAGTCTATACTGACATAAAAAAGACTACATTGGGGATGAGAGTCAATTGGGGCATCTACAATACAGAAAATCTTGCTCGTAGTTGATTTTGGCTAAGAGGGTTTTGTGCCCATACTTGTATCTTGGTCAAATCCTAGGGTTAGGGGTAGATACATGATTTGTCTAGTTTGTTGTTTAGACCTTGTTTATCAACTTGAATGCTTACTATATGACATAATAATACTATGTGCTTTGGTTTTCATTTTTTTTGATTTTTTCTGAATTTTTATGCCCATTTGATCTTGGTCAAATCCTAGGCTTAACCAATATTTAAACAAGTTTAAAACATGAAAATGAAAAGGTAAGCCTGTATCCTTCTTAATTAGTCACTCCAAAATGAAGCTTTTGGGAAGGTTTTTGAAATTTCCATGTTTGAAATCCAAAACGACTTCTCTTCGTGCTTGACTTCATAAGACAAAGTTTAGGGCTAGGGGTAGAAACATGATTTTTCTGGTTTGAATATGTCTAGACCTTGTTTATCAACTTGAGTGCTTACTATATGACATAAGAAGGCTATATGCTTTGGTTTTTCATTTTTTTTGAAATTTTATGCCCATTTGAATCTTGATCAAATCCTAGGTACGGTTTGACCAAGATTTGAACAATTTTAAAACATGAAAATAAAAGGTAAGCCCGACCTGGATCCTTTAGTCACTCTAAAATGAAGCTTTTGGGGGGTTCTTGAAATTTCCAAGTTTGAAACCCAAAACCACGTACTTCTCTTCATGCTTGACTACATAAGACATACAGAGTTTAGGGTTAGGGGTAGATACATTATTTTTCTTGTTTGAATATATCTAGACCTTGTTTATATCAACTTTAATGCTAACTATATGACATAAGAAAACTATGTGCTTTGGTTTTTAATTTTTCTGATTTTTTATTTTGATGCACATTTGAATCTTTGTCGATCAAATCCTAGGTTTGACCAAGATTTAAACAAGTATAAAACATGAAAATGAAAAGGGGAAGCCTGTATCCTTCTTAGTCACTCTAAAATGAAGTTTTTGGGATGTTCTTGAAATTTTCATGTTTGAAACCCAAAAACCACTTCTCTTCATGCTTGACTTCATAAGATATAGTTTAGGGGCTAGGGGATAGATACATGATTTGCCTAGGTTTGAATATGCATGTCCAAACCTTGTTTATCAACTTGAATGCTTAGTATATGACATAAGAAGACTATATGCTTTTGTTTTTCATTTTTCTGATTTTTTTTAAAATTTTATGCCCATTTGAATCTTTTGGTCAAATCCTTGGTTTAATTTGACACGGATTTAAACAAGTTTAAAATATGAAAATGAAAAGGTGGTAAGCAGGCATGGATCCTTCTTATATATATTAGTCACTCTAAAATGAAGCTTTTGGGAGGTTTTTGAAATTTCCATGTTTGAAACCCAAAACCACTTCTCTTCATGTTGTTGACTTCATAAGATAGAGTTTAGGGGTTAGGGGTATAGATACATGACTTGTCTTGTTTGAATATGTGTCTAGACCTTGTTTATCAACTTTAATGCTTACTATATGACATAAGAACACTATGTGCTTTAATTTGGTTTTTAATTTTTATAATTTTTTTTGAATTTTGATGCACATTTTGAATCTTGGTCAAATCCTAGGTTTGACCGAGATTTGAACAAGTTTAAAACAAGAAAATAAAAGGTAAGCCCGCCAGACTGGATCCTTCTTAGTCACTCTATAATGAAGCTTTTAGGGGGGTTGTTGAAAATGTAAGCATGTATCCTTCTTAGTACGTCACACCACAATGAAGCTTTTGGGAGGGTTTTTTAAATGTCCATGTTTGAAACCCAAAACGACTTCTCTTCGTGCTTGACTTCATAATTAAGACAAAGTTTAGGGTTAGGGGTAGATACATGATTTTTCTGGTTTGAATATGTCTAGACTTTGTTTATCAACTTGAGTGCTTACTATATGGCATATATAAGAAGCTAGGCTATGTGCTTTGGTTTTTCATTTTTTTTTGAATTTTTATGCCCATTTGAATCTTGGTCAAATCCTAGGTACGTACGGTTTGACCAAGATTTGAACATGTTTAAAACATGAAAATAAAAGGTAAGCATTTATATATATTAGTCACTCTAAAATGAAGCTTTTGGGAGGTTTTTGAAATTTCCATGTTTGAAACCCAAAACCACTTCTCTTCATGCTTGGCTTCGTAAGATAGAGTTTAGGGTTTGGGGTAGATACGTACATGATTTTTCTAAGTATTTTTACGCCCATTTGAATCTTCGTCAAATCCTAAGTTTGACCAAGATTTGAACAAGTTTAAAACATGAAAATGAAAAGGGTAAGCCTGGATCCTTGTTTAGGGTTAGGGGGTAGATACATGATTTTTGTGGTTTGAATATGCCAGACCTTGTTTATCACCTTGAATGCTTACTATATGACATAGGAAGACGGCGTGCTTTTGTTTTTCTTTTTTTTTGAATTTTTATGCCCATTTGAATCTTGGTCAAGTCATAGGTTTGACCAAGATTTAAACATGTTTAAAACATGAAAATGAAAAAGTAAGCCTGGATCCTTCTTAGTCACTCCAAAATGTACCAATTGATAAATGAGTTAACTTGGCTTCATGGAAAAAATAATGTCATGTAAATGATTTAACTTGGCTTTCGTACCCTTGAATCCATAGGAAACTTTGTATAAATGTAGTAGTATAATAATCAACCGAGTTTTTACATCAACAGGTCTGTCACTTACGTGTGGTGCCCATGCGTGAGGTCCCACACTTCAGTGAGCACAAGTCACGTGCAATAGGTACGCAAACTCCCAGCCATTTTCTTTGTCAAGAGAAGACGCATCAGGATGCGTATCGGAAGTATGTGGGTCCTTCTGGATCCTTCGGTTGTCCCTCTCACAAAAAAATCTCTCATTCTCGGCCTCGCTCGACTCGCTCGCTCGCTCGCTCGCTCGCTCCTGCTCACTGACAAACCCTGCACAAAAGTCAACATCATCACACGAAAAAGGGGAGACACCATAATTCTCTCCCTTCTTCTCTCCTTCCGAGTGATCCCTCTTCCTCCGAGTTTCACTCGACGGGCAAACACACATGTGCTGCATAGTAATAATAAAAAAGTAGAAAAATCGACCTACGAATCTATGATTAAATAGGTTAAACTAGGGTTTTGCCCACTACTACAGATCAAGTTCAAAAATATCCAACTACTACTTCGATTTTGGGCTACTAATATAAAATTAAAATAAGTTGAACTAGTATTCCTCTAAAAAATCATTTTGGTATGCATTGTTTGATACTTTTCATAGCTATAGTGCATCACAAATTTATGATTTCATGCTTTGCTTTGCCAATTTCGATTTTTTCTAACCACCTTCTCTTTGATTTCAAATTTAGGTCAAACTATCGATGCCTACTATGTGTTCTACTTGAATTGGATGCAGCGTGCGCACATGTTTTGCCATTGTTTTGGGCTTCCACACATCTTTGGGGCATCCAAGTATTTAAGTTACCTTGTTTTTTTGAATTGTAATTCATACCCTTCCTCCCAATTTTTATGCCCATTTGAATCTTGGTCAAATCCTAAGTTTGACCAAGATTTGAACAAGTTTAAAACATGAAAATGAAAAGGTAAGCCTGAATCCTTCTTAGTCACTCTAAAATGAGAAGCTTTTGGGAGTTTTTTGAAATTTCCATGTTTGAAACCCAAAACCACTTCTCTTCATGCTTGACTTCATAAGACAGAGTTAATTTAGGGTTAGGGGGTAGATACATGATTTGTCTAGTTTGTTGTTTAGACCTTGTTTATCAACTTGAATGCTTACTATATGACATAATAATACTATGTGCTTTGGTTTTCATTTTTTTGATTTTTTCTGAATTTTTATGCCCATTTGATCTTGGTCAAATCCTAGGCTTAACCAATATTTAAACAAGTTTAAAACATGAAAATGAAAAGGTAAGCCTGTATCCTTCTTAATTAGTCACTCCAAAATGAAGCTTTTGGGAAGGTTTTTGAAATTTCCATGTTTGAAATCCAAAACGACTTCTCTTCGTGCTTGAATTCATAAGACAAAGTTTAGGGCTAGGGGTAGAAACATGATTTTTCTGGTTTGAATATGTCTAGACCTTGTTTATCAACTTGAGTGCTTACTATATGACATAAGAAGGCTATATGCTTTGGTTTTTCATTTTTTTTGAAATTTTATGCCCATTTGAATCTTGATCAAATCCTAGGTACGGTTTGACCAAGATTTGAACAATTTTAAAACATGAAAATAAAAGGTAAGCCCGACCTGGATCCTTTAGTCACTCTAAAATGAAGCTTTGGGGGGGTTCTTGAAATTTCCAAGTTTGAAACCCAAAACCACGTACTTCTCTTCATGCTTGACTACATAAGACATACAGAGTTTAGGGTTAGGGGTAGATACATGATTTTTCTTGTTTGAATATATCTAGACCTTGTTTATATCAACTTTAATGCTAACTATATGACATAAGAAAACTATGTGCTTTGGTTTTTAATTTTTCTGATTTTTTATTTTGATGCACATTTGAATCTTTGTCGATCAAATCCTAGGTTTGACCAAGATTTAAACAAGTATAAAACATGAAAATGAAAAGGGGAAGCCTGTATCCTTCTTAGTCACTCTAAAATGAAGTTTTTGGGATGTTCTTGAAATTTTCATGTTTGAAACCCAAAACCACTTCTCTTCATGCTTGACTTCATAAGATATAGTTTAGGGGCTAGGGGATAGATACATGATTTGCCTAGTTTGTTGTTTAGACCTTGTTTATCAACTTGAATGCTTACTATATGACATAATAATACTATGTGCTTTGGTTTTCATTTTTTTTTTGATTTTTTCTGAATTTTTATGCCCATTTGATCTTGGTCAAATCCTAGGCTTAACCAATATTTAAACAAGTTTAAAACATGAAAATGAAAAGGTAAGCCTGTATCCTTCTTAATTAGTCACTCCAAAATGAAGCTTTTGGGAAGGTTTTTGAAATTTCCATGTTTGAAATCCAAAACGACTTCTCTTCGTGCTTGACTTCATAAGACAAAGTTTAGGGCTAGGGGTAGAAACATGATTTTTGGTTTGAATATGTCTAGACCTTGTTTATCAACTTGAGTGCTTACTATATGACATAAGAAGGCTATATGCTTTGGTTTTTCATTTTTTTTGAAATTTTATACCCATTTGAATCTTGATCAAATCCTAGGTACGGTTTGACCAAGATTTGAACAATTTTAAAACATGAAAATAAAAGGTAAGCCCGACCTGGATCCTTTAGTCACTCTAAAATGAAGCTTTGGGGGGGTTCTTGAAATTTCCAAGTTTGAAACCCAAAACCACGTACTTCTCTTCATGCTTGACTACATAAGACATACAGAGTTTAGGGTTAGGGGTAGATACATGATTTTTCTTGTTTGAATATATCTAGACCTTGTTTATATCAACTTTAATGCTAACTATATGACATAAGAAAACTATGTGCTTTGGTTTTTAATTTTTCTGATTTTTTATTTTGATGCACATTTGAATCTTTGTCGATCAAATCCTAGGTTTGACCAAGATTTGAACATGTTTAAAACATGAAAATAAAAGGTAAGCATGGATCCTTCTTAGTCACTCTAAAATGAAGCTTTTGGGAGGTTTTTGAAATTTCCATGTTTGAAACCCAAAACCACTTCTCTTCATGCTTGGCTTCGTAAGATAGAGTTTAGGGTTTGGGGTAGATACGTACATGATTTTTCTAAGTATTTTTACGCCCATTTGAATCTTCGTCAAATCCTAAGTTTGACCAAGATTTGAACAAGTTTAAAACATGAAAATGAAAAGGGTAAGCCTGGATCCTTGTTTAGGGTTAGGGGGTAGATACATGATTTTTGTGGTTTGAATATGCCAGACCTTGTTTATCACCTTGAATGCTTACTATATGACATAGGAAGACGGCGTGCTTTTGTTTTTTTTTTTGATTTTTTTTGAATTTTTATGCCCATTTGAATCTTGGTCAAGTCATAGGTTTGACCAAGATTTAAACATGTTTAAAACATGAAAATGAAAAAGTAAGCCTGGATCCTTCTTAGTCACTCCAAAATGTACCAATTGATAAATGAGTTAACTTGGCTTCATGGAAAAAATAATGTCATGTAAATGATTTAACTTGGCTTTCGTACCCTTGAATCCATAGGAAACTTTGTATAAATGTAGTAGTATAATAATCAACCGAGTTTTTACATCAACAGGTCTGTCACTTACGTGTGGTGCCCATGCGTGAGGTCCCACACTTCAGTGAGCACAAGTCACGTGCAATAGGTACGCAAACTCCCAGCCATTTTCTTTGTCAAGAGACGCATCAGGATGCGTATCGGAAGTATGTGGGTCCTTCTGGATCCTTCGGTTGTCCCTCTCACAAAAAAATCTCTCTCATTCTCGGCCTCGACTCGCTCGCTCGCTCGCTCGCTCCTCCTCCTGACAAACCCTGCACAAAAGTCAACATCATCACACGAAAAAGGGGAGACACCATAATTCTCTCCCTTCTTCTCTCCTTCCGAGTGATCCCTCTTCCTCCGAGTTTCACTCGACGGGCAAACACACATGTGCTGCATAGTAATAATAAAAAAGTAGAAAAATCGACCTACGAATCTATGATTAAATAGGTTAAACTAGGGTTTTGCCCACTACTACAGATCAAGTTCAAAAATATCCAACTACTACTTCGATTTTGGGCTACTAATATAAAATTAAAATAAGTTGAACTAGTATTCCTCTAAAAAATCATTTTGGTATGCATTGTTTGATACTTTTCATAGCTATAGTGCATCACAAATTTATGATTTCATGCTTTGCTTTGCCAATTTCGATTTTTTCTAACCACCTTCTCTTTGATTTCAAATTTAGGTCAAACTATCGATGCCTACTATGTGTTCTACTTGAATTGGATGCAGCGTGCGCACATGTTTTGCCATTGTTTTGGGCTTCCACACATCTTTGGGGCATCCAAGTATTTAAGTTACCTTGTTTTTTTGAATTGTAATTCATACCCTTCCTCCCAATTTTTATGCCCATTTGAATCTTGGTCAAATCCTAAGTTTGACCAAGATTTGAACAAGTTTAAAACATGAAAATGAAAAGGTAAGCCTGAATCCTTCTTAGTCACTCTAAAATGAGAAGCTTTTGGGAGTTTTTGAAATTTCCATGTTTGAAACCCAAAACCACTTCTCTTCATGCTTGACTTCATAACAGAGTTAATTTAGGGTTAGGGGGTAGATACATGATTTGTCTAGTTTGTTGTTTAGACCTTGTTTATCAACTTGAATGCTTACTATATGACATAATAATACTATGTGCTTTGGTTTTCATTTTTTTGATTTTTTCTGAATTTTTATGCCCATTTGATCTTGGTCAAATCCTAGGCTTAACCAATATTTAAACAAGTTTAAAACATGAAAATGAAAAGGTAAGCCTGTATCCTTCTTAATTAGTCACTCCAAAATGAAGCTTTTGGGAAGGTTTTTGAAATTTCCATGTTTGAAATCCAAAACGACTTCTCTTCGTGCTTGAATTCATAAGACAAAGTTTAGGGCTAGGGGTAGAAACATGATTTTTCTGTTTTGAATATGTCTAGACCTTGTTTATCAACTTGAGTGCTTACTATATGACATAAGAAGGCTATATGCTTTGGTTTTTCATTTTTTTTGAAATTTTATGCCCATTTGAATCTTGATCAAATCCTAGGTACGGTTTGACCAAGATTTGAACAATTTTAAAACATGAAAATAAAAGGTAAGCCCGACCTGGATCCTTTAGTCACTCTAAAATGAAGCTTTTGGGGGGTTCTTGAAATTTCCAAGTTTGAAACCCAAAACCACTACTTCTCTTCATGCTTGACTACATAAGACATACAGAGTTTAGGGTTAGGGGTAGATACATGATTTTTCTTGTTTGAATATATCTAGACCTTGTTTATATCAACTTTAATGCTAACTATATGACATAAGAAAACTATGTGCTTTGGTTTTTAATTTTTCTGATTTTTTATTTTGATGCACATTTGAATCTTTGTCGATCAAATCCTAGGTTTGACCAAGATTTAAACAAGTATAAAACATGAAAATGAAAAGGGGAAGCCTGTATCCTTCTTAGTCACTCTAAAATGAAGTTTTTGGGATGTTCTTGAAATTTTCATGTTTGAAACCCAAAACCACTTCTCTTCATGCTTGACTTCATAAGATATAGTTTAGGGGCTAGGGGATAGATACATGATTTGCCTAGTTTGTTGTTTAGACCTTGTTTATCAACTTGAATGCTTACTATATGACATAATAATACTATGTGCTTTGGTTTTCATTTTTTTGATTTTTTCTGAATTTTTATGCCCATTTGATCTTGGTCAAATCCTAGGCTTAACCAATATTTAAACAAGTTTAAAACATGAAAATGAAAAGGTAAGCCTGTATCCTTCTTAATTAGTCACTCCAAAATGAAGCTTTTGGGAAGGTTTTTGAAATTTCCATGTTTGAAATCCAAAACGACTTCTCTTCGTGCTTGACTTCATAAGACAAAGTTTAGGGCTAGGGGTAGAAACATGATTTTTCTGGTTTGAATATGTCTAGACCTTGTTTATCAACTTGAGTGCTTACTATATGACATAAGAAGGCTATATGCTTTGGTTTTTCATTTTTTTGAAATTTTATGCCCATTTGAATCTTGATCAAATCCTAGGTACGGTTTGACCAAGATTTGAACAATTTTAAAACATGAAAATAAAAGGTAAGCCCGACCTGGATCCTTTAGTCACTCTAAAATGAAGCTTTTGGGGGGTTCTTGAAATTTCCAAGTTTGAAACCCAAAACCACTTCTCTTCATGCTTGACTACATAAGACATACAGAGTTTAGGGTTAGGGGTAGATACATGATTTTTCTTGTTTGAATATATCTAGACCTTGTTTATATCAACTTTAATGCTAACTATATGACATAAGAAAACTATGTGCTTTGGTTTTTAATTTTTCTGATTTTTTATTTTGATGCACATTTGAATCTTTGTCGATCAAATCCTAGGTTTGACCAAGATTTAAACAAGTATAAAACATGAAAATGAAAAGGGGAAGCCTGTATCCTTCTTAGTCACTCTAAAATGAAGTTTTTGGGATGTTCTTGAAATTTTCATGTTTGAAACCCAAAACCACTTCTCTTCATGCTTGACTTCATAAGATATAGTTTAGGGGCTAGGGGATAGATACATGATTTGCCTAGGTTTGAATATGCATGTCCAAACCTTGTTTATCAACTTGAATGCTTAGTATATGACATAAGAAGACTATATGCTTTTGTTTTTCATTTTTCTGATTTTTTTAAAATTTTATGCCCATTTGAATCTTTTGGTCAAATCCTTGGTTTAATTTGACACGGATTTAAACAAGTTTAAAATATGAAAATGAAAAGGTGGTAAGCAGGCATGGATCCTTCTTATATATATTAGTCACTCTAAAATGAAGCTTTTGGGAGGTTTTTGAAATTTCCATGTTTGAAACCCAAAACCACTTCTCTTCATGCTTGGCTTCGTAAGATAGAGTTTAGGGTTTGGGGTAGATACGTACATGATTTTTCTAAGTATTTTTACGCCCATTTGAATCTTCGTCAAATCCTAAGTTTGACCAAGATTTGAACAAGTTTAAAACATGAAAATGAAAAGGGTAAGCCTGGATCCTTGTTTAGGGTTAGGGGGTAGATACATGATTTTTGTGGTTTGAATATGCCAGACCTTGTTTATCACCTTGAATGCTTACTATATGACATAGGAAGACGGCGTGCTTTTGTTTTTCTTTTTTTTTTTTTTGAATTTTTATGCCCATTTGAATCTTGGTCAAGTCATAGGTTTGACCAAGATTTAAACATGTTTAAAACATGAAAATGAAAAAGTAAGCCTGGATCCTTCTTAGTCACTCCAAAATGTACCAATTGATAAATGAGTTAACTTGGCTTCATGGAAAAAATAATGTCATGTAAATGATTTAACTTGGCTTTCGTACCCTTGAATCCATAGGAAACTTTGTATAAATGTAGTAGTATAATAATCAACCGAGTTTTTACATCAACAGGTCTGTCACTTACGTGTGGTGCCCATGCGTGAGGTCCCACACTTCAGTGAGCACAAGTCACGTGCAATAGGTACGCAAACTCCCAGCCATTTTCTTTGTCAAGAGAAGACGCATCAGGATGCGTATTGGAAGTATGTGGGTCCTTCTGGATCCTTCGGTTGTCCCTCTCACAAAAAAAAAAATCTCTCTCATTCTCGGCCTCGCTCGACTCGCTCGCTCGCTCGCTCCTGCTCACTGACAAACCCTGCACAAAAGTCAACATCATCACACGAAAAAGGGGAGACACCATAATTCTCTCCCTTCTTCTCTCCTTCCGAGTGATCCCTCTTCCTCCGAGTTTCACTCGACGGGCAAACACACATGTGCTGCATAGTAATAATAAAAAAGTAGAAAAATCGACCTACGAATCTATGATTAAATAGGTTAAACTAGGGTTTTGCCCACTACTACAGATCAAGTTCAAAAATATCCAACTACTACTTCGATTTTGGGCTACTAATATAAAATTAAAATAAGTTGAACTAGTATTCCTCTAAAAAATCATTTTGGTATGCATTGTTTGATACTTTTCATAGCTATAGTGCATCACAAATTTATGATTTCATGCTTTGCTTTGCCAATTTCGATTTTTTCTAACCACCTTCTCTTTGATTTCAAATTTAGGTCAAACTATCGATGCCTACTATGTGTTCTACTTGAATTGGATGCAGCGTGCGCACATGTTTTGCCATTGTTTTGGGCTTCCACACATCTTTGGGGCATCCAAGTATTTAAGTTACCTTGTTTTTTTGAATTGTAATTCATACCCTTCCTCCCAATTTTTATGCCCATTTGAATCTTGGTCAAATCCTAAGTTTGACCAAGATTTGAACAAGTTTAAAACATGAAAATGAAAAGGTAAGCCTGAATCCTTCTTAGTCACTCTAAAATGAGAAGCTTTTGGGAGTTTTTTGAAATTTCCATGTTTGAAACCCAAAACCACTTCTCTTCATGCTTGACTCATAAGACAGAGTTAATTTAGGGTTAGGGGTAGATACATGATTTGTCTAGTTTGTTGTTTAGACCTTGTTTATCAACTTGAATGCTTACTATATGACATAATAATACTATGTGCTTTGGTTTTCATTTTTTTTTTGATTTTTTCTGAATTTTTATGCCCATTTGATCTTGGTCAAATCCTAGGCTTAACCAATATTTAAACAAGTTTAAAACATGAAAATGAAAAGGTAAGCCTGTATCCTTCTTAATTAGTCACTCTAAAATGAAGCTTTTGGGAAGGTTTTTGAAATTTCCATGTTTGAAATCCAAAACGACTTCTCTTCGTGCTTGAATTCATAAGACAAAGTTTAGGGCTAGGGGTAGAAACATGATTTTTCTGGTTTGAATATGTCTAGACCTTGTTTATCAACTTGAGTGCTTACTATATGACATAAGAAGGCTATATGCTTTGGTTTTTCATTTTTTTTGAAATTTTATGCCCATTTGAATCTTGATCAAATCCTAGGTACGGTTTGACCAAGATTTGAACAATTTTAAAACATGAAAATAAAAGGTAAGCCCGACCTGGATCCTTTAGTCACTCTAAAATGAAGCTTTTGGGGGGTTCTTGAAATTTCCAAGTTTGAAACCCAAAACCACGTACTTCTCTTCATGCTTGACTACATAAGACATACAGAGTTTAGGGTTAGGGGTAGATACATGATTTTTCTTGTTTGAATATATCTAGACCTTGTTTATATCAACTTTAATGCTAACTATATATATGACATAAGAAAACTATGTGCTTTGGTTTTTAATTTTTCTGATTTTTTATTTTGATGCACATTTGAATCTTTGTCGATCAAATCCTAGGTTTGACCAAGATTTAAACAAGTATAAAACATGAAAATGAAAAGGGGAAGCCTGTATCCTTCTTAGTCACTCTAAAATGAAGTTTTTGGGATGTTCTTGAAATTTTCATGTTTGAAACCCAAAACCACTTCTCTTCATGCTTGACTTCATAAGATATAGTTTAGGGGCTAGGGGATAGATACATGATTTGTCTAGTTTGTTGTTTAGACCTTGTTTATCAACTTGAATGCTTACTATATGACATAATAATACTATGTGCTTTGGTTTTCTTTTTTTTTGATTTTTTCTGAATTTTTATGCCCATTTGATCTTGGTCAAATCCTAGGCTTAACCAATATTTAAACAAGTTTAAAACATGAAAATGAAAAGGTAAGCCTGTATCCTTCTTAATTAGTCACTCCAAAATGAAGCTTTTGGGAAGGTTTTTGAAATTTCCATGTTTGAAATCCAAAACGACTTCTCTTCGTGCTTGACTTCATAAGACAAAGTTTAGGGCTAGGGGTAGAAACATGATTTTTCTGGTTTGAATATGTCTAGACCTTGTTTATCAACTTGAGTGCTTACTATATGACATAAGAAGGCTATATGCTTTGGTTTTTCATTTTTTTTGAAATTTTATGCCCATTTGAATCTTGATCAAATCCTAGGTACAGTTTGACCAAGATTTGAACAATTTTAAAACATGAAAATAAAAGGTAAGCCCGACCTGGATCCTTTAGTCACTCTAAAATGAAGCTTTGGGGGGGTTCTTGAAATTTCCAAGTTTGAAACCCAAAACCACGTACTTCTCTTCATGCTTGACTACATAAGACAGAGTTTAGGGTTAGGGGTAGATACATGATTTTTCTTGTTTGAATATATCTAGACCTTGTTTATATCAACTTTAATGCTAACTATATGACATAAGAAAACTATGTGCTTTGGTTTTTAATTTTTCTGATTTTTTATTTTGATGCACATTTGAATCTTTGTCGATCAAATCCTAGGTTTGACCAAGATTTAAACAAGTATAAAACATGAAAATGAAAAGGGGAAGCCTGTATCCTTCTTAGTCACTCTAAAATGAAGTTTTTGGGATGTTCTTGAAATTTTCATGTTTGAAACCCAAAACCACTTCTCTTCATGCTTGACTTCATAAGATATAGTTTAGGGGCTAGGGGATAGATACATGATTTGCCTAGGTTTGAATATGCATGTCCAAACCTTGTTTATCAACTTGAATGCTTAGTATATGACATAAGAAGACTATATGCTTTTGTTTTTCATTTTTCTGATTTTTTTTAAATTTTATGCCCATTTGAATCTTTTGGTCAAATCCTTGGTTTAATTTGACACGGATTTAAACAAGTTTAAAATATGAAAATGAAAAGGTGGTAAGCAGGCATGGATCCTTCTTATATATATTAGTCACTCTAAAATGAAGCTTTTGGGAGGTTTTTGAAATTTCCATGTTTGAAACCCAAAACCACTTCTCTTCATGCTTGGCTTCGTAAGATAGAGTTTAGGGTTTGGGGTAGATACGTACATGATTTTTCTAAGTATTTTTACGCCCATTTGAATCTTCGTCAAATCCTAAGTTTGACCAAGATTTGAACAAGTTTAAAACATGAAAATGAAAAGGGTAAGCCTGGATCCTTGTTTAGGGTTAGGGGGTAGATACATGATTTTTGTGGTTTGAATATGCCAGACCTTGTTTATCACCTTGAATGCTTACTATATGACATAGGAAGACGGTGTGCTTTTGTTTTTCTTTTTTTTTTTTTTTGAATTTTTATGCCCATTTGAATCTTGGTCAAGTCATAGGTTTGACCAAGATTTAAACATGTTTAAAACATGAAAATGAAAAAGTAAGCCTGGATCCTTCTTAGTCACTCCAAAATGTACCAATTGATAAATGAGTTAACTTGGCTTCATGGAAAAAATAATGTCATGTAAATGATTTAACTTGGCTTTCGTACCCTTGAATCCATAGGAAACTTTGTATAAATGTAG
Organism: Lolium multiflorum; assembly: GCA_030979885.1. NCBI lineage: Eukaryota > Viridiplantae > Streptophyta > Magnoliopsida > Poales > Poaceae > Lolium > Lolium multiflorum. Next base: position 51,745,536 of record CM061752.1, on the reverse strand, counting down.
TAGTATAATAATCAACCGAGTTTTTACATCAACAGGTCTGTCACTTACGTGTGGTGCCCATGCGTGAGGTCCCACACTTCAGTGAGCACAAGTCACGTGCAATAGGTACGCAAACTCCCAGCCATTTTCTTTGTCAAGAGAAGACGCATCAGGATGCGTATTGGAAGTATGTGGGTCCTTCTGGATCCTTCGGTTGTCCCTCTCACAAAAAAAAATCTCTCTCATTCTCGGCCTCGCTCGACTCGCTCGCTCGCTCGCTCCTGCTCACTGACAAACCCTGCACAAAAGTCAACATCATCACACGAAAAAGGGGAGACACCATAATTCTCTCCCTTCTTCTCTCCTTCCGAGTGATCCCTCTTCCTCCGAGTTTCACTCGACGGGCAAACACACATGTGCTGCATAGTAATAATAAAAAAGTAGAAAAATCGACCTACGAATCTATGATTAAATAGGTTAAACTAGGGTTTTGCCCACTACTACAGATCAAGTTCAAAAATATCCAACTACTACTTCGATTTTGGGCTACTAATATAAAATTAAAATAAGTTGAACTAGTATTCCTCTAAAAAATCATTTTGGTATGCATTGTTTGATACTTTTCATAGCTATAGTGCATCACAAATTTATGATTTCATGCTTTGCTTTGCCAATTTCGATTTTTTCTAACCACCTTCTCTTTGATTTCAAATTTAGGTCAAACTATCGATGCCTACTATGTGTTCTACTTGAATTGGATGCAGCGTGCGCACATGTTTTGCCATTGTTTTGGGCTTCCACACATCTTTGGGGCATCCAAGTATTTAAGTTACCTTGTTTTTTTGAATTGTAATTCATACCCTTCCTCCCAATTTTTATGCCCATTTGAATCTTGGTCAAATCCTAAGTTTGACCAAGATTTGAACAAGTTTAAAACATGAAAATGAAAAGGTAAGCCTGAATCCTTCTTAGTCACTCTAAAATGAGAAGCTTTTGGGAGTTTTTGAAATTTCCATGTTTGAAACCCAAAACCACTTCTCTTCATGCTTGACTTCATAAGACAGAGTTAATTTAGGGTTAGGGGTAGATACATGATTTGTCTAGTTTGTTGTTTAGACCTTGTTTATCAACTTGAATGCTTACTATATGACATAATAATACTATGTGCTTTGGTTTTCATTTTTTTGATTTTTTCTGAATTTTTATGCCCATTTGATCTTGGTCAAATCCTAGGCTTAACCAATATTTAAACAAGTTTAAAACATGAAAATGAAAAGGTAAGCATGTATCCTTCTTAATTAGTCACTCCAAAATGAAGCTTTTGGGAAGGTTTTTGAAATTTCCATGTTTGAAATCCAAAACGACTTCTCTTCGTGCTTGAATTCATAAGACAAAGTTTAGGGCTAGGGGTAGAAACATGATTTTTCTGGTTTGAATATGTCTAGACCTTGTTTATCAACTTGAGTGCTTACTATATGACATAAGAAGGCTATATGCTTTGGTTTTTCATTTTTTTTTGAAATTTTATGCCCATTTGAATCTTGATCAAATCCTAGGTACGGTTTGACCAAGATTTGAACAATTTTAAAACATGAAAATAAAAGGTAAGCCCGACCTGGATCCTTTAGTCACTCTAAAATGAAGCTTTTGGGGGGTTCTTGAAATTTCCAAGTTTGAAACCCAAAACCACGTACTTCTCTTCATGCTTGACTACATAAGACATACAGAGTTTAGGGTTAGGGGTAGATACATGATTTTTCTTGTTTGAATATATCTAGACCTTGTTTATATCAACTTTAATGCTAACTATATATATGACATAAGAAAACTATGTGCTTTGGTTTTTAATTTTTCTGATTTTTTATTTTGATGCACATTTGAATCTTTGTCGATCAAATCCTAGGTTTGACCAAGATTTAAACAAGTATAAAACATGAAAATGAAAAGGGGAAGCCTGTATCCTTCTTAGTCACTCTAAAATGAAGTTTTTGGGATGTTCTTGAAATTTTCATGTTTGAAACCCAAAACCACTTCTCTTCATGCTTGACTTCATAAGATATAGTTTAGGGGCTAGGGGATAGATACATGATTTGCCTAGTTTGTTGTTTAGACCTTGTTTATCAACTTGAATGCTTACTATATGACATAATAATACTATGTGCTTTGGTTTTCATTTTTTTGATTTTTTCTGAATTTTTATGCCCATTTGATCTTGGTCAAATCCTAGGCTTAACCAATATTTAAACAAGTTTAAAACATGAAAATGAAAAGGTAAGCCTGTATCCTTCTTAATTAGTCACTCCAAAATGAAGCTTTTGGGAAGGTTTTTGAAATTTCCATGTTTGAAATCCAAAACGACTTCTCTTCGTGCTTGACTTCATAAGACAAAGTTTAGGGCTAGGGGTAGAAACATGATTTTTCTGGTTTGAATATGTCTAGACCTTGTTTATCAACTTGAGTGCTTACTATATGACATAAGAAGGCTATATGCTTTGGTTTTTCATTTTTTTTGAAATTTTATGCCCATTTGAATCTTGATCAAATCCTAGGTACGGTTTGACCAAGATTTGAACAATTTTAAAACATGAAAATAAAAGGTAAGCCCGACCTGGATCCTTTAGTCACTCTAAAATGAAGCTTTGGGGGGGTTCTTGAAATTTCCAAGTTTGAAACCCAAAACCACGTACTTCTCTTCATGTTTGACTACATAAGACAGAGTTTAGGGTTAGGGGTAGATACATGATTTTTCTTGTTTGAATATATCTAGACCTTGTTTATATCAACTTTAATGCTAACTATATGACATAAGAAAACTATGTGCTTTGGTTTTTAATTTTTCTGATTTTTTATTTTGATGCACATTTGAATCTTTGTCGATCAAATCCTAGGTTTGACCAAGATTTAAACAAGTATAAAACATGAAAATGAAAAGGGGAAGCCTGTATCCTTCTTAGTCACTCTAAAATGAAGTTTTTGGGATGTTCTTGAAATTTTCATGTTTGAAACCCAAAACCACTTCTCTTCATGCTTGACTTCATAAGATATAGTTTAGGGGCTAGGGGATAGATACATGATTTGCCTAGGTTTGAATATGCATGTCCAAACCTTGTTTATCAACTTGAATGCTTAGTATATGACATAAGAAGACTATATGCTTTTGTTTTTCATTTTTCTGATTTTTTTTAAAATTTTATGCCCATTTGAATCTTTTGGTCAAATCCTTGGTTTAATTTGACACGGATTTAAACAAGTTTAAAATATGAAAATGAAAAGGTGGTAAGCAGGCATGGATCCTTCTTATATATATTAGTCACTCTAAAATGAAGCTTTTGGGAGGTTTTTGAAATTTCCATGTTTGAAACCCAAAACCACTTCTCTTCATGCTTGGCTTCGTAAGATAGAGTTTAGGGTTTGGGGTAGATACGTACATGATTTTTCTAAGTATTTTTACGCCCATTTGAATCTTCGTCAAATCCTAAGTTTGACCAAGATTTGAACAAGTTTAAAACATGAAAATGAAAAGGGTAAGCCTGGATCCTTGTTTAGGGTTAGGGGGTAGATACATGATTTTTGTGGTTTGAATATGCAGACCTTGTTTATCACCTTGAATGCTTACTATATGACATAGGAAGACGGCGTGCTTTTGTTTTTCTTTTTTTTTTGATTTTTTGAATTTTTATGCCCATTTGAATCTTGGTCAAGTCATAGGTTTGACCAAGATTTAAACATGTTTAAAACATGAAAATGAAAAAGTAAGCCTGGATCCTTCTTAGTCACTCCAAAATGTACCAATTGATAAATGAGTTAACTTGGCTTCATGGAAAAAATAATGTCATGTAAATGATTTAACTTGGCTTTCGTACCCTTGAATCCATAGGAAACTTTGTATAAATGTAGTAGTATAATAATCAACCGAGTTTTTACATCAACAGGTCTGTCACTTACGTGTGGTGCCCATGCGTGAGGTCCCACACTTCAGTGAGCACAAGTCACGTGCAATAGGTACGCAAACTCCCAGCCATTTTCTTTGTCAAGAGAAGACGCATCAGGATGCGTATCGGAAGTATGTGGGTCCTTCTGGATCCTTCGGTTGTCCCTCTCACAAAAAAAAATCTCTCTCATTCTCGGCCTCGCTCGACTCGCTCGCTCGCTCGCTCGCTCGCTCCTGCTCACACTGCACAAAAGTCAACATCATCACACGAAAAAGGGGAGACACCATAATTCTCTCCCTTCTTCTCTCCTTCCGAGTGATCCCTCTTCCTCCGAGTTTCACTCGACGGGCAAACACACATGTGCTGCATAGTAATAATAAAAAAGTAGAAAAATCGACCTATGAATCTATGATTAAATAGGTTAAACTAGGGTTTTGCCCACTACTACAGATCAAGTTCAAAAATATCCAACTACTACTTCGATTTTGGGCTACTAATATAAAATTAAAATAAGTTGAACTAGTATTCCTCTAAAAAATCATTTTGGTATGCATTGTTTGATACTTTTCATAGCTATAGTGCATCACAAATTTATGATTTCATGCTTTGCTTTGCCAATTTCGATTTTTTCTAACCACCTTCTCTTTGATTTCAAATTTAGGTCAAACTATCGATGCCTACTATGTCATGTATATATCTACTTAAATGTTTATGAAGAGAAGTGGTTTTGGGTTTCAAACATGGAAATTTCAAGAACCTCCCAAAAGCTTCATTTTAGAGTGTTCAGATTTGGAGCGACTTTTGGGTGTTTCGGGCACACAAGAAATCCAAAATTTTCAAATTCTGGCAAAAATTAGAACTTCTCAGGAAAATCTATTTTTTTATAGGAAATCAAAAACACTGAAACGAGTATACTGTTTTAATTTGAGCCATTTATGTGCAGATTTGCATAAAAAGACTGACATTTTCTGTTCTGTCTAGAAATTGGTAAAATTTTGTCCAAAAAAACAAACTTCGAAAAATCTGATAATTTTACAGAATGTCAAGAACACTAATATGAGTCTACTATTCTAATATGAGCCATTTCTGGGCACATATGATCCATTAAACATAGGTGCAAAGTACGGTCCAGATTATCTGAGAGTATGTACAAACTGTAGTACAGAGAAGTCGTTTTGGGTTTCAAACATGGAAATTTCAAGAACATCCCAAAAAGCTTCATTTTAGAGTGAGTAAGAAGGATCCAGGCTTACCTTTTCATTTTCATGTTTTAAACTTGTTTAAATCTTGGTCAAACTTAGGATTTGACCAAGATTCAAATGGGCAGAAAATTAAAAAAATCATAAAAATGAAAAACCAAAGTACATAGTCTTCTTATGTCACATAGTAAGCATTCAAGTTGATAAACAAGGTCTAGACATATTCAAACCATACAAATCATGTATCTACCCCTAACCCTAAACTCTGTCTTATGAAGTCAAGCATGAAGAGAAGTGGTTTTGGGTTTCAAACATGGAAATTTCAAAAACCTCTTAAAAATTCATTTTAGAGTGACTAAGAAGGATATGATGCAGGCTTCCCTTTTCATTTTCTTGTCTTAAACTTGTTTAAATCTTGTCAAACCTAAGATTTGACCAAAAGATTCAAACAGGCATAAAATTCAAAAAAATCAGAAAAATGAAAAACAAAAGCATATAGTCTTCTTATGTCATATAGTAAGCATTCAAGTTGATAAACAAGGTCTAGACATATTCAAACCAGAAAAATCATGTATATATCTACCCCTAACCCTAAACTCTGTCTTATGAAGAGAAGTGGTTTAGGGTTTCAAACATGGAAATTTCAAAAACCTCTTAAAAATTCATTTTAGAGTGACTAAGAAGGATGCAAGCTTCCCTTTTCATTTTCATGTCATGTTTAAATCTTGGACAAACCTAAGATTTAACCAAAAGATTCAAACGGGCATAAAATTCAAAAAAAATCAGAAAAATGAAAAACAAAAGCATATAGTCTTCTTGTGTCATATAGTAAGCATTCAAGTTGATAAACAAGGTCTAGACATATTCAAACCAGAAAATCATGTATATATCTACCCATAACCCTAAACTCTGTCTTATGAAGTCAATCATGAAGAGAAGTGGTTTTGGGTTTCAAACATGGATATTTCAAGAACCTCCCAAAAGCTTCATTTTAGAGTGTGACTAAGAAGGATCCAGGCTTACCTTTTTCATTTTCATGTACTAAACTTGTTTAAATCCTGGTCAAACCTAGGATTTCACAAAGATTCAAATATATGTGTATAAAATATAAAAATAGAAAAATGAAAACCAAAGCACATAGTCTACTTATGTCACATAGTAAGCATTCAAGTTGATAAACAAGGTCTAGACATATTCAAACCAGAAAAATCATGTATATATCTACCCCTAACCCTAAACTCTGTCTTATGAAGTTAATCATGAAGAGAAGTGGTTTTGGGTTTCAAACATTGGAATTCCAAGAACCTCCCAAAAGCTTCATTTTAGAGTGTGACTAAGAAGGATCCATGCTTACCTTTTCATTTTCATGTTCTAAACTTGTTTAAATCCTGGTCAAAACTAGGATTTCACAAAGATTCAAATATATGGGTATAAAATTCAAAAAAATGGAAAAATGAAAAACCAAAGCACATAGTCTTCTTATGTCATATAGCAAGCATTAAAGTTGATAAACAAGGTCTAGACATATTCAACCTAGACAAATCATGTATCTACCCCCTAACCCCTAAACTCTGTCTTATGAAGTCCAACATGAAGAGAAGTGGTTTTGGGTTTCAAACACGGAAATTTCAAAAACCTCTTACAAAATTCATTTTAGAGTGACTAATTAAGAAGGATGCATGCTCCCCTTTTCATTTTCATGTCTTAAACTTGTTTAATTCTTGGTCAAACCTAAGATTTGACCAAAAGATTCAAACGGGCATAAAAAAATCAGAAAAATGAAAACCAAAGCACATAGTTTTCTTATGTCATATAGTAAGCATTCAAGTTGATAAACAAGGTCTAGACATATTCAAACCAGAAAATCATGTATATATCTACCCCTAACCCTAAACTCTGTCTTATGAAGTCAATCATGAAGAGAAGTGGTTTTGGGTTTCAAACATGGAAATTTCAAGAACCTCCCAAAAGCTTCATTTTAGAGTGACTAAGAAGGATCCAGGCTTACCTTTTCATTTTCATGTTTTAAACTTGTTTAAATCCTGGTCAAACCTAGGATTTGACAAAGATTCAAATATATGGGCATAAAATTCAAAAAAAATAGAAAAATGAAAAACCAAAACACATAGTCTTCTTATGTCATATAGTAAGCATTAAAGTTGATAAACAAGGTCTAGACATATGCAAACTAGACAAATCATGTATCTACCCCCTAACCCCTAAACTATGTCTTATGAAGTCAAGCATGAAGAGAAGTCGTTTTGGGTTTCAAACATGGAAATTTCAAGAACATCCCAAAAGCTTCATTTTAGAGTGACTAAGAAGGATCCATGATTACCTTTTCATTTTCATGTTTTAAACTTGTTTAATCTTGGTCAAACCTAGGATTTGACCAAGATTCAAATGGGCACAAAATTTAAAAAATCAGAAAAATGAAAAACCAAAGTACATAGTCTTCTTATGTCATGTAGTAAGCATTCAAGTTGATAAAATGGTTCATGCCGGCGTCTTAGCTCCTAAAAAAAATTATACACCAATTGATTTGACGAATTGATGATTTACTCTAGTCTGCTTCTAGACCATGCAGCTAGCGAGTATTCATATGTACTGCATGGAGCCCCCAACTTTTGACTTCCCGTGTCGGAAAAGGCCTGTTTAATAATGTGGGGCAGTGAGGTATCCCGAAGTATCTAGAGGGTTCCAGTGTTTCAGGCTTTCAGCATCGCCAGTCCAAGGGAAGGATGGGTGACGAATCCGTGCATTCACAGCCGTTAGATCTGAAGAGTCCTTGTATGATGAGCGGTAGATAGCACCTCTAAGCTGCAAATCAACAGCTTCAATTACTTCAAATGAGCATTGGCCGGAAGGCTGACAGAGTGAAAAAATTCAAATTCAAAAACTCATGTATAGAATAGAAAAAAAAACATGTAGATAGAATAGAGGTATAGATAGATTAGCCCAAAAAAGAAGAGGACGGGGAAATTTCGAACTTTAACTCAGCTCAGCAGACACCTCCCTCGCGCACCTAAACTTTCGAACGCGCGCCCAATATTTCGAACGCTCGCCTTTAACTCAGCACCCAGCCCACCTTGTTCTTCTCTAGACACCTCCTTCGGCGCCCTGTTCTTCTCTAGACACACCCTCGGTGAACCAGGCCGCGCACCAAAACTTCCCCACGCTGTCTATCAGCCGCGTCAGCCGGCGACTGCTGGTGGCGCCGTTCTTCTCCAGCCGCACCGGCAGGCGCGGTCAGCTGGTAGATCCTCACGGTATGCATGCTATCTTCAGGCCTGGGCAAGTACGATTCATTATAGCTCAATCGAAGTCAGTCGCCGTCGCCCAGCCCTTATAAGTTCGTTAGTTCGTTCGAATCGATCGGTTGATATTGTTTTCCTCTCGATGTGTTTGTTTGACATTGTTTTCCGCTTTACCTATTTGCTCGAATTCGTTCGTACTGTACACTTGTTTGTAAGGCAAAGAGGAAATCATATCATGGCTTATCATCATGGGTATAACCTTTTTAGCTAGATTTTGCTGTTTGGGATCTATGATCCTTTTAGTTGCTGCTCTCCAGTAACATTTTCCCTCTTTTTTATTACAGTGAAAAATACACAGCGAGGAAACCACTGTCCAGCCTAAAAAAAATAGACCTCAGTTGGTTTGCTGAAATCGGCTCAAATAACGTGGCATTTAGTTATATAGTTTTATATTCGACCTGTTTGCTCAGATATGTTGGTTTACATTCATACGCAACCTGTTGGGCAAGTATGGACACAGCTTCAGTGACTTTCAGGTCAAAATTCCAGCGGTTGAGTGATTTTTGGTTGGATCCATTCCTGTGCGTTCGATCGGCTTTTGATGGCTGTTATTGAGACAAAGTCATGGCTGGACTTTTGACGCAGCTCCAGTGACGTTCAGCTAGGTCAAAAGCCCAGCGTTGACTTTGGTTCAATATCAGCCATCCAAAGCCAATCGAACACACATGAATGTATCCAACCAAAAATCACTCTACAATAAGTCGTTTCCAGACAAAAACAATGTTTATTCCCAAACTATTTTTTTTGAATCCGACCAATCTTTCCCGGAATGCAGAAGAAATATATAAGATTTACTGGAATGTTGTTCTTTTTACTGGACAGTTTGAATTTTAAGTTTAAAGTTGGTTGTAAAACATAAAATGAGGTTTATTGATAAACAATATGGCTGAATCTGATGAAACTCCCCCAGAATGCATAACCCGACATATAAGATTTACTGGATTTTTGTTTCAAAAACTTCTAGGCAGTACGAATTTTAAGTTTAAAATTTTCTCGTGAAACTTAAAATGGGTAAATTTTGGATCCATTCTCGTGCGTTCGATTGGCTTTTGATGGCTGTTATTGAAACAAGTGTTAATTGGTTCTATGCCACTCCTCAATTCACAAGTTGTGTTTATGCCATTACAAAAACTGAAGTTGTGTTTATGCCACTCTCAATTCTCAATATCCCCTTCTATATATGCCATTTTCAATACTCCACTATAATAAATATAGCATATCTATGATAGTACTCTATGATACCACCCACTATGCACCCATGTTCCAAACACCACTCCCGCTGACTGTACCTTATTGTATCGAGCGATAAGCTTGATGAGCAACCCAAACAAACAAAAAAAAGACTGTACCTTATTGTACTTGCTCTTACCCGTATCTTCTCTTTCTCTTTCATCGCGAGTGCAGCTAATTCAGTTAGTCTTCCAATGAATATTAATATTTTGTCTCAATGATGTCATGTTTCGACTAACAATTAGCACTTTTGAATTCTTAGATTGCTTTTTCACACGATGCACTTCTTTTAATTTATTTTACCACATTTCAATGTGAACCTTGACCAAATAAATAGGACAACAATATCACGATCATATAATACATAAGCAGCATTGTTAGAATCGTGTTGGAAAATACTTTCTAATGATACCAGTTTTATATCAATTTTTTTATATACTTCATCCTGAAAAATATGTTTCAACTTCATCAAAACTTGCATGTATCTGCAAACTAAACTCATCTAAATACATGTATATCTACATAAAATTGAAACATCATTTTTAAATAGAGAGATATAGATTAATATTTTTTCGAAGATAAAATACGAAAAACAAGGGTGCATTGTTTATTGAAATGGAGTGAGTAGTATATATAAAATCATTTTAGTTGCCAATGATCATGTTGAGGGCCTCTATTTCTTGTTTTGCTCAGGCCCTCCGTATTCTCAGGTACGGCCCTGGTGGTCTATGAACCTGTATGTAATCTTATTACTTTTGGCTTCTTTGCACTGCTAATAGATCGGCGGAATTACGGCAAAAAAGAAGAAAGAATGTGTTGGTATTGTATTGCTTTCGATAGATCTGTTCGCCCCTCCCCCCCAAGCATTTATAGATGGCACAAGAGATTCAAGGATGAAATTGCTCTCCTTGTTCATAAGGCAAAGAGGAAATCATATCATGGGTAGAACATTATATATATATTTTGCTGTTTGGGATCTATGATCCTTTTAGTTGCTGCTCTCCAGCAACTTTTGTACATATTTCCCTCTTTTTATTAATAAAAAAATACAAAGTGGGGAAACCCAGTGGTCAGCCTAAAAAAATCTGTTCGCTAGGTAGCCGTAGTTTTGCACTCAGTTTGTTTGCTGAAATCGGCTCAAATAATGTAGCATTTATAGTTTTATATTCGACCTGTTTGCTCAGGTATGTTTGCTTACATTCGTAGGTGACCTGTTTGTTGAAATAGCTTATCGCTTCTCTGACCATCTATCTCCTCAACAGATGGACAGAACTTGGATATTATTTCACTCATTAAACACACCAACATATTTGAGTGGTATTGAAGACTTCATGAAGCACGTTAGTGATTTTACTGACGGCGACAAGACAAAGGAAGTGATTTGTCCATGCCGCGTATGTTTGAATATTGGGTCCAAGCCTCAACATGTAGTCTCAGATCATTTATTCGTTTATGGGATGGACCAGACATATATCAGGTGGATTAACCATGGTGAACACTATGATCAGCCTGACATTATTGATCCTCTTTATTCTGATGGTTATCAGCCTGAAGATCTCGTCCAGGATGAGGCTACTGCTAATTTGTTACGGGATCTGTATCCATATGCAAGCCAACAGCCCCATGGTTATCACAAAAAGCCTCTTTTCCATGACCTGATAGAAGATGCTAAGCGCTTAGTGGCCCCTGGTTCTGTTGTGTCAAGATTCGAATTAATTGTGAAATTACTTCATGACAAGTCATACCAGGGGATTACCAATAAAGCGTTCAATGCAGTTGCGAAGACATACAGCGATGCACTCCCTGGGGCTGGACTGCCAAAATCCTTTTATGAGGTGAAGCAGTACATCAAGGTACTGGGACTTGGATATGAGAAGATTGATTTTTGCAAAAATAACTGTGCACTGTTTTGGATGGAGTATAATGACCTCGATGAATGTCCAGTATGTAAGGAATCAAGATGGAAACATGATGGAGCTGGTGGTAAGAAAAAGATTCCTTGGAAGGTTCTGAGATACTTTCCACTTGTACAAAGATTGCAGAGGTTGTTTGCTTCAGAACAAACATCTCGGGAAACAAGATGGCACAAAGAGATTCTCACGCCCGACCCTGATTTACTGAGGCATCCTGCTGATGGCGATGAATGGAAGCAATTCGACCTGGATCATCCAGATTTTGCTGCAGATCCAAGGAACCTGAGACTTGGCCTTGCTACAGATGGATTCAACCCATTTGGCAACATGAGCAACTCGTATAGCATGTGGCCAGTACTAGTTACACCTTACAACCAGGCTCCCTGGACATGCACCGATCAGTCGAACTGTATGATGGCCTTACTCATCCCAGGTCCCAAATCTCCTGGGAAGGATTTTGATGTGTTCATGCAGCCTCTTATTAGAGACTTGCAAACATTATGGGAGGGTGTCCCTACACGGGATGTGTGTCAACCTAAAGAACAAAATTTTCTATTACGTGCTGCTGTACTGTATTGCACCCATGATTATCCAGCTTTGGGCACTATGTCAGGCAGAGTAACATCAGGTTATAATGCATGTGTTCACTGTGATACTGATCAGCTGGCAGTGAGGATAATAAACAAGATATGCTATATGGGCCATCGCCGTTTCCTTCCATTAGATCACAGTTTCCGAAAAAATAGAAAAAAATTGCAATTTATTGGTGATCAGGCCTGTAAAAAGACTAAACCGCAGCACTTTAAGAGTCACGAGTTGGAGGCGCACCTAGAAGCGGTCAGAAATGTTAAACCAGGAAAACCACCAGCCGCCACAGCAGGTACAGCAGAGAAGAATACAGAAGATGCAGCAGCAGTAGTAGCAGATAGAAAAAGGAAGAAGAGAGGAGATGAACTGAGTCTAGCAGCTACCAAAAGGAAGATGGGAGGTGAAATAGCAGCATGTACCAAGAGGAAGGAAATGGAAAATGATAGACCGAGAATATTTTATAAGCGCAGGACCACTCTTTGGGACTTGCCGTATTGGGCTGGTAAGAAGCTTCGGCATAATATTGATATCATGCACATGGAGAAGAATATATGTGACAGCATTGTCGGCACATTACTCAACATTCCATCCAAGACAAAAGATAGCTCAAATGCTAGGATTGATTGTGCAACATTGAATGTTAACAGGCACTTGCAACTGGATCGTAATGACAAAGTGAACAAAGGCAAGGAAAAACATTATAAATTTCGAGGCGCGGAATTCACATTGCCGATGCCTAAAAGGAGATTATTTTGTGAGTACCTCCGAGGTGTGATGTTCCCGTTCGGATTTGCTTCCAACATTGCAAATTGTCTCAATGCTGAAGGAAACAAGCTCCAAGGGTTGAAAACTCACGATTGTCACATCCTGCTGCAAAGGCTTTTAGCTATTGGCATTAAAGATTTAGTGAAGCCAAATATGTACAACGTGATTGCAGAGTTGGGAAGGTTCTTTAGGGAAATATGTAGTAAAACTCTAAGCAGAGCTGTTGTAGAACGTCTTAAGGTGGACATAGCAGTAATCCTGTGCAAGCTGGAGCTGATATATCCTCCAGCCTTCTTTGATGTGATGGTGCATTTGGCTGTTCATCTACCTGATGAGGCACTTTTAAGAGGTCCGGTACAGTATGGATGGATGTACCCTATAGAACGTCGACTGTGCACTTTCAAGAATACAGTTAGGAACAAAGCTAGACCGGAGGCTTGCATTGCAGTGGCGTATATTGCTGCTGAAGCATATACATTTGCCTCAAGATATATTCCTGATATTGAGACCAGATTCAACCGGGGTCGCAGAATTTTGGAAGTTGGAGGATCTGTTTTTAATCATGGTGTTGAGCTAATAGGAAAGAGGACCGAAAAAACATTAGAGCAGTCTGAATTTGAACAGCTGTCTTGGTATGTGCTGAATAATGCTACAGAGGCTGATGAATATGTTAAGTGAGTACTATGCACACGAAATACTCAGTTCCTCGCATATACTATGAACTTGTATCAAAATGAAATATATTCAGCTGACTTGGCTATGTTTTGCAGGTTGTACATGGAAACGAATGGAAAGCTATCGGCACGTGGGAGTGGGTTTCAGGACTGGTTTGAGAAATATGTAAGATGTTCAATTGCACTCTGACTTGTCTATGTGTTTTCACATGAGATGACCTCTTGTCTATTTTGTAATCGTAGATCTCGAAACTCCATGCGGAGAATCCAGGCGCTGTTAGTGCTGATCTCCTTGTCCTATCACGTGGTCCAGATAAGAGGGTGTTGGTAGCTGCAGCTTGCAATGCCAATGGTGTCCATTACAGCTCCTATGAGCGTGAACAACATTTGAAGACACGAAATAGTGGCATCACAACCAGTGGAGATCACTTGACAACCAGAAAAAAGAGATCAGAGTCATTTGACCATTATGGTCACATAGAAGAGGTTATTCAGTTGTTCTATAGTGATAAGGTTACTGTCCGATCTGTGGTTCTATTTAAGTGTTATTGGTACAACCAAGATCCAAACAAGGGCAAAGGTGCCAGAAATGATGGGTATTTCATATCAGTTAATACTACTGCTCAGTGGTACAAGGATGATCCTTATATTTTGGTACCTCAAGCGGCCAAGGTACTTTTCTTGGAAGACAGATCTAGAAAAGGATGGCAGTATGTGCAAAAGTTTGTGGCAAGGAACATATATGATTTGGATGAGAATGCGGATCCAATAATTGGTGCCCAGCAAGATGATTTCGCTGGTTGTATGCAAACTAAAGTTGCTGACATTGATGAAACCTCGTTGGATACAGGTATCCCTGCACATGATGGAGAAGTAGATTTCACTGTTGAGGTTAGCATAGTCGACAAAGAGATGGATAAACTGAAGCTACCTGGTGAATCTCAGGAGGAGAATGGACAGGACGAGCAGGATGAGACCATGCACGAATATCAGAATGAAGACGGAGGTGATGATGATGATGATGATGATGATGATGATTAGACTCTTGTCTCTGTATCATGCTGTGAGATGAAGAACCATGATTTGTTTTGATTTTTCTATTTGGAAAATGTATGAGTCCTGAAGACAATTATCTGTTGGATTGTAATCCCATGATGACTAATTATTTATGTTTGTTGTCCTACTAAAAGTTGGTCAAACTTAATTGTGTGGAAGTAATCCCATGCTGTTTGATTCATAGGGTCATATCCCATAGGAAAATAGAATGATAATAGATCAAACTAATGCAGAATATCTTATAACCACAATCAAATAGAATTTCTCTTGACATAGGATTCAAGTTGGCATGGCATCCCTATCATACAGGGGTTTTATTCATACTATGCTACAAATCGAAAATAAGATGGGTCAGCACTTTATCGCGGCAGATAGGGCAGCTGGCGTTCGTTACAAACCAGGAGAAGATGCACTTCCTATGGAACGGGTGTTTGCATCCCCGGAGACGCACCGTTGTGCGCTGCGACAGCCCCAGCATGCATATGCTGCAGTGGCCGTCCTCCGGCGCAACTAGGACCCAACTGTCCTGCAGCGCCGGCAAGTTGACGATGAGCCGGTGGTCCACCCTAAGGGTGAGGTCGAAGTGGAGGCCACCGAGCCGACGACACGCCTGCTGCCACATCAGGTGCATAACATCGTAAGGCATGATGATGTCCCACTCCTCCTCCGTGAGGTTCAGGTTCTTGAGCAGCCATACACGGGCAAGAATCTCGCGCATAGTTCGCACGACATTGCCCCCACTACGCAGCTCCCTCGGAGGCAAGCCAAGATCCAGCACCACCTCTTCGCAGGGTGTAGTGGTGATATCGTCCTCATCCAGTGGGGCAGGGAGGGGGCCGGCCATCCTCCTGAGCTCGTACGTCCTCGAGAAGAAGATGTGCACTGTCATAGTGTACGGGGACGCCTCGCCCTCGCCCACGGCCGGCGGCTCGCCGACGGAGAAGTCGGTCGTGCTTGCCGACACACGGCAGGCACGGAAGACATGTGGGCCAGACTCGATGATGCGCTCGCGTGAGGAGCGCTCTAGTAGGGGCGTCGCCGCCATTGGGGATTCTTCGGAGGGCTGTAGACTGGCGGCTAGTCGACGGTGAGGTGGTTGGTGTGAGATCTCTGGGATGAGGCCAGGGGAAGTGGGCGAAGTGCTCGGGACTAGGGACTGCCCTCAACTTTCCGCAGTAGTATGATAATAATTGGTGGACGAGGGAGACTAGTCCAGAGACTACCCAAAGTTGATAAATCATGTTCGAGGGAAAATGCCCAAGATTTATTATCAAAATTCAAGCTAATTTCGCCGATTTTGTTCTGCCGTTCATTAGACATCATCCAACGGCCTTGGTCTCTGGGATTCGCTGCTACAGTGTCATCTACTATTTTCTACCCAATTCCAGAAACATCCATAAAGCTAGTAGATAGCTTTCCTGCTTGTTGGCCCCAACCCATTTTTTTAATCTTTTCTTCCTTATCCCCTTCGCTCATGCTAGCAGCTACTTGCAGCCATTGCTACACCAGCGAGGTGATCTCTATGATAGGCACGGTTTTAGTAAGACAGCAAGTTGTAGATAGCTAACCATGAGACACATGCCTCTCTGGTTGAGACTGAGCTCGCTCTTGTGATTGGGCTCCAATGGTCGAGGTGAGTCACAGCTGCAATGACAGAGGTTTGTGCTGAATTAATTAGCACAGAGGCGTAACTAGCACTAGATGGAGAAGGCATAGTACACATATCGGACACGAAGTCGCGTCTGGCGAGCAGCTCGCATTCACTTGCATCAGTGCGGTACAACAAAGATGATGAAGAAGGATTGGAGCTTTGAAGGTAGTCAGAAAAGTTACAAAAAATAATACGTGCAAAACTTAACCTGTATAAACGCACATGCATGGATAATTTTACATTTCTGCATGAGAAAGACATGTCAATTTTCAGTACGACATGGTTTGATTTGTCAAATTTGATGCTCCTTAATGCATTTTAAGTGAAAATTACAGGTTTATTCATTATAATTGCCGATTTTTAACGTTACGTGCAGCTGACTAGCAAACTATAAGTGTGTGATTGCTTGCTTCCAAAATAAGGATATGTAATCATTTTGTATAAGGTAGTACCAATTAGTCGTTATATTGCAGAACTTAAAGAGTTTTGAGAGATTCAACTCGTTGCTACTCCATAAGAATGGTCATGTTGACAAATTTGATCCAGTGTTGAACAGAGCCAGAAACATTTCAAAAACTTGAGCATGGAAGAGGCTAGGGGTAAATGCCCCAAGGCCAGCCGAGCCTATCGTAGGTGCCGTCCCGAGGAGGAAGTACCTTAATTTGGGGCGCGCGCGGACGCTGCGGTACCCCGAGCTCGAGACGCCGCCGTACCGGTAGCTCGACCCGCGACGAGGCATGGCGGCGGCGGCGGAAGCGGAGCGGCGGCGGCGGAAGGTAAAGCTCCTGCTGACAAACATATTAGGCACAAATGGGCAACGCGTAGTGTACACGTCCGTTGGGAACCCCAAGAGGAAGGTATGATGCGCACAGCGGCAAGTTTTCCCTCAGAAAGAAACCAAGGTTTATCGAACCAGGAGGAGCCAAGAAGCACGTTGAAGGTTGATGGTCGCGAAATGTGATGCGGCGCAACACCAGGGATTCCGGCGCCAACTTGGAACCTGCACAACACAAACCAAGTACTTTGTCCCAACGAAGCAGTGAGGTTGTCAATCTCACCGCTTGCTGTAACAAAGGATTAAACGTATCGAGTGGAAGATGTTTGCAAAGAAAACGGTAAAACACAAGTATTGCAGTAGATGTATTTCAGTAAAGAGAATTGGACCGGGTCCACAGTTCACTAGAGGTGTCTCTCCCATAAGATAAAAGCATGTTGGGTGAACAAATTACAGTCGGGCAATTGACAAATAGAGAGGGCACCGCGATGCACATACATGACATGGTAAATATAGTGAGATTTAATTGGGCATTACGACAAAGTACATAGACCGCCATCCAATGCATCTATGCCTAAAAAGTCCACCTTCAGGTTATCATCCGAACCCCCTCCGGTATTAAGTTGCAAACAACAGACAATTGCATTAAGTATGGTGCGTAATGTAATCAACAACTACATCCTTAGACATAGCATCAATGTTTTATCCCTAGTGGCAACACAACACAACCTTAGAACTTTCTGTCACTGTCCCATTCAATGGAGGCATGAACCCACTATCGAGCATAAATACTCCCTCTTGGAGTTAAGAGTAAAAACTTGGCCAGAGCCTCTACTAGTAACGGAGAGCATGCAAGATCTTAAACAACACATATGTAATAACTTGATAATTACCATAGCATAGTATTCTCTATCAATCGGATCCCGACAAACACAACATATAGAATTACGGATAGATGATCTTGATCATGTTAGGCAGCTCACAAGATCCAACAATGAAGCACAACAAGGAGAAGACAACCATCTAGCTACTGCTATGGACCCATAGTCCAGGGGGTGAACTACTCACTCATCACTCCGGAGGCGACCATGGCGGTGTAGAGTCCTCGGGAGATGAATCCCCTCTCCGGCAGGGTGCGCGATCTCCTGAATCCCCGAGATGGGATTCGCGGCGGCTGCGTCTCTGGAAGGTTTCCGTATCGTGGCTCTCGGTACTGGGGGTTTCGCGACGGAGGCTTTAAGTAGGCGGAAGGGCAAGTCGGAGGGGCACGGGGCCCACACCACGTCGGCGCGACCAAGGGGGGGCCGCGCCGCCTAGGGTTTGGGCACCCTGTGGCCCCACTTCGTTGACTCTTCGGTCTTACGGAAGCTTCGTGGCAAAATAGGACCCTGGGCGTTGATTTCGTCCAATTCAGGAATATTTCCTTACTAGGATTTCTGAAACCAAAAACAGCAACTGGCTCTTCGGCATCTTGTTAATAGGTTAGTTCCAGAAAATGCATAAATATGACATATAATGTGCATATAACATGTAGATAACATCAATAATGTGGCATGGAACATAAGAAATTATCGATACGTTGGAGACGTATCAGCATCCCCAAGCTTAGTTCTGCTCGTCCCGAGCAGGTAAAACGATAACAAAGATAATTTCTGAAGTGACATGCCATCATAATCTTGATCATACTATTTGTAAAGCATATGTAATGAATGCAGCGATCAAAACAATGGTAATGACATGAGTAAACAAGTGAATCATAAAGCAAAGACTTTTCATGAATAGTACTTCAAGACAAGCATCAATAAGTCTTGCATAAGAGTTAACTCATAAAGCAATAAATCAAAGTAAAGGTATTGAAGCAACACAAAGGAAGATTAAGTTTCAGCGGTTGCTTTCAACTTGTAACATGTATATCTCATGGATATTGTCAGCATAGAGTAATATAACAAGTGCAATATGCAAGTATGTAGGAATCAATGCACAGTTCACACAAGTGTTTGCTTCTTGAGGTGGAGAGAGATAGGTAAACTGACTCAACATAAAAGTAAAAGAATGATCCTTCAAAGAGGAAAGCATCGATTGTTATATTTGTGCTAGAGCTTTGGTTTTAAAAACATCAAGAGAGCATAAAAATGAAGTTTTGAGAGGTGTATGTTGTTGTCAACGAATGGTAATGGGTACTCTAACTACCTTATCAACCAGACTTTCAAGAGCGGCTCCCATGAAGGACGTTATTTCTACCACCGTGGTAGATCATCCCTCTTCTCTTTTGTTTACACATGTATTTTAGTGGGGTGGCACTCCTTCCAACCTTTCTTTCACAAACCATGGCTAACCGATTCCATCGGGTGCCTGCCAACAATCTCATACCATGAAGGAGTGCCTTTTTATTTTATTTTTTTTATGATGACACTCCTCCCCACCTTTGCTTTCTCAAGCCATGGCTAACCGATTCCATCGGGTGCCTACCAACTTTTCACATACCATGGAGGAGTGTCTATTTGCAAAATTAAGTTGCTTACTGATGAATCAGAGCAACACATGTGAAGAGAATTATTAATGAAGTTAATTAATTGGGGCTGGGAACCCCTTTGCCAGCTCTTTATGCAAAGTTATTGGATAAGCGGATGAAGCCACTAGTCCATTGTGAAAGTCTGTCGAAGTAAATGACAAGATCGAAAGATAAAACACCACATACTTCCTCATGAGCTATAAAACATTGACACAAATAAGAGATGATAAATTTTGAATTGTTTAAAGGTAGCACTCAAGCAATTTACTTTGGAATGGCGGAAAATACCATGTAGTAGGTAGGTATGGTGGACACAAATGGCATAGTGGTTGGCTCAAGTATTTGGATGCATGAGAAGTATTCCCTCTCGATACAAGGTTTAGGCTAGCAAGGTTATTTGAAACAAACACAAGGATGAACGGTGCAGCAAAACTCACATAAAAGACATATTGTAAACATTATAAGACTCCACACCGTCTTCCTTGTTGTTCAAAACTCAATACTAGATATTATCTAGACTCTAGAGAAACCAAATATGCAAACCAAATTAGCAAGCTCCAAGTATTTCTTCATTAATGGGTGCAAAGTATATGATGCAAGAGCTTAAACATGAGCACAACAATTGCCAAGTATCACATTACCCAAGACATTTTTAGCATTACTACATGTAGCATTTTCCAATTCCAACCATACAACAATTTAACGAAGAAGAAACTTCGCCATGAACATTATGAGTAACACCTAAGGACATATTTGTCCATATGCAACAGCGGAGCGTGTCTCTCTCCCACAAAGTGAATGCTAGGATCCAACTTTATTCAAACAAAAACAAAAACAAAAACAAACCGACGCTCCAAGCAAAGTGCATAAGATGTGACGGAATAAAAATGTAGTTTCAGGGAGGAACCTGATGATGTTGTCGATGAAGAAGGGGATGCCTTGGGCATCCCCAAGCTTAGACGCTTGAGTCTTCTTAAAATATGCAGGGGTGAACCACGGGGGCATCCCCAAGCTTAGAGCTTTCACTCCTCTTGATCATAGTATATCATACTCCTCTCTTGATCCTTGAAAACTTCCTTCACACCAAACTTCAAGCAAACTCATTAGAGAGTTAGTGCATAATAAAAATGTACATGTTCAGAGGTGACACAACCATTCTTTACACTTCTGGACATTGCATAAAGCTACTGGACATTAATGGATCAAAGAAATTCATCCAACATAGCAAAAGAGGCAATGCGAAATAAAAGGCAGAATCTGTCAAAACAGAACAGTTCGTAATGACGAATTTTTAGATGGCACCAGACTTGCTCAAATGGAAAAACTCAAAACTAATGAAAGTTGCGTACATATCTGAGGATCATGCACGTAAATTGGCATAATTTTCTGAGTTACCTACAGAGAGGTAGACCCAGATTCGTGACAGCAAAGAAATCTGTAACTGCGCAGTAATCCAAATCTAGTACTTACTTTACCATAGAGACTTTACTTGGCACAAAAACATGATAAGGAGAGGTTGCTACAGTAGTAAACAACTTCCAAGACTCAAATATAAAACAAAGTACTGTAGCAAAATAAACACATGGGTTATCTCCCAAGAAGTTCTTTCTTTATAGCCATTAAGATGGGCTCAGCAGTTTTAATGATGCACTCGCAAGAAATAGTATTTGAAGCAAAAGAGAGCATCAAGAGGCAAATTCAAAACACATTTAAGTCTAACATGCTTCCTATGAAAAGGAATCTTGTACACAAATAAATTCATGAAGAGCAAAGTAACAAGATCAGGAAGATAAAACAAGTGTAGTTTCAAAAATTTCAGCACATAGGGAGGTGTTTTAGTAACATGAAAATTTCTACCACCATATTTTCCTCTCTCATAATAACTTTCAGTAGCAACATGAGAAAACTCAACAATATAACTATCACATAAAGCATTCTTACCATGAGTCTCATGCATAAAATTATTACTCTCCACATAGGCATAATCAATTTTATTAGTTGTAGTGGGAGCAATTTCAACAAAGTAGCTACCATTATTATTCTCATCAAGTATAGGAGGCATAGTATCATCAAAGTAAATTTTCTCCTCAATGCTTGGGGGACTAAAAATATCATGCTCATCAAAGCCAGCTTCCCCAAGCTTAGAATTTTCCATAGCATTAGCAACAATAGTGTTCAAAGCATTCATACTAATAACATTCCCATTAGCATGCATAAGTTCCATGGGTTTTTTAATTCTCTCTTCAAACACATCATGTACTAATTCAAGATAAAGTTCATAAAGATCTCTCATTGTGTTGTTTTCCATTAGGCCTAACTAGTGAAGTCACACAACTTAGTATTTTCAGGAGTATTCATTTTAACAGTAGTAAATAAAGCAAACTAGATAAATAAAA
The DNA here is from genome assembly GCA_030979885.1 of Lolium multiflorum. Lineage (NCBI taxonomy): Eukaryota > Viridiplantae > Streptophyta > Magnoliopsida > Poales > Poaceae > Lolium > Lolium multiflorum. The sequence goes on along the minus strand of CM061752.1, from coordinate 51,723,549 downwards.
TGCAAGTAACTAATTTTTTTGTGTTTTTGATATAGAGAGCAAGACAGTAAATAAAGTAAAACTAGCAACTAATTTTTTTGTGTTTTGTTTAGGTGCAGCAAACAAAGTAGTAAATAAAATAAAGCAAGACAAAAACAAAGTAAAGAGATTGAGAAGTGGAGACTCCCCTTGCGGCGTGTCTTGATCTCCCGGCAACGGCGCCAGAAAATATGCTTGATGCGCGTAGATGTACACGTCCGTTGGGAACCCCAAGAGGAAGGTATGATGCGCACAGCGGCAAGTTTTCCCTCAGAAAGAAACCAAGGTTTATCGAACCAGGAGGAGCCAAGAAGCACGTTGAAGGTTGATGGTCGCGAAATGTGATGCGGCGCAACACCAGGGATTCCGGCGCCAACTTGGAACCTGCACAACACAAACCAAGTACTTTGTCCCAACGAAGTGAGGATTGTCAATCTCACCGCTTGCTGTAACAAAGGATTAAACGTATCGAGTGGAAGATGTTTGCAAAGAAAACGGTAAAACAAGTATTGCAGTAGATTGTATTTCATAAAGAGAATTGGACCGGGGTCCACAGTTCACTAGAGGTGTCTCTCCCATAAGATAAAAGCATGTTGGGTGAACAAATTACAGTCGGGCAATTGACAAATAGAGAGGGCACCGCGATGCACATACATGACATGGTAAATATAGTGAGATTTAATTGGGCATTACGACAAAGTACATAGACCGCCATCCAACTGCATCTATGCCTAAAAAGTCCACCTTCAGGTTATCATCCGAACCCCCTCCGGTATTAAGTTGCAAACAACGACAATTGCATTAAGTATGGTGCGTAATGTAATCAACAACTACATCCTTAGACATAGCATCAATGTTTTATCCCTAGTGGCAACAGCACAACACAACCTTAGAACTTTCTGTCACTGTCCCAGGTATCAATGCGAGGCATGAACCCACTATCGAGCATAAAAACTCCCTCTTGGAGTTAAGAGTAAAAACTTGGCCAGAGCCTCTACTAGTAACGGAGAGCATGCAAGATCTTAAACAACACATATGTAATAACTTGATAATTACCATAGCATAGTATTCTCTATCAATCGGATCCCGACAAACACAACATATAGAATTACAGATAGATGATCTTGATCATGTTAGGCAGCTCACAAGATCCAACAATGAAGCACAACAAGGAAGACAACCATCTAGCTACTGCTATGGACCCATAGTCCAGGGTGAACTACTCACTCATCACTCCGGAGGCGACCATGGCGGTGTAGAGTCCTCAGGAGATGAATCCCTCTCCCAGGGTGCCGGAGGCGATCTCCTGAATCCCCCGAGATGGGATTCGCGGCGGCTGCGTCTGGAAGGTTTCCGTATCGTGGCTCTTCTTTGGGGTTTCGCGAGGCTTTAAGTAGGCGGAAGGGCAAGTCGGAGGGGCACGGGGTCCCACACCACGGTCGGCGCGGCCAAGGGGGCGCCGCCTAGGGTTTGGGCACCTGTGGCCCCACTCGTTGACTCTTCGGTCTTGGAAGCTTCGTGGCAAAATAGGACCCTGGCGTTGATTTCGTCCAATTAAGAATATTTCCTTACTAGGATTTCTGAAACCAAAAACAAAAACAACTGGCTCTTCGGCATCTTGTTAATAGGTTAGTTCCAGAAAATGCATAAATATGACATATAATGTGCATATAACATGTAGATAACATTAATAATGTGGCATGGAACATAAGAAATTATCGATACGTTGGAGACGTATCAATGGGCAACCTTCAGTAACCCATGTTCCATTTTTTTTTGTCAGGATAACCCCATGTACCACCTTCCCAATAGAAAAAGTACTGTTCAACCTTCCCCTGTTGGGCCCAATATTTCACTTTTGGGTTGCCAAGGAACATCTACATGGTAATTGTTATCGGTCTACTTGATCCGGCTGTCGAAGCCCAATAACTACAAATGGGCCTTTCTGCTCATGCAATTTCGGCCCTTTTCTAATGAAACACAGATCCTATGATTGGCAAATAAAAATACACGGAGATTCTACATAAAAGTTGTTTTTATTTATTTTGAATTATAGGGTTCCAATTTTTGAAACTGCTCATGCCCAATATGAAAATCCTTGATCGCTCCATACCCACATGGATAACGGTATTTTTAAAAATTCATAAAGTGGATTTGAAATTTAAAACATATCCTAATAATTCCTTGATTTAATCTATCAACTTGCAAGATCTTGGAGCCAAAGAGCTTGTATTAGTCTGCGAAAATAATACTGATAAACCTGTCATTAACAAGAAATGAAGGTTTATCGTTCAGAGAGGATGCCATGTGGGACCCATGAGACAGTGCGTCCTCAACGTTTCAAAGAAAAAGGCAAGTAGCCCGAAAACAGGGGTAAAAAATAAATCCTACAAAGGAAACATATATAGTTCATAGAGGCTGACATGTGGGACCGATCTGCCAGTGCATCCTCATCATTTCGAAGTCGGCAGGGATCAGAAGAAAAAGGCAAATAGCCAGAAATTAGGGGTAAAAAATAAATCCAAAAAGGAAACTTTTATTCTTAATAGAGGATGACATGTGGGACCGACCTGCCAGCAGCGTCCTCATCGTTTCAAAGGCCGCAGGAGATCAAAAGAAAAAGGCAAATAGCCAGAAAATTAGGGGTAAAAAATAAATCCAACAAAGGAAAGATTTATTGTTCATAGAGGCTGACATGTGGGACCCATGAGCCAGCGGCGACCTCAATTTCAAAGGCGGCATATGATCGAAAAGAAAAAGGCAAGTTAGCAAAAATCAGTGGGTAAAAAAATCTAAGAAATGAAACTTTATTGTACAGTCCCATGAGCCAGCACCTTACTCAACGTTTCAGTGGCGGCATGAGATAGAAAGAAAAAGGAAAGTGACCAAATATCAGGAGCAAAAAATAATCCAAGAAAAGAAACTTTTATTGTACATAGAGGATGACATATGGGTCCCACTTATACAAGCTCTTTCGCTCAAAGATCTTGCAAGTTGATTGTACATAGAGGATGACATGCGGGCCCCTTGTGCAGCTTACTCAACGTTTCCAAGGCGGCGGGGATCAAAAGAAAAAAGGAAGTAGAAATTAGCGGACGGTCAAAATAACTCCAAGGAAGAAAACTTTTATTGTTCATAGAGTATGACATGCGGGACCCATGCGCTAGCAGCTTCCTCAACGTTTCAAAGGGGCATGAGATCGAAAGAAAAAGACAAGTGACCAAATATCGGGAGCCAAAAATAATCCAAGAAAAAAACTTTATTGTACATAAAAGATGACATGCGGGTCCCATTTTGCGGCAGCGGTGTCAACGTTTCAAATGCGGCTTGAGATCAAAAGAAAAAGAGTAGCCAGTAGGGGTAAAAAAACTCCCAGAAAAGAAAGTTGATTGTATATAGAGGATGGCATGCGGGTCCCATGACCCACACCTTACTCAACGTTTCAGAGGCGGCATGAGATCGAAAGAAAAAGGAAAGAGACCAAATACCAGGAGCAAAAAATAATCCAAGAAAAAGAAACTTTTATTGTACATAGAGGATGACATATGGGTCCCACTTATACAAGCTCTTCCGCCCCAAGATCTTGCAAGTTGATTGTACATAGAGGATGACATGCGGGCCCCTTGTGTCAGCAGCTTAATCAACGTTTTCAAGGCGGCAGGGGATCAAAAGAAAAAGGAAACAGCCAAAAATAAGAGGGTGAAAAAATCCAAGAAAAAAACTTTTATAGTATCGAGGATGACATGTGGGTCCCATGAGCCAGCAGCTTCCTCAACGTTTCAGAGGCTGCATGAGATCGAAAGAAAAAGGCAAGTGACCAAAAATAAGGGGGTAAAAAAATCCAAGAAAAGAGACTTGATTGTACATAGAGGATGACATACGGGTCCCACCAGTCAGCAGCTTACTAACGTTTCCAAGGCGGCAGGGATGAAAAGAAAAGGAAATAGCCAAAGATCGAGAGGGTGAAAAAATCCAAGAAAAGAAACTTTTGTAGTACATAGAGGATGACATGCGGGTCCCATGGGCCAGCAGGTTCCTCAACGTTTTCAAGGGCGGCATGATATCGAAAGAAAAAGGCAAGTGACCAAAAATCCAGAGGGTGAAAAATAATCCAAGAAAAGAAACTTTTATTGTACATAGAGGATGACATGCTGTCCCAACGTTTCAAATGCGGCTTGAGATCAAAAGAAAAAGAAAGTAGCCAGAAATTAGGGGGTAAAAAAAACTCCAAGATAAGAAAATTGATTGTACATAGAGGATGACATGCGGGTCCCACGAGTTAGCAGCTTACTCAACGTTTCCAAGGCGGTAGGGGATCAAAAGAAAAAGGAAATAGCCAAAAATCAGAGAGTGAAAAAAAAACCCCTAGAAAATAAACTTTTGTAGTACATAGAGGATAACATGCGGTCCCATGAGCCAGCGGGTTCCTCAACGTTCAAACGTGGCATGAGATCGAAAGAAAAGGCAAGTGACCAAATATGGAGCCAAAAATAATCCAAGAAAAGAAACTTGATTGTACATAGAGGATGACATGCGGGTCCCATTGTGCGGCAGTGGTCCCAACGTTTCAAATGCGGCTTGAGATCAAAAGAAAATGAAAGTAGCCAGAAATTAGGGGTCAAAAAAAAACTCCAAGAAAGGAAAGCTTTATCGTTCATACAGGCTGACATGTGGGACCTATGAGGCAGCAGCTTACTAAACGTTTCAAAGGCGGCAGGGGATCAAAAGAAAAGGAAATAGCCAAAAATCAGAGGGTGAAAAAATCCAAGAAATCAAACTTTTATTGTACATAGAGGATGACATGCGGGTCCCATGAGCCAGCAGATTCCTCAACGTTTCAAACGTGGCATGAGATCGAAAGAAAAAGGCAAGTGACCAAATATCAGGAGCCAAAAATAATCCAAGAAAAGAAACTTTATTGTACATAGAGGATGACATGCGGGTCCCATTTTGCAGCAGCGATCTCAACGTTTCCAAGGCGGCACAGGACCAAAAGAAAAATGAAGTAGCCAGAAATCAGGGGGTCAAAAAAATCCAAGAAAAGAAAGATTTCAATTGGGCTGCATCGGACATCTGGGCCTTGAAATATCCTGGGCCTTTTGACTCGTACAATTTCAGCCCCTCCAGAACATGAAAGTTCGGATTTTTCTCAAAAAAAAAACGGGAAAGTCCTATGCTTCGCCAAAACAAAAAACAAGGAGATTCAAGATATAAGTTGTAAAAATAAAGATTTAATTTATCCGTTCGCAATAGCTCAGAGCGAAATACACTGTTTATTGTTTGCAAAATAATCAAGATATCACATGTTTCTTGTACGGGAGGCTGACATCGGGGACCCATGAGCCAGCAGTCGTCAACGTTTCAAAGGCGGCGGGGGATCGAAAATAAAAAAACCAAATATCAGTTGGTAAAAAAATCCAAGAAAAGAAAACATTTATCGTTCGAGAGGATGACATGCGGGACCGATGAGGACGACATCCTCAACGTTTCAAGGCGGCGAGGATCAAAGAAAAAAGGAAATAGCCAGAAATTAATTAGGGGTTCAAAATAAATCCATCAAAGGAAAGTTTTATTGTTCATAGAGGATGACATGTGGGACCGACCTGCCAACAGCGTCCTCATCGTTTCAAAGGGCGCAGGAGATCAAAAGAAAAAGGCAAATAGCCAGAAATTAGGGGTAAAAAATAACTCCAAGAAAGGAAACTTTTATTGTTCGTAGAGGATGACATGCGGGACCCATGAGCCAGCTTACTTAACGTTTCAAAGGCGGCATGAGATCGAAAGAAAAAGGCAAGTGACAAAATATCAGGAGCCAAAGATAATCCAAGAAAAGAAACTTTATTTACATAGAGGATGACATGCGGGTCCCATTTTGCGGCAGCGGTCCCAACGTTTCAAATGCGGCTTGAGATCAAAAGAAAAAGAAAGTAGCCAGAAATTAGGGGTCAAAAAAAATCCAAGAAAAAAAGTTGATGGACATAGAGGATGACATGCGGGTCCCATGAGCTAGCGGCTTACTCAACGTTTCCAAGGCGGCGGATCAAAAGAAAAAGGAAATAGCCAAAAATCAGAGGGTGAAAAAAAAACAAAGAAAATGAACTTTTATAGTACATAGAGGATGACATGCGGGTCCCATGAGCCAGCAGGTTCCTCAACGTTTCAAACGTGGCATGAGATCGAAAGAAAAGGCAAGTGACCAAATATCGGGAGCCAAATAATTCAAGAAAAGAAACTTGATTGTACATAGAGGATGACATGCGGGTCCCAATTAGCAGCAGCGGTATCACCGTTTGAGAGGCTGCACGGGATCGAAAGAAAAAGGCAAGTGACCAAATATCGGGAGCCAAAAATAATCCAAGAAAAGAAATTTTATTGTACGTAGAGGATGACATGCGGGTCCCATTTTGCAGCAGCGGTCTCAACGTTTCCAAGGCGGCACAGGAACCAAAAGAAAAATGAAGTAGCCAGAAATCAGGGGTGAAAAAATCCAAGAAGAAAGATTTCAATTGGGCTGCATCTGGACATCTGGGCCTTCGAACTATCTGCTTGGCCTTTTGACTCGTACAATTTCAGCCCACTCCAAAACAGGAAAGTTCCGAATTTTCTAAAAAAACAGGAAAGTCCTATGCTTCGCAAAGACAATAAAACAAGGAGATTCAACATATAAGTTTGTTTATGTAAAAATAAAGATTTAATTATCCGTTTGAAATAGCTCAGAGCGCAATACATTGTTTATTGTCTGCAAAATAATCAAGATATCATATGTTTCTTGTACGGGGGGCTGACATCGGGGACCCATGAGCCAACGGCGTCGTCAACGTTTAAAGGCGGCAGGGGATGGAAAGAAAAATAAACCAAAAATCTGTTGGTAAAAAATCCAAGAAAAGAAACATTTTCGTTCGAGAGGATGACATGCGGGACCCATGAGAGCAGCATCCTCGCGTTATTGTTCATAGAGGTTGACATGTGGGACCCGTGAGCCAGCAGCGTCCTCAACATTTTAAAGGCTGCAGGTGATCGAAAGAAAAATAAGCCAAAAATCGTTTGGTCAACTAAATCCAAGAAAATAAACATTTACCGTTCGAGAGGATGACATGCGGGACCCATGAGGCGCATCCTAACGATTCCAAGGCGGCAGGGGAAATATCCAGAAATTAATTAGGGGTTCAAAATAAATCCATCAAAGGAAACTTTTATTGTTCATAGAGGATGACATGTGGGACCGACCTGCCAACAGCGTCCTCATCGTTTCAGAGGGCAGGAGATCAAAGAAAAGGGCAAATAGCCGAGAAATTAGGGTAAAAAATAACTCCAAGAAAGGAAACTTTTATTGTTCGTAGAGGATGACATGCGGGACCCATGAGCCGGCAGCTTACTCAACGTTTCAAGGCGGCATGAGATCGAAAGAAAAAGGCAAGTGACAAAATATCGGGAGCCAAAGATAATCCAGAAAAGAAACTTTATTGTACGTAGAGGATGACATGGGTCCCATTTAGCAGCACGGTCTCAACGTTTCAAATGCGGCTTGAGATCAAAAGAAAAAGAAAGTTGATTGTACATAGAGGATGACATGCGGGTCCCATGAGTCAGCAGCTTACCCAACGTTCCAAGGCGGTAGGGGATCAAAGAAAAAGGAAATAGCCAAAAATCAGAGGGTGAAAAAAAAATTAAAGAAAATAAAGTTTTATAGCACATAGAAGATGACATGCGGGTCCCATGAGCCAGCAGGTTCCTCAACGTTTCAAACGTGGCATGAGATCGAAAGAAAAAGGCAAGTGACCAAATATGAGGAGCCAAAAATAATTCAAGAAAAGAAAGTTTTATAGTACATAGAGGATGACATGCGGGTCCCATTTAGCAGCAGCGGTATCACCGTTTGAGAGGCGGCGGGGATCGAAAGAAAAAGCAAGTGACCAAATATGAGGTGCCAAAAAATCCAAGAAAAGAAAGTTTTATAGTACATAGAGGATGACATGCGGGTCCCATTTAGCATCAGCGGTATCACCGTTTGAGAGGCGGGGATCGAAAGAAAAAGGCAAGTGACCAAATATGAGGTGCCAAAAAATCCAAGAAAGAAAGTTTTATAGTACATAGAGGATGACATGCGGGTCCCATTTAGCGGCAGCGGTATCACCGTTTGAGAGGCGGGGATCGAAAAAAAAGGCAAGTGACCAAATATGAGGTGCCAAAAAAACTCCAAGAAAAGAAAGTTGATTGCTCATAGAGGATGACATGCGGGTCCCATTTAGCCGGCGGTCTCAACGTTTCAAGGCGGCAAGGGATCAAAAGAAAAAGGAAGTAGCCAGAAATCAGGGGGTCAAAAAAAATCCAAGAATAGAAAGAATTTTGGTTCATAGAGGATGACATGCGGGACCCATGATCCTGCATCGTAAACGGCTCGATCGGAGAACGTTGAACGAGATGGCGCGATCGAGAAAAAAAACAAAGCCAGAGAGGCTGCCATCGGGCCCTACATCCCTCGGCGGTGCGGATTTGCGTTGACTCGGCGGCGAACCCGAGAATTCGCGATGCACCACGTCCCGGGCCACCATACGCTATTTGGCGCTTTCGTCGGGCTAGGTGGCCTCAAAGAGCAAAAAAAAGTTTTGACATGCACAGGAGACGCTCCGGGCATGCCGGACACAGCGACAAGCGAGGCGGGGAGTGGCGGGCCCAACGTGTCATTGACACGGAAGTCTAAACCCGTCGCGTACCTCTGGTAAGGCGACGTTAATGGCGCTCAACTTTCCAAGGTGACGCAGTGAAGCGTCTCGTCGTGCATAGCCGTGTGGCCATCCACACCGGCGTTTATTACGACCAACTCCCCGTTGCCGCCTCGCCTGCCGCCGCTAGACAATAAAGAGCGCACCCTCCTTCCTCTCTCCATGTTTCCCACTCCAATCTCGCCGCACCTCCGTCCTCTCGCCTCAGCGCAATTGTCGTCCTCCCGCAAGAACATCCTCGCGGTGAACGGCTTCGGACGCGGCAGCCTCACGGTGGCGGAAGTGTGGGTGTTGTACCGCACGCGGTACCTTGTCCCGCCTCAGCCCGTGCATGGTTTGGGTTGAAACCGTGTAAACCAGCGACCCAGCCCGCACCACACCGGACGAGCAGTTTATTGCGGTTTGAGCGGTTCCTGGATTCAACCCGCAAGAAAAAAATCATTAGCTGGGTTGGCGACGGGCTGGAAACCGCCGAACCAGTCCAAACCGTCAATCTAAATCAATCGGGCTCATGTGGCGTGAAACGGCGGTGCTCATGTGGCTGCCGGCGGCGGACGGGATGGCGAAGACGGGGACGAAGCCCTGCTGGGCCGCGGCGACGGGCGCGAGGCCGCTGGCGACGGAGACCGCGCCGCCACCGCCGCCCTGCAGGAGCAGGTCGGCGACGACGGAGTAGTAGGCGCGCGGGGTGCGGCGGCGAGCGGGAGCATGGCGCCACCGCGGCGCGCGTGGGCTGCAGCTTGCGTCGGCGCGTGGCGGAGGACTCGTTGGCGCCGCCGTCGAGGACGGCGGAGGAGGAGGAGGCCTACGCGGCGGACTCGATGGGGATACGGAGCATGCCATCGATGTTGGTGGCGATGGCTTGGACGGTTCCCGTGCCGATGGCGGGCTCGGACGCTGAGCGGTGTGAAACCGACTACACCGGTTAACCAGCCCGCACCAACCCAGCAAATCCCCTCCTATCGGAATGGTTTAAACCAGACCAATCCAGTTTAAACTGCTGCACACGGTCTGGTTTGAGGAACCAACACAACCCAGCTTAAACCGGGATTGCACAGGTTGAGTCCCGCCGGACATGCGCCTGCCAAGCAGCGGCGGCTGGAGGAGGCCGTAAACGGGGTCAGCGCCCCGCCGCCGCCGCTGAGAACTGATCGCTGGAGGGACGCGATCAGGACCCAGCGCGCTCGCCTCAGCGCCGAGGAGCGAGCCGATCCCACCTGGGCCCCCACCGGTAACGACAACTGGTGGGCGGACTTCTTCCAGGCGCAATACGACGCCGACATGAACACCACCAATGGCCTCGTCGGCCAGAGGAACACGTGGAACAAGGAGGGGCACGTCCGCTTCGGGGGCGTTCCTAGGTGCACCCTGCCGAATGTCGTCGACGGCATCCACAACGGCGCCCTAAGGCTGGAGATGCCACCTTCCCCGCCGCCATCTCCTTTGGCCGTAGCGCGGTGGCAACCGAGGTGGACGTACCCGTCCTCCTCAAACTCTTCTTCTTCGGGGCCGGCGCGATCGACGCCTTCCTCGCACCACGCCACGTCGTACAGCGTGCCGAAGCGCGAGGTGAAGGAAGAGCCTGAGTACGCGACGCCACCTGCGATTCGAAGGCGCGGCAGCAGCAGCGTCAACATCCGCGAACCAGCGCGGCAGCAGCAGAGGCGCGTCGGTTGCGCCCTCCTTGTTCCGAAGCCGGAGGTGAAAGGAGGAGTGTACTCCTTGAAGGCGTTGATGGGGCTCCTCTCGGCTCTCCTTGGTGCTCTGGGCGAAAGCCCAAGATCCTCGGATCGGGCGGTGGCGGCTCTCTTGTGTCACTCTCTTCTTGAAGACACCGCCTTGGAGCTCACGGCGTGCGGCTCTTCGTTGGTTGGTTGGCGGAGGTGCGAGGCTTCTTTGGATGACATCGACTCTTCGTTTGGCGATCTTCGGCAAAGTTTGCGACGTGCTCTTCCCCTGCGTTGAGCTTCCCAGGTGTTGCTTGCTGATCGGTGCGCAGCATTTCGGTTCCTGGGGGTGGTCGGCCTCCTGTGGCATCTCCTGCGATGGGAGGGTTGTCGACCGTGTGCGTGTTCATTGGCTCGCTCGTTGGGTGAGCTCCGGGCCAACACTATTGTTGTCCAGTTTCTATCACGAGTCTGCGTAGTCGCCGTATTAGCCGTGCTCATTGTTCACGCTCCCTGCAGTAGCTTATTGTTCGCTCTCCCGGCGGTAGCTTCTTTGGTAGTTTCTATGGGTATGGTGTGCGTTCTTGTAAGCTGAGTTCAGCTTCTTGTATCTTGTCGCTATTGAGGATGTTATTAATTTAACGCTGGGCCTTTGGCCTATTACTAAAAAAAACATTCAAGGAGCAGAAACATTGTGTTTCAATTGCTGATGAGAAGGTGGTTTTAGCCACACAAACCTATCACCTAGTAAAATTAACTGATTTGCATTCACCGTTGGCATATCATGTATTCATGTATGTTTTCTATTTTGGTGGGGTAGGGAGAGTATACAGAGAATTGATCTTGTCCAGTCTTTTTGTTTGTGTGAAATAATACTCCTTCCGGCTCAAAAGATGCATCTATTTTTAGGCAATTATCTTCAACTGGAGGGAGTAGTAAAGTGACATAAGATCCATAACTTCAAACGAGGTGGAATTTTTGGAATATCTTGTGGCTTAGTTGTACTACTTTTGCAATTATCACACTACCTCCAATTTAATGAATAAGCCTTATATTTTTTTTTAAGTCAAACATTGTAAACTTTGACCAAGATTTTACAAAATATAATTAACATGTACAATATAGAATCAATGTCATTAGATACATCATGCAATATTTCTATATTATATCTATATACATAATATTATAGTGGTTGGTAGTTCTTCTTAAAAGTTCGGACCAGGTTTACTAAGCTTGACTTTTCAAAAAAAAATATAAACCTTATTCGTTGAAAAGAATGGAGAGTTAACATATGTTGCAAGGAAAAATATGGGACGTGGCGAAGCACGGGCATTCAACTAGTTACTTAGAAAAAACCATCTTTGAGCTAAATTGTTTGCTACCCACCTATTCTTTGCATTCAAAAAAATCATGCCCAATAGATTCAGACTACATGGTATGGTCGTCGTCTTGATTAATAGATGCCAACATGCAACAAAGTGACACACGCTTTTTTTTTTTGGCTCAACCGTGCAAAATCTTGCAGAACTCCATGGACAAAAGCAACGAAAGGACATGTACTATACTCGTGTCACCCAAAAAATCTTGCAGGAACTCACGACGTGACAAGGACAGCTGATTTACACGTGATCCTTTTGCTCATCCATGCTAGTTCAAATTAAATGAGATTGCCCTGTCCCATGTGTGCCAGTGCATGCACGCACTGACGGAAAAGCTCACACCGTTAGCACCTCACACAACTCACAAACAACTTAAAGGACCCAATCTGCTACGGTGAGCGCTCATGCTCCCTTTATCCAACGGCAGCCTACCTATGCACAGCTAGCCACCTGGGTAGAAAATCCACGTCAATATATATATATGCCGCCACTTCTGAAAACTCAAACTCACTCTATCTTTTTTCTCCAACAGGCACCTTTCTATTAATGCAATAAATCCATCCAGCATGCTAATGGACTGCATAAGGAGTTGAAGGCGCTCAACTCAACAATAGTTTCCGCTGCGATGCATGCACGACGAATACATACATGTGTACTCCGCCTATATTTGTACCACTTATTGTATCACAAAATAAAATTGCCGTGCCTACCATTTAATAATACTCTAAAATAGCGCAAACCAAACGTAATTATGCATCAGCCGAAAACCTGCCAACATCAACCAAAACAGCACCACCCTCCATGCAATATGCCTTCAGCTGCCACGCAGAAGCAGCCACTACTAATTACATGAAACAGCTAATCACCATCGAATACAGACAGCAGCACATCTCCCTTGCACTTCCAACCCGCCGCTTCTATTAAAAAGACAAATGCATTTTACAAGACCTGAACGCAAGAAAAATAAAAACACAAAACCATAATACAAAAAAATACTAGCTTCCAGATATCAAGTTTCCTGCTTCGGCAAATCTGTAGCACTACTTTTACTAATAAAGAAGACAACTGTTAGAAATACAATCGCACATGTCGCAACATTACATACACACATGCTGTCAAATTCTCTACAACATGTACATGCACCCTCTGGCCTAAACCAGTGTGAAAATATAAATCAGCACTGTAAAAAATAACCCCGCCAACGATGCATCAACTGATGTACGCAAATACATTACATTTCAAATTCTATTAATGTTGCCTCTTGCATTGTGCATACAAATTCACATTTGCTAAAAAATACTACCGGTAACACCAATAAACCTTCTAATCACCAGCTACTTCTAATTCACGCTGACTAACATGGCCACGGGCGCGGCGTGTAGGGCTGTAGGGCTGGACACTGCAGCCCCACTTGACATTTCAGCCCTATGCATGAGCTCAGAGACTGCTACGACACACTACAACTATTTTATTAATCGAGATTGGGGTCCAACAATGATTTGCATATAGAGCAGCTCCGCAAGGAGTTCTGTCTACATGTGTCTATTAGTACTTGTGTGTTTTTAGTTTCCTTGTATAAGTGCATTTTACATTTTAGCTCCATAAAGATATGGGCGTTATGCCAATCACGACAAAAGATGCATTTTTTATTTTGCTAGCTCGGAGCCTAGGATGAGAAGAACACCATTTAGTTCAAGGAGTGGGGCAAAATCTAGTTTGCACTAAGCAAAATTTATTTTTTGTACATTTGAAGAAAAAACCCGGCAAGAGGAGTAGACTTTTGTTTTCGAAATATAGGTGAATCTCCAGTCTGCATCAAAATGATGCATGCGGTTTTTGTTTAATTTTATTCAATAAAGATCTGTCAAGACCATAGATCGCAAGACCCGAAGCCACCACTTAACACCTAGAAATCTGACAATGGGTGAAGCAACATGCTGTCAGGGTCTCTTGTCCTAAAAACACAAACAACACCCACGAGCTAACAACTAGGGGCATCCCCTATGGCGAAAATAGGAGTACACAACCGGTCTAGCAGACCCTTGGAGAGTGTCTTGTGCCCTCGCTTCAGAATCCGCCACCAACACCAACGGATGGTCCATCTTCAGGGTAGAGATTCAGATAGCCCTTGTCACTCATGTCGTCGATGCCACCATGTCGTCCGACAATGCTTCCACCCAACGTGAGCCCGTCCCGTTGCATCCGTCACCGAGACCCCACATCACCATGCCGTCGAGAGACTCGCCGATGTTTAGGCGGTGAATTACACCGGTCCACCTAAGCACCACCTCAGGACATTGTATGCTCCAAAAAAGATGCCCTCAGCAGGGAGAACGGAGCGCACGCTTCCATCATCCGATCCAGGAGTCCCGGATTTGGGGTTTCCCCAGCCTAGGCGAGAAGAAACACATGCTACATGAATGATGCCTTCAACAAGGTAGCGACGAATAGGCGTTGCCATCGTCTGCCATGACCGAAGTAGGGGTTGGTTTGCATCCCCAACCCATTGTAAATCGGTCGACCTCCTCCAACGAAGGAGAAGATCGACCGCCACCGCCATGACTGGATCAGATCTCGGGAATCCTTAGTGATTCAGAAGTATCCTAGGGGAGACTCCGTTCGTCACCGATGAATAAATAGCGGAAGAGCTAGGCAACAGTTATGCCGCCTACCCGGTAAAAAAATAGTTATGCCGCCTGCCCAGGCCCAAATGGGCCCAGATCGAGGCTGTTGTCCGCGCCAAGCCCCTATCGTCGCCAGCCGATGCAAACCCATCCCGGTCACCGCCACTTGGAGAGGAGGATCAGTCGTCGCCGCACCTCCCAAATATCGACGCTAGAGGAAAACCGCCACCTCCGCGCCACATGGGCTTTGCCTGGTGATGCCCTGGGCGGCAGCGAAGGGAGGGGAGTCATGCAAGGGGGGTCGAGGGGAGGGAGGTTGTGGGCACTCCGGCGCGGCGCCTGCAAACATACAAACCCTAGAGGCATACTCATAATACATTTAAAATGTCTATATTTATACTTCACAAGATGGCAATATGTTGAATTGCTTGTGTGTTCCCACCTGGGAAGCTCGCACATCTTGGGTTTTTTTTAATTAGACTTGTTTTACCAAATTGTCATTCTTAATCTCTACATTTGTAGTTCTGAATTTTGTGCAAGATTTTCACGTTAGTTCAAGTCTGTTGATTGGTGTTTCTCCAACAATGTATTGCACGATTATGTCTGTTCTAGTGACTGAACCAAGTGCACAAATGTAACTAGAGATTTTCTTCGAAGTAACTCATGGTTATATCATTTGTAATTAATGAGGGATCTCACCATTATACACTAATTAACCGAGGAGGTACATTTGTGCAAGATTGTGAGTTCTAGTAGTACATGCTACATGGCAAATCTGCAACATCCATACTCCCTTTGGTTTTGTATCCATACAATATCACTATCTAAAATTTATCAAAGAAAATATAGAATTAATTAATGATTGCCACGTGCAACCTAGTTTAACTGCACCTCTTGCATGGGGAGGTCAACAAGGTTAACATGCAGCTAGTCTTGTCGTCATGGTGAACAGACAGATGTCATAGGATGGCTTAAGTTGGGGCCGAATGGGCGCTAGAGGATTCGGGGGAGGGTTTTTGGATTAGATTGGACGAACTTCCAGGTGCTTTCCTCAAGAACTTGGCCTAAGCCAGAGGTAGAAGAAGAGAGACACAAGGAAGAACTCTGCTCTAGATCTCTCTATTCATTGATCTCAACAGATTACAGGTTTGTGTATATCTCTCTTGTACATACATCGTCGTGCCCGTAATGGGGGTGTGCCCCCTCTCCTTATATAGGGGAGAGGGTGGCTTACAGGGGAAGAAACCCTAATGGCATCTTTGAACAGACAAACTACTTTACAAAGCTACTTTCATCATAGGTGACGCCGGTATCTTCTTTAATCAGGGAGGCTGACGTCCTCCGGTTGCTTTTGGCGTCACCTTCCTCTTTGGCGTCAGGGCTTCGTTTAAAGCTACTTTGCTTAGCTCATCTTTGTCCTCTAGCTCCTGAGAGAATCTTTGACCAGTCTTGCCGACGTGCTACAGTGCACTTCTTACCGGCACTCCGGTGTCTTCTTAGCTCATACCGGTATGCCCCTCTTTGGGATACCGGTGAGATTTACTTAGCATAAAGGCTTATCTTCATTGTCCGGAATGAACTTTAAACCGGTATCTTGATGGCTCAAACCATCCGGTTTGGCATGCCTTTGGCATACCGGGGGTCATCCCTCCAACATTAGTCCCCGAAGCTGGTGTAGTCCGGTGGATCTTATCCGACGGACCATGCCAGGTTCCTATCTCACAAGGTACCGGTTTAATTTTTCCGACCCCTGTTCGAAGATGCCGGCATCCTTGCCAGACCTTCCTTTTCTTTCGTTCCGGATCCTTCCGGTATCTTTGACATTAAACTCCTCCTCGGTGAAGTCGAGAATTTCTCGGGTACTGTGCCTGTCAGAGACATGCGCACATTTCGACGCGCCAGCGTCAGGGATCACTTCCCTTCGGCTTCTGCGCTAACATTTAAGGCGCCGCACCGGATCCTCGTTGCCATTTTGGATCCGTGTGGCCTTCCTGTGGCATTTTGTTTTTTGCGCGTGTATCGTCGTGCCACGTGGCGGCCCACGAACTGAACCGCCGCGGCCCAGCGGTTGCCAGCCCACTACTTCGTCTTCCTATTTAAGGGGGGTGCGGTTCCACTTCATCTTCTTCTCCGCATTCACAACTCCCTCGCGCACTTAGAGCTCTCAGCCCTCTTGCGTCCTCGCTGCCGCCGTTCGTCGCCAGAGCTCCGCTGCCCGGTGAACCTCCGCTGCGACTCCGCCAAGCCTCGCCGCGCAGCGATTCACCGCAGCACATCTGCCGCCGCTGCACCGTACAGTCTCCGGCGACCCCTGCTTTTCTTCTCCGCCAGACCTCGTCGGCGACTGCAGGTTCGCTGCTTCTCCGGCGACCATCTTCAGCGTTTCGCGCCGCCCCAGGTTAGCCTCAATGCTCATTTGCCATTTTCTTTCTCGTTTTCCAGATCTTGGGCCGGTAGAGTATTTACTCTTTCTTTTCTTTTGCTTTTTCTCTTACTCGTAGATCTTCGCGCAAGGGTAGATCTTGGGAAATCAGTTTTTGGGTAGAATCCGGCGTCTCTCAGATTCGTATGTCTAGCGAGGATTATCTTTCCGAATCCTCCTCCAGTAGCCACCAAAGCGAAGCTTCCGACGGGCTCTCGGCTGAGCTTGCTCGGATGGAAGCCGATACCGGAAGAGGTCAAGAGGCCAACAGCTCTAGCCAAGCTTCCGGAGTAGATCTATCCGGTGTCACCCGTGGGGCCTGGAAGGGCTCTGACGTGACACAGCACGAGATCGACTGGCTGTATCGGTCTAGAAGGATACCGGAAGGAGTATCCTGCCGGCTTCCTCGCGACGAGATCGAACCGGTACTCGAACCCGGTGAGTTCGTCGTTTTCCTTGCTCACTTCGAGCGCGGCTTCGGCCTTCCTGCTTCTGATTTCTTTCGCCGGTTTATGGATTTTTACCAACTCCAGCCTCACCATCTTCCTGGCAATGCCATCTTCTATCTCTCCTGTTACGCAACTTTCATGGAGGCCTACATGGCTCTCCGCCCCATTCGCGAGACTTTCGCTCGCTTCTTTTCTCTTCGTATCAATTCCGTCCAGGGCAAGGAAATTCCTAAGCCCAAACCCCCCGTTCAATGCGGGTCTTGCATCATCGGCTCCCGTCAAGGGAGCCCCTTTTTTAAATTCTCCGGTCTCGAGTCATGCCGGGCATGGCAAGAGACCTTTTTCTACGTGAAGAACACCGGCGCCGCAGATCTCATCAATCTACCGGCTTTCAATCTGGGAGTGCCTACGAAGGCCAACTGGAGCTACAATCCGAAGAAAACTCATATAGAAACCAACCGGATTGTGCGCTTCATGAAACAACTCATGAAGGACACCGACATCTGTTCGGACGACATCATCCGGACGTTCATCTCGCGCCGGGTGCTTCCCCTCAAGCGCCGGGCCCATAAAATGAGCGAAATGTACGGCCCTGGCGATCCTACCAAGATCACCGGCCTCCCTCTAAGCAAAGAGGATGTAGTCCTTAAGGCTAGGCAGATCTGCCAAACCGCCATGCCAATGGACTGGGAGTGGGGCCTCCTGCCTCTCAGCTCCACCAACCCTCCAACTGATGAAGTAAGAGATTATGCAATCCGGGTTGTTTTCCGGTAGCTTTTCGATGTATGACTAACTGTCTTTCTCTTCCTTTCCAGGCAAAACAGCGCTTCCGTCGCATCGCGGCGGAGCAGCGAGGCCCTTGCCGGAATCGGGCTCTGGACACGGAGGACCCGGATCCTTATATCCATTGGACCGACCTCAAGATGGGCCGCACGCACACCCCGCGCCCCGGTAACTTCTCAACCAGGGACTCCGGTTCCGATGATGATGTCACTGTTCTTGAGGTATCTTATTCTTTCACCTCCTCATATACTGATTTTCTGTAGATGCTCCCTCAGCCGGCACCAACCCACATGTCCTGAACCACGAGACCCCGCTCCAGGCCGAGGTTGGCCATGAGTTCCTGGAGAAACTCGCCTCCCAGGGCAAGAAGAATAAAGCGTCGGCATCTGACGCCGGCCCCAGCGAGGCTCCTCCCGCCAAGCGCCCCCGGCAAGAAGTTGTCGGCGGGAAGGTGGTCTCCAAGAAGAACTACCGGCGGCGGGAGATGCCGGTTTCTTCCGGTTAAGCTTCCGCTTTTTTCCTTGTTTTTGTTTGGCAAAGTTCTTTTTCCGATTGCTTTTCTGAATCTTTCTTCTTTCTATCTTTTTTTTAGTCCTGCACTCAAGACTTCCAAGAGTGCTTCCGGCATTCCCCCGGAGAGCTCTGAAGAAGGCGTGAGGCCTTCACCTCCTCCTCAACAAAGTCCGGCACCGTCTGGTGCCGGCAACTCTTCTGCCTCCCCTCTGGGGGGCACAACAAGTGCGGGGCGCGCGGCCCCTACACCTCTAGATCACCGCGCGGAGGGGGACAAAGCTTCCCCTCCATAGATTCAAGACACTGGCGCCAGCAACATCGGCGCCAATACCGAAGATGTCGGGGGATGGAGTCTTTGGCTCCTACCGCCCCGAAGAAAAAGAAGAAGAAGACTGCGGATTCTTCCTCCTCCAAGCCCGTGCCGGACTCTTCCGCGCCGGCAGCTCACTCCAGCAGGACGCACCCGACGCCCCGCGCCGCCCGAGACTACGCCAACGCCTCCACCGGAAGCTCACCGGAGGGCCGCCCGGCCGCCGCCAAGCAAAGGACCTAGCGCGGCCGAGCCTACGCCATTTTCAAGGCAAGGACCCGCTGCGGCCAAGCCGACGCCGCCGCCAGAAGGCACCAAGCCCCTCAAGCCGGAATCTTCCAAGGCGAAGGCCACAGCTTCCGGCCCGCAGCCCTTGGTGCTGCACGCCGGCCGCGCCGCTGTCGTGGCCGGAGAAAAGGCTTTCGGTCAGCTGGGGCAAATTACGGAGCTGAAGCGCGGAGGCAACGAGCTGGGGCACTTGCTCGATTACGCTGAGAAGTGGAATCGAGCGGATGTGTCCGTGGCTACGCGCGGCCTGGGGAAGGACCGGCTTCCGGCGATTGACCCTGCTGGCCCCCGGTGCACTAAGGATCACTTCATGCGGCTGCGGCGCGCGGTCAAGGAGCTTGACAACGCGTGGCACGATGCCACCAATAACGTGGTGGTAAGTTACGCCAAACCCTTTGCAATTTTTTAGCTCATGCCGGTTTTCACTCTTTTAAGATTATGTACGTCTTCCCAGTCCCCGAGTTTTGGGTTGAGAGCGTAGCTCTGAGCGCGAAACTTCTTTGAAAATTTCCAAAACCGGCATCTTCTTATAGTCATTTTCACTTGAACAGAGCACGGCGGACGCCCGGAAGCGCCTCTTTGAGGAGCTATTGTGGGAGCACCGGGATCTTTCTGAAGCGCACAGCAAGTGCCAAGGTGAGCTCCTGTGCCCCCGGCACCTTCTTACCGGAAGCTTTTCTCTTTTAGTACTTATAAATTTTTTGCGTACCAGTTATCCCGGAAGCTTCCATCGAAGCCCTCAAGACTCAGCTCGCTACACTCCAATGTACTCTTTCTTTTCCGGTTAACTTGCTTCTCTGCATCCTATCGGTTATCTTTTTGCTGACATGTGTTTTTTCGGATTCCAGCTGAAAAGGAGCAGCTCATCCGGGATCACCGCAAGGCTCTGGACGCCCAGGAGCTTGTCTCCAGGGGGCTCAAGGACCAGGTCATCCAGGCTGGGCTCCGGCATGACAAGGAGCTGAAGGATGCCAAAGCAGCAGCCGAGGCCAAGCTGGCGGAGGTCCTGGAGGACTCTACCAGCTCCAGCGCGGTGCTGCGTGCTGAGCTGGAAGAGGTGAGCAAGGCGCGGAAGGCAGCCGAAGACCGGGTCGCCCTCCTAACTGGGGAGCAGAAGGAGTATGACCAGCTGGTCATGCAAACTGACGCGCTCGCCCTCAGTAAGTTTTTCTTCTTTCTTTTCCGGCTTTTGCTTATGAGCTTATATCTTCCGGTAGCATTTCCTTATGTTTTTCCTTTTTCTTGCAGGGCTCTTCCCGGACTCGCAGGTGCACGCGCAGAAGAAGGTGGCAGATCGCCGGATTGCCCAGCAATTCCAGAATCTGGCTGCGCCCTGGGATCCTTATGATCACCTGGTTGCGCTCTCTGCCCGGATTCAGCACATGCGCGCGGTGGACCGGCATCTTGCCGATCTGCCCGACGTGGCGATCCAGCTCTTCAAGGTCTTGTGGCCTGGGGAGGCGATGCCGGCGAACCTGACGCTCACCTCCGAGCGCCTGAAAGGTGCCGGACGAAGGATCCGCGAGTGGCAGTGCTCGGCGGCTCGTGCCGGAGTGGATGCGGCGCTACGCATCGCCTGCTCCTGGTACGAGGATCTGGACTTGGACGCCTTCCACAGCTTGCGTGAAGATGCTCCCACCGACACGGATCCGGTCCTCACCGCGAAGCGGCAGGACCGCGCCTACCAGATCGCAGAGTACGCCCCAGTCCGCACCTTTATCCCCCCTCCTCCTGACGTCCAGGATTGGCTCAGCGACGAAGGAGAAGGAGAGGAGGAGGAAGATGAGGATGCCGGAGAAGGCGACGCTCTTCCGGAAGACGGTGACGTGCCTCCGGGAGCTCCAGAAGCCGATGCTGCTCCTCCTGAAGCCCCTTCTGCTTAATTGCTTTCACCCTGTCTTTGTTGTATCTGATGCTTGAGAAGACAATGTTCGTTAAATTCTGCCCCGGTATGCCGGGGTCTTGGATGTAAGATAAAACATGCCTTTTGGTTGTGCTACAAGTTCATGCCGGTGTCTTGCATACCGGTAACTTATTAAGTTAAGTTGGTTTGTTAACTTAGCATGTTGCCTTTGTTGTTTGCCTTTATCTTGCACTGTGAAGATTCCGGAATCGTTTCCGCATCCAATTTGATGCACACTTGGTTCTTTCCCTTTGCCTCTACCTACCTCTTTGGGTGTTTTGGGGTACGAGTTACAAAGTTCTTTTGCCAAGCGAACACTTTCTTGAACTTAGGAATAATTCGAAATTTTTCACAAAAAACCGGTATAACCGGGGTTAGTTAAACTTTTCCGGATTGTCCGTTCCCACTCCCTCTTTTCGTAGTTCACGTGCTTAACTCCTACCGGTTTATCTTACTTGCCATGAAGCCGGGTTGCGGACAGCAGCAGAGTCGAAGACTCCGATAGGTTTAGCACGTTAATAAACCGGAAAGAAAAAATGTTCAGCGAGCAACCGGTAAACTGAAAAAATAAACACATTGCATGCGAATTTAGTAGGGATAGTCCCCGAGATTCATTCGAGGTTCCGACATCTTTTATTCATAGCAAATAATGTACAAAAAGGAACTTCTTACACCACAACTTCAGGAGTCGAAAGGACGCAACAAAGCTATGTTCCACGGACGCTTGGTCTCATCTCGGATTTGTCCGCCTTTCCTTCTTTCCATTCCTGTGCATCGATTAGATAATAGGCATCATTGTGGAGAGTTTTGCTCACAATGAAAGGTCCCTCCCATGGGGGTGAAAGCTTATGCCGGCCTTCAGTGCGTTGCACTAGGCGTAACACCAAATCTCCTTCCCGGAAAACCCTCGGGTTAACCTTCCAGCTGTGATAGCGTCTGAGGTTCTGCTGGTAAATGGCTGTTCTTGCCAACGCCAGCTCTCTTGCTTCTTCTAGCAAGTCCACATCATTTTCTCGGGCCTCTTTTACCTCTTGTTCGGTATAGAGTTGCACCCTTGGTGAGTCATGGAGAATGTCGGTTGGTATGACCGCTTCTGCTCCGTAAACCATAAAGAATGGAGTGTATCCGGTGGACCGGTTTGGAGTCGTTCTTATGCTCCACAACACTGATGGCAGTTCATCAAGCCAACAACCAGGTGTCTTTTCGAGTGGTTCAATGAGCCTTGGTTTTATACCGGAAAGCACCAGTGCATTGATTCTTTCAACTTGGCCATTGCCTTGTGGGTGTGCCACTGAGCACAGATCCAGCCGGATGTTATTGTTCTCACATAATCGCTTGAATTCTCCTTGGGTAAAGTTTGAACCATTGTCAGTAATGATGCTATGTGGGTATCCAAACCGCAAGATAACATCTTTCAGGAATTTCACCGATGTGTGCCCATCACACTTTGCGATAGGTTTTACCTCCAGCCATTTGGTAAACTTATCCACCATCACTAAAATGTGAGTCATGTTTCCCCTTGCAGTTTTGAATGGGCCAACCATGTCAAGGCACCAAACAGCAAATGGCCAAGTTATTGGTATGGTTTTTAAGCCGGGTGCTGGGGTATGATTTTGCTTGGCGTACCTCTGGCAACCATTGCATTTTCTTACCAAATCCTCAGCATTTTCCAAGGCAGTAGGCCAGTAGAACCCATGCCGGAACACTTTTGCCACCAGCGCCCTTGATGAAGCGTGATGCCCACATTCTCCCTGGTGAATTTCCTTAAGCATCTCTTTTCCCTCTTCCGGTTCCACACATCTTTGAAGGACACCGGTAACACTTCTCTTGTACACTTCGCCATTGATGAAAGTGTACGCCTTGGACCTCCTCTGGATCCTTCTTGATTCGTTTTCGTCATCCGGCAAGGTGTCGTTGATCAGGAATTCCTTAATAGGTTTAACCCACGATGGTGCTTCTCGAACTAGAAACACCGGTACGTCTATCTCCATGCTATCCACAAGCATCGCTTCTTCCGGTATGGGCGTCGCAGTCCCCGAGTTTACCGTAGAAGTCCCCGGGTTTGCCGGAGCAGTCCCCGAGTGTGCCGGAACAGTCCCCGGGTTTCCTTCATCAATATCCATTGGCACCACATGTGACTCCGGTACAAAAATTGATTCCGATTCCGGACTTGGCTTGATCGATGGAACTCATAAGTGTGCCAAGGCTATTCCGGAAGGAATTTCCTGCCTGGACGAGCCTAGCTTGGACAAAGCATCCGCGGCTTCATTTTCAGCCCGCGGCACATGGTGAAACTCGCACCCTTCGAAGAAGCCGGCAATCTTTTGCACATGAAACCGGTATGAGGTCATGTTGGCATCTTTTGCATCCCAATCTCCGGAACATTGTTGCACCACAAGATCTGAATCGCCGTAGCAAATGATCTGGTGTGCACCGATTTCTTTTGCGACCTTAAGCCCATGGATTAGAGCCTCATACTCAGCGACATTGTTTGATGCCCTGAAATGTACTTGCAGAACATACCGGAGATGATCTCCCTTTGGTGAGGTGAGTACCACACCGGCACCTAGACCTTCTTTGAGCTTGGATCCGTCAAAGTGCATCTTCCAGTATTCTACATTATGTTCTGCGAGCTTGTATTGCATTTCCGCCCAATCGACTAGGAAATCAGCCAAAGCCTGCGATTTTATGGCGTCTCCTCTTTCGTATACCGGCACGTATGGTGATAATTGGATTGCCCATTTTGCAATCCTGCCGCTGGCATCTTTGTTGCCCATGATATCTGAAATGGGTGCTTCACTTACCACTTTCATGGGGTGCTCCTCGAAATAGTGCTTAAGCTTGGTGGCGGCCATGAACACGCCATAGGTCATCTTTTGGAAGTGGGGGTAGTTTTGTTTTGAGAGGGAGAGCACCTCGCTCAAGTAGTATACCGGCCTCTGCACGATTTTTTCTTCTTCCTCTCTTTCTACCACAACCACAACACTCACAACCCGGTTGGTTGCTGCTATGTATAACAACATGGGCTCCCTTTCCAAAGGTGAGGCCAATACCGGTGCGGTGGCTAGCATTGTTTTCAGCTCTTTGAATGTTGCGTCTGCCTGTGGGGTCCAGACGAAGGTATCGGATTTTTTCATTAATGCATAGAGCGGTAGAGCCTTTTCCCCCAACCTGCTTATGAACCGGCTTAGCGATGCCAAGCTTCCGGTAAACTTTTGCACATCTTTTAGTTCTCGTGGGATAGTCATTCTTTCTATTGCCCGGATTTTTACCGGATTCACTTCAATGCCCCGGCTTGATACAAGAAAACCAAGCAATTTGCCGGCAGGGACACCGAAAGTACATTTTGCCGGATTGAGTTTCATCTGGAACCTTCTTAAGTTATCAAATGTTTGCCGGATATCGTCGATTAAGGTGTCTTTTACCTTAGTTTTTATCACGACATCGTCCACATATACTTGCACATTTTTTTTGATTTAATCAAACAAGCATTTTTGCATATAGCGCTGGTACGTTGCACCAGTGTTGCGCAAACCAAAAGGCATAGTAACATAGCAATAAGCCCCGTGCGGGGTAATGAACGCAGTTTTTATTTGATCTTCCTTTTCAAGGGAATCTGGTGGAAACCGGAATAAGCATCCGAGAAAAGACAACAACTCACACCCAGCAGTAGAATCAATCACCTGATCGATCCGGGGCAGAGGGAAAGGATCTTTTGGGCAAGCTTTGTTGAGGTTGGTGTAGTCGATGCACATGCGCCACACTTTTGGAGCTTTTGCTTCCAGGTTCTCTTCTTTTTTCTTTTCGACCATCACCGGATTGGCTAGCCACTTAGTGTGCGTTACTTCCAGGATGAAACCGGCAACCAACAGCTTTGTTACTTCTTCTCCAATGATCTTTCTCCTATCTTCAGCGAACGGCGTAAAGGTTGTCTCACCGCTTAGCATCCTTCGGACATTCGAGAGTGCTCAGCCAGCTCCTCGGAACACCCACCAAGTCATCGGTAGACCAGGCAAAGATATTCCGATTCTCACGGAGGAAGCGACAGCGCGCTTTCCTATGCGACTCAGCGGCACCGATACGAACGGTGCGCTAAGGTAACCGGATCCAGCACAATGTCCTTTGTTTCATTTGTCGGCTTGTGCGGTGTGCCCAAGTTTCCACTCATTGCCGCTAAGCTCAACTGTGAGGGACGAGCGCAACGGCAGTTTGCATCCTTCTTTTTTCCTCTGCGATCACCAGCGATTCCGCTAGGTTTGATCCGGCGGATGCAGTTTCCAGTGAGACCTTGTAGTTTCCCACCACAGTTAAGGGTCCACGAGGTGCCAGCATCTTCATTTTGAGATAAGCCGTATGGGTTGAGGCCATGAAAGCTGCCAATGCCGGTCTCCCAAGCAGTGCATGGTAAGGACTGTCTAGGTCCACCACTTCGAACAGACGTTTTCCACCGGCGGTTGTTGTCCTCCGAATGAGACATCCACCCGGACTTTTCCTACGGCGCAGGAAAGGCCCGAACGATTCCATGGAATGTTGTGTGAGTTGGTTGTAGCATGTTTTCTGTTATCCCAGCGTACGCATTGTATGCTTGTACATGATATTTATGCTGCTTCCATTGTCTATCAGCACTTTGTTGAACTTGACTCGAGTTTCGGCCCTCGCATGATTGGGTCCACAAGAGCATAGCCACCCGGATTCGGCATGATCTTGGGGTGATCCTTGAACGACCAGTGATTTTGATCGACCACAGCATGTATCTGGGGATTGCCGGCATCACTGCGTTCACCTCCATGGAACGGCGATGCACGCTTTGCCTGTCTGTTGGCTCAGTAACGAACACAACATAGCACAAGTGCGGGTCCTCGTAAACATTCCGGCCTAAAGGTGCCGGTGGAGGCAGTTGATCATTGTTATCCTCCACCCGGTTAACTTGCTGGTGTTGCTGTACAGGTATGGTATTGGCTCCGGTAAGCGGTGGTGGTGGTGGTAATGGGTGCTGGTGCAACATGTCATGCGAGGGTTGCAGAATTGTGGAACAGCCTTGTGCTTGCGCATCTTTTGCAGCACCTCTCAGCATCAAGTGCTTGATCCAGGAACAGTCTTTTGTCAAATGGTTCGCCGGCCTTGATGGGTTTGGAGTATGAAACCGGCATGGTTGCTCCATTGCTGCTTCCATGGTGTATCTCAAATGTTCTTGCCAATCTTTTTTCTGTCCCCATTTTTCTTTTTCAACCCACTTCTTCTTAGGACCCGCCCATGGCTGCGATCCGGTTTTCTGTCTTTGGCTCCCGCTGGGACCGGAATGTTCCTGTACCGCAGGTACTTGCTGCGGACCGTATCTCCGATCCGGAAACTCTTCCCTTCTTTTGTTGTGCCGGTTGTCCCGGTATTGCTCTTGGCGTGGTTGGCTTGTTTGTGCCGGTTCATTGCTTGCCGGTTGCATTGGGTCTCCCAATGCGTAGCTATCTGCACACGTATCATTTCCGCCCAGTTACCGGCATGTTCATGCAGCTTTTGCCACAACGAGAACCTCTGCATTCATTGCAAAACCAAGCAATGGCTTGCGCCTCTATCACCCCTTCGCAGGAGTTTCTCGTGGAGTTCCACCGGGTCAGATAATCCCGGTCTGTTTCATTTGAGCGCTGCACGCACAAAGCAAGCTGCTGCAGCCTGTTTGGCCTTTTGTAAGTACTGTTGAAGTTGCTCACAAAAACTTCCTCAAAGTCCATCCATCCATTGATGCTTCCCTTTGGCAGATTGTTAAGCCAGATTCTTGCCGGTCCCACTAGGAAGGAAGGTATGATTCTCACGGCCCAACGCCGGTTTCCTCCGCCACCGCGACATACACTTTGTGACATAATCTGCCAGCCAATCTTCCGGCTTAGTGGTGCCATCGTATGTTTTTGTATCCCGGGGCAACTGGAAATTGCGTACCGGTGGTTCCTCTCCCATGATCAGCGGGCCAAAGCATTGTGGACCGGGAGGGCCCTCAGCTTCAATCATTTCGGAAAGATGCACTCTGTCCAGACGGTCCCTCGCATCCCGTTCCGGTAGGCATCTTTCCCCCACGCGTTCCCCCAAAGGGCTCCGGTATGCTCCGGTTCGTTCCACTCCGGAATCTTCCTCATCATATCTTACCGGTACCGCGGCTCTTGCCTGCCGGTACCTTGGTGGTGGCATCTCATTCGCATAAGCTGCTCTGGGCGCTCGATAATTTTGCCCGGTTTCGCCTCTACCGGCATAAGCGTTCCCAGCGTAAGCTTCTCCGGCATAGTCATCTCCGGCATAGCCGTGACCTGCCTTCTGATTTTTTCTTCCGGCCTCATATTGCCCGGCTTGTTGCTTTCCGGCAAGAACCGGATCGTACACGGTCATTTGCCCCGCATTTCCCTCTTTTTCTCTTCTTCTATCCGGATGGGGGGACGATGCCTGCCCCTGAGACTTGCTACCGGCATTCTTTATTGAACGCATAGATTTCGATGCCGCAACTGCTCTGTTTGCCTTAGCCAACTCAGCATTTTGTGCTTCTAGCACGTCAAGCAACTCTGTAACACGATCTTGTTGTTTAGCTAGAGCATCTCCGGTAAGCGGTTCACATAGCTCTACTGCAGCCCTAACAGCTTTTATGGTTTTATCCGGGCTACTGTACTTAGGCTTTTCCACGATGCTCAAAGATACAGAGGCACTCTTGCCGGCAAAAACTTCCTTACGCAAATCCTGATCTAGATTGCGAGCCTTAAGCCGGTTTTCCGGCATCCTAGCAGCCTGAGCGCTAACTGAAGCAAAGCCATGGGCAGCGCTATACTCACGTAGGGTTAGGTTCAGCTCGCGCTGCGCCCGGATGATGTCCGCGCCGCCGGAAAGCAGCGTCTTGCGCGTAGCCTCCAGCTCCGCCTGAGCCGCTGCCGGGTCGATGTTCTGCGCGATGGGCGTCGCCAGCACGTTCATCGCCGCTTGAAGTGGTGTCTCCGGCGGTGCGGAAGATGCTCCCGCAGCGCCTGCGTCGCGCTCCAGCGGTGGCTTGGCCGGACGGGTCGATGCCGTACGCCCAGCACCTTCTTCCACAGCTTCCTTGCCAGCGCCAACCGCGCCAGCCATCATGACCTCCACGCTGCCAGCGGCGCGGCCAGCACATAGCCACCTTGGCGGATCCGGCGCCACCAGCACCGGCGAGAGGCACTGGCGCACAGAGATGATGCCGAAGTAGATGCGGTGGCTGCCGAACTCGATGATGCGGCCGTTCTTGATGGCTCAAACCATCCGGTTTGGAATGCCTTTAGCATACCGGGGGTCATCCCTCCAACAAGTCTTGCTGAAGAGAACATGCATTGGGTGTAGTCATTTAACTCTAGTTAGCGGCAGAAACTCTAGGAGTTAAATAGGGAAAACATCATAAATTTTGCCTCGACATATATAGCTACTTCCTCCATCACAGTTTACACGGCGTACTTGAGAAAACACTAGGACCTAGGTACTCGTTGATTGGTTGTTAATTCGTTTCAGCTAGATGTGAAACTAGGGGTATTTGTTAGGCCCATTAAACACACCACGCCTAATTATGTGTAATTATCGCATTTGATGCTCCTCCCGTCCAGAAATCGAGTTGTTTCCTTTCATGCATTGGGCGGAGACCGATTCCCTCACCTCTGCATGCAACTCTATTCACACATGCATGTGATCCCACTTAAATTGCTCATTAATGCTAATACGCCTAATCAAGTGCTGATAGCGAAAATGAAAGAACGCCGTGTAAACTGTGATGGAGGGAGTACTAGTTGAATTTTTTAATGACCTTGTATTAAAAACTAGAGGGGGTAACTTAGGGCGTGTTCGGATACGGTCCAGCTTCACATAAATCCTTCGATCCAGCTTCCTGCGGCGATTCCAGCGCCGCGTGTGGAGCAGAAAACGTTCGGGGCAACTCCATCTTATTTACATGCGCCCGGCAGCTCACTGTAGATTGATTCGGTCTGTTGGTAAGAAAACCGCCAGCCCAACCCACCCATTAGCAGACGCTGACGAGTAGACCCCACCGGCAGATCTTCTTCCCCAGCTTTTCCCCAAATCCCCACCGACACAACTCACCGGCATGCAAATCCCCAACCTCCCAACAACGGTCACCCCCTTAATTATCCGCCGTCGGAGAGGGGAAGATCCTCTGCCCGCGGACAAAATCATGGCGGTGCTGCGGCCCGAGGAGTCGTCCACATCGCCGTCCTCCTCCTTCTGCAGCGTGGTCGTCACCATCACCTCCTCCACCGCCCTCGCTGCGGCGCAGCACTTCCCGGAACCACTTCGCCCACCGTTTCCCCTCTTCTCTAGATCTTGAGCCAGCAACATGAACTCCGGCCTGGCGCCATCCCTATCGTCCAACGGGAGGAGCATGCCCTGGGAAAAGGAACCCCGGACTGGAGCCATCATCGCCAGCCGCGAGCACGGCAAGGAGGAAGACGGCGTTGTCCACGAAGATGAGGATTGAGGAGCGCGAGGCGATGGGTGGCACAGGCGTCCGCGGTTCCTTCCAGGTCGGGGTAGTTTGCATCGGGAACGAGAGGATAGAGAAGGTACGAGGAAGCTAACAGGAAAGAACAGAACGAAGACAGCCAACCGTTTTCACTTGGCGGTGGCAGATTGGTGTAAATAAAAGCTGCTCCACGATCTGCTGATTCGCGAATTTAGAGAAACGGTGCTCTGCGCTTTGTACATAGAATTGGCTCAGCTTCGCGGATCTAGCTCCACGGAGCTAACGTGTTCGACACTGATCTGCTGTGGAGTTCGAGAAGCTGGAAGCCAGAGAGCTTCCGAACACGCCCTTAACTTCACACTTCTCCATTCCCATAAAAGTCCTAACTATATCATTACCACTTATAAATATCTCAGTCAATAAGTGCAATTAACACAACTATCTTCGACAATGACAAGACATGCATATACTCCCTCTCTATGGGATTATAGGGTCGGAGGCCAAAATTAGGTTTTTCGAGATTATAGGGCCGGAGGTAGTTATTAGCCTTGATCTAATGTGTCGAGCCCGATCAATTTTCTATCGCTGGTGCGTGCGGTTTTGGTATCAATCAGTGGCAATGTAAACTAACATATGCATGCATTTTTTTGCTTACCACCGATTGGTTGAGAAAAGGAAACCAAAGATCCATAGAGTAGGGCAAGGAAAAGAAGTGCTTTTTATTACGGGGAGTGGAAACACTTGCCTAAATCACCGTGCAATTTTACATCCAACAGAATTTGACCTTGGTCTCAACAAAATGGTCCTCTATGCTAATGATCCCGTATGGAGGGAGTATATTCCAACTTATATATTCTTCGTTGTGTAGATAACAAAATAGCATTTTGCAATAATTAGTTAACAAAATGGGTAAAACATCATTAATTTGAGGAAAGAGTATATCTACTTGTAAAAGATAAGACAAATTGCAACATGACTGTTCTTTAATTAAATTATGGACCTACCTTCTCTTTTGATGTCATGAGTAATGCTATGAAGGTAGAAAAACATACCTTATCAAATATAAATTTATAAAATCATTAGAATAAGATGATATCTTAGTGTATTATTCATGTCGTTGTACCCATAGGGTTACAGTCCTCCCGCCTGGCGATACAGGCGGCGAGTCCACGTACACCTCCGTTTCCACGGCCGTCTCCGACGAGAATTATGTCCCGTCCCGTGTCATATTCCTTCACCTTCGGGATTAAGGGAGACTGCACGAGCGTGCTTGTCCGGTCTGTTGGTGGAAAGGTAGGGTTTGGGATCTGCCCCGTGATGGATCCTCAAGCCGCCGATGTGATGGAGCTGCGTAAAGAGAAGTTGAAATATGTCTCAGCGGGTGATGATGCTTCGTCATCTGTTGGTATTGGTTCCCGATCTGGAGGTATTTCCTCTCTGTTTAACCGCCTGGAGAATGATGAAGATGAATTTGACGATCTCGTGCTGGAAGAGGATGAAGCTAAAATTCTGGAGAGTACTCGCTGGATGGTTGTAGCCAGAGTTCATTGCCCTAAATCGTTCAGCCATGAAGCCTTTTTCCAGCAGATGCGGATTGCTTGGAATCCTGCGAAGGAGGTAAATATCAGGCCAGTAGGTGTTAACCGATTTGTAATCCAATGTTTCTGTTTAGGGGATTGAGAGAAGGTCACAGAGAGAGGTCCATGGCTATTTCGTGATTGGCTAGTGATAATGGCACCATATGATGGGCTCTCAGATCCTGATCGAGTTGAATTAGATTTCATGCCTGTATGGTTACGAGTTCATAAGATACCAGAAGGATATAGAAAGGAAGAAGTGGTAAAAAAGCTTATTAGCCGCTCTACGGGCGAAATTATCAAAGTCGAGATGAAACCTATTGGAGGTTTCTAGGGTAACTATGTCAGAGTTAGGGTGAGACATGATGTCTGTAAACCCTTGACAAGGTTTGTATCGATTGTTCTGGCCAACAAACGGAACTTATTTGAAGTCAAATATGAAAAGCTTCGTCAAATCTGTTTTGCATGTGGGCTGATAGGGCATGATTTCAAGGAATGTGCTGATGGCATGTTTGATGAAGCAAAGTTAAAATTTGGGGAGTGGCAGCATGCGGAACCTACTGGTCAAGGAGGAGGCTATGGTCGGGGGGTCTCTGAGGAGGTAGCGCTCAGGCAATGTAGGGTGGAAGGGGAGAATCCCCAATAGGTCGTGGGCAAGGTGGTTTTGGAGAAAATCCTAGCCGGGGCAGGGGCAATTTCGTGGACTGGCGTGACCACCCGGAACGCAATGGTAGAAATACTGATATTGAACTTTCTGATACTGCTAATAGTCCGATTAAAAAAGGGATTGTCCATATGCAAGTGGGTGATACTCCAGGTTCTGGAATTAAGAGAAATATTGACTTTACTGATATGGATGGCGTTGTGAATGTTGTGGAGGATAACTTACCAGTAGCAATGGTGACTGATGGAAATACACTCCCTGATGGTGTGATTCCAAATCTGGGTGATGAGAAGGATAGGAAAAAACGCTCAAAAAAGACTGGAGCAGACTCCTCTTCAATAGGATCGGCGAGTTCCCATGAGGGACTCGACCGGTCGCAATGAAACTCTTGTGTTGGAACTGCCGTGGCTTGAGGAATGACGCGGTAGTCTGTGCGCTTCTGGACGTCTTGAAGTGCTATAACCCGGATGTTATTTTTTTTCGGAGACTCACTTAGAAGTTTATCCAGCTGAATGTTTGAGAAGAAGAATGAAGATGGATTTTAAAACTGTAAGTCCGAGTGACGGGAGAAGTGGAGGTCTAATAATGATGTGGAAAAAGGAGGTGAAGTTGACACAGATTTTTAATGATCCAAATTATATTGATGTTTCAATTGAAGAGAGCGAAAATCGTATCTGGAGATTTACAGGCATATATGGAGAGTTTCGATGGGCTCGCAAATATAAAACGTGGGAGAGATTGGGTAATCTGCACATCCAGAATAATCTTCCATGGTGTGTTATGGGTGATTTTAATGAGATTGCTTATTCTCATGAAAAGGAAGGGGGTAACCCAAGGCCACCAGGGACGAAGCTAGATAAAAACTTCGATGGTGTCAGCCTTCTTTGACATAGGGGTCACACATGTATGTGAACACCAATTGACACTTATTTAGTGAAGGATTTGCAAAAAATGACTGGTGTCAGCTGACACCAGTCACTATGTGCTAGCTCCATCCCTGAAGGCCACAACGTTTTATGGAGGCTTTTCGTAATTCTATGGAAGCATGTGGTCTGGAGGACTTGAACTTTATTGGTGACGCTTGGCATAGAAGAGCCATGAGATGAGAGATAGGCTTGATCGTGGTTTGAGAAGTACAAGCTGGGTCCAAATGCATGAGAATGCAGCGGTGCAACATCTTGAGTATAATCATTAGGATCACATACCACTATTGCTAGACACTAACTTCTACGTTGTACCACCATCTAATCCAGTGGAAAAACCAATCAGGTTTGAGGCAAAGTGGCTTAAAGAAGAAGGATTCTCAGAAGTAGTAGAAGAGGCCTGGTCTGCCGCAGGTTCGGAGACGAACGTGATCGACGTACTGCAAAGGTTGAAAACGATGCATGATGGGCCGCATGCATGGGATCAGCGGGTGTTGAGACAACTGAAGAAGCAGCTTGGTAAAGCCCAACATGTAAAGCCCAGCGGGTGTTATGTGAGGCCCGTTATCGGACGATAATGAACAAAAAAAGCTAGTTCTTGCTCAGCAGATTGAGAATTTGTTGGAGCAAGAAGAAATCAAATGGAACCAACGTGCCAGGGCAAATTGGCTTCAAAATCGTGAACGTAACACAGCCTATTTTCACAGTTTTGCGTCAGCAAGGAGGAAGCGGAATTTCATAAAGAAACCGAGGGATGCAAATGGGAATATGGTAGAAGGTACGGAAAATCTGAATCCACTTGTCTCTGATTATTTTACTACGTTGTTTTCTTCGGAGATAAATGAAATAGACCCGAGCTTCTTGGAGAAAATTACGCCAAAGGTGTCTGATGACATGAATGAAAGGCTTATTGCTCAGTTCACTGCAGAGGATGTAAGAAAAGCAGTTTTCAGTATTGGGGATTTAAAGGCCCCCGGCCCAGATGGTTTGCAAGCCTTGTTTTATTAAAAAATCTGGAATCTTGTGGGTACTGATATTACCAGTGCAGTTTTGCAGGCAATAAATGACCATGTAATTCCAAGTGGTTGGAATGAAACAATAGTGGTTTTAATCCCTAAAGTTGAGAATTCAGAGGAAGTCACACAGTTTTGGCCGATCTCGCTTTGTAATGTAGTGTACAAAATTATTTCTAAGATGTTGGCAACAAGGCTGAAGGTGATTCTTCCTGAGATTATTTCTCCAACACAGAGTGCTTTCGTCCCGGGAAGACTCATTACGGATAATGTTTTAGTTGCTTATGAATGTATCCATAAAATAAAGAATAAAAGGAAAGGCAAAACTGGGCTCTGTGCGGTCAAATTAGATATGCATAAGGGTGTATGATAGGGTGGAGTGGATTTTCTTACGGAATATGATGATCAAGCTTGGGTTCCATACTCAGTGGGTTGATCTTATCATGGCTTATGTGTCTTCTGTGACTTATTCGGTTAGATTCAATTCCCAAATGATCGAGGAGTTTGTTCCTACAAGAGGTATAAGACAAGGGGATCCCCTTTTCCCTTACCTTTTTCTGCTTTGTGCGGAGGGTCTGTCAAGTTGTTTGTTGCATGAAGAGGAGGTTCGTGGCATTGAGGGGATTAAAGTGTGCAGGAGTGATACGTCTCAAACGTATCTATAATTTCTTATGTTCCATGCTACTTTTATGATGATACTCTGTTATCACCAGAATTTGACCAAGTCAGAGGTGGGCCGCGATCAAGATGGACTTGAAGATATATACATGGAAGAAATACATGAATCGGCCTTGTATTCCAAGTTGGGCTAAATTGCCCGTGTATCTATAAGATATTAGATTGCATCTTAGTTTAGAAGTTAGAGTTTTACCCGTGCACGGTTTAGTGCACGCCGCATTAGAAAGTCCGCTTGGACTATAAATATGTATCTAGGGTTTATGGAATAAACAACAACCAACGTTCACCACAAACCAATCTCGGCGCATCGCCAACCCCTTCGTCTCGAGGGTTTCTCCGGTAAGCACCATGCTGCCTAGATCGCATCTTGCGATCTAGGCAGCACGAGCCTGCCTACGTTGTTCATGCGTTGCTCGTGCTGAAGCGTTTTTGATGGCGAGCAACGTAGTTATCATAGATGTGTTAGGGTTAGCATTGTTCCTAGTATCATATGCTGTCGTAGTGCAACCCTTGCGCATCTAGCCGTCCTTACACCTCATCATAGGTGTAGGGGCGGCACCCCGCTTGATCATCGTTTAGTAGATCTGATCCGTTACGGTTGCTCCTTGATTCATCAAGGATTAGTTTAACATCCGCAATAGTTAGGCCTTACAAGGGGTTGGAGGATCCAGCGGCGTGTAGGGTGTAGTTTGCGAGCCCTAGACAGGATGTTCCGAGGATCAACCTCGTGTTGGTTTTTAGGCCTTGTCTAGGGCTAGCTTACGATCACCGTGCGCGGCCGCGAGGCCCAATCGTGAGTAGGATGATCCGATTATGCGGTGAAAACCCTAAATCGTCGTGGATCTCATTAGCTTTATCTTGATCAAGCAGGACCACCATATATTCGGCCACCTTGGACGAATCATGGGTGGATCGGCTCCTTGAGCCGATTCACAGGATAACCTGAGAGCCGATCGAGGCTCGTATTTAACGTGTACGTGTGTGCCCTGCAGGAAACTAAGCGAGGCATCATCCACACCTTCCTGACCAGGTATAGGTCAGGTGGCACGCCCTTGCAATTTGCATCGGCGCGCGACCGGGAGGCTTTGCGGGCCGTCGCTCGAGGGAGGGGCCAGCCGCAGCCCTAGTTGTTCCCGGCTCTACGGTGTTGACCTGTCGCTGCCCGTCGGTGGGTTTCGACGTCAACACATTCTGGCACGCCCGGTGGGACAATCTTCAACATCAACCACATCGCCATCTACATCGAGATGGCGGAAGCTCCGGTCTTACGAGGATCTGAACGGCGAGCTCAAGAAGAAGTATGACGAGATCAAGGTCCTCCTCGAAGCCGACCTCATCGCCTCCTTCCACAGGACCCGCTCCCACGGCATCAGATGGAAGGGGTTCTCACCTGAAGGCGCGCTCAATGGAGTGGACCTCTCCACCCCGTCAGAAGAACGCACCAGGTCGCTGCGTCAGAGATCAACTTCATGGTGGCTCATTCGCTGCACCGCCATTCGAGAGCCTGGTGAACACATTGGAGCGCGTCGCTCTTCGCGTGATCCAGGAAATCATGAGCCATCAGTACTCTCCGTCAGGACCAGCTCTAGGGACTCACCAAGGAGAGTTACTACTCCAGTCCCGTCCACCGCTGCCGTTCGCTTTGGCAGCGCCAGAAGTGCCGAACTCATCGGCCTACGTCGTCTACAAGATTGGTGGTGACCCTGACTACCTTTAACGCGCCCAAGGAGATCCCGCATGGATACACGTGTGCATACGTACTTGCACAGGCACTCTCGAACCAGGTTGCAGCGTGGGACTCTGGAACATCGGGAGGAACGTCGGAGCAGGACCGAGAAGCGACGTGGCTAGCTAAATACGCCACCCCGACGAAACTCCGGAGCCCAGCTCCTGCAGTTGGCTCAGAACCGGAAAAACAAGCATGGCTGGTTAAGTACGCCACCCCGGCGAATCTTCAGGGTTCGACACCTTCAGCCATCACCTCGGATCAGATTTGTACGATTCTGAAAGATCAATTCGGCATGATGCCGAAAAGGAAGACGGTCGGCTACACCAAGCCGTACCCCAACGAGTACGAATTGATCCCGCTACCACCCAAATATCGGCTCCCGGACTTCACAAAGTTCGGTGGATCGGATGGTTCCAGCTCCATCGAGCATGTGAGATATTTGGCACAGGCGGGCATGATCTCAGCGTCAGACGAGCTCCGTGTGAGGTTCTTCTCGCAGTCCCTCACAGGATCGGCTTTCGGTTGGTACACATCACTGCCACCGAACTCAATCCAGACTTGGAAGCAGTTGGAAGAGCGGTTCCATGAGCAATATCACTCAGAGGCTTCCGAGGCTGGCATTGCCGATTTGGCACAAGTGCGACAGAAGCGCGGGGAAACGGTGGAGTACATCCAGCGCTTCCGTGAGGAACGATGCTATTCGGTTCACGTAAACGAAAAAGATCGAGTTGGCGGTGGTGGGTCTATCATCATCGATCAAGGACGTGGCCTCCCAAGCAGACTACCCTTCATTAGCACACATGGTGCAGAAGCTGTCAGCGTATGAACAGCGCCACCCAGATGTCTACCAGGACAAATTCAAGCGCGTGGTTACCATGGTTGACGCAGCGAAGATGAAGGTGCTACGGGAGAACAAGAGGTTGCGGTGGCTGAGTGGACTCGGCGGCGAGGCCCAGTAACCTGCAAATGGGTGAAGCCACCAGGGCCTCCAAGAGGGTTCGACTTCGACGTGACTAAAACTGAGCAGATTTTCGATCTATTACTCACGGAGAAGCACATAAAGGTACCCGAAGGCCACAAAGTTCCTACGGTGCAGGAGCTGAACGGAAAGCCATACTGCAAGTGGCATAACACGTAATCCCATACCACTAACGACTGCAGGGTGTGGCGTCAGCAGATCCAGATGGCGATAGAAAATGGACGACTAATTTTCAACCAGTACGCCATGAAGGTCGACACACATCCCTTCCCCGCCGTTAACATGGTGGAGTATGCTTACCATGGAGGTGGCCAGCCAGGGTCTTCGTTCAGCATCAACATGATAGGATCTGGACACCACGCTGGCAAGGATGAGGATGAGGGCAGCTGCTCTCGGAGCAAAGACACGAGAGGAAGCCGCTCCAAGCGACCGGCTCCGCCAAGATGGCAAGCGCTACGTCACGAGAGGAGAAGTGAAGAACATAAGATATCAACGACCTCTCTCGATCACCTCCTCAACAAGTATGTGAGTCAGTATGACCAACGCCGACAGTCCAGCGATGATGATGAAGGAGCTCGTCTGGCTAGAGAAGCCAGAAGACATCGTCGGCACAACCACGATGAGGAGGAGCACGAGCCTTATACCAAGGAAACGGCAAGGGAGCAAGACGACGAGGGCAGGCACTGGAATTGCCCCTTCTTCAGACACTGCTGGGATTCAGGAATGAGCCGATTGCCAACGATCGGCAATTGCCTAGAATGCAACCGGAAGAAGAAGGAGGCAGCCAACGTGTCTGTGTTCCAACGCTTAGGGCCTCTCCCGCCGCGAAGCAAACACGCTGAGACCCCTCGGTTGGAAGATCCCGAGGATTTAGAAGACGAGGAAGAGGAAGGAGACATATACCACCGGCCAAGGTGGTGCCCTGATGGTCTCAGCCGCTCCCAAAAGCGAAGGGTTCAGCGACTACGTGCACTAGAAGAAGCCGAAAGGCTATACCTGCACACGTTGAGAAAGGCACGGCCTGATCTGGCCGCCAAAGTTCAGCGAACCCTGGATGAAGAGGGTCGGCCGCAAAGGAAAGTGTGGCGCCCCAAGCAAAGGAAAGCCGATGATGAAACATCGGCTGGCACAAACATGGTGCTCGTTCTTCCGACGAAGCCTAGAGCTCCACGGTTACACGATGCACTCAAGGTGGACGACAGCAAGTGCACCAACGTGATAAAGTCAGAGATTGGGCTGGTTTTATCCACCGGCCTGGACGAGTAGCAAGAGCACGTCAATAAGCAAACATGGCGAGGCTGATCCCCGCGATCGGCCCCCAAAACTTTATGAAGGGACATTACAAAACCTTCACCGAGCAAGCAACGTGGAGGCCGATTCCAGCAATCGGCCAAAATTATCCTCACCATCCATTCTGCCTGGGCTCAACGTTTGACCCGACGGGGACTACGAAAGAGCCGATACCATCAATTCTCTTGACAGAATCGGCTCGGGGGGCACCTAGATGGATGAAACACGAGGATATGGAATGGGAGAATCAAGCATGGGGGCCGATACACAAAATCGGCCGTAAAAATTCAAAATTTT
Organism: Lolium multiflorum; assembly: GCA_030979885.1. NCBI lineage: Eukaryota > Viridiplantae > Streptophyta > Magnoliopsida > Poales > Poaceae > Lolium > Lolium multiflorum. Next base: position 51,684,859 of record CM061752.1, on the reverse strand, counting down.
TGAGCACAGCCGATGCAGCAGACATCGACTTAAGGATATAAAAGCCGATGCATGGCCATCGACTCAAGAGGAATAACTGGTACGATCAGGGTCAATGGAGCACGAAGGGAGATTTTAATGGAAGAACTCCTCAGTGTAGCAGTTTAAGGGCTTGGATCCCCTCTTCAAGAACAATGCCAAGAGCAGGAAAGGGAATCAATCCGACCAGCAAGCGCTAGAAGCGGACTAAGGAAACTCGGGGGGCAGCTCACCCTGAAGGTTCGCTGCTTTTAAAGGGCGATTCGGTTAGAATCGGTTGATTGCTGCATTACAGCTTAGAGGCTAATGGTGACTCCATTTAAGAGCCAGTTGAGATGTCATCGGCTGATTTTCCGTTGCCACCTTCTTCACAAAATGATGAGCGATCACTAAAAAGGGTCGTTGAAACTGGCGGAAGAAATTTAGGGGCTCTCCTGAAGATCCCACATTATCTACCAGTTGGAAAATCATCAGTTGAAGGATACTGAAGGGTGAGTCGGGAAGGATCGATACATTGCTATCGGCTCATTGAGAAGCGGTTTGAAGAAATCGGCAAGATCAAATTGGGGAAGCTTCTCCATTAATAAACAGGATTTCTTACAAAGGAAAGACCGATTACTCAAAGAAAGGAGAACAAAAGAAGGGTCTATTGACCCATCTACTACTGCTAGGCCTATGCTAGTAGATCCTAATCTACGGGCCATCACTACCCTCGTCGTCGTCCTCGGAACCCTCATCGGCACTACTGCCGATGGGCTCCTCGTCGCTACTCCCGTAGCCCTCTACGGGAGCTTCATCCCCGTCTTCATCATCGCTGCTGTCGTCGTCCCACCACATGCGGAGGCGCTTCGCTGGCGGGTAGCCCTCGAGGGAGTCGTCGTCGTCGTCGTCATCCACCTCTTCCTCCTCTTCAGAGGTGGGACAGCCCTCCCAGAGGTCGTCCTCGCTGGTCGACTCCAGTTCCTCGTCAACAAGGAACTGAAGGTTTTCATCCCCGCTGGTCAGGGACTGGTCGTCCTCGGACCAGATGGAGGAGGCGTGGTCCTCCAGATCCCATTCTTCTGGGGCGCGGATTTCCGGCGGTGTCTCGCGGGAAGAGGAAGAAGACATGGCGGCGCAGGAGGGTTTGTGGATGCTAATGCGAGGAGGATGAAGGAGGGGCAAGCTGTTTAGAACGGCTAAATAGAAGGAGATTTAATGCCACAGCAGTTTCCGAGGAGGTGATGTCCAGCAGAAAAAATTTTCGGACGCGTGGAGAAGTGGAAGGGGCAAGGCATCATGATGAAGGGTCCTGCGGTGATTTCTGTTCTGCCACGACATGACCTAACGGAAGGAAGCATAATGATTTTGGAAATGTCATTTCCAAAACCAGGGGGGCATGTGTTATCACCAGAATTTGACCAAGTCAGAGGTGGGCCGCGATCAAGATGGACTTGAAGATATATACATGGAAGAAATACATGAATCGGCCTTGTATTCCAAGTTGGGCTAAATTGCCCGTGTATCTATAAGATATTAGATTGCATCTTAGTTTAGAAGTTAGAGTTTTACCCGTGCACGGTTTAGTGCACGCCCGCATTAGAAAGTCCGCTGGACTATAAATATGTATCTAGGGTTTATGGAATAAACAACAACCAACGTTCACCACAAACCAATCTCGGCGCATCGCCAACCCCTCTCGAGGGTTTCTCCGGTAAGCACCATGCTGCCTAGATCGCATCTTGCGATCTAGGCAGACAAGCCCTACGTTGTTCATGCGTTGCTCGTCTGAAGCGTTTTTGATGGCGAGCAACGTAGTTATCATAGATGTGTTAGGGTTAGCATTGTTCCTAGTATCATATGCTGTCGTAGTGCAACCCTTGCGCATCTAGCCGTCCTTACACCTCATCATAGGTGTAGGGGCGGCACCCCGCTGATCATCGTTTAGTAGATCCGATCCGTTACGGTTGCTCCTTGATTCATCAAGGATTAGTTTAACATCCGCAATAGTTAGGCCTTACAAAGGGTTGGAGGATCCAGCGGCGCGTGTAGGGTGTAGTTTGCGAGCCCTAGACAGTTCCGAGGATCAACCTCGTGTTGGTTTTTAGGCCTTGTCTAGGGCTAGCTTACGATCACCGTGCGTGGCGTGAGGCCCAATCGTGAGTAGGATGATCCGATTATGCGGTGAAAACCCTAAATCGTCGTGGATCTCATTAGCTTTATCTTGATCAAGCAGGACCACCATATATTCGGCCACCTTGGACGAATCATGGGTGGATCGGCTCCTTGAGCCGATTCACGGGATAACCTGAGAGCCGATCGAGCTCGTATTTAACGTACGTGTGTGCCCTGCAGAAACTAAGCGAGGCATCATCCACACCTTCGACCAGGTATAGGTCGGGTGCACGCCCTGCAATTTGCATCGGCGCGCGACCGGGAGGCTTTGCGGGCCGTCGCTCTGAGGGACTGGGGCCAGCCGCAGCCCTAGTTGTTCCCGGCTCTACGGTGTTGACCTGTCGCTGCCCGTCGGTGGGTTTCTGACGTCAACATACTCACATGTTTTATACACATTATATGTTATTATAATGCATTTTCCGGCACTAACCTATTGACGAGATGCCGAAGAGCCAGTTGCTGTTTTCTGCTATTTTTGGTTTCGAAATCCTACAAAGGAAATATTCTCGGGTGGACGAAATCAACGCCGAGGCTTATTTTCCACGAAGCTTCGAAGACCGAGGGAGATACGAAGTGGGGCACGAGACGACGCCACACTAGGGGCGGCGCGGCCCGGTCTGGCCGCGGCCCTAGCGTGTGGGTCCCTCGTGACGCCCCGACTTGCCCTTCCGCCTAAAGTCTTCGTCGCGAAACCCTCTGTGCGGAGCCACGATACGGAAAACCTTCCAGAGACGCGCCGCCGCCAATCCCATCTCGGGGATTCAGGAGATCGCCTCCGGCACCCTGCCGGAGAGGAGAATCATCTCCCGGACTCTTCATCGCCATGATCGCCTCCGGATTGATGTGTGAGTAGTTCACTCTGGACTATGGGTCCATAGCAGTAGCTAGATGGTCGTCTTCTCCTAATTGTGCTATCATGTTAGATCTTGTGAGCTGCCTATCATGATCAAGATCGTCTATTTGTAATCCTACATGTTGTGTTTGTTGGGATCCGATGGATATTGAATACTATGTCAAGTTGATTATCAATCTATCATATATGAGTTGTTTATGTTCTTGCATGCTCTCCGTTGCTAGTAGAGGCTCTGGCCAAGTTGATACTTGTAACTCCAAGAGGGAGTATTTATGCTCGATAGTGGGTTCATGCCTCCATTAAATCTGGGACAGTGACAGAAAGTTCTAAGGTTGTGGATTTGCTGTTGCCACTAGGGATAAAACATCGATGCTTTGTCTAACGATATTTGTGATGATTACATTACGCATCATACTTAATGGAATTGTCTGTTGCTTGCAACTTAATACCGGAAGGGGTTCAGATGATAACCTGAAAGTGGACTTTTTAGGCATAGATGCATGCTGGATAGCGGTCTATGTACTTTGTCGTAATGCCTGATTAAATCTCATAGTACTCATCATGATATATGTATGTGCATTGTTATGCCTTCTTTATTTGTCAATTGCCCAACTAATTTGTTCACCCAACATGCTATTTATCTTATGGGAGAGACACCACTAGTGAACCCCGGTCCTATTCTTTACATCTGAAATACAATCTGCAATTGTTCTTTACTTTCTTCGCAAACAAACATCATCTTCCACACTATACGGTTAATCCTTTGTTTACCAAGCCGGTGAGATTGACAACCTCAATTCGTTGGGGCAAAGTACTTTGATTGTGTTGTGCGGGTTCTACGTTGGCGGAATCCCGGTGTTGCGCCGCACTACACTTCGCCGCCATCAACCTTCAACGTGCTTCTTGGCTCCTACTGGTTCGATAAATCTTGGTTTCGTTCTGAGGGAAAACTTGCTTCTATACGCATCACACCTTCCTCTTGGGGTTCCCAACGGACGTGTGTTAATTGCACGCATCAAGCATATTTTAAAGCCGTTGCAGGGAATCAAGACATTTGCAGGGAGTCTTCACTTCCAATCTCTTTACTTTGTTTTTGTCTTGCTTTACTTTACTTTATTTTACTACTTTGTTTGCTGCACTAAAACAAAACACACAAAAATTTTGTTGCTAGCTTTACTTTATTTACTGTCTTATTCTCTATATTAAAAACACAAAAAAAATTAGTTACTTGCATTTACTTTATTTAGTTTGCTTTATTTACTACTGCTAAAATGGGTAATCCTGAAGTTGAAGTTCGTTCTTTTAAGCAACAAGGTGGAGAAAGTTTTAAAGATGCTTGGTATAGAATTAGTGATGCTCATCATAGGTGCACTAAGAAACACTCCACTATTATCCTACTTAGGAACTTTTATGTTGGTATATCTAGCTGGAATAGGTATGTTCTTGATACTCTTTCGGGGGGTAATTTTCTAGGTACTCCTGCTTTAGAAGCTAGTTGCATCATTGAGAGTCTAGTTGGAATACCACCTGTTAATGAAACTAAAATTGAAATCTCTCTTGAGGATGTTATGAAAAAGTTGGAAGCCATAGAGAAAAATCTTCCAAGTGTTGAGACTAAATTGGGTATATTACTTGATAATATTGATAAACTTGATAAATCCCTAGGAGGACTTGATGAAAGAATTGCTATTTTAGAAACTTGTGCTATCCATGATAATCAAACTCATAGGATTGGAAAACTTGAAGAAGCTATGGGAACATTGGGTTCAACTTTTTCTTCTCTTAAATTTAAGGAGAAATCTTATGTGGGCAAGGAGCAAAAATTCATGTATGTCTCTAAGGTGCCTAAGCCAAAGAATTATTATAAGCCTAAAATTGATAAAACCATTGGTACCACTAAGGAGAATTTAGATAATGGAGCATCTGAGGTACCCTCTGCAACAAGTTGTGGTTGTATGAAAGATTATAATGTTGATGCTTCATCTCTTAATAATACTTGATTCACACTTTCTGCGCCTAGCTGAAAGGCGTTAAAGAAAAGGGCTTATGGGAGACAACCCATGTTTTTACTACAGCACTTTTGTTTTATATTTGAGTCTTGGAAGTTGTTACTACTGTAGCAACCACTCCTTATCTTTATTTTATTGCATTGTTGTGCCAAGTAAAGTCTTTGATAGTAAAGTCAATACTAGATTTGGATTATCAGATTTCTTCTTCACGAATCAGGCAGGGTTCTCTGAGGTAACTCAGAAAAATCTGAAAATTTACGTGCGTGATCCTAAGATATGTACGCAACTTTCATTCAATTTGAGCATTTTCATCTGAGCAAGTTAAGTGCCTCTGTAAAATTCGTCTTTACGGACTGTTATGTTTTGACAGATTCTGTCTTTTATTTCGCATTGCTGTTTTGCTATGTTTGATGGATTTCTTTGTCCCATAAACTTTCAGTAGCTTTGTGCAATGTCCAGTAGTGTTAAGAATTTATGTCACCTCTGAATGTATGAATTTTCAATTATGCACTAACCCTCTAATGAGTTTGTTTCGAGTTTGGTGTGGAGGAAGTTTTCAAGGATCAAGAGAGGAGGATGATACAATATGATCAAGAAGAGTGAAAAGTCTAAGCTTGGGGATGCCCCGTGGTTCATCCCTGCATATTTTAAGAAGACTCAAGCATCTAAGCTTGGGGATGCCCAAGGCATCCCCTTCTTCATCGACAACATTATCAGGTTCTTCTAGTGAAACTATATTTTTATTCCGTCACATTTTATGTGCTTTACTTGGAGCGTCTGTTTGCTTTTATTTTTGTTTTTGTTTGAATAAACTCGGATCCTAGCATTCTTTGTTTGGGAGAGAGACACGCTCCGCTGTTTCGTATGAACACATATGTTCTTAGCTTTATTCTTAATGTTCATTGCGAAGGTTGAACTACTTCATTCATTGATATATGGTTGGAAACGGAAAATGCCGCATGTGGTAATTGGTATAATGTCTTGAATAATTTGATACTTGGCAATTGTTATGCTCATATAGATCATGTTTAAGCTCTTGCATCATGTACTTTGCACCTATTAATGAAGAACTACATAGAGCTTGTTGAAATTTGGTTTGCATGATTGGTCTCTCTAAGGTCTAGATATTTTCTGGTTAAGGTGTTTGAACAACAAGGAAGACAGTGTAGAGTCTTATAATGCTTGCAATATGTTTTTATGTAAGTTTTGCTGTACCGGTTCATACTTGTGTTTGCTTCAAACAACCTTGCTAGCCAAAGCCTTGTACTGAGAGGAAATACTTCTCGTGCATCCAAAACCTTGAGCCAACACCTATGCCATTTGTGTCCACCATACCTACCTACTACATGGTATTTTCTGCCATTCCAAGTAAATACTTCATGTGCTACCTTTAAACAATTCAAAAATTTATTACCTCTTATTTGTGTCAATGTTTTATAGCTCATGAGGAAGTATGTGGTGTTTTATCTTTCGATCTTGTCATTTACTTCGACAGACTTTCACCAATGGACTAGTGGCTCATCCGCTTATCCAATAATTTTGCAAAAAGAGCTGGCAATGGGGTTTCCAGCCCCAATTAATTAACTTGCATTAATAATTCTCTTCACATGCTTTGCCCTGATCAATCAGTGAGCAACTTAATTTTGCAAAAAGAAAAAAAAGAAAAAGAAAAAAATATAGACACTCCTCCATGGTATGAGATTGTTGGAAGGCACCCGAGGATTCGGTTAGCCATGGCTTGAGAAAGGAAAGGTGGGGAGGAGTGTCACCCATAAATAATAAATGCATGTGTAAACAAAAGAGAAGAGGGATGATCTACCATGGTGGTAGAAATAACGTCCTTCATGGGAGCCGCTCTTGAAAGTCTGGTTGATAGGGTAGTTAGAGTACCCATTACCATTCGTTGACAACCACAAACACCTCTCAAAACTTTACTTTTATTCTCTCTATATGATTTCAAAACTTGAAAAGCTCTAGCACATGATTTAATCCTGCTTCCCTGCGAAGGGCCATTCTTTTACTTTATGTTGAGTCAGTTTACCTATTTCCTTCCACCTTAGAAGCAAACACTTGTGTTAACTGTGTGCATTGATTCCTATATATTTGCTTATTTGCATTCATCATATTACTTTGTGTTGACAATTATCCATGAGATATACATGTTGAAGTTGAAAGTAACCGCTGAAACTTATATCTTCCTTTGTGTTGCTTTAAAGCTTTCTACTAAGAATTTATTGCCTTATGAGTTAACTCTTATGCAAATCTTATCGATGCTTATCTTGAAAGTACTATTCATGAAAAGTATTTGCTATATGATTCAGTTGTTTAATCATTGTCTTTACCATTGCTTCGAATCACTTCATTCACCTCATATGCTTTACAATAGTATTGATCAAGATTATGATAGCATGTCACTTCAGAAATTATCATTGTTATCGTTTACCTACTCGAGGGCGAGTAGGAACTAAGCTTGGGGATGCTTGATACGTCTCAAACGTATCTATAATTTCTTATGTTCCATGCTACTTTTATGATGATACTCACATGTTTTATACACATTATATGTCATTATTATGCATTTTCCGGCATTAACCTATTGACGAGATGCCGAAGAGCCAGTTGATGTTTTCTGCTGTTTTTGGTTTCAGAAATCCTACAAAGGAAATATTCTCGGAATTGGACGAAATCAACGCCCAGGGCTTATTTTTCCACGAAGCTTCCGAAGACCGAGGAGATAGGAAGTGGGGCCACGAGGCGACGCCACACTAGGGCGGCGCGGCCCAGGTCCTGGCCGCGCGGCCCTAGCGTGTGGGTCCCTCGTGACGCTCCCTGACTTGCCCTTCCGCCTACTTAAAGTCTTCGTCGCGAAACCCTCTGTACCGAGAGCCACGATACGGAAAACCTTCCAGAGACGCAGCCGCCGCCAATCCCATCTCGGGGATTCAGGAGATCGCCTCCGGCACCCCGCCGGAGAGGGGAATCATCTCCGGAGGACTCTTCATCGCCATGATCGCCTCCGGATTGATGTGTGAGTAGTTCACCCCTGGACTATGGGTCCATAGCAGTAGCTAGATGGTCGTCTTTCCTAATTGTGCTATCATGTTAGATCTTGTGAGCTGCCTATCATGATCAAGATCGTCTATTTGTAATCCTACATGTTGTGTTTGTTGGGATCCGATGGATATTGAATACTATGTCAAGTTGATTATCAATCTATCATATATGAGTTGTTTATATTCTTGCATGCTCTCCGTTGCTAGTAGAGGCTCGGCCAAGTTGATACTTGTAACTCCAAGAGGGAGTATTTATGCTCGATAGTGGGTTCATGCCTCCATTAAATCTGGGACAGTGACAGAAAGTTCTAAGGTTGTGGATTTGCTGTTGCCACTAGGGATAAAACATCGATGCTTTGTCTAAGGATATTTGTGTTGATTACATTACGCACCATACTTAATGCAATTGTCTGTTGCTTGCAACTTAATACCGGAAGGGGTTCGGATGATAACCTGAAAGTGGACGTTTTCGGCATAGATGCATGCTGGATAGCGGTCTATGTACTTTGTCGTAATGCCCTGATTAAATCTCATAGTACTCATCATGATATATGTATGTGCATTGTTATGCCTTCTTTATTTGTCAATTGCCCAACTGTAATTTGTTCACCCAACATGCTATTTATCTTATGGGAGAGACACCACTAGTGAACTGTGGACCCCGGTCCTATTCTTTACATCTGAAATAGAATCTACTGCAATTGTTCTTTACTGTTCTTTGCAAACAAACATCATCTTCCACACTATACGGTTAATCCTTTGTTTACAGCACAAGCGGTGAGATTGACAACCTCACTTACGTTGGGGCAAAGTACTTTGATTGTGTTGTGCAGTTCCACGTTGGCGCCGGAATCCCTGGTGTTGCGCCGCACTCCGCCATCAACCTTCAACTTGCTTCTTGGCTCCTCCTGGTTCGATAAACCTTGGTTTCTTTCTGAGGGAAAACTTGCTTCTATACGCATCACACCTTCCTCTTGGGGTTCCCAACGGACGTGTGTTAATTGCACGCATCAAGGAGTCACAATCAGTTTCTCACTTATTATTTGCTGATGATTCTTTAGTTCTCTTGAAGGTAGATATGACTAATGCAACCTCATTGCAACAAGTTCTTGATGATTATTGTGCAAATTCAGGACAACTGGTAAGTGTGGCAAAGTCTAGCATATTTTTTAGTCCTAATACCGGGGTTCATACTAGAGTGGAGATTTGTAATATTCTCCATATCAATACGAAAGCACTGTCTGATAAATATTTGGGTTTACCTACCCTTGTTGGTGCGGATCGGAGTGACTGTTTTTTGCACTTTCTGGAAATAATCATTCAGCGTATAAAAGGTTGGAAGGAGAAACAACTATCCACCGGTGGTTAGGAAATTCTTCTCAAGGCAGTGATACAATCTATTCCTGTGTATGCCATGTTTGTATTCAAATTGCCAAAAATATTTGCAAGAAAAATAGAAAATTACGGATGTGATTGCTCAATTTTGGTGGGGTGATAATGACCAAGGTAAAAAATGCATTGGTATGCGTGATGGAAATTATGTTTTCAAAAGAAGGAGGGAGGTATGGGTCTCAGAGATTTATACTCTTTCAACCTAGTTATGCTTTCGAAACAGGTGTATAGATTGATTGCGAACCCTGATTCTATATGTGCTCAATTTTTGAGAGCTAAATATTATCCTGATCATGGAGATATTTTGAAAGCGGGTCCTAAAGCTGGTTCTTCATTCACATGGCAGAGCATAGTTGCTGGAATCCAAACTTTTAAAAGAGGCTATATATGGTGTATTGGCAATGGTGAATCAGTTCATATTTGGAATGACCCATGGATTCCATCAAGTGCTGATCAGAAGATTATGAGGCAGAAGGGTGGTTGTTTTCTTTCAAAAGTTAATGAGCTAATCAATCCAACTACTGGTAATTGGGATGAGGAACTCATCCGATCCATTTTTAATCCCTTGGATGCTAAACGTATATTGCAGATTCCACTAAATCTTGGTGCTTTTGATGGTTTTTTATCCTGGCATGGTACTAAGACATGTATTTTCTCTATAATATCAGCCTACCATATTGAATGGAGGCATCGGTACAAGGGGCAGACATGTCGAGCTCTGGTGCAAGGCACATCGATTGATAATCAGATTTGAAGAATTTTATGGAAGTTGAATATACCGGCTAAGGTCAAAAAAATTTGTTGGCGAGCAATGCATGGAATATTACCTCTGAAGTCTATTTTAGCTGGTCGACATATCGGTACGTGTCCTCTCTGTAGTCTGCGTGCCGAGGATATATTGCATATGATGTTTGGGTGCCAAGGTGCAACAAGTATATGGAGAGGTTTGGGACTTGAGAATCTAGTCAATTATGTGATGCGGGCTGATCGATCGGGGTCGGTTGTACTGGAGATGTTACTCCAGGAACCATCAACTTGTGTGCCCGGATTTTCTTCTATCATGGTTCCAGAACTAATTGCCACGACTTGTTGGTATATTTGGTGGCTTCGCCGCCGTCAGACCCATGGCGAGTCTACACTGCTAGTTCATAAGTGTATATCATCTATCTATTAGAGCTCTAGTGGCCAATTATGCACATGCTAAGGCTGAGGGGAAGCCTAGAGTGGTGTTCAAACGTACATGGGAGAAACCAAGACCTTCCTTCTTGAAATTAAATGTAGATGCAACATTTAGCGTTGATGATATGTCAGGTGCTGTGGGGGCAGTCATTCGAGATGCGCATGGAAACTTTGTGATTGCATCATCAAAATTCTTACAGAATGTATCATCGCCAGCGATGGCGGAAGCTCAGGCAATGCTTCATGGCATTGAATTGGCAAATTATATCGAATGTAATGCACTCGAAGCCGAGTCAGACTCGATAGAGGTTATCAGCTACTGCTCAGGAGAAGTGGAGATGTGGAATGAGGCAACCGCGGTTTATGCAGACTGTATTACCATGACAAGTATGATAGGGAAGGTCGAGTACAAGCATTGTTCGAGGGAGACTAATGAAGTTGCTCATTTGATTGCTAGGAATAGTTGTATTTGGGTCGATGAGCCCCCTGGGTTTATTACCCAAATCCTTCTGGATGATGTAACTATACTTTGAGCTTGGAACAGCTAGTTTTTGACGCACTCTTTTTCTTACCAGGGTACCTAAGAGGACTGGAAGGTTTTTAATGAGGCGGCTTGCTTGCTTAATATATTATGTCTTGACATAAAAAAAACTTTTTACGGGGAAAAGCCCCTAGTGTGATCCTTCTATACATAAACCACATTTACACTTCATCATTGTGGGCTGGGAGCAGGCTCGACGCTGGCACACATGTCCCATACATGTCCATTTGATGCCATAGTTTTGTAACCGTTTTAGAACAAATATATCATTTCATTCAGTTAGAGTACTACTATTTTCTCTATTCTATTATGGCTTACGCTTGTATGTAAGAAATACCAGCTGTTAACTTGCATTTGTTTACCTTCTTCTAGAGCGTTGTTCTTGTTTGGTTCGAGACCTAGAAAACTTAATGTTATGTCTTTTTCCTCAACAGTGATCAGGTTGATATGTGTTGTTTCATTACTATTTTTCATGTGAATATCTGATGCATGTAAAATGCATCTATGTTCATTGTAGTTTATTTTTTTATATTTCTTCATATTTGCATCATATTATGAGTTCTTACCTTCATCTACATTGATTTCGAGGATTTTTCAAAAGATCCCCTCTATCTTGGTTCTAACTTTGCTTGGTAGAGAACCTTCTGTTAGTACATTGGACTTCCAAGGAGCTCCAGGACTTCAAAAAAGGGCAAGGTCAACGAGCACGCTTTCAATTTTTTTGAAGGATCCAACGAGATAAAGTGGGCCAATAGTAGATCGATGGTATGGAAATGGGGGCCCATGGCGCGGTTAGGGTATCAAGCCGCGCCATGGGGTCCATCTCCCCCTTGATCGTCCAATTGATCTGAATCTTTCGCGCATGGTCTTGTTTTGATCTAAAACCCTTTATATATACCCCTGGGGTCTTCCTGACAACGTACAGAGGCGGGGATCGAAAACACATAAATAGATAGTTTCTAGTCCGCCATTGACGAAGACCGGAGGAGGGGTACCACTGCCAGAATCGCCTCTGGGTTGCTTCTCTCCCTCAGCGTGGTCATCATCAACACCGCCTTCATGCATCCTCCACATACCCCTATTGTAATCTCTTGGAAAACACGGTGTATGAGGCGGTATATAGTTTTCCCTTTATGTATTGGATCCCTTTGTCTAGATTTGAGTAGTGACTTGTTCATGGCTACGGTGTAATAGTTTATTTATGGTTGCACACAATTTTTTTATCTTCTATGATGGTCTTATGTAATGATGTATGAGTGCACACGTACATTGGGAGAATCCATAAGGTTGTCACCGTTACGTGTGTTTAGAAGTTTGGGATGGCCGGAGATGATAGAAACCATGTCCCGCATCTTAGATACATGGCCATAAATAACGTGTTAATCGACATGGGTAAACTAAGGGGACCTTGAAACTTATAGCGGTGGTTAGATTGTATGTCTTAATAACTCCCTTTTGTTCACCTATGTGAGGATCAATCACTAGGGGTGTACTTGCTCGTGCGAACGGCTGCACCTATTTATGGCTTCTCCCTAAAAAAATACAATAGATGATATTTATAAAAGTTAGATGTGTTGATGCTAGACACATTTCCTTAATTAACTCATTGTGCGTCAGTTTTTAGGCCTGGGGTTTTAATCATCGTTCGAGATCGAAAGAGTGCCCTCGGGAGAATAGACTGATAGTAACAGTAGTGCGCCTTCAGTTGAGGAGAGCTGTGTGGTTATGAGTTCTTTTTTGTGGAGGTTAAGAATAGATAATTCCTTCACTTCAGTTGCACTAGTGAATTGAATAACCATTTCTTTAGTTCTAACAAAGTGCATGTGTTGTTGTTTAATAAAAACACGAGTTTCGATAGGCTGGAGGAAAGATACTATAAGTAGGACAAAGAAAGACCCGAGTTGTTTGGATCTTATGCATCTAGCTGGTATAAAAACATGTGGTTCACTACGTGTGACAACCAAAATAAATGATACAACCATATGCCAAAAACGATTGCTCCCTTGAGTTACCTTCACCCAGCTCGTTTTCTAGTTAGTAGCATCAATAATTAAAACTTCGCATTGCATTGCACGAAGGGGCTACATAAGTGGGTTATAGGGTTTTAGATAATAGATATTTTACGGAAATTCAATTCGGCTCCCGGGTGCGTATGCTCCCTCTACCAAGAAAACATATTTTAAGTGTGGAAAAAATTTGACAAAAAATTTTACATGTACATCTCCATAATATATGTGTGCGCGTCAAGTTTCACGAAAAAATAATATTTTGTGTGGCCTATGTAAAAAAGAGAAAACCTATCCTGTGAAAAGCATTGTTTTTAGCACTGAATTTTGTCTTTTTTACACACGTCACATGATAAGTTCATTTTTTATGAAACGACTTTGTGAGCGCGTAGCACATGAATATGTACGTGCGAACTTTTTGTTTCAATTTTTGAAATTTAAAATATGTGTAAGATGCATTTCAAAATATAGGGAGCATATGCTCCCATGTTCCAAAACACCACTCCCGATACTTAAATAGCTATCGAATTGTGTTACAGTGATTTTCTACCCTTGAGGATTATCAAGTACTTTTCGGGCCCCATTGCTGGGAACGGTGAGCTTCTATTCTTACGTGCATTTTAGTTGCATTGCATATTTACTTTTAGTACATTGCATATTTACTTTCAGTACCTTCCATGTAAAATCAAATCACTAAAAAAATTAGATAATGGCCCGATCTAAATATATATAGCTGATAAAAAGATAATTCAACTGTTGACGAATTGAAAGACTGTCAACTGTCAAATAGCAAAAGTGCATAGCACTGGTCCAATGGAGATGGTGGAGATTCATCTGGTGCAGTGCCATTCATCAAGGTAGGAGCCAGACTGGCGGCGAGTAAGAGTAGATGGAGCCTTGCCCCGGCTTCGTTGGGAAGCGGTCCTCGGGACGAGCGGGCAACAGGCAACACCTGCCATTGTCGGTGCATGCAAACTCGTCGGGGTCAGTACTCTCCATGGGGAAGTAGGGCGCGAAGACGGTGCGGTTGTAGTAGATGCGGTCGTCGAGAAAGTATACGCCTTCCTCGACACAGCCGGGTGGGAAGTCGGTGCATTCGTATGCCCTCGAGCAGCCGGGGCCAAGGACGAGAAGCCGGCCGTCGAGGCTTTCGATCGAGGTCCAAGCAAGAGCCAACTCTGGACAGATGTCGTCGTGTACGACCGGAGTAAGCGCAAACAGCTGAACGCGGGAGGCGGCTCCGTCGTCGGGCATCCACTCCTTGACCACCATGAGGAGCTCGCCGCGTGACACGACGAGGTATCCGGCGCAGGGCTGTGCATCGTCTGCCTCGTCGCCGGAACCGGTCTGGTAGAACTGGCAGCGAGTGTGAAGGTCCACTTTCCTAATCGGATCCGGTCCATCGAGCACGGTGTAGGTCCGGAGGTGCTCGCCCTTGGTCAGCACGAAGAAACGGCCGTCGAAGTAGGCGATGTCCTGCGCCGACCACCCGACCTGGGAGCTGACCTCGTCTCCCTGGATGGCCATCTGCGAGCCGAGGCGCCAGAAGCAGACATAGCGCCAGTAATTAACGCCTTTGGGTCCGTGAACGTTGAGTATTGCGCCGGCGACGCACTCGCTATCAACGCCCGGCGCGCACGAGAGGGTCGCGGCGAGCATCATGACGGGACGGCGTGGCCCGCGGACCCACCATCTTTGCCTGGGATGGATGACTCCGTCGACTTCGTGGTCGGTGATGGGTGTCTTCGTGACCTTCCCGAACTCGATGTCGGGCAGCGGGATGCGCTCGCCGGTGCGGACGTTCAGCAGCAAGTGCCCCTCTTTGCGGCGGAGCGCCAGGAACGCCCACATGCCCTCGTAGGACCCGAAGAAACGGGCGCGGCGCGCGTCCTCCGGAAGGTCAAGGCCATGCCGGGCGCCGCTGCCGCTCAGGATGCAAGTGATGGACGGCCCTCCGGCAAGCGGAAGGAGGAGGCAGGGGAGGGTCCGCAACGGCGGCGCGGTGGGCCTGGTGGTCGCTGTATGCCACGACTTGCAGCAGGCTCCCAGGAAGACGCGGTCGACCGGGCATGAGAGGCGGGCATGGATTTGTTGGACGATATCATCCGGGAGTTCATCCCAGCGCGCCGCCGCCATTAAGGGCTCCGAACAAATTAAACCAAGAAGCGACGATGCAAGATTAGCCAATGGTCAAGTATATAACGAGAAACAAAAAAGAACTCGTAGACACGCACGTACTGTACGTAATTACTATCCGACTCCACGTCCGGATGGACTCCAAACATACTCCGTACTACACGCGGACTAGATGGGGAGTGAACTAGAACGAGCTTGCAAAAGGCTGGAGTCATTTACTCGTTTGTTGAGCAAGATGAGTGCCTAATTTCTTGAAAAATGATAAATTCTATGGGCTGATGGCTTCTCTCTCTATTTTTGCTATGGCTTTAAGCTACTGGTAGGCATCATAATCTTGATGCCCTCATGATCAAACTTCATTGCCTATGAGAATACTATAAGCTTGTTGCCCTCTTTTATAGGATTCATTTGGGCTACTACTATAATCTTGATTCTATAGTTGTAACTTGAAACTAAGCTTTTAATTACCGGTTTTGCTAATTCTCTGCTAGCTGAGATTTAGATTAGCGCTCAATCAAGTCAACTACCGTTAGATCTTTGTGCCAAGATTCGTGCAAGTGGCCCCACCCAACCTTATCTCTTCCCCACCTCTTCGTCTCAACCGCATTCCTCGACTCAAATGAGTAAAGAGAGAGAGAGAGATCAAGTGAGCTAGTCAACCCAGCTCGCCGGATTAACTTAGGGTTGAGAGTGCAGGGTCCATGGCGCCCAGGAAGTACAACAGGCTCAGAGAGATGGCCAAGTGGAGGGGGAGGAGGAGTTTTGGTAGGGTGGGGCAGTGAGGCAGCCAATGTTAAGGAAATCGGTAATCGTTAACTGCTCGGCCGGCTTGGGAGTAGCGATTAATCGGAATTCGGACGATTAACTGATTTAATCGGTCGGCTATTAATCGGTGCAACCTACATAAATTAGCACTTAAAATAATTTATATAATAAAAATAATAGTATATGAGCCTCTATATGTCTCTCCCTACTTCTCTAAAGCCTAAAATCCTAGAAAAATATTGTAAATCTACTTTATTGGGGAGGGGTAGCGCGATATGCATTGAAAATATTGTAACTTTTTTGACCAAGTGTGGTAGTTAATCGGGAAAATACCTAGTAATCGGACTTTCGGACTGATTAATCGGGCTAAAGGATTAACACAAGAGATTAATGGTAATCGACACGGTCAAGCCCCTAGTAGCGATTAATCGGCCTAGTAATCGTTGAATCTGGCCTAGTTTTTGAACAGTGAGGCAGCACAACAAAGTGCCGGGCACGGGCGGGGTGGACGTCGGTTCGGCCGGAGGTGGTTGCGGGAGAGGCACGGCTCGCCGAAAAGGTGGAGAGGAGTGGTGCTCGTAGAGGTGGAGAAGAAAGACCGTGAGAAAGGGGATGGTGACGTCCTTCGACTGGGTGTTAGTCGGATCACTTATCCTTTAGTTATACTAGCAAAATTTTGCTCTTAGCTTACTCCCGAGTGGGATTACATGCCCTGCATATCCCGTTCATCTCCATTGCTCGAAAAAAATCAACCCCACCCGATGTCTGGAAGAATTTCCATTATGCGAGGGAGTGAAAGTCTCAGGCGGCCCAGCCATATCTCGGTGGCGATTTGAGGCCTTGCAGGGATTAACTGAATCGTTGAAATCTACAACGAATAATGGAAACCAGATTGGTGGGGATTGGGTGGAGGGATGAGATCAACCAAATTCCTGCCTGGGTTGGAAAAATAGCAGAGGAGAAAAATAAAAATGAATAAAGGCACCGGGCGGAGAAGCGGTGCAGCGGCGGCGGCACACTCCACGTCCCAGGCCGGACCCACCGAGCAGCAGAAGCACAGTAACAGAGCAGCACTACAGTCACCCGACAACAGACATGAAAGGAAGCACAAAGAGGGCAAAAAATATTGACAAATAGCAACGTAGCCCCCAAAATGCACTCAGCTGCTAAATGTAACAGCAAATAACACGTGTCAGCGCCACAGGTATGGTAAAAAATAAGTCCGAAAATTGTGGAAAAACTTTAATGTTTAGGTTTAGTATAGTACTTATTGATTGAAGTGATACACTACTAATACTAGATGATACCCCGCACTTTGTTGCGGTATATTTGTTTAGAATCTTTGAAGCACAATAAAGAAGAAGTGCATAATTCCCACAAAATGCTATTGCAAACAATATCTGTGTTTGTGTTATCAACTATGCTAGTAAAAGTCGGTAGATAGAAAATGAATCATCACTAAAAGGATGTGAATCAGAGGCAACATCGAATCACTCATCTGAAGAAATTTAAATTGTAAATATATAAATGTCTTGACTTAAATTTGACATAGAGCATATGGAGGTGGATTCACAAAACAGAATTACCACATTATTGGTATGATATAATTCTTACCAAAATGTGTAAAACAGTTCAAATCATTTGGTAAGCTATCCAGTGAAAATCAGGGTGCAATGGTGCATACATAGAACAGTGAGTTGAAAAGCCAATACGAACTGAAAATAAGTGACGAAAATTTGAAAAGAAGTTATAGTTTATTCTGCCATATGTAAATATACAGTGTTCGCACAAAGCTCTGTATTACTGGGTGAATCATACAATCTTCAATAGTAAAAGAATGCATCTCTTGCACATTCATTTTGTCACATGTAAATATCCAGCATTTCTGTAAAATGCTCTGTATAGCTATTGCCGAGTAGATATTCCGAAAAAGTTTATCGTATAATGATACCTTCTGGTGTTCTGTTTGTTAGCGTGAAAAAAATACAGAAGAAATAGGCTTTGTAGAAGAATCAGCTAATACAGGAAGAACCTTTGCTCTCTAGAGATATTTGAAAGCGTTTGGACAAAAGAAAAGCTAAAACTTATCTTTAATAGAGATAATGAGGTGAACGGTCATTAGCGGTAGTACTCTGCCCAATCATACAATGACCGGTTTTATCCATGTCTTATGTATAAAAATCTTGTTCTGCTCAATCGAAAATTTCCTTAGCACTATTCCAACTCAAACAAACCAGGGATGTACTCGCCTTGTCCATCCTTCCGAAATCCTAGAAAAAAGCTGCATCCTAGATCAATCATATACGAAAAATAATTTAAGGGAGACTGGAAAACTGAGAACCAAGAGGAACTTCATTTAGAAAATATCTAGAGAGGAACTGATACGGCATCGTTGTTGCACCTGTTGTCTCAAGTGATTGATGGTTGAGCCTCCAGACGAGCTTCTCCAGGTCGAGTATGGCAGAGGCTAGATGGAATGGAACTCAAGCAAAAGTGTGGCCTTCTTTTACCCCAAACGTTAGCCAAAACGTGCAGCGGCCAAAACTGCTCGACAACGATGATTGCAGCGGAGCTGGATGAAGGAGTAGCATCTATGTGGTGCTCCGCTAAATGTGAAGTTGAGCCTGAGAGTGCGAGGCTGCTACTGCTAATGACAGTGATTGAGATCACGGAGGAGATGAAGAGATGGATTATAACTTCTAGTATTATGCCTCCATCAGTTTCTGACACAGAAATTTCTGGAACTCCTTGAGGAGAGGAAGAGAGAGTGTGGCTCTTCGGTGGCTCCAGAACGAATGGAAAAGAAAATTAGTAATGTGATAGATTTTTTCATCAGATGATCATTAAAGAGGATGTAGTTATGGGCTGCATTTTGGCTCAACTAATGGGATGTGCGGTTACTCTGAAGAAGATTAGTGCGGTCTTAATTAATCACAATACATTTCTTTTGCAGTTTTTGCTTTCCGATGACATGGCATATTTGCTTAGGTGGCAGTCTAGGATTGCTTGGTGATGATTGATGAGGTGGATAGGCTGCATGTAAAGAGAAATGGGATCACCTATTAAGAATAGAAAGATTCAAATTGGCTCCAAGAGCCATTCCGGGTTTTAAAAAAAAATTACGTTTCTATTATAAAAAAGAACCCGTGTTCTTTTACATGTTAATGCACATGCTTTATGTCAATATGTAAAAATTTATGGGCAAAGGATATTTTTGTTGCTTGCATGAAAAAGAAACATATATTCGGTGCTCAAAAAATGCTTTTCTAGAACACCCAATGTTGTTGTTATTGTTTTGTCTATGACACGACCTATGTTGTTTATTTCACTAAACTTCACACACACTTTCCAGACATGAACATATATGTTGTAAACAAAATTCAGATTATTTTCTAAATTTTGTAAGTAATTTAATGATTTTGATTATTTTCCAAAAGCAAAAGAAGCGTAGCTATGTTCCTTTTTTGTTTTGATCCCCTGGCTTGCTGGTAATTCTTCCTGGAATCTGTGTAAACCTGTGATATTTTACTCTAGATGGTGGTATCAGGTTTTCGCCCCATAGTAGGCATTCGATGGCGAATGTCTACAGTGGGTTTCCTGATACTGCCCCGACTCGCTTCCTTTCTCCTACCCCCTTTCTTCTTTTTAGTTGTAATTCTCAGAACCTTATATTTCCGTTAATGCAATGGAAAGGGGTGGAAGCCCGGTTGGAAAAAAAAAATCATGTGAGCACATGATTTAGATGAACCTTTTACAATAAATTTTGCATAGTTTAGGAACAAAAAAAAAGAGTAATGCGATTTCTAAAGTTGATTTGGAAAATCTTACTGTAAAATTAACTGAGATTTTGGTTCAGTTGCTTCAAAGTCGATCACGCGCGAGATCCAGGTAGCAATTTCCGAAGCCCGCAGCGGCCACAGCGCACGGTACCGCAGACGCCGATCGACCACGGCGTCTTCTATTCTTGGTTATTTATTCATGGACCGTTTACTCAATCATTCTTGTACAAAGCAAAGACAAGAGCACGGCACACCTAGTACAAGGAAATAGTAGCAGCTAACTAAGCAGCAGACAGTTCAGCAGGGCCGGCGCTGTGATGATGAGGAGGAGGAGAAGGCGGTGGCGACCGGCGAGCAGGAGGAGGAGGCGGTGGCGGCAAGGGCTCCGTCGGGATGGGTGGGAGCCATCCTCCTACTTTGCTGTCTGCCGACCTCGCCGTCGCTGCTGGAACAGAAGCAGCAGATGCTGCTGCTGGCACTACAGCGCAGTACTGTATCAGCAGCACCGCTATCATCCCCGCAGCGAAGACGGACTGACGACGAGAGATCGCCATGATCGGCTATCTCTTGTAATAGAATGTCTATCTCTGACTGGATTGGATCGACAAGAATGTTATGAGATCCCGACCAGTTAATATATAGCCAGCGAAACGAGAGGTAATCGATCGGTGGCGCGGCGCGGCGCAGTGCATGCATCTTTTTGTGTCCGGAAATTAAGCGTAAGATTAATTTGCCAATTAAGTTCGCATTGACGAACTGCTGCTGATCGAGCCCTATCCATTCCAAACCCATTGAACGCCAATTAATTCTCATTGATGCTTGGCTTGAGTAGACTCTCTTTAGAGCAAGTACAGTAAGGCCCAATCAGCTGGCTATAAGGATTAAAATAGTATATTATTGCTTAGTTGGAGGAGAGAGAGTAGGAGAGAGAAGGAGAAGAGCTCTTATGCAAGAGTCAGCTTGCTTTTGTGAGAGTGAAAGGTGGGTCATACATTGATAAAGTACTACATTTTTATAGCTCACTATTGTATGTGTTGGCTCTAAGTTGGCTATAGATGACATGGCACTTGACTTATAGCTAGCAGCTGGCTACACTATTGGAATTGCTCTTACACGCTTAGCTCCGGTGCATTTTTTACATTCTCGAACATCATGCATATAGCACATCGTTATTTCTTGGCCAGTTAATCTTGTACTAGCACACAAAGCAAGAGTACGGTGGCACGACGTCGACACGAAGACGATCGAGCAGGAGACCTTACATTATTTCTGATCGAGGCGTTATAAACCAACTTCATCAATCGTAAAGTATTATTGTACCAGTACTGTAGGAGCAACTGAGCAAGTACTTGAGAAGCAGAGGTTCTAGGTACTCCCTCAGGTAGCCATCTAATGCTTGTGCGACGGCGGCTCCGTGGGGAGGCGGTGGGGAGGAAGAGGCGCTTGCACCTTCTCCGACGAAGGGGTTTTTGGCGTCGGGAATGGCTCCGTCGGCAGTGTCGGAGGGAGCCCCACCTTCGCCGGTGCCTTTGCTGCAGAATCATCAGCTGCTGCTGGTACCACGGTGCAGTGGATCATCAGCAACACCGCAATCAGCGCCACCGTGATGCCACACTGGCGACGAGCTCTCCCCATGGTCGATTCGATTCTCTCTCTCGACCGATCAATGGATGGATGGATCGACTCTCTAATTCACTCGATTCACTTAATTTATAGTGCTAGCCGGTGAAGTGATAGAAGTGGAGTAATTGGACGGCGCGCATGTGTCTGTTTGGTTCGGAGACAAGCAAGATTTACCGATTAAATTCGCAAATCACAATCACAATTGCTGCCTAGCCGTAACCATGCAAACTGTATGCCAATTTATTCCATACCCGTTAATGCAATGCTCGTTTGTCTAAGGAAAAAATGGGCCACAGCCTACTTACACGACACGTTCTTTAATCTTTCAGGCCTTGGCCGAAGCATATCGTTGGAACGGGCTTAATTTCGTGGCACATTTGTTTGAACACACGGTATCACTCAAACATAAAGTTTGACTATAAGGTCTCCAAATTACAAAAAAATTCTTTATGCTTTTGTACCTAGCATTTTGCAAAATCCATGTTCGAATGGTTTTGCTCCTCTACTTCGAAGCTTCGACTGCCACAGTGACACCACAAAACCCTAAGTCTGCCCTCTATGGTCCCCCATGATCCCGCCCATGAGCTATTTCTTCCTCACTTTGCCTTCTTTGGGCTCGTCTTCGTCGACAAGTACTCTCCCAACAAAAAATAGTAACTTCCTTGAGTCCAGCCTCCTACACAAAGGCTTCGCCAGACTCAACCATGCCCTCATCCTAGACCACGACGACGCCATGGAGCCCGACCTAGCTTGGGACCTTGGGTTCCCCACCCTCTCCCAAATGGGTTCCCAAATACATGTGATCTGGCCTCCTGAAGCACACAACAAACTGTAGTTTAACTACCGGAACATTCGATTGTGTGGATACGCCAAGTTTATGGTGTTGCAACTACACAAGTATATGTTGAACTAGTAATCAAATATATGTCTTCTGGTTTTTTCCGTTCTTTAGTCTACCCTCTCGCCAAATTTTAAATTAGTGGGAAAACACGGCTCAAAATCAGACATAGGATTGTCATCCCAGTCAAAAATATCAAAATTTTATTTGTAGTCAATGATGTGTGTTCTAGCAAATATAGCTTGAAAATGTGATGGTGCTTTGCGAAGATACAAAAATAATGCCCTTCCAAGATGTATTTTGGCAAAAACCAAAAAATAATGTACCCAATCTCCCCTAGATTTTTTGTGTGGATCCCCTACATTTTAGTCTACTAGTTATTTTTTTAGGGGATTTATTAGTGTATTAGGTTTTTTTCTTAGAGAATACACCCTGGAAAGGTGTATCAATCACATAGAAGGGTGCCAAAGATGGCACTCCCCACTCACGCCTACTCTCCATACTACCACAGGATCTCTCTCGGCTGCGGAAAAGCCAAGGCCGAGCCACGGAACAGCTTGGCCAGCCACCATTTGCCAAACTCCTCGCTAATATTCTGCCTAATGGTGATATGCGAAGTCACGACTCCATCGAAGACCACATCGTTTCGGTGTCTCCAAATGCACCAGAAGGCAAGGATGATCGCGGTCCACATGTCTCGCTTATGCGGCGCTAGGCAGGAGCGAGACATCCACCAATCTAGCAGCTCCGAGTCAACCTCCGGAAGCCAGTTCGGCTTGTCCCAGCGACGCAGTGCCCAAGACCAGACCTCCTGCACCACCACACAGCCAAGGAGCAGGTGGTGCAGGGTCTCCGGCTCCTGATCGTAAAGGGGGCATGCCGGCGGACAAGGCAGCCCCCGACGTTGCATCCTGTCTGCCGTCCAACACCGGTTCTTCGAGGCGAGCCACGCGAAGAACTTGCAGCTGTAGGGGGCCCTCGAGCGCCAGATCTCCTTCGAGACTGTGGCCTTCTCGCGACCGGCAAAGAAGGCATCGTAGGCCGACTTGGTGGAGTAGAAGCAGTCCCCCGACCATCTCCACAGAAACACATCCTCTCGATCCGGGACAAGGGCAAAGTTGGACGGTCTTTGCCGCAGAGGAGTGTACTAGGTTTTGTGCATGTTCGAATGAAATAGGAAAGCCCAACTCCCAATCAGGTTGGACTGGATGGGCTCAAAATGGGCTTATGCCCTCGGTTGAATTGGATTAGGGGAAAAACAAGCACGGATTGGACTATATTATCGTCCTCCAAAAATGAAGGCGCCGTCAGAGGCCAGGCCCAATCGGCCCTGTTCCGGGTTCCTCTTCCGTCCGTCCGCACCTACGATCGAGGTGACGCCGGCGGCCACCGGCGGCAGCGGCGACCAAGGCGCCGAGCCGCGACCCTATTTCCCCTCTTCGTCCCCGTACGCTCCTCGGCATCGGCAAGCACGACGGAAGGGAGTTCCAGAGCGAACCGACGAACCCCCAAACCCTAGCAATGGTGACGGCGGTGGCGGCAGCCGGTGACACTCGCCTGGTCCGCAACACCTGCATTATGGCGCACGTAGACCACGGTAAGACCACGCTGGCCGACCACCTGGTGGCGTACGGCAGCGGCGGCGGCCTCCTCACCCCCAAGTGGGCTGGCCAAGCCCGCGTCATGGACCATCTGCCGGAGGAGCGGGCGCGGGCCATCACGATGAAGTCCGCCGCGGTGGCGCTCCGCCACGACGCCCACCGCGTCCACCTCATCGACTCGCCCGGCCACCTCGACTTCTGCTCCGAGGTCTCCGCCGCCGCGCGGCTCGCCGACTCGGCGCTCATCCTCGTCGACGTCGTCGACGGCGTCCACGTCCAGACCCACGCCGCGCTGCGCAAGGCCTTCGCCGAGCGCCTCCGCCCATGCCTCGTCCTCAACAAGCTCGACCGCCTCATCACCGAGATGCGGCTCGAGCCCGAGGAGGCCTACCGCCGCCTCCGCCGCATCGTCGCCGAGGCCAATTCCGTCTACTCCGACCTGCGCTCGGGGTCCTACTTCTCCTCCCTCCTCGACGGGCCGGACGTCGACGACGGGGACGGTGACGAGGACGCCTTCGTGCCGCACAAGGGCAACGTCATCTTCGCCTGCGCCCGTGACGGCTGGGGATTCCGAGTCCACGACTTCGCCGCTCTGTACGCCCAGGCTCACCCCGACATGGCGAGCAAATTGCTGGCAGGGCTCTGGGGGCCGTACTGCTGGGACAAGAAGAACAGGAAGGTTGTGGGGAAAGATGCCATGGCCAGCCAGCAGCCAATGTTTGTAGAGTTCGTGCTCAAGCCGCTATGGAAGGCCTACAAGGAGGGTCTGAAGGAGGATGGCGCAAGCTGGCTGCGCGATCAGGTGGTATCGAGGTACAATCTGAAGGTGTCACAGCGCGAGCTTCAGAACAAGGAACCTGACAAGGTGCTGCAAGCCGTGCTGAAGGCCTGGCTGCCTCTTGCAGAAACGGTCATGACCATGCTTGTGGAGTGTACGCAGGACCCAATTGCCGCCCAGAGATTCAGAGTGCCCAAGCTTATGCCCGAGAGAGAGCGGGCGCCAGGGGATGCTGCAGAGCATGCCGGCATTGTCGCCGAGGCTGACAAGGTGAGGAGGTGCGTGACGGCCTGCAGCACCAGCGCAAGGGCACCCGTGGTTGTGTTCGTGTCAAAGATGTTTGGGCTGGCATACAAGGATCTGCCACCCAGTGGGGTGGATGGAGAGCTGCTCAACCACACCACCAATGGATCAGATGATGAGTGTTTCCTGGCATTTGCGCGGGTCTTCAGCGGGGTTCTCCGTGCCGGGCAGAAGGTGTTTGTGCTGTCGCCGATGTATGATCCTCTGAAAGGGGACACAACAGGCAAGCATTTGAAGGAGGTGGAGCTGCAGCACTTGTATGAGATGCAGGGACAGGACCTAAGGGCAGTTGCCAGCGTAGGCGCCGGGAATTTGGTTGCCATCCAGGGCCTCGGTGACCACATCATGAAGACGGCCACATTGTCATCCACGAGGAATTGCTGGCCTTTTGCGAGCATGTTGTTCCAGGTTTCTCCATTGCTGAAGGTTGCAATTGAGCCGTCCAACCTGGCTGATCTGGGAGCATTTGTTAATGGGCTTAGGCTACTTAACCAGGCAGACCCATTGGCTGAGTGCACCCAAGAAAATGGCCAGTATCTCCTCGCCGCAGCGGGGAAGGTACATTTGGAGCTTTGTATAAAGAATCTGAATGAGAGATTTGCAAAAAATGTTAAACTGAATGTCTCTGAGCCCTTGGTATCATTCAAGGAAACCATCCAAGGAGTAGTTGTTGGTAATATGGAGAGCCGGAAGGGTCCACAGGAATTTGTTGAGAGGACTGCTCCAGATGGAAAATTTGCTGTGAGAGTTAAAGTCATCAGACTTCCAGATGCTCTGACTAAGGTCCTTGAGGAAAATGAAAAATTGCTTTCTCAAACAATTCAGGGGCAAACAGTGAGAATCGACGGAGCAACAGGTTTACAATGTTCTCAGGATGATGGTTGCTCCGTGGCAAAGCTTAGGCAGCATATGCTCAGTGCTATAGACCATGAACTGGAAGCGATTTCTATGCAAGTGGATAAATTAAAGCTCGAGCGCTATAGGAAGACACTGCTTGGATACTTGCAGAGAATCTGGGCCCTAGGTCCTTCACTTGTCGGTCCAAACCTCCTCCTCTCTCCTGATGTAAGATCAAGCAGTGCTGCGACAACCAGCCAAGATGGAAGAGAGGGTATTCTTGTGTGCGGTACATGTCACGTCTCGGAGAAATTGGGTTTTGGGAGTGTGTCTGATGCAGAAACCAGCAATGGCATTGCTAACAGTGAACCATCGACAGGTGCTCCTGATCATGAGACACTAAGGAACATCGTTGTCTCAGGATTTCAGGAGGCCACAAACGCAGGGCCTTTGTGTGATGAACCTATGTGGGGTCTGGCATTCATCGTTGAGCCTTACATATTCACTCACAGCCCAGATAATGCCAATCGCTCTTACGAGCACAAATCAGCAGTCAGGGAAGCATGCCGGTCAGCAGTGCTTCAGAGCAAGCCAAGGCTAGTCCAACCAATGTATTTCTGCGAATTGACCACTCCCACGGTGTATTTAGGTGCAGTCTATGCTGTTCTTGGTGATTGTCGAGCAAAGGTGCTGAAAGAAGAGATGCAAGAAGGAACTTCTCTGTTTACGGTGCATGCGTATCTGCCAGTTGCTGAGAGCTCTGAATTCTCTGAGAAGCTTAGGAGCGCAACTTCAGGTGCAGCCAGTGCACGTCTTACTTTGAGTCACTGGGAAGCTATTCCTCAAGACCCCTTCTTTGTCCCGAAAACTCAGAAGGAGATTGAGGAATTTGGAGATGGTTCAAACATGGGACCAAACTTGGCTAAGACACTCATCAACTCGGTGAGGCGGAGAAAGGGGCTACACGTTGAAGACAAGGTCGTGGAGCACGGCACAAAACAGCGCACTCGTGCTAAGAAAGTGTAGTTATGTTTTCTTGGGATTACATATTTTGTCCTGTTATAAACTGAAATATAATCAAATCTGTAAATTGTGTCGGTCTTTTACTTTTACTCGCTGAGGATTTATAGTGGAGACTGTTGTATTGAGACATGTGACATGATGTTGGATTCTTGAGAGGGATTTGTAGTAGTTCCTTTTTTTTTCCTGCTCCTCCATGTTTGGCTCCTCTAATACATAGTAACTGTGAACTCAAATTAGAATGATTTATGTGGGCATATCAGGTTAGTAGGCTTCACAATATTCTGTTTCTCTTGCCTTACCTTGATGGAAGATTGTAGAAAGCAGCCCAGAATCCCCTATATGACATAAGGCAAAGTCAAATTCTAGATGTGGCTGCTTCTGCAAAATTGCAATTGGACAGCGGATAGACTGCTTCAAAGAGGTTGGCCTTGCTCTGTTACATGTTGCCTGTGTGATCAAGCTCCCGAAACGGCAGCCCACGTCGCCTTGCTGTGCCCTTATACCAAGCAGGTTTGGTCCCTGATCACGACCTCCAATGCTGACCTTGCAAGCGTCTCCCAAGCGGCCACTTCTCTGAAAACCTGGTGGTTCAAGACCCAAAGATGTGCCCCCAAGCGAACTCGGAAAAAAACGGTGATGCTAGCCTGCTACGTCGTTTGGCATCTTTGGAAAGAAAGAGGCACAAGAGTTTTTGAAAATAAGAGTATCAATGAGGTTGGGCTAGTTCACCTGATAAGAGACGATGTTGCCTACTGCAGTGTGTCTCTCCTGGGTTTTTTGATCGAGACTTTCTAGCCTATATGTATAGATCAGCCAGCTTTTAATTTCTCCCTTTTTGGATTCATCCGCCATTTTCCATGACTTGTACAGTTTTTCCCCCTCTATCAATGCAAAGCAAAGCTCCTGCGGTTCAGGCTCAAAAAAAAGATGATGCGGTAATCAGTACACTGCTTGGTTAAAAAAAATCAGGAGTACACATAGTCAGGAAATGAAATGACAACTATGCTAAAGAGGCTTATTCTGACAATGACATCTTTACGTCTTTTTTTAGATAAAAGGTCGCCCCAGCC
Source organism: Lolium multiflorum (assembly GCA_030979885.1). Lineage (NCBI taxonomy): Eukaryota > Viridiplantae > Streptophyta > Magnoliopsida > Poales > Poaceae > Lolium > Lolium multiflorum. The sequence continues at coordinate 51,656,901 of CM061752.1, read as the reverse complement.
TCTTCATCAAAATGATGCACATCTTTACGCCAGTCACCTACAATGTCAAAATGCATGTTATCCTGTTTTTCTTGTATTTTCTTTGACCCTTCCTGTTAGCCTCTATTTTAGGCACAGCAAGCCACTCATGTGTATCCCATTTAGTGGCTGACTTCTTAATTACAGCGACTACGAAAGCAATACAAGCCTGAATACATCCACGGAACATGACAATAATAGCAAAACAAAGTCCCATCTGTTCTGCATACATTTTGTCACTCGTCAGACTCTAATCCATGGCGCATATTTAACACTTCAGACGCTATCCGAGACGATTTGCGCGAGCAAGCAAGCAAGCAGAGATAACATATTGAGGCCATCCAAACACAAAAAAGAAACATTCCGGGCGTTGTCAGTGCGGGTTCGTGAGCAGGGACGAAGAGGTCAGACTATGCACATGCGTTCCACGCCTCCATTAATGAGAGCCATTTGAAAAGACCATAGCATTGCTCTGGAGAATAATCTTATGTCGAAATTATCTTCCAGATGCATAATATGTTTAAATGTATAATTCTTTGGTGTTTGTATAAAGGCCAGAGAGATATAAACGTTTTAAATAGTTAAGAGTACTAAATGGAGTGCGTCACGTCAGTGAAGGGACCAAAAATGCATTTTGCTCTTACAAAAATAGTTTAGATGCTCTACAAAAAAAATAGTTCAGATGTGCCATAAAATATTAATTTACTTAACTTTGAACTTTTTCATGCGGATAAAAATCTTAGTTACACCATCAACACTTACAAAATATCTCGAGCAACGAATATTCAGATGCTCTACAAAAAACAAATAGTTCAGATGTGCCATAAAATATTAATTTACTTAACTTTGAACTTTTTCATGCGGATAAAAATCTTAGTTACACCATCAACACTTACAAAATATCTCGCGCAACGAATACAACTCAACAACTATCTTCAACGGCGACAAGCCATGCATATAGTTTTATAACTTATATATTCTTCACTATGCACATATCAAAATAATAGTTTACCAGCAATTAGTCGGTGCAACAATTGAAGCATAAATAATTTGGGAAATAAGTATATACCAACTTGTAAAAAAAATCTAACGTGATTGTTCTTTAGATTTTGGACCTACCTTTTATTTTCGTGTCATCACCAATGATATCAAACTATAAGATAAATTTTATCGGATTTGCACATGAAAATAATTATAATAAGATGAAAGAGAAATTCTGTTGTTTGCTCGCATGTAAGCATATACAAATAGAACATACAAAATTTTGCGAAGTAGGTTTTTTCAAATTATTTATGGGACAATGCTCACCCTTAGCTTGATCTTTTTGAACATGAAACCAAGTTCAAAAGTTAGAAAATAAACGATGATGAATGTTTGTTGAGATTTTATGGAAGATTAAACATATAATGTTTAGATAAAGCGGTATTATTTTGAAAAGCTTGTTGGAAGGCATCAAAAGTTGCCGTGCCACTCTGCAGGAGACAACCAAGCGGGAGGATACCGTAGAATGGACTTTTTTTATTTGCTTCTACACCTACTCTACATATAATCTGTAGCCTAGTGAAGTCAGGCAGAGGGTTAGTTACGACACATGACTTGGCATTGCTCGTCAAATAAAATATCAATATCAACTCCTTTAGAACACTTGTGGTGGAGAATAAGAAAGAGTGGATAGATAGATACAAAACCATGGCCCTAAGTGTTATAAGTTTGCAACTTTGCACATATTAGACCTATTTATTTCCTTAGACTTCATACATAGGTCGGATCACTTATTACCATTTTGGCAACACTACATGCTAAACATTCCTATGCCTTTTCGATTTTCAAAAAAATATTTCCATTTTCATTAAAAAAAGGAATTGTGACTAAATTCTGATAATTTTGCTATTTAACTTTGGAAAGCAAAATACCATTTCAGTTGATATATTATTTTAAAAATCTTCCAAAGGTAATAAATCCAAGGAAATTAGATAGTTTCTATAGAAGATAAGGATCATCGCAGTATGATGTGACCAAGGTGAAGTCTGGTTACTGAAGCGACCAAGTCAAGTCAGATTTACAAGTATCTGTCGGCATATAAATGGTGTCGATGGAAGGAAATAATTAAAAGAGAGACCCTCCCCCATCCCACCTCTCGAGGCTGGATCCAGTCTAATGGGGAGGCTTTCATTTCTCTAGCAACAAGAACCTTAAGAGGGGAAACACCTCTCCCCAAAAGGTAGAGGTCCAAGGAAGAAGGAGAAGGACACATGTGCCTTTTCCCTCGTATTCGGAAATAGTGGAGTGCCATTGGGGGCATCTGCTTGACCACTGTCGCCATCGTCTTCTTCCATATACCGGTGTCTACATCAACGAACATCTGTAATATATTGCCAAACATTATGTGTGGTGCTATATATTATTTTCGTGCCATTTATTGCATCTCTACATCTTCTTTTGAGTAGTAACTTGTTCTATGGCGATGGTGAAATAGTTTATTTTTGGTTACGTACGAATAAGTTTTATTTTTATGCAATTCTTTCATTCTAGTGTATAAGTGAAAAATTACATTAGAAGAACACATAAGGGTTGCACTATGGTTTGTTGAATTGATGAGGGAGGGCCGGAGATGCTAGGAACCATGGACAGAGCTAGGGGAGCTAACAGGGGCCATGGCCCCCCTATGCTGGAAATTTTGCTGAAAGATCCCCTAAAATATATGTGAATTGATCCCTAAATCTTTGGATATTTGCCTATATGGCCCCCTTCAAGCAAAATTTTGTTCAATTGGCCCCATCCATATAATATTCCTTGCTCGTCCCTGCTAGGAACCATGTCCAGATTTTTAGATGCATGTCATAGAACAACCTAGAGAACTCAAATCTTAATGTGGTGGTTAAGGGGGAATTTATGCCTTATTTTTCCCTTGGTTGTGCATGCAGATGGTATGGAGATCAATCACTACACCGAGCAAAGGTTCCACCCCAAGAATAAACAAAAACTCTCACCTGTGGCTAGAGTCACAAATTTCCACTTTCTTATTGGCTTGTCCACCCTTGAAATGTGGAGTGTATGTAGATCATTGAGATGCATTATGTGCACCACTCTTGGACGTTGCCTATTAATCATCTATGTTGAGCTTCACTTAAAGTCAACCCCGTCTTATAAAATAACCAATGGCCTAGATCGTTTAGTTTTCATGGTTGCCACTTGATCTCTCATTTAATTTGATACAACAACAACATCAAAGCTTCTTTTTCCCCAGAAAGTTGGGTAGGCTAGATATGAGATCCAACATGATTAAAAGGAAACCAAAATAAGAAGAAGAAAGAAAAAAAAGAAGAGTAAACTAAGATTCTGACACATAGATCGCTGATCTCCATAAAGTCCTTTCAAGCGTCAAAACTTTAGGTATATTTCAATCCTTAGGTCTATTTTTACCACCTCAGCCCAAGTCAACTTTGATCGTCCTCTACCTCTTGTAGTTTTTTCCATATTTTTTTAGAATTCCATTGTTAACGAGCTTCTAGAGGCCTCTTTTGGGTATGCCAAAACCATCTTAGTCGGTGTTGGACTAGTTTTGCGTCTATCGGTGCCACTGCTAGCACATCGTAAATTACCTCGTTTCTAATCTTGTGCTTTATTGTATGGCTTCACATCCATCGTAGCATGCACATCTCCGCGACACTCATTTGTTGAACGTGTTGTCAGATTGCCGTCCTATAAAATTTACCTTTTACCTTTTGTGGGACCTTCTTATCACATAGGATACTAGATGTTTGCCGTCATTTCATCCACCATGCCTTGATTCTATGGCAAACATCTCCTCCGATATCTCATTTAATTTGACAAGTCAATTTATCCTCTTCTAATAAAGTCTTTCTGTGTATTCATTCATAAGTAGAGATGCCTTTACTGTCTTGCATCCTAGTTAAGTGAATATATGGTTATATAAGTGATTTATATAGATTTGGAGAATACATTGTTCACCTCTATCTCTTGTATTATAGTCTTGCATTGCATCCATTATTGTGTTCAATCCACATGAGCGTGCCCAAACCACACAACTTTCCCCTAATCCCGCCTGCCTTGGCAACCATCATGAAGAGCTTCGGGATAGCATAGCGACAACAAAAGCGTCATCACTCCCAGCAACAGGAAAACTGCCTTCGGTACCTTCTAAAAGCACATCTTCCCTTGGAGTGCCCCAATGCCTTTCAGAAGTTGAGCGAATTCGTGATTGTTTTTTGCTGACAAAACAACTAGATAGACTATACGTCGTCAGAAATAGAGTTGTGTTTCTAGAAAAATAAACATCACCTATTTTCCTAAACTACCCTTACAACTTCCAAAATTTTCTGCCACGGTCACAATTCTGCCGACTGGGCGATTTGAACCAAAACTAAGATGGCCCGCGATGTTTAAGGATGCGCTTGCCAAATTTGTAAGTTGATAGACTATAACTTAAGTGCGTGGACAGTTCATTTTCTTAATGGTTCAATTTTCTATTTTTCTTTAAAAAGGTCCATGGATTTATCAATAATCCTCAACATCAGTACAAAAAAACCCAAAAGCAATAAAATTACAATATAGGTGATTAGACCACCTAGCGATGGGTACAACCATCGGAGAAAGCGTCGCCGTCCTCGCCACTCCCTTACCGGACAACTTGTCATAGAAGAACTTGTTGTAGTAGACATATAAAAAAAATCACCGTATTAATGCCCCGAAGGACTAGTTCACCACAGTGGCAACAATCACCAATGATGAGAACCATCGGTCAGAAGGTCCAAACCTGCAAACACAGAATCTAACGCGAACATCGACCGGATCCTAGACTATTCTCCAGGAAGACAACTCCACAACCCCGTCGGTGTTATACGCATTGGCAGGGAGATAGGGCAAGGCAACATCTTATTATGCCTTCGGAATATTCCTGCTGCCTCATTATTCAGGAGAGACGTTGAGATCGCCTAAAATGGAAGAACGGGAAACCTTCCGCAGGTGAGGGCCCGGGTCTGTCACACCTCCATGGCCACAAGGGCTACTGAAGGCGGGGCAGAATGACGGCAACGCCAACGAGGGGTATAGAAACCCTAGATCGCCGAGTGTTTCCTCGGGGGCTCCTTTTCAAAAAAAAAAAGAAATGGATCCCGGCCTTTACATCGACAGATGTACGGATCATTTTTAGTCATAATGCAAAAAAGAAATCAGCAACCGAACATGTTTAACCCGGGAAAAAAAGCCTGAGGCCGGTTGCCGATGTGTGTACTTGCGGGCTGGTTAAACACTTTAGACGCTATGGGAGACGGTTTACGCGAGCAAGCAAGCACGGATGACGTAATAAAGCCGTACCGAGGTTTGTGAGAGCAGGGAGGAACATGTCGGGACACGGGCGTTCCACGCCTCCACGCGTAGCGAGTATATATAGGTAGTACAAGAGTTATGGCTTTGGTAGGTCGGGTGATTTTTGTGAGCCAAAATAAGATATGCTTCTTGTACTACACATCCAACAAAATAGTTTAACCGTGGTGGCTGCTGATTCGGGGTCGCATGGACGATATACTATACTAGAAGGACAAGCGCGCTTCGCCGCGCCGCCTGGCTGACGTTGTTGTATGGCCTAGCCTATGCAATGTATTGACGGGCATTTTGTGGCTGCGAGGGGTCTGCCAGAATTGTGTGTTTCACTGCGTTTTGTCATTAGAGAATTGATAATAAAAAATTGAAAGTTTAACAACACAATGTCCATATGCATCTGAATATGGACCGTTTTGTTTACTTTGAATGTATGGATACAAAAACATGTCTAAGATATGCAAAAAAATATTGGTCAGATCTTAGATTTTTCCCATGTCCCCCGGCAAGCCACACAATTTTCTGTCATTGCAAAAAACATGAGATGGTGCCACCAAAAAGAAGATGAATTGCTCTGAACTGATCGATGAATCTAACTAAAGACCATATTCCAAGCTTCCAGTTTAGTTTGTTGAACCTTTTTTCGACCTGCAACCACATCATTCTTTGAATTTCTTCCCATGGTGCAAACTCATTAGTGTTTTTTACAAAATTAGAATGTATAGTGTGAAAACACTACCAGAGATCATAAACACTACCATAGTATACATGAGCTCAAGATCTTATAGAACATATTGTTCCTTCGGTCATGTTTTATCCTCTCGAAAGATTGTACGGACCTGTCAATTTCAGAAGAAAAAAAATGCAAATGTTATAACATTTTTGAATAAAGAAGACTGACTCTTATACATTCTCTACCAAAATAGATAAAGATGGATAATCAAGCGACTTACCAATTCTTCATTGGTAAGTAAGTTACATAACAATACTGCAACTTCTATAATCAGCCTTAAGAATAATGCAATATTCGTTCCGGCATAAACCATAACGTCAAAAGAGCATGTTTGCATTCTTAGAAGGTGCATCAGTATGATTATGGAATCAATCAATATTGGTCATATACGAAAACTAAAACATAATTTGCCATGTCCCTCAACTAAAACAACAAACAAAAGTTTATACTTCATTTGTTACCAGCAAAAGAAGCATCCTATATGAACTCAGTAAAATGAAGGAAGAGTGGAGATATCACTGGTGTGTGTTGCCTGGATATGAACACGGTAAATGAGGTCGGGGGCTCCCAAATCCATGGGGAGAAAGACCTCCATACCAAACGGTGAAAACGACTTGATATAAGTCTCCATGATAGGTGCATGGAACTGGATCATAATTAGGCAAGCCTAACTGAACTTTAGGAGGTGATGGTCAGAGAGGCAGAGCTGAAAGCACCCTCTCGGGATCGGCATGCGGGGAGAATAAAACACCTTTAGAAAGTTTGCATTAGTTGAACGCAACAGAGGCAAATATTTTAAGATGATTAGTTCTGAAAAACAAATTATTCTTTCCCTTCATTTTATTTGGCGAGAAAACACTGGTATTAGTTATACATGAATTCCATGGCGATCATTGTTATCTGCTCAAGCCACAACAGCTAATGTATATATGAAAAAATTATAAGTAACTTAGGAAAAAAATAAATTACAGGTTATTGTATAAACAACGAACCTATATGTTATGCATAGATATGCACTATATGGGCGTAGCCTAACTGAACCCAAAATAGTCTTGTTGTATGCTATTCTGAACGAACTAAGAATACTTCACATTCTATTATAAAACAACTAAGGATGGTTCACATCCTATTCCGAAACAATTAAGAATACTTCACATTCCCTCTACTTTTTTAAAGAAACAATCAATAGTTAAGAGTAGATTTGGCCTGATAGTAGTTCAACAAACAAAATAATATAGCAGTCCAGCAAACAAACCATTCCACGATGTTTCCTTCCCGGCCCCTGTGACCCGCTGGCAATGTTGTCCAGCACACATGACCAAAAGCTGAAACATGACAATATAATGAACTAATCAATGAAAGCCAACCATGTGCAATGACGGACTAATAAATGAAGTATTGAATAACCAACCAACCAAAGCAGAGAAAATTCCACCTCAAGGAAAGCAGGAGAACGACCAGCAACAACATCGAAAAATAGAACAAAACCAGCAGAGTCTGCAAAAGAATTACACCTGTTGGAACAAAAGGATTAGGATAAGCAGTGATAGAGAACCTGTGATTGAATATTAGCATTACTTGTGTCCGAGCTAGCTACCAGCAGGATGTCTGTATTAAAAATGGTATGACCATAAGATCAATGAAAATCCACAACCATATTATTAAAAGGCAGTCGGAATATTTATCAGTGGGTACTAAAAACTTAACTTGTGCAATATATGGTATAAGTGTCCCTCGATGAATAACGATGCTCTTAATTGTGATATGATCTGGCTAGTCTGATATAAACCTGCAATGTTAATTAACAGGACACGTTCAAAAGGGGACTGAGAAGGAGAAGAAATCCATTATGATACAAAGAACGTATACACCCTGATGTTGCATACATTTTCAATTACAAACTATGAAGTCACAAAGAGCAAAATAACCACAAAAAATTATAGATTGATTTCGGAAGTTTCATGTGCGAGAGGAGAAATTTCCTTGACAACCCATGTTTAGTTTAAAGGACACTATGGAGTCTTAACTTGCGAAAGAAAATATAATTGTAGGAAAGAGAAGGCGAACTTTTTGGATTATAATTTTCAGTCAAGTATGGATGCATCTAGAATTTACGAATCATGAGATATAATGGTTTAATCAAAAGATCATTTGTATGCACCCACCAACCTTATTGAAATCAATTTTGACCCCACAAACAGAATACCTATTGCAAAATTTTGATTTTAGATTAATTATATAATTAATTTTTTTCAAAAGCTTGGAAATCTCTATAAGAAGTGTTCTAAACAGAGTGATTTTTTTTATTCCTATAGTCCTACCAGAACTTATGGACATGTACCAGATATTTCTGAAGTTAATTGGCAGTTGGCACCATCAAATTTGAGGTATGGTATCATGGAAAAATGCTGAAATTGAGAAGGAAAGCATGTGCATTGATAGTTCAAGTAAAAAAAAGGAACCCATAGAATCAGACATCTACAGGGACCCATGGTTATGATGGACCTGGAATATCACTACTCATAGCTGCAGCCTGGATACTAATTCTTGATGTGACTGTTAATAATGATTAAATTAAGTAAGGTATGAAATAGCAAAGGTAAAATGCCTCCATATTTTATAATTACATGAGAGATCATTGACTGGATGAGAACCACTACTACATTGCAAGTTATTGTCTCAGGTACACACTGCAAGACCTCTCAATGTATGCATGCTCTGTCCATCTCAAAATTATTTCATAGACAGCGGACCATCAATCTAAGCACACTAATCGAGAAACCAACCATCCAATGTCTCCATAAATTCAGCGTCCACTAATCCCTACATCTATTATCATGTATCGCCTAAACAACAATAGATGGGAGTAGGCTATGTAGAAGATGACAGAAACCCGAGACTTGAAGATTTCTTGACAAAGAACACAAAGGTGCAGATTGTAGATAGAAGTACCATACCTGCATTTACACAACGTCTCTCTGAAGTAACATATCCTTACAATTAATCTGCAACATTCATGTAATATTTTTTCTGTTAGTAAGGTTATCCCGTAATTTGTACCTGTCCTTGTATGGCTGTATGCAAATCAACCACCTCTCATATGACATCTATATCGAATGTCAACTGAATAGGAAAAGGGTACCATCAAGAACATTGCATACCCACCGAGAATAAACCAAAGACTGGATTCCATAGAAAAATGAAAGAGCGGAAGGGAAGGTGCTACTATACCAGAGGACGGGCTGGAGACGGTGAGGTCGACGACATGGGTGCCTAGCTCGGGCTGAGGACACCCACCCCCACGCGCTGTTGAGATCTGTGACACCCTCAATCTCCACCGGTGGTTACTTTCACGCCTCTGCAAGGCCTCCATCCTACCAGAAACGTAAGAAACTGCACCCCAAAATCCGAATTGAAATAATTAGCCGCTGTCGTGAAAGAGAGGAAGACAGGAAAAGAGGAGTCACGCCATGTAAATAAATTCAGAAAGTAGATAGCTATATTCAGCTAAGTGCAAACATCAGAAAGGGAGGACTATTGCATCTGTTTTCATGTACGGAGAAAGCTACATATTTTGAAGTTAATAAGGAGGGCAAATCCAATAAAATGAAAGGTCCATGTTGGCATGTAGCGGCACCAAAGAAATATTGGCAATTTTCTTTTTTGCTGAAATAGCAAATATGGCAGTAATACAGCTATAATCAGTCCGGCTTCCAAGCAAAAATATCAAGGATTATCAGGACACGATGAGCCACTGAGTATTTATCCATCTTTGTAGTTTTACCTCTTACCTATAGTACATCAATGGCTACCACCGGCTGCTGGACATCCGCTCCTATTTGCTGCCGTCCAAAGTCCAAACTACTTCAAACCTTCTCATGCACTCTGAAAAATCGTGGGAAACTGCACCATCAGTCCATTTGGGCAAATAACTATAAGACTTAGCAAAACAAGTGTGAACTCGCGATGAGAGGAGGAGGTGCAGGAGCTCTGTCGTGGCCCCGATCCAGTCCTAATAGCCTCGATCGGCCAATGCCGGCCTTGTCCGACCTTCGCCGCCGGCCCTTCCCCGACCTTAACCGCCTCGTCCGGCGCCTCCCCGCGCGGATCCAGCCGGCACCTCGCCGGGCCGCCGCTTTGCTCCTCCCCAAGCCTCGATCTGGTCGACGGCCATTCGGCCACCCCGTTCCGGCCGCCACACCGCGCTCCTCGATCGGGACGAGCGAGAGCCAGGAGCGATCTGCTCCAATCGTCAGGGTTGACCAAAAAAAGATGTGGCTGTGTGGTGTTTGCCAGGCCACGAAAGGTACGCACGCACTGGCCCATCAGCAGAGAGTCAGAACGTTGCATGGAACGGTGGAGGCCTGAGAATGCAGGGATCGTAACAGGCTTATACACTGTTAAATAATAGTTCGAGGCTAGGTAACGGGCACGCGTTCCACGCCTCCATTATTGGGTCCAGGCTAGGCTAGCGATGGGAGGGAATTAGTACGCCCCATGCATAACATGACAAACTGGACTATGAGTCGACTCAAGGAAAAATGTTTGACGGTACTCTAGAAGAATTGTACGGTCTGCGCAACTCAACAACCCGCTCCAACGCTATGGAGGTGGTGTACAAGTAAAACAAAACAAAAAGCCGGCCCGTGTACAAAGTTAAAGTTGCGTGAAACAAAATCCCGTGGAGATCAGAGCTTGTATACCTACGGACTACCTCCCCGTCAGTCAGATCCTCACTCCAACATTGTTTGACTGACTACGATCGACAACATGCAGTGACACGCACCATGTGAGTGTGACCTCCTACTCCTATAGCACAATACAAATATACAATACTTACTATGTGCTCGCCTTTAATACGCAGCCACTCAGTCGCTGCTCAGAATTGACTTCCGAATGTTATTTTACAAATGTGCACTAGTGGTTGCGCTTGAATATCTAATCGATGTTCCCTTCAGGATCGCATAGGTTGGCACATGGTAATCTCTCATTCTTAGTTATTTACTTTATGTTCTCACTTCTCAGGTTTGTTGAAGTTAAATTTTGCATTTTTTAAAAAAAGTTTATTATACTTTACATTGATTTAAACATAGGATTTAAACTTGCGCTAGCTGAGAACTAACTTCGTGTTCAGTCAAGTTCTACACAATTTGATTTACATCGTGATCCGTGTTAGTCATGAGTTGCAACTAAAATCAGTCGACCGAGAAATAGTCACACATTTCTAATAAATAGTAAATTTTATATTGTAGATATTGATATTTCACATAAATATATTTAGTTAGAGTTTACAAGTGTTTCCCTGTGACCAAATCTAGAACGTGGAGTAATTGTCAAAGGAGGGAATACAAGTACAAACTTGTGTGATACGCATACCAACACGTAGCTCATAGAAAAGTAGTTGTTGGTGGTGAGAAAAAACTAGTATGGAACTTCGTTCCTTCTAGAAAGGCACTTCTTCGTCTACACAATTCAAATTTCCTTCGTCGAAGACTAAGTAAAAAAGAGCGAACAGAAACAAACCGCGACGTGGGACATGGCTGTCGAATAGAACAATTACCGTAGACCAACTAAATCAACAAATTTGATGCCCAAAATACCAGAATGTTGAAACCTGAAACATGTACCAACCTCTGCTATTTCCGTCTCCTTCACCAGAGATGGTGCACTTCAAAATCCAGCCCTGCGGCAGGTGACACATGTACCTTAGCAGGTTCGGGCATGACTTTCTGCAGCTTGATGACATCACCCCAAACTTTAATGTGTAGTCCATCGCCGAGCTTCTAGGCGACGAGGAATGTAAGTATTGAATATTTTCGTCGATGTTGTATACAGGGGTTGAGCTTTGGCACACGTGTATATGTTAGAGATATATTTGGTATACGTACGGTTAGGGATAGATTAGGTAGGGATAGATTTGTTTCTTGTCCTCTACTCCAAGTCGGTCCCTTGTACTCCTATATATACTCGCCCATGAGCTCAATAATACATCCAACATATTCTAATCTCTCTTCCTCTCTATCGTTCTTTACCGGCGCCTAACCTCCTAGCCGCCGCCCAAGCGCCGCGCCGCCCCGGGAGGTCGATCTCCATGATCTACTCCGGGGCCGCGCAATCCGTATGAGGGTTCGTCCGCCGATCCGTTGATCCGCTGCCCTCGAGTCTTTTTTCAATCAGATTGGTTTTCTTTTTGTCGCTCGACCGCGTTTTCTTTTTGGTTTTACGATCATAGATCGGATTGAGTCGCCCATCGCCGTCGTCCACGCCTCTAACCTTGGCGTCGATCGCACCGGCCATCTTCATCAACCGCGCGCGCCGCCGCACGCGTCACACACGGGACGCCTACGTGCGACGCAGCTGTCTCGCCCGCGCGGTCTCCATCGCTGGTCCGTCTTCGCCGTCATCGCCCGGGACATCACCGACAACGTCGCCAACGACTCCAATCTACGGCACGTCGTCCACGCCATGGCGCGTACAACGCCGCTGTCGGTCTGATCAACCGACCGCGCGCACGTCTCCGCCAAGCACGTCCCCGAGCACGCGCCTACCGATCGAGCTACGGGCTGCCGCCGCGTCGCCCCTTCGGGCCGCAGCGCCGCCCTTGGTCCATGCTACCGGCCTCCGACGCGCCTTCCAAGGCGTGTACGTTGCTGGTGGCCTCCCGCCGCTGCATCGACTCGCGCCCTGCAGCTACGCCGGCCTCGGGCCGAGACGTCGCCGCACGCAGTCTACTTCGCCGCCCCCGCGCACCGACGTTCTAGGCTACTACCGCGCCATCCCATCGGCGTAGGTCGCCACCGTCAGCGCAAGGTCTACGTCAAGCCGCCGGGTTCCTCCTCGCCAACTTCGAGTACCGCCGCCGCATCCACCCTTGCATGACCACTCGGTCGTCGCGCAGGCCTCGCCGACCACCTCTATAGTCTAGGCATCCAGCATGGCCACTCCTGGCCGCCGCTGGTATCGCCGCCTTCTACGTCTCCGTCCACCACGACCTCGTCGCCGGCGTCATCGACAACCGGGCATCGGCACCTCTCCTCTTCGCCGCTCTGCGTCTCGCCACCGCTCGCGTCTCGCCACCGCTCCGAGGCCTCCTCTGCGGCCCCCACCGGCGCATGGTCCATGATGGTCCCTTCCCTCGCACGCCCGGTATTGGCAACACCGACGCGTGCCTTCATCCCCGACGCGCCCCGAGCCGGCAAGCTCGGACGCGCCTCGTCTTCATCGGCTTCGACAACGTCTTTATCGGTATCGACTCTTCTACGACTGCCTCGACCGCGTCGCCGACTTCTTCTTTGCGTCGGTTCGGCAAAACCAGTATGCCTTCGTCCCCGACGTGTGCCTAGTTCTGGCAAAACTAGGGCACACCTCGTCCTCGACGGCTCGGACTGCATCGACTTCGGCATCGACAACCTCCACGACTGCCTCGACGCGTCTCCGTCACTCTCCTTGCGCACTATGCGCTTGCGGCTTCATGTGCGGCTACCTCGACACCGGCACCCAACCACGGCATCCCCTCGCGCGGCTTCCTCGACCAAGGTTGCAGCACCCACGCTCTCGGCTACCTCGACATCGGCACAAAGGGCTACCACCTCGCCTGCGCCTCACCTTCCTCTACAGTCCAAGCATCCGCGACGCAACTCCGTCCACGACGCTCCCCGTGGAGTGTCGATTCGGGGTCCACCGGTTTATCTCCGGACCGTCCGCGACGCTCTGTTGTTCACGTCACTACCGCTACGATGCGGGGAGTGTTAGAGATATATTTGGTATACGTACGGTTAGGGATAGATTAGGTAGGGATAGATTTGTTTCTTGTCCTCTACTCCAAGTCGGTCCCTTGTACTCCTATATATACTCGCCCATGAGGCTCAATAATACATCCAACATATTCCGCCAATCTCTCTTCCTCTCTATCGTTCTACAGTATATCACTTTTTTTTAAGGACGGATAAAATAATACTAGGATTTTCACGTGTATGAGAGAGTGATTTTTTTGCGAAACACAGTACAATCAAAGACGTTCATACATACGCGTACACACTCACCCCTATGAACGCACACACGCACACCCTACCCCTATGAGCACCTCTAAGAGATTGCGTTGAATAACTGATCCGGTGGGTCTTGAGATTGACGAAGTCACCACTGGCGCCTCGCTGTCGACGGGAACGTCGCCTCCCACTGAAGAATATTCCACCTTTATGAGACACCAAAGTGTCAAATCTAGGATTTGAACTCTGGTGGGTTGGGGTGGCCACTGCCCTCCTAACCATCCAACCACGGGTTGGTTCTCATGAGAGAGTGATTTTTATCCAATGTTACATACGTGTTTACGAAAATGTTGGATGCTTTTTTTTTTGTAGTGTGACGCATTCTTTTACATTTTGCTACAAACAAAGAAGGACTTGCTACATATTGTTTTTTGCGCTACATGGGTATGTTTGAACTTTAATTATTTTTTATGTCTTCAAAAAAAATGTAGCAAAATGATGTCGCATTTTCTAAAAATGGTACATACACAAAATATTACGTTGGGGATATTGATATTTTTTCAGCAGTCACCTATTCCAGATATAATCCTAGGTGAATGCTGAAAACAACCAACACCTTCTCCAAGAAAGTTGACGGCTCCGAGAAGCGTTCCGCGCGCACCGGTGGAGATGCTCTAAGATATATAACCATTGTACATGTGGTGAGACACTACCGGAGACAATTTTGCGCGAGCAGGGGATAACGTACGCTGAGACCGTCCAACCCGTACGGAGACCACTGAAAGCTTTGTGAGAGCGGGGAGGAACATGTCAGGAAACTCACGCGTTCCACGCCTCCAGGCGAACAATGGGAGCGAGATACGCGTGCTTCTCGTGCGAGGCTAGCTACCTGTACGTGCCACTTCCGGTGTAGACGACAAAGGCTAGCTACCTGATGATCCGTGTCTTGGCAAAACTGGTTAGTACTACGTATTACTTCCGGCCTCAAAGTTCCATGAGCAGGCCATGCGCGTCGTTGGCTTCCGTGACGAAACGAGGAAAAAAGTTTGACGGTTGACGGTACCGTCGTCCTGCCCAACAACCCCGCACGCGCACCGCCGCCACTCTAGGCCATGCACGACCTCGCTGCCTTTTCCTGCTCCACTCCACGACCTTTCCCTCCAACCCCACCATCGCCGCCGACCCACTCGTCCGTGGATTCCGATCACCGGCCGGCCTTGTGCCGTCAGCGTGACGTCTCTCGCCCCGCTCCACCTCTCGGTCGGAGCCGGACCGATCGGTCTGCTCCGGTACTGCCCTGTGCCTTCCCCGTCAGACACTACTTCCCTCCAACATTGTTTGACCGGTTAGGCTCCACAATATACAACCACACGCACCATGTGACCTCCTAGTGCAATCGTACAATACCAACATGTTGTCCATCCTGTCGATTAATTACATCGAATTCGAATGCAGCAACAGCGCCCAAGATTATGTGTAGTAGCACTCAAGACCAGATCCCCGCCATATTTTTCATGCACATGATGTAGGAGCGGCTTCTGTTGGACAGTTGAGGGATTAGGGCATCTTCAGCAAGATCCCCGCTATATTTTTGCAGATCTCGGTTACGTCGGTTCTGAGTCTATACCAGTTGAGGCAAATGATGAAAACGAGGCAACAACCCTCTTGACAAAGTGGATTACTCAGACTACAGTACCAGCAACATGCCTAGTATCAGGATGGTGGGCAGTATTTCCGTTGGCGGGAGCAATCGTGGACACGACAAGGAGGATGAGGACTCTTGTGTTAACTCCTTTTACAAGAGCATCGAGGACATTCAGATTGAACTTCTCGAGGAAGTCATGGACGAATTGGCTGACCGGCAATCTGAAGCAGCGTTGAAAGTGCGCGATGAATACCACGGCTTCGTCTGGCTCCGGCACCGGCGCAACCTCGCCACCGGGAAAGCGGAAATGTACCTCCACCGGAATCTGGCGGGTCTTGTACAACTAGTTGATGTGTGAAGGCGTAACATTGGAGCCCTCCCACGCCACGTGCGCGGAGCCCTCGCCACCTTCGTCCATCTCCTCGTCGTCGAGGATTGTACTGGGGATAAGCTCGTCGGAAGCCAATGTGTCATCGTCAAGCTTTGGCCGTGAATTTACCGGTCTCGTGGAGTTGGAATACTAAATTTGTAGGTCCTAGAAGCCGTGTTCTCCACGTCTTAAGGTTCCTTATCTGGTTCCTCCTTGGACTGGGCCTAGCCAGTTGGAACTTTCGTCTTGGATTTTATGCGGACTGATGGTCCTGGTGGGCCCCCTTTTCCATCTAGGTGCGCTCGTATTAAGCCTTGTTGTATGTATGCCCATAAAGTATATCCACAATAGTCGGCGGTGTCATCCCGAAGCTCCTCGCGCAAGATGTCATCATCGAAAAAAAAGCTCCCCTCAACCCCTCCTCATCCACCTTCATGGCCGACGCCTCGTCGTAGTCAAACACGTTGTCATCGAGGAACCTATCATGGAGCATCAAGTCCCTCACCAAATGCCCGAGCGTGTCCCACATCAGGGAGTTGAGGGCACATGATCTCGTCGCCTCCCTCCCCTGATGTTGCACAGCGGCGCAGGCACCCTTTGCGTGTTGAGGAGCCAGTCATAGTGAACTGGGTGTCGCCCCATCTTGCCGACATGTTGGTGCGGTAGAGCACCGACGCGATGTCCGCATGGATGTATACATGGTTGTGATGCGGCTTCGCCTTGGCCCGCAAGGGCCGAACCTCGTCGTCGTGCTTCACCTTCCTAAAAGGCCACCCCTTTCCCATGGCTGAACTGGGGAGAGTTGCCAACGCTTTGGGTACAAGAATACCTCAATGTTGCAATGGCAAGAGGTGTGTGGCCTGGCGGGTACGACGCTTGCCTTAGAAAAGACGGTGACCCATCTTCCATAAATGATGACCCTGAGCTCCAAGCGCGTGTGGCATTATTGGCAGCGCAAATGGCCAGCACCACCTATGAGTACTTGCACGCACGCACAAGGTGTGGTGACCCTGCATACCACTGCATGTTGTAGTATGCCAGTCGTTGATATAACATTCACGAAGTACCAATCCGCAAATATTACATCCCTCAGAGTAGTACAACAGAACATAGCAGGTCCATAACTTATTCATTTATTATTACAAGCCATATATACATATCATCTCGGAGCTCCTCTTGGGTCCTAAGAGGGATACTCCTGGGTTCGAGGCGAACCCGACTTAACTTACAATATAGAAGACTCACGAGACTATACATTTATTCCAACGAGCAGTTAAATACTAAGAGTTCAGACTGCTCGTGTACTACTACTACTACTACTAAGTCTAAGATTGATCTCCTCCGGAACCCTCCCCGGTTCCGTAGACTATCAGGTACTCTACACCTTCAACACCTCCAGAGAGGTCTGGTTCTTCGTAGCCGATGATGTCGACTCCTTCAGGGTTGTCGTTGTCCTCCTCCAAATGGTTCAGACAATCTAAGCAGGGGATTTAAGAGTGGTATGAGTACGAGCGTACTCAACAAGTTCATATTAGGAAAGAGGTGTTTAATGCACTATCTACGATACCAGACCAGAAAGTCTGATACCATGCAGGTTTTAATAACCATTTCTTCAAAAGGTTGCTTTTATTCAGAAGAACTATGTCCGTCGCCTTCACCGGTTGACTAGAACTTCATGGAGTTCCTTTCCGGCAGCGTTCGCTTCCAAATCCCGGAACAAGGAGTGACTGGTCACAATTGCTACACTCTGCAGAGGTGTGTTTCTTTACCCATAAGAGATCTTAACCTTGGTGCCAACCGGCAGCTTTCCCGTCCACACTTCCTTTGGTGTGAGGCCCGGTATAAGGTCTTAGCCGTTCATATTCCTCCGCTACACACCCACCCTTTGTTGCATACCCCAACCCTGGGTCCTCGTCGGTCCTCTTATACCAATTAAGGATGGACCCCGACCACGACAACAGTTTGGGACTCGTTAACCAAACTCCTTCACCGGTAGCTGCAACCCATCATAGACCACATTACCGTGGGGAATTAGAAGGGGATCCCCACCCTCAAGTTGTTCCGCAAGCCGCAACCGCTACGGTAAGCACGCTGTACCGTGGGGAATTAGAAGGGGCTCCCCACCCTCAAGTTGCTCCGCAAGACACAACTGCTACGGTAAGCGCATCCGTTGATGTACGAGAGGTGGAAATACAATTGGCTACTCCGTCCCACTCCAGATCTTATGGTGAACACGGGTTTTACGGCACAAGAATCACTGGACGACATTTGTTCTTTAATCCTAGGTGGATATAAACCCTTGTAATGGAACCTCCACCATATCAACACAATCCATGGTTCCATTGCCCACCACATAGTCATATTCATAGTTATGAACATAGTGGTTTTGATTTTTATGCAATAGTGATAAACATAGTACTTTGCAAGTAATTTGGTAAAAATACTCAAATGACATGAGCAAGCGATGAACTTGCTGAACACGCAAAGTGTTGCAGTTGGATGGTGTGGATCGACCCTTGTCCTCTATTGCTGAAAAATAGCATCATTGTCCGATAAGGGCAATGGTTAAAGAAGCAATTATGCATGATTCAGCTTTTAGGGTTGTTTCCCCCCTTCCGGTGTTTTGTTATTTTATGTGGAAGGTTAATACTAAGAACAATTTAGGGATACTCTGTTTAGGGTAAAATACAACCTTGAAATGTTGTCAAGGTGTTTTGAAGGTCCAACAATATTTATGGACTTATTTTTAATATTAAAAATATAAAGTTTGCTTTAAATGATTAATTTAATCATTAAATTTGGGCTTAATCATATTTGTCTTTAAAATTCTATTTCATATTTTATTATGATAGAGAATTTTATGCTGAGTGGTTTCCATATTTTTAATTATTCTTTTATAGTTATAAATAATTTACTATGAATTTTTAAAGTTTCTGTATTTTTATTAATTCGTGAAAGGACACAAATGCCCCTGGGCCCACCTGTCGGTGCAACCCAGTGGGTTAGCCCTAACCCGAGCCGCCCTTGGGCTCGGTCGGTCGCACCGACCCCTTCTCCTCCACTCGCTCACGAACCCTAGCCCTTTCGAGCTCGCGACCCTCGCGTCGCCGCCCCCGCCGAATTACCCGGCCAACTCCGGCGTCGCGCGGCGAGATCAGGTGGATCTGAACCGCCTCTCGACGGCGGACATGATGGTCCGCGTCGATTTGACGCTCGCGTCCCCGTTCGCTCGTCCTCGACCCTCCGCCGCCCTCTCGGCGTTCGCCGCCGCCGCGTGGAGAAGCCGTGGACCTTCTTCTCGGCGCTCCCCTGGGCGCGTGGTGCTGTGCTGGGGGTTGCGGTGGTCGCCATGGATTGGCTTGGCCAGGCCTGGTGCCGCCGTGCTCCCTGGCGTGCGCCGCCATGGCCGCCATGGCCGCCATGGTCGTGTCGACCACCTCCTCCCTGGTACGTGTCTCTCCTTCCCCTCACGCCATCTACTCTACCTATTCTCCTTCCTCTGTATGCCCTGGCATCCATCATATGGTGCTGCTGCTACACCCTATGAGCTCTGCTGCGGTGCTTGTTGTAGATGTGCGTGTGCTGCTGTGTTGTGCTGCTCTATTTACCATCAATGCATGCTTCTATGCTTCCTAGCTCCTTTAGTTCATGTTATCTTCCTGCTGTGACCCTCCTATAATTTCTCATGAGCATCCAGTGATGCTCATGGCCTACTGGCTTGCTCTGCTATTGCTCCAGCCACTAGGACATCCTGTTTGTGCATAAACTTGACCCTGGCTTGATCATTATGCATGATCCTTGTAGTATGCAAGTGCCAGTGCCTCTGTTCTTGATGCTATTCTTGCCAGTTACTCAAGTGTATTCATAAATGTTGCCCTGGTTGGATTGCAGTGTGTAATTCTTGCAAATTGGCAAAAGCCAGTGCCCTTGGGTGCTCTTCAATGTGCTATAATTCATAGACATGCTCCCTTGAGCATGCCTGTGGCTAGACAACACCATCCCTTGATGGTGTGCTACTGCATACAATTATAAATCATATTTTTGATTATCTGCTATGCCATTGTTCCT
Source organism: Lolium multiflorum (assembly GCA_030979885.1). Lineage (NCBI taxonomy): Eukaryota > Viridiplantae > Streptophyta > Magnoliopsida > Poales > Poaceae > Lolium > Lolium multiflorum. The sequence goes on along the minus strand of CM061752.1, from coordinate 51,636,739 downwards.
GTTCTGTGGCTAATTTAATTGTCTGGCCATGTGTTGATGCTATACTTGGTTGTGGTGATCTGTAACAAGAGCTAGTGATGCTCTGATGATCAATTGATCATTTCTTGCTTGTAAGCAAGTGTGTGCTCCTCTCTGTGACTCACTGGTACTCATCCAGTGTTGTTTGTGCTTCATACAGGCTTAGCCTGTGTGTGTTGGTGCTTGTCCAAGCATCAGTGGATGCTTGCAATGATCCTTTGGATCATCTGCAAGACCATGTGCATCAGAAGCTTGTCTGTTTCATTTATCTGCTTAATTTGCCTTGATATTTGGATAAATGATGTGAACTGTGACACCGTGATGATCATATCAATTTAATTTGCTTGGGCTAGAGGGATGCCAACAATTGTTGGGGACCCTAGCCCATTATGAACCCCTCTGGGTGATGATGATTGTGCTGGCTTGATGGTTTGACTGTTTTGGTTGGTTGAGGTGGCCTCAGCAGCCACTCTTGGCTGCTCAGGAAGCTCCCACCCCCTGTTGGCTTGCTGTGGAAGGACAACTGCTCTCTGGTTGATCCCTTTTTGTTGGAATAGCCAGTAGCCTTTGCTGTTGAAAACAAAATAGACATGGATCTGTCTATGGTCTGATGGTTAGTGAGCCAGTTAGTGCTAGGTGAGTTTGGATGGCTATTTAGGATCAAATCCATGATGGATTTCTCTGGTTGTGTCACTGTATTGACACAACCAAGTGTTCCCTGGGTTGTTTTCCTTCTAGCCCTTGCTTAATTTGCTGGCACCAATTGGTTTTGCAACCAAATGATGATACATCCAGGGTTCCTACCCTTTTGTGCTCCTGTGATGCATAGCATGCTTATATATGAGCAAGACATGATCTTGCTCAGGCTGTTGTGTGGTATACCTCACTCCAGCTCCTAGAAATGAGTGTTGGTGTAGAGGTTTTGCTTCTGGTGGTTTGTGTGGCTTGCCCTGCTCCTCCTTGTTAGCTTGATGCTACTTGGTTACTTGTTGTGTGGAGAAGATCTGTTGAACAGCAGTGGCTATTCAACTTGTGCTTGTGTTCTTGAGTTCTTGTGGTTCTAGCTGAGCTTACCCTTTGGAGCCTGTCGATGGAATGGCTAGGGTTTGCGGATGAAAAGCTTTTATGCTGGCTTTTCCTGTGCTCCTATGGTCGACAGCACCAACCTGGTCACTTTGGTGACCCTCCCCTGGCTAGTGTGTGCTGTTTTGCATGCAGCAACCCTGGCTTGTTGTTAAGCATGCACACCATCTGAGTGTGCTGCCTGTGTGTGTGTGTATGCAACAGACTTGGGACTTGTGCTGTGGAAAAGATCAGCCGAGCTGATCTTGATCATATCCATTCTATTCCATCTTTTTATTACTAACCTGCCATGCCACTTGGCATAACACTAGTTTTTCTTTGTGTTTGTGTGCAGGGATCAAAATGATGATCAAATGGACATGAAGATCACCAAGCTTAATACTAAATGAAGATTAGCTTGTAGTTTTAGGATAGATCAACATATTGTACTTTTCTTTTCTTTTCTTTTTCTATTTTTTTCCAATTCTTGTAATGTGTTGTAATATTCTTTTATCTCAATTATGAATATTGTAAAGACAATGTATATTGTGTGTTAATCAATAAAGCTCAAGGTTTTCTCTAATGAGCTTTATTTATTATTTGTATATTTCATTATGTGCATTATTATTATTTACTTAATGAATTTCCTCACAATTGGATTATGAGATATTTATTTAATGTTTGAATTTAAAATTCAAATTCAACTTTGGTTTGAATTTCAATCATGCAACTTAAATTTGAATTCAATCATGCAACTTAAGTTTGATGCAATCTCTCCCTCTTCTCAAAACCCTAAACTAGTTAAGTGGGATGCAAGTTTGTCGCACTCTCGAAACCCTAACCCTGTAAGGTGTTGAGAGAGAAACTTGTCCCCCTTTTATGCAGTTTTTGTTTAAAAGCGAAAATTTCCCCAGAATTTGCAATGCAATGCACATCCCTTTCTAAAATCTACCCTCGATCGTCTCTAAACCTGGGACATTACAGCCTTTCCCCTTAAAGAAAACTTCGTCCCGAAGTTGTGGTTGTAATACGAACAGTTCGGGTATGTTTTCCTCGGTCTTCTTCCTTTTCCCGTGGCTTCCTCTCGGGTGATGCTTCCATTGTATCTTGCAGTACTTTATAGCTCTATTCCTGAGTTGTTTCCAGTTCTCCTCGAGAATCTTGGCTGGTTTCTCGATGTAGGTCAAATCTGGTTGTAACTCGAGCTCATCATGTGATACTGGCTCATCTGGGGTCTTTAAACATTTCCTGAGTTGGGACACATGGAATACATTGTGAACTTGAGCTAGCCTTCCTGGTAGATCCAATTCAAATGCTAACCCTCGGTTCTGACTTAGTATCTTGAATGGTCCGATGTATCTAGGGCTCAACTTTCCCTTTACTCCGAATCTCTGAAGACCTTTCATCGGGCTTACCTTAAGATATACCATGTCTCCAACTTGTGGCTCCCAAGTCCTTCTTCTGGTCTGCATAGCTCTTCTGTCGACTTTGGGCTATCTTCAGTCTATCCCTTATGATGTCAATTATTTGTTGCTTTTCCTTGACATAATCAGGATTGAACTCCTTGCTTGATCCTGCTTCATGCCAACATATCGGTGATCTACACTTCCTTCCGTATAGGGCTTCGAATGGTGCCATCTTGATACTACTTTGATAGCTATTGTTGTATGAAAACTCTGCTAATGGCAAGTGTTCCTCCCATGACCCTCCGAAGTCTAGGGCACAAGCCCTAAGCATGTCCTGCAATATCTGGTTTGTTCTCTCTGTTTGTCCACCAGTCTGAGGATGATAGGCGGTGCTATAATCTAGCTTGGATCCTAAAGCTTCATGTAGTTGCTTCCAAAATGCTGATGTGAACATGGATTCTCGATCTGACACTATCTTCTTGGGCACTCCATGTTTACTCACGATCTCTTTGATGTAAAGATCGATGAGTTTCTCCCCTTTGTCCTGCTGGTTTACTGCTAAGAAGTGTGCACTTTTCGTCAACCGGTCCACGATTACCCATATCATGTCCTTCTTTTTATTAGTCATGGGTAGTCCGGTGATGAATTCCATTCCTATCTCTTCCCATTTCCATTCTGGGATTGGCAAAGGTTGTAATTTTCCTGCTAGACTTTGATGTTCAGCTTTCACTCTTTGACATGTATGGCATTCTGCCACATATTGTGCTATTTCCCTCTTCATATTATTCCACCAGAATAATTCTTTGAGATCCATGTACATCTTTGTACTTCCTGGATGTATGGAGTATGGTGTTTGATGTGCTTCCCGGAGTATAACTTCCTTGATCTCATCTATATCCGGGACACAAATTCTTTTCTGGAACCACAATGATCCCATTTCTCCTCGGTGAAATTCTGATGGTCTTCCTTCGTCAATTCTCCGCATCTCCTCCACGATAAATGGATCATCCAATTGACCCATGATTATCTCATTCTTTAGGTTGACATTCAGTTCATCGGCTACTTGTAAAGCTGATAGTCCTTCATGAGCTTCTTTCTCCCAAAGTTGTATTTGGGCTTGGCTTATTTCCTTCTTCAACTCCGGTGATATTTCTTGTTCTATTCCTCCAGTACTCTTCCTACTCAAGGCATCTGCTACTACATTAGCCTTTCCTGGAGTATAATTGATGGTCAAATCATAGTCCTTGATCAACTCAAGCCATCTTTTCTGCCTCATATTGAGTTCTTTCTGAGTGAAGAAGTACTTGAGACTCTTATGATCCGTATAGAGCTCACACTTGGCTCCATAGAGAAAATGTCTCCAAGTTTTGAGTGCAAAAACAACTGCTGCTAATTCTAAATCATGAGTTGGATAATTTACATCATGAGGTCTGAGTTGCCTCGATCCATATGATATTACTTTCCGATCTTGCATGAGCACACATCCCAATCCATGTTTGGATGCATCGCAGTATACGGTGTAATCCTTGCCATCTTCTGGAACTGTTAACACCGGTGCTGTGGTGAGTTTCTCTTTCAGTCTGAAAACTCTTCTCACACTCATCGAGCACACAAATGGTGTGTTCTTCCTTAACTTAGTCATTGGTCCTGCTATCTTAGAGAATCCTTCAATGAATCTCCGATAATATCCTGCCATTCCCAAGGATTTCCTTGACAGTCTTGGGTGCTTCCCAATCCAAAACTGATGCTACTTTACTGGGGTTTACTGCTATCACATCCTTGCTAATGACATGACCAAGAAATTCTACTTGATCAAGCCAAAACTCACACTTAAACTTGGCGTACAGTTGGTGTTCTCTTAGTGTTTGTAACACTATTCTGAGATGTTCAGCATGTTCAGTTTTGTCCTTGGAATAAATCAAGATATCATCGATGAATACGATGACAAACTTGTCTAGACATGGCATAAAGATCTTATTCATAAGATTCATGAATATTGCTGGGGCATTGGTTAATCCAAAAGGTACTACGAGGTATTCATGATGTCCGTACCTCGAGACAAAGGCTGTTTTCGGAACGTCTTCCTTCTTGATCTTTATCGTGATAACCGGATCTTAGATCAATCTTGGAAAAGACTCCCGCGCCTCTAACTTGATCAAAAAGATCTTGGATTCTTGGAAGTGGGTACTTGTTCTTGATAGTAACATTATTCAAGTTCATGTAGTCTCCGCACATTCGTCGACCTCCATCTCTTTTATCCACAAAGATCACAGGTGACCCCCATGGTGAGATACTCTCCTGGATGAATCCTTTCTGTTCCAGGTCATCCAATTGTTCTTTGAGTTCCTTCAACTCCTTAGGCCCCATCTTGTATGGTGCTTTAGCAATGGGAGCTGTTCCTGGAATTAGGTCGATAGTAAATTATATCTCCCTACCTGGTGGCATTCCAGGTAATTCCTTAGGAAATACATCTTGGAATTCGTTGACAACTGGAATGTCCTCGAGTTTCACCTCCTTCATACTATTCAACTTCAATCTGAGTATGCTTATCTCCTTGGTATATGATTCTATCTCCACCTGGGCTTTTCAGAGACACTGTCTTATGGGTACAATCTATCAGTGCTCCATTTTCTTCTAACCAGTTCATACCAAGAATGACATCAATGTCCTTCATCGGTAAAATGAACAGGTCTGCGTCAAACGCACACTTATTGATCATAATGACTTGTCCAGGTTTGGTGTGGGTTACTAATATCGTTCCCCCCGCAGAAAGTATGGTTATGGGTTTATCTAACTTAGTGCATCTAATCCCATGTTTGATGATGAATTGCTGAGAAATGAATGATGTAGTTGCACCAGTATCAAAAAGTACTTTGCCAGGATGAGTGAGTATCTGAAGCGTACCTATCACTGCGATCGGAGTTCACCACCTCCTCCAAGCTGGTGCAGTTCAACTTGCCGAAGGGTTTCTTGTTCTTCCAATTCCCTCCGGTGTTTCCTCCTCGGCTTCCTCCTCCTCTTGACCTCCTCCAATATTTCTCTTGGGGCAGTCCAGTGTGCCCTCTCCCGACACCCAAAAAATATTATCTTGGGCTTCTTGCAATCCTTCGAGGTATGACCTCGAATCCACAAAGCGACAGACAATCTGGTTTGCAGTCCAAAACGCTTGGTTCCTCCTGCATTGTAGTTGTTGTTGAATCTGGGCTTGAAACTCAAGCTCATGTTTGGCTTGTTGCTGCCAAACCTCTTAGGCTCAAATTTAGCCTTCTTCCTCTTTTCCTCTTGTTGCTTGAAGTCATCTTCAAGAGTGATGCATCCACCAACTCCTGGAATTCAGTAGCTCTCAACATCCTGAGTTGTACCTTGAACCGAGGATTCAATCCTTGCATGAACCTCTTCTTTTTCTTGTCCTCGGTATTGACCTCCTCCACGGCATACCGAGACAATCCTGAAAACTCCCTGACGTAAGTCAGGATGGCCTTATCCTTCTGCTCGAGACTTTCAAATTCTCGACGCTTCAGTTCCACTATGCTTTCAGGGACATTGGATTCCCTGAACTTCCTCTTGAATTCATCCCATGTGAACACCTTGTCAGCCGGATATACGGCTACTATATTATCCCACCAAGATGCGGCGGGTCCACACAACAGGTGTGTTGCATACCTGACCTTCTCCAGGTCGTTGCATCCTACAGTGTTGAGCTTGCGCTCGTGTCCATCAGCCAATCCTCCGCGTCCATGGGTTCGGGCGCGTATGCAAAGGATATTGGCTTTGTATTCTGAAGTCGACAATGTGACTCCCTGGTTCTCGTGTCTTTCCACCTTGTTCTGTTGCAGCAGATCGTGGAAGAATTTATTCTGCTGCTCCATGGTAATCCTTTGCCTTTCCTCCATCATTTGCATATACTGGAGAAAATTCTCCTGCGTCATCGGTGGTGGTGGTGGTGGAAACTGGTTTCTGGTTGCTTCATCAGCCTCTGCCTTCTGTTTGGCCTCACGCTCGAGGCGCTGCTCTTCACTCTCCTCAGTCGGCGCTCCCGACATATCCCCCTAGTTCTGCAACACAAAGTGGTACTCATAATTACTCCATGCGCAAGTTTTCTGAGCTCAACTTTGTGCACAGAACTAGTCACGCAATGGAAATCAAGAAGCAAATGCAAATCATACAAAACATATACCCTGTATATACATACTTAAGTGGTCTTATTACAATACTCAGTAGCGATGTGAGTATGCAACTCACTTATTGAAGTATATGTACAAATTTATACAAATATTACATACTACAATACATGTGGTACAACTGTATTGTAGTCTCGCCTCCCATGGTAGTCTCTAGTCGTTTTTCACTCCCGGTACATCCCAGGCTTCCATCCGGTCGAACGTGTAGTCCTCCCGACAGAATCTGGAACATAAGGTCTTCCCGTAGGCTTGTAGTCGGAATCGGATGATGATCCCAGGGAGAAATCTGTGTTCATGAACTGGTCATTCAGTGCGTCATAATCCACCCATTGGGTGTATTCCCCGGTGACTCCACCATAGGTATTTCCACCCTCAGTATCAGACTCAATCAGCATAGGGTACCCCTCAATATCTCCTCTATTATAATGATTGTTCTGGAACTGGGTTGTGGCATCCTCCTCCATCTTAGAGTTACCTCTGGCTGAATGACCATAGGTTCCTGTGTCTGAACCCCAACGCCAACCTGTTTAGTTTTCTATAGGAGTCACGGAACGCTGATGGTTTCCGGATTCCTCTCCACCCTCGTATCCTCCATAGGAGTTACTAGGAAAGTACCTAGGTGTAATAGGTGTGGTTTGTTGTTCTGGATGGTCAATACTAATGTCACCAGCTGAATAAACTGGTGTATGAACCACTCCCTCCATGGTTTCCTTTCCTTTTGTCTCCTCCTTGGGCTCAGTGAATTCTTCCAACATTGTGTCAATTGCTCCCGACAAATATCGGTTCAACTAAAAGAACAATGTCAGTAGGTTGCGACTATTATCCATGTACTTAGCGGCTTCTACTGGTTTGCGTTTTGCAAATTTGAGATGGTTAAGCATGGGATCATCTTCCTCCTCCATATGAGGAATATGAGAAAATTCGGAACCAATAAGCTCCTTCGTCTTATGTTCCCGAATATCGGTGATGGCTCTCATTATGGCGATATGGTAGGCTGTTTGGGTAGTTCTAGCCTCACCTGCTGGCATCACTACATTCATTCCTAGGGATTCTGGAAGTCTTAGCCCTACCCTACACTTCGCTAACACTGTACCGTCGTAGTACGTACATGTATTTCGTTACTTGAATTTGGGGATCGCACCCAAATTCCAGCAACATAGCACGAAGAATATCCGCGAGTCCTCCGTAATATTCACTCAGGTTTGATTCCATCACTTTCACGTTACGTCCCGAACGTGAACTTGCCCTAGTTAGCTGTAGAAAAGAGAAAATATAAGATTAGTAATAATGCATCATAATAGAGATAATAAAGAATTATCGCACTAAAAGATATGATTGTTTTATTCTCAAGTGAATATACACCATTTTTTAGAGAATTCTTTACTAATCCTATTTGACTCCTAACGTTTTCGTCCCATTTACTAGGTTCCAACCTAAGGTCAAAGCTTTTGCTCTGATATCAACTGTGGTGACCCTGCATACCACTGCATGTTGTAGTATGCCAGTCGTTGATATAACATTCGCGAAGTACCAATCCGCAAATATTACAGAGTAGTACAACAGAACATAGCAGGTTCATAACTCATTCATTTATTATTACAAGCCATATATACATATCATCTCGGAGCTCCTCTTGGGTCCTAAGAGGGATACTCCTCGGTTCGAGGCGAACCCGACTTAACTTACAATATAGAAGTCTCACGAGACTATACATTTATTCCAACGAGCAGTTAAATACTAAGAGTTCGGACTGCTCGGGTACTACTACTACTACTAATACTACTACTACTACTACTAAGTCTAAGATTGATCTCCTTCGGAACCCTCCCCGGTTCCGTAGACTATCAGGTAGTCTACACCTTCAACACCTCCAGAGAGGTCTGGTTCTTCGTAGCCGATGATGTCGGCTCCTTCAGGGTTGTCGTTGTCCTCCTCCAGATGGTTCAGACAATCTAAGCAGGGAATTTAAGAGTGGTATGAGTACGAGCGTACTCAACAAGTTCATATTAGGAAAGAGGTGTTTAATGCACTATCTACGATACCAAACCAGAAAGTATGATACCATGCAGGTTTTAATAACCATTTCTTCAAAAGGTTGCTTTTATTCAGAAGAACTATGTCCGTCAGCCTTCACCGGTTGACTAGAACTTCATGGAGTTCCTTTCCTAGCGTTCAGTTCAAATCCTGGAACAAGGAGTGACTGTCACAATTCGTTACACTCGCAGAGGGTGTTTCTTTACCCATAAGAGATCTTAACCTTGGTGCCAACCGGCAGCTTTCCCGTCCACACTTCCTTTGGTGTGAGGCCCGGTATAAGGTCTTAGCCGTTCATATTCCTCCGCTACCTCGCACACCCACCCTTTGTTGCATACCCCGACCCTAGGTCCTCGTCGGTCCTCTTATACCAATTAAGGATGGACCCCGACCACGACAACAGCTTGGGACTCGTTAACCAAACTCCTTCGCCGGTAGCTGCAACCCATCATAGACCACATTACCGTGGAGAATTAGAAGGGGATCCCCACCCTCAAGTTGTTCTGCAAGCCGCAACCGCTACGGTAAGGACTGCTGTACCGTGGGGAATTAGAAGGGGCTCCCCACCCTCAAGTTGCTTCGCAAGACACAACCGCTACGGTAAGCGCATCCGTTGATGTACGAGAGGTGGAAATACAATTGGCTACTCCGTCCCACTCCAGATCTTATGGTGAACACGGGTTTTACGGCACAAGAATCACTGGACGACATTTGTTGTTTAATCCTAGGTGGATATAAAACCTTGCAATGGAACCTCCACCATATCAACACAATCCATGGTTCCATTGCCCACCACATAGTCATATTCATAGTTATGAAAATGGTGGTTTTGATTTTTATGCAATAGTGATAAACATAGTACTTTGCAAGTAATTTGGTAAAAATACTCAAATGACATGAGCAAGCGATGAACTTGCCTGAACACTGCAAAGTGTTGCAGTTGGATGGTGTGGACTGACCCTTGTCCTCTGTTGCTGAAAAATAGCATCATTGTCCGATAAGGGCAATGGTTAAAGAAGCAATTATGCATGATTCAGCTTTTAGGGTTGTTTCCCCCCCTTCCGGTGTTTTGCTATTTTATGTGGAAGGTTAATACTAAGAACAATTTAGGGATACTCTTTTTAGGGTAAAATACAACCTTGAAATATTGTCAAGGTGTTTTGAAGGTCCAACAATATTTATGGACTTATTTTTAATATTAAAAATATAAAGTGTCGTTTAAATGATTAATTTAATCATTAAATTTTCGCTTAATCATATTTGTCTTTAAAATTCTATTTCATATTTTATTATGATAGATAATTTCATGCTGAGTGGTTTCCATATTTTTAATTATTTTTTTAGAGTTATAAATAATTTTCTATGAATTTTTAAAGTTTCTGTATTTTTATTAATTTGTGAAAGGACACAAATGCCCCTGGGCCCACCTGTCGGTGCAACCCAGTGGGTTAGCCCTAACCCGAGCCGCCTTGGGCTCGGCGGTCGCACCGACCCCTTCTCCTCCACTCACTCACGAACCCTAGCCCTTTCGAGCTCTGGCGACCTCGCGTCGCCGCCCCTTCGCCGAATTCGGCCAACTCCGGTCGCCGCCGGCGAGATGGTGGATCTGAACCGCCTCTCGACGGCGGACACGATGGTCAGCGTCGATTTGACACTCGCGTCCCCGTTCGCTCGTCCTCGACCCTCCAGTGCGCCAGGCTCTCGGCGTTCGCCGCCGCCGTGCGCTGGAGAAGCCGTGGACCTTCTTCCTGGCGCTCCCCTGGGCGCGTGGTGCTGTGCTGGGGGTTGCGGTGGTCGCCATGGCTTGGCTTGGCCAGGCCTGGTGCCGCCGTGCTCCCTGGCGTGCGCCGCCATGGCCGCCATGGTCGTGTCGACCACCTCCTCCCTGGTACGTGTCTCTCCTTCCCCTCACACCATCTACTCTACCTCTTCTCCTTCCTCTATATGCCCTGGCATCCATCATATGGTGCTGCTGCTACACCCTATGTGCTCTACTGCGGTGCTTGCTGTAGATGTGCGTGTGCTGCTGTGTTGTGCTGCTCTATTTACCATCAATGCATGCTTCTATGCTTCATGGCTCCTTTAGTTCATGTTATCTTCCTGTTGTGACCCTCCTATAATTGCTCATGAGCATCTAGTGATGCTCATGGCCTACTGGCTTGCTCTTGCTATTGCTCCAGCCACTAGGACATCATGTCTGTGCATAAACTTGACCCTGGCTTGATCATTATGCATGATCCTTGTAGTATGCAAGTGCCAGTGCCTCTGTTCTTGATGCTATTCTTGCCAGTTACTCAAGTGTATTCATAAATGTTGCCCTGGTTGGATTGCAGTGTGTAATTCTTGCAAATTGGCAAAAGCCAGTGCCCTTGGGTGCTCTTCAATGTGCTATAATTCATAGACATGCTCCCTTGAGCATGCCTGTGGCTAGACAACACCATCCCTTGATGGTGTGCTACTGCATACAATTATAAATCATATTTTTGATTATCTGCTATGCCATTGTTCCTGTTCTGTGGCTAATTTAATTGTCTGGCCATGTGTTGATGCTATACTTGGCTGTGGTGATCTGTAACAAGAGCTAGTGATGCTCTGATGATCAATTGATCATTTCTTGCTTGTAAGCAAGTGTGTGCTCCTCTCTGTGACTCACTAGTACTCATCCAGTGCTGTTTGTGCTTCATACAGGCTTAGCCTGTGTGTGTTGGTGCTTGTCCAAGCATCAGTGGATGCCTGCAATGATCCTTTGGATCATCTGCAAGACCCTGTGCATCAGAAGCTTGTCTGTTTCATTTATCTGCTTAATTTGCCTTGATATTTGGATAAATGATGTGAACTGTGACACAGTGATGATCATATCAATTTAATTTGCTTGGGCTAGAGGGATGCCAACAATTGTTGGGGACCCTAGCCCATTCAACCTCTGGGTGATGATGATTGTGCTGGCTTGATGGTTTGACTGTTTTGGTTGGTTGAGGTGGCCTCAGCAGCCACTCTTGGTGCTCAGAAGCTCCCACCCCCGGTTGGCTTGCTGTGGAAGGACAACTGCTCTCTGGCTGATCCCTTTTTGTTGGAATAGCCAGTAGCCTTTGCTGTTGAAAACAAAATAGACATGGATCTGTCTATGGTCTGATGGTTAGTGAGCCAGTTAGTGCTAGGTGAGTTTGGATGGCTATTTAGGATCAAATCCATGATGGATTTCTCTGGTTGTGTCACTGTATTGACACAACCAAGTGTTCCATGGGTTGTTTTCCTTCTAGCCCTTGCTTAATTTGCTGGCACCAATTGGTTTTGCAACCAAATGATGATACATCCAGGGTTCCTACCCTTTTGTGCTCCTGTGATGCATAGCATGCTTATATATGAGCAAGACATGATCTTGCTCAGGCTGTTGTGTGGTATACCTCACTCCAGCTCCTAGAAATGGGTGTTGGTGTAGAGGTTTTGCTTCTGGTGGTTTGTGTGGCTTGCCCTGCTCCTCCTTGTCAGCTTGATGCTACTTGGTTACTTGTTGTGTGGTGAAGATCTGTTGAACAGCAGTGGCTGTTCAACCTGTGCTTGTGTTCTTGAGTTCTTGTGGTTCTAGCTGAGCTTACCCTTTGGAGCCTGTCGATGGAATGGCTAGGGTTTGCTGATGAAAAGCTTTTATACTGGCTTTTCCTGTGCTCCTTTGGTCGATAGCACCAACCTGGTCACTTTGGTGACCCTCCCCTGGCTAGTGTGTGCTGTTTTGCATGCAGCAACCCTGGCTTGTTGTTAAGCATGCACACCATCTGAGTGTGCTGCCTGTGTGTGTATGCAACAGACTTGGGACTTGTGCTGTGGAAAAGATCAGCCGAGCTGATCTTGATCATATCCATTCTATTCCATCTTTTTATTATTAACCTGCCAAGTGGCCATGCCACTTGGCATAACACTAGTTTTTCTTTGTGTTTGTGTGCAGGGATCAAAATGATGATCAAATGGACATGAAGATCACCAAGCTTAATACTAAATGAAGATTAGCTTGTAGTTTTAGGATAGATAAACATATTTTACTTTTCTTTTCTTTTCTTTTTCTATTTTTTCCAATTCTTGTAATGTGTTGTAATATTCTTTTATCTCAATTATGAATATTGTAAATACAATGTATATTGTGTGTTAATCAATAAAGCTCAAGGTTTTCTCTAATGAGCTTTATTTATTATTTGTATATTTCATTATGTGCATTATTATTATTTACTTAATGAATTTCCTCACAATTGGATTATGAGATATTTATTTAATGTTTGAATTTAAAATTCAAATTCAACTTTGGTTTGAATTTCAATCATGCAACTTAAATTTGAATTCAATCATGCAACTTAAGTTTGATGCAATCTCTCCCCTCTCTTCTCAAAACCCTAAACTAGTTAAGTGGGATGCAAGTTTGTCGCACTCTCGAAACCCTAACCCTGTAAGGTGTTGAGAGAGAAACTTGTCCCCCTTTTATGCAGTTTTTGTTTAAAAGCGCGAAATTTTCCCAGAATTTGCAATGCAATGCACATCCCTTTCTAAAATCTACCCCTCGATCGTCTCTAAGCCCGGGACATTACACAAGGCTAAGCAGGCCATTGATGGTGGCACAAAAGTTGGCGTGTGCGCATAAGGTGAAGTGTGCGCGCAGAAGCTGCTCCCGCTAACCGAAGCGGGAGGACACATGCGTGATCCGCGGTGTGTCCGCGCGGATCATTCCCAGCCCAAATTTGGTTTGAAATAGATTTTCCCTATCCTACTGTCCATGGGGATTAAACCGGACTGTTTATGTTCATTTGCGTCAAGCAGTTGAAGATGCCATGCAATCCAAGCCAAGTCCGACACCACATAAGTCATCGAAGCATGTATGGGAGGCGAGACTTGGTGGGGCGAATGTTCGGCCATCTTTGCAGACCGTGTGAATTTAGCAACAACTATTGGAAGTGTCTCCTTTAAACATTATTCGATGAAAGCAAACAAAGTGGATAGGGCTTTTTTTGCTAGTGGCATCTTGTGGCTGTAATCCTGGACTTCTTTAAACTATGAAAGCAAACAAAGTGGCTAGGGCTTTTTTGCTAGTGGCATCTCGTGGCTATAATCCTGGATTTACGGGCTGATGGGCTACGGAATTCTCTACGGACTGACGTGAAAATATGGTTGGTTCAGTTTGAATTGATTGCTTAAAAGTCGGAAATCTCTTTGCTGCCTGTTATGCAAATGGTGAGTCCGTGATTTCCGTAACAACATGCCCGTAGGCGTGGAATTATGATTCTCCAGTTTTATTTATAAGTAAACTCATTAATGATGTACTCCCTCCGTCTATAAATAGATGTCTCAACTTTATCAAAATTTAAATGTATCTAGACCCATTTTAGTATCTAGATACATTCAAATTTATCCTAAGTTGAGATATTTTTTTATAGACGGAGGTTAGTAATTCTTATTGGTACTGTAATTAATAAAACCGGCAAGTCGTGTTCAGGCACGCAGTCCTTGCTTACCGTTGACTTTCGGGTGTTAAACGTGCACTCGCAACTTGCAAGAGCTTGCATCGCTCATCGGGGCTTAATATTCCCTTGTGCGAGTGGTGTTAAAGTATGTTCTGCCATCGAGAGGATGGAATTCCATTATTACAGAGAAAAGTATGAGCCAAGTACCGAGTCTTCCTCCGTCTCAGTTTACTAGTTTTCCCCGTATCTCTAGGTCGCTAACTTAACCTATATAATGTAAATATTATATCATTAGAAAATAGAATATCTAAACTTTCTAATGATATAATTTTTTTAACATATAACTAATGCTAACTTGATCAAATTTGCAACCTAGAGGTACGTGCAAGCCTAATAAACTGTGAGAGAGGGTAGTAGAAATGCATAAGCTTGAATATTATTCTAGCAACTTAACTAGGCACATTTTTTGCAGGTAAAAAGAAAATGCATTAATTCGGAAACATTACAGAAAGGTCCCCAACAAACACAAAAATACAGCATAGCCCTTCTGCAAGTTGACCACGTCGTCGACCCGCCGTTGCTGTTGGTGGCGCGCCGTCGCCGCTACCTCCCTTGACGCCTTGGAGCGGAGGCAGTCCCCGGGCGAGCGGGAGGTCACCGAGCACCGTTCCCGGAGGACCTACACCGGAGAGCGCCGCCATGGACGAACCGAATCGCCGCATCTTCTTCTTCGACATCTCGATTTGCTGTCTCCACCGTCTCACGGAGCCCAGCGCGGGGAAGTCGCACAGTACACCTCCAGGGAGATGCGAGCGCGATGAAGGTGGTGGAACGAGGACGAAGCTCCAGGGAACGACGTCGTCGGGGAGGAAGACCACCACCTGCAAACTCAAAACCGGCCGCATCTCCACCCAACGCCGTCGGCCAGTAACCCTAGCACTCCTACACTATATACACGCCACGAGACGGGTTTCCCCCGGCCTCCCGCCGCCGGAGAGGCCGGCGGAGGCCGAGAGAACCGACGAATTGGCGACGGCGAGGTGGAGAGCCCGGTTGATCTACAAACCGCCTTCCTTGTACTGTAGACGGGGAAGGGGAGGTCCAAGGTCCTTTCAATTGCATTGAGGAATCCACACATCTAACTTAACTAGGCACATATGCAATAGAGGAGTAAGTATTTTTTGCGTTGGATCAACTAGATCGGCGAGATAGGGCAATATCACTCGAAAACATCAAATGTAGCCCGGGCTACATGTAGCCTGTGTCATTTTTCCTGATTCAAACTTTGAAACTTTTAATTTTAAAGTTTCAGAAATTTTTGAAAAAAAATATGTAGACGTACAGAATGTTCAAATCTATCAGTGCGTAAATTTTCATACTGAAATACATTATATTGTGCTCTCAGTAAAAATAACAAAACCTCACAAAATGACAATCTAGATTTGAGTGTACTATTCATTACTGTTCACCAATACTGAAATCAAGATTTGTTATTTGTTCTCCAATATAACTTGGGTATTTTTGGTGTTGTGGTTGGTTTGAGGCTGCTTTCACGTGTACCACGCGATCGGTGGCATTGTCCTCCATGCGGATCAGGAATTCTGGATTGTGTAAGCGGGCACATGCTATCCGTTTTTATGTCAATATTTTTTCTAATTGTATTTAGTTCAAGGCTTCAAGCATATACACAGTTTTTTCTTTCAAGCATACACAGTTTAACTCAACCGAATCTAGAAGCTCATAGTATAAAAATGTTTGTCGTTGGCCAGGAAAAACAATGGAACTTTGGTCCTTTGAAAAAGACACTTTTCTCCGTGTACACATTTGAAATTCTTTTGTCAAAGACAAAGCAAGACAAGGTTGTCAAATGGAGCAATCACCGTAGACCAAAAAATCAACAAATTTGACCCCAAAAATACCAGCAAGTCCAGCATGAAAGCTGTGCCAACCTTAGCTATGTCCCTCTCCTTCACCAGATATGGAATCAGGCCTGCCGCAGGTGACACATGTATCTGAGCAGGTTTGGGCATGACTTTGGAAATGGAACAACCACCGCAGACCACAAGATCAACAAACTTGACCCCAAAAATACCAGGAAATCGAACCTTAAAATTGTACCAACCTCCTTCACCTGCGATGGTGTAATGCAAAATACAGCCTTGCAGGTGGCGACACATGTTTTATTTTCGAAAGAATGTAAGATGACACATGTATCTGAATCAGGTTTGGGCATGACTTTTTTGCAGCAACCATCGTCACCAACCCCGGCGCACGGATGAGCGGCCAATGCGATCAAGGCAGGATTCCGTCGAACGGCTGGCCAAGCCCATCGAGCTGCACGCCGATCATGGAGTAGAGTAGGTAAACGACGTCGACGTGGCACCGCTGCCCCAGTCAACGAACCCCAGCCACTCTCTCCCCGTCTCACCAACCCTCCCACTCTCACTGCCACGCTGGCCCCACGCGTCATCCTCCTAGGCCCCACTCACCAACTCCCCGACTCCTTCCCCCGTATATTACACCCGCCATCTTCCCTTCCTCCATTCTTCTTCAGGAGATCAAGCAAGCGCGCACGCACTCGCAAGCCATCGTTCTCCTACCACTAATTTAACCACCACCTTACAAGAAGATTTCCTTACTCTCCGTTTCTCGCTCGATCGCCGGCCGGTGAGGTAGCTAGCTAGCTAGCTACTCGTACTAGATCATTACCATGGGTTCCGTGCCGGAGGAGTCAGTGGCAGCGGCGACCGTGGCGGCGGAGACGGTGTTCCGGTCGAAGCTCCCCGACATCGAGATCAACAACGAGCAGACGCTGCAGAGCTACTGCTTCGCGAAGATGTCCGAGGTGGCATCCCGCCCCTGCATCATCGACGGCCAGACGGGCGCCTCCTACACCTACACGGAGGTCGAGTCCCTCACCCGGCGCGCCGCGGCCGGGCTGCGCCGCATGGGCGTCTGCAAGGGCGACGTGGTGATGAACCTGCTCCGCAACTGCCCGGAGTTCGCCTTCTCCTTCCTGGGCGCGGCGCGGCTGGGCGCCGCCACCACCACCGCCAACCCGTTCTACACCCCGCACGAGATCCACCGCCAGGCGGAGGCGGCGGGCGCCAAGGTGATCGTCACCGAGGCCTGCGCCGTGGAGAAGGTGCTGGAGTTCGCGGCGGGGCGGGGCGTGCCCGTGGTCACCGTCGACGGGAAGCGCGACGGGTGCGTGGACTTCGCGGAGCTGATCGCCGGCGAGGCGCTGCCCGAGGCGGAGGAGGCCGGGATCCTCCCCGATGATGTGGTCGCCCTGCCGTACTCCTCCGGCACCACGGGCCTCCCCAAGGGCGTCATGCTCACCCACCGCAGCCTCGTCACCAGCGTCGCCCAGCTGGTACGTACGCCCGCCCGCCCCCATTTTCTCCGATCGAATCCTCTGCTCTGAGCTCTGAGCTCTGCTTCCATTCCATTTTGGGGTCAACGGCTCTGCCAGCCTGGTACTGCATTTCTATACTGCTACTGTACCTGTCGGTGCCGAGCCAGCTGAGGTGAGCTGAGCTGCCGCACAGGATGACATGTGGGTCCGCGTTCGACGCGTCTAGCCGTAGGACCCACCCATTTAGGATTATTATTCTCCCACTATATTGTCTTGCGTTTCTCGAAGCATTTCAAATGCTGCATTTAGTCAGAGCTCTGGGTGCCAATCGAGCAGGCTGGCTCAAAAATAAATAATTTCTGGTTATATTCTTGGCATCTCGTGCTCCATGCGTAGGTTCCACGGCTCGCACCGCGTTGGGCCCACAGAACCAGGTGCCTTTTCCTGGGTCTGGTCCGGACCGGACGCCAAGATTCGTGCTCGGCGGGCGATGCGTTTGGCGCCAACATGCATCATTTTCAAAAAATAAATCCACCCACCCTGAAGAAGCACTCTTCTAACAGTAACCACTCTGAACATTTTCAGGTTGACGGGCCGAACCCGAACGTGTGCTTCAACAAGGACGACGCGCTGCTGTGCCTGCTGCCGCTGTTCCACATCTACTCGCTGCACACGGTGCTGCTGGCGGGGCTCCGCGTCGGCGCCGCCATCGTCATCATGCGCAAGTTCGACGTCGGCGCGCTGGTGGACCTCGTCCGCGCGCACCGCATCACCATCGCGCCATTCGTGCCCCCCATCGTCGTGGAGATCGCCAAGAGCGACCGCGTCACCGCCCACGACCTCGCGTCCATCCGCATGGTGCTCTCCGGCGCCGCCCCCATGGGCAAGGACCTCCAGGACGCGTTCATGGCCAAGATCCCCAACGCCGTGCTCGGGCAGGTCCGTACGCCGATCGCGCAATGCCGATGTCTAATTAATCGTGTGAATTACCATCTGAATGTCACTGAAAGAGAATTGTGTTTCAGGGATACGGGATGACTGAGGCTGGGCCGGTGCTGGCCATGTGCCTGGCGTTCGCCAAGGAGCCGTTCAAGGTCAAGTCCGGGTCCTGCGGCACCGTGGTGCGCAACGCCGAGCTCAAGGTCGTCGACCCCGACACCGGCGCATCCCTCGGCCGCAACCAGCCTGGCGAAATCTGCGTCCGCGGGAAGCAGATAATGATAGGTACGCACCACACCCCTGCAATGCATGCAAACAAACCCCTACATCTCGATCGGATGGTCTCTCTCGATAGGCTGGTTCCTGTCCTCTACTTGGTGCTTTGCGTTGGCACATCGCATTTTGCCTTAAGGAAAGAGAAAAGTCGAGCATATAGCTACAGGTCGATCGGCAAGCGATGTGGACAAACCTTCCTAGTGTTTGGGCATGTAGCAGACTAACTTGTGCGATCAGGCCGAACGACGGCCACCAACAAGTTTGTCGTCCAACGCGACGTCGCTGCGCGCTCGACAGGAACCTGGCAACTTCGAATTAAACTCCCTTTCACGCATTGCAAAGCAAAATAAAAGGATGTGAAATCGATGTGTAGTTAGGCCACTTTTAAGTGGTTGGAGACTTGGTGTGCACAAAGTTGTTTGATTAGTTAGTGGTTCGGTCCAACAAGGTCCATCTCTAATGATTGTTCATCGATCGGCAGAGAATTCCCCGTCCCCTCCACTCCACGTTTTCGTGCTAGCAGCCGCAGGCGCGTGGTTGTTGGCACGGCAGACTGACTACAACCTGTAGAATACTGTCAGCGAATAAATAAACAGCGACGCACGTTGCTAACAACCTGAAAATCATACATCCACGTTCCCAGCTTGTCCGCCTGCACACAGCTCACCGTCAGTCAGTCACCATGGCAAGGTTCCAGAATCCAAGTTGCACATGATCAAGAGATCCAACGACCTCACACATGCGCAAGTAGCTAGGTAATACTAGAGCCAAAATTTGGTGAAGGAACAGAAGGAAGGGTATTGTTTAGGTATTGGCAGGCTGTGAGCAAATCCATGGCAGTAGTGGAGGCACCAACAGCTGAGACTGCACAAGCATGTTGGAGGAACCGGTCACTAGCATTAGTTTATGTCCAGTTGACAGAAGTAGTAGTATCTCATTTGTCCATACACTCCGTGTAGTGCTCAACCCAGAATACGAATTGTATTATACAATACCCTGCCAGGCATTGGACAGCTGAGGGAGAAAGCAATGAAGCCTCTGAAGTAGTAGTGTCAGGGAGTTTGTTCGGTGTACTGAAAACTTAGAACGAATCGTCGTCGGTTGGTGTGTACTTGGCGTGAGAAGTGGAGATCACGTCAGATGGTTGCTGCAGCTACAGCTGCATCTTCAGTGCAGAGAGGCCGTGCCGTCGTGGTCAAGGTGCTACTCACGCCAACGATTCCTATGCATCTAGCTATCTGTGTCACAACCACTAATGAACCAAACTGTACCAAATAAAACCAAACCAACGACCAAATGCAATGGGTGACCAACTCCACTCCAGCCAGCAGAAGAATCGAGCTGTTGTCACGAGTCAATTTTAACGTTTCTCGTGAAAGGGCCCTGTCCTATCAACTCTTTGGATGATCCTCCCGAGAATCTCGGATTCATTCATCCCATGTGAGGTCTTCACTTTCAGACAGTTTGTATTGTATCCATGCTGCAGCAACAGCAAACAACAACTGCCACATGTGGTTCAGTAACTTTCTTTGGCCTACCTGAAGCCATCGTCTGAATGCACTTGAATGATGGTCGGCAGTCGGCACCGCCCACCTGAGACCGATGTGTAGTACTTCCATCATGCCATTGTGGGTGGCACCTCTGCAAATGCAGTTTGGGTCAGTATCCAATAACTGAATGCTGTCATAGTGTCATGTGCAAACTGCACTTCAGTTATGGTGGCTGTTTCTGAATGTCTGTCTCCTTCCTTGCGGTATCCCATGTGAATGCTGAATGATTTGTGCTTTTCTGGAGGAAATCCTCTGTCCTCCCAAATAAGATGTTCGTTTTAATGGGTACTAGAATTTTGTGACGATGGCGATGGTTTCTCTGAACTAACCAGCACCGCTTCGTGGAATGAATCACGCAGGTTACCTGAACGACCCAGAGTCGACCAAGAACACCATCGACAAGGACGGCTGGCTGCACACCGGAGACATCGGCTTGGTGGATGACGACGACGAGATCTTCATCGTCGACAGGCTCAAGGAGATCATCAAGTACAAGGGCTTCCAGGTGGCGCCGGCGGAGCTCGAGGCCCTCCTCCTCACGAACCCGGAGGTCAAGGACGCCGCCGTCGTAGGGTGAGCCACATACTACATTTCTCTTCCCTTTTTTGTGGCTACAACTGTAGTGTCGTGTTTCCTCTTTTTTTCAGCTGAAAGAAAGAATGCTAATTTTCCTCCTGGTTATTTCCCTTTCAGGGTGAAGGATGATCTCTGCGGCGAAGTCCCGGTCGCCTTCATTAAGAGGATCGAAGGATCTGAGATCACCGAGAACGAGATCAAGCAATTCGTCTCAAAGGAGGTAAATTAATGCTCAAGTTTCAACACAGCTCTCACGCATAACAACTGATGTTGTACAGAAAGTTCAGAACAACTGGTTTACCACTATATGTGATAAGTAGTCAGTTAGTGCTAATCATGTTCAGCCAGTCAATTATTTGCATTTGTTCACGAGCGATTGCAGAGCTCATGTGTCACGTCTAAGATATTCGATGATGCAACTGCAGGTTGTTTTCTACAAGAGGATCAACAAGGTCTACTTCACCGACTCCATCCCCAAGAACCCTTCCGGCAAGATCCTAAGGAAGGACTTGAGAGCCAGGCTCGCCGCTGGCATCCCCGAGGTTGCCGCGCCGAGAAGCTAAGCGCCGCCGCTCCGCATCTCAGGAACGCAGTCACTCATGGTGCTGTTATAGATCACACCAAATGGGGAAAGAAACTACGGGAGAGTACATGATCAGATTATTCTTGCAGGAGATATCAGTTTGTTGGTTCGCCCTGCTTGTGTAATGTTGATAAAATGAAATGATATAATAGATGTGTTGTTTTATTTTTTGACCATGTAAGAACAAGGCTGGGTTTTTTCCAAAAGGCGCTATGTATACACTACTTATTTTTTGAAACGATGCAAAATAGTTCGCATTTCATTTATTAGGAGAGTAAAAGTTGCAACTTAATTAATAGAAAATCAGGGAAAATAGTTTATCGATAACCACACAGGCCATCATGGAACATGACACGTCAAAGGGCATCGACTGGCTACCAATCTCGAATTCCGGACTCCACACACACTGCCAATAGAGGAGCATCTATCAAGGCTAGCTACAAGCGTCATCATCGTTACCCATCGTCCTTGATCGAACAAGTGGTCCTCACGAATAGTTGCACTCATGGCAAATAGTGGACCATACACGTCAAGGACAATTTCATGGCAAGTGGGGCGTGAAATATGCAAGAGTCTTGTGAAGACCGATATACCCGGCAAACGACCACCCTTCACACGTCAAGGCCCCATGTTCCTCTGAATCAAAACGAACGATGAGGCGTGGAAAGCCCATCGGACACACCGCAAAAAGCGGACTACCAAAACCCACATCATGCATCCAACTCTGCCCGATACCAAACAAATATCTAAACAAAAGAAATAGGGGAACCACCACCCCGGGTCCATGTCGGTGGTCCCACCGGCTGGTTCTAGCTCCACAAATGAGTCCTCCTGGGAGGTTTTAGCTGCACAAACAATGCCCCCATGAGGGACACGACACCGAGTGTTGTCATCACTCAGTTTGGTAATATGGAAGTGACGAGGGATCACCTCGCCAATGTCTACGGATTGTAGACTTGGGTTTCGGAGAAAAGCGATGATGGAGATTCCGGGAGCGAGATTAGGTACACGATGTACCTAGCTTCGGGTCCCCTCGGTGGAGGATCCCTACGTGCTGCTAGCAATCTAGTATATGATCATAAATATGTTTACAGAGTGCCGCCGTAAGCGGAGCTATGTTGTCTATCTGTTCTCCTCCCTCTATCGGGTGCCCTGGATGGCTTTATATATGCAACCAACTTAGGGTTTTACAAGAGTCCTAGTAGACTACTCTTTCGGGTTGCCTTCTTGGGTCTTCTCCATATTGGGCCGAGCCAGGTATACTAATAATGGATACCCGAAGGATATATCCATGACAGTAGCCCCCAAGTGTCTAGGTAAGTCGAAGACTTGCGTAGAGACTCCAATCATGATCATCTCCGAAGTCAAAGAAATAGAAGGCGAGGCCATTGAACCGGAAATACATCAGGTCAACGTCGTAGATCATGTGTAGCGCAGATGCAGTCGGTGATTTCCGAAGTTACTTTTCTACCGGGTGCGCGACAGCGCTCCCGATGGGAGTAGCCCCCGAGTCTATGGGCCAGTGTTTGCACCTGGGCATTGACTCAAGTTGTACTACACGATGAAGAACTCGACTATATTCCTGGGCACTGATGAGGACATCCCTACCTCACTACTACCTCCGTCATTACCAACTGAAGATGAACCTGCTGTGAAGCTCAAGTCCAATGAAGTCAGGATTGGACCAATGACACGAGCTCGTGCGAAGCTACTTAAACAACATGTGAACTTGTTCCTAAACGATACCTTGATTGATGAGAACTTTATACTACCTAAGTCCTATTACTTATGTATCATCGGGTATGAAGAGGAGACAAGCATCGCACGAGGAGAGGAGCAGCTGGAGTGAAGATGGACGTGGAGCTGGACAAGGAGCTGGACATGAAGATATCTCATGGACGCGCGAGGAGCGGGAGGCATGCGCGAGAGGAGAAGATGAAGTCCAGGCCGGCCCCCGGTCGACCGGCCGCCACGCGGCGCGCCCGGTCCCTGGCCCGGTCCAACCGGACGCCTGACCGGATCCACCCGGCGCCAACCGGACGCCACGCTGACGCCAACCGGACGGGTTACTGCAGAGCAATTGAAAGTGCATGGAGCCCCCATGTGTGGTTTTGGTAATTAATGACAATCCCTATGGACTAATGTTTGCATTGAGTTATATTTGTAGGAGTTGTCCATAGGCAATTCTTGAACCATATGTTGGCTTCAAGATTGCAATAAGGAGCAAATGAAGAAGATCAAGTGTCAAGTATGTCTTGAAGATGAAAATGAAGTGCAAGTTCAAGATGAGCCAACTCGAAGACATCATATGCTTGAAGCTTGCCATGAAGAAATGAAGTGCAAGTTCAAGATGAGCAATCTCGAAGAGATCCTTTGTTTGACTCTTTCCATCCATATGGTGTTCATGGATATGTGAAGATGCGCCAAAGAAGAAGCTCTCCCATGGTGGATTATGGGGAGCAATCCACAAGACTTCGTCAAGCAAGCACAATCAAGAAAGGCGTTCCATCTTGTTGAGGTCAAGATCGTCATCATCGAGCTCAAGTGGAATGCGCAAGTGTAAGGTTTGCTCTTGATAGGGTTTCTTTCTCATCGGTCTCATAGTGTAGTTGGAGACTGGTTTATAGTTTAGTTGCCGTACTATCAAGAGGGCTCTCGAGTGAGTAACTCGATCGTATCGTTCGGAGAGAGCTCAAACCTTTGCATCCTTGCATCATCTTTCTTGGTTGTTATTTGGATCTTATTGTTGGGGTTCCTAGCATAGAAAACAAAAAATTTCCTACCGCGAGACGAATAAATCCAAGATCTAATCTATGGAACACCCAAGATCTAATCTACAAGATCGGAGCAACGAGATTGATAAGATACTAACCCTTGAAGATTTCCAAATCCTACGAGATCAGATCTCGTTGTTGATGTAGACGATCGTCCCCGGTGCTGCAATCCGGCAGCACTTCCGTACTCGGTCGCGCGTACGGTGTCGATGAAGCTCTTCCTCTCCCGTCGGGCAGCGGAGGTATGGTAGATCCCCTCGGAATCCCGCAGCACGATGGCGTGGTGGTGGTGGTGGAGGAGAATTCTGCAGGGCTTCGCCGCGCGCAGAGAGAAAGAGGAGGAGGAGAGGTGGCGGCTAGGGTTATGGATGGGGCCTTGGCCGGCCACCCCCTCCTCTTTATATAGGTGGGGGTCGGCCCCTAGGGCCCACCCATCCCCTTTGGCCGGCCATGGGAGGGGAAAACTCCTCCCCCAAGTCTTCCCCCTTATCTCCTAATTTAAACGCTTTATTTTAGGAGATAGATCTTATCTCTAATTTTAAACCATTTAAACTAGAGATAGATCTTATCTCTAGGGGGGCTGGCCTGTGCCCACATGTCATGGTGGGCAGGACCCACTATGCCATGTGGCGCCTATGTTGCCTCTCCCGGGGTGGTGGGCCCACTGGTGGCCCTCTAGAACCTTCTAGAAGCTCCGGTCAAAACACCGGACTTTTTCCGAACCCCGGAAAATGACTTCCCATATATGAATCTTATTCTCCGGACCATTCCGGACCTCCTCGTGATGTCCCGGATCCCATCCGAGACTCCGAACAAAACTTCGGACTCCAACTCATATTCCGAATCTACTTATGCGACATCGAACCTTAAGCGCGTCACCCTACGGTTCGCGAACTATGCAGACATGGTCGAGACTCCTCTCCGAGCAATAACCAATAGCGGGATCGGAGATCCATAATGGCTCCCACATATTCAACGATGACTTAGTGATCGATTGAACCATTTACATACGATGCCAATTCCCTTTGTCACGCGATATTTTACTTGTCCGAGGTTTGATCATCAGTATCTCCATACCCTGTTCAACCTCGTTACCGACAAGTACTCTTTACTCGTACCATGGTATGTGATCTCTTATGAACTATTCATATGCTTGCAAGCTAATCAGATGACTTTCCATCGAGAGGGCCCAGAGTATATCTATCCGTCATCAGAATGGACAAATCCCACTATTGATACATATGCCTCAAATCACACTTTCCAAATACTTAATCCCATCTTTATAACCACCCATTTACGCAATGGCGTTTGATGTAATCAAAGTACCCTTCCGGTGTAAGTGATTTACACGATCTCATGGTCGAAGGACTTAGGCAACTATGTATCGAAAGCTTATAGCAAATTGAACTTAATGACTTGATCTTATGCTACGCTCATTTGGGTGTGTGTCCATTATATCATTCACCTAATGACATAACCTTGTTATTAATAACATCCAATGTTCATGATCACGAAACCATGATCATCCATTAATCAACAAGCTAGTTATACAAGAGGCTTACTAGGGACTCCTTGTTTTTTACATAACACACATGTATCCGTGTTTCGGTTAATACAATTATAGCATGAGATGTAAACATTTATCATGAACAATAAGATATAACAAATAACTAATTTATTATTGCCTCTTGGGCATATCTCCAACACTTATCCATGTGATATTTTAGAGCTTGTGCTTATTCTCATGACAAGATCTAGTTCATCGAAAACGGTTTTTGCATAGATCACTTGTTGCATTTTCAAGGTTGGAGGTTTTACCGGTATGTACTTTTTAGATAGGTCAAACCTTTCATCATTTATTTCTATACTCCCTTATTGGACTATGATGGTTCCCTGCATGATCTTGTAGAGCTTGTTCCTAGCTTCAAAACAAGCCCAAGATCATCAAAATCGGAATCCGGATGCAAAAGTTATGCCCGTTTCTATTTCCTGTCTCTGCCAGTTTACAGGGGGCGGAAAATCCGGGCCGGATTTTTTGCAAATATCCGGCCCCCCCAAAATCGGCTAAGGACTTTTGGCGATGTGGCTCAGTACTACCCTGGACATGGGCCGGACTTTTGGTCGGACATTTGCCCGGAATTTCCCCTGGGCCGGATTTTTTGGTGGGGGCGGATTATCCGGCCCCAACTTAGGTCGGATTATCCGGCCCTCAAAAGTCTGCAACGGCTCGATTTTCTTGGGGGGTATAAATACCCCCTTCTTCCTCCTTGGGCTGTTGCTTCTTCTACTCTCTCTCTCCTCCATTGTTGTTCTTGAGAAGCTTGCCCTATCTCTCTATCCCTTCATGATTCTTGCCCCATTTTGAGGGAAAAGAGAGAGGAGATCTAGATCCACACTTTGACCAAACCAAATCATCTCTTTGTGAGTGAATCTTTGGGATCTAGATCTTGGAGAATTTTGTGTTCTCCTCTTTGTTCTTCCTCTCCTATTCCCCCAATAGCTTTTGTAGCTTTGTTGGAATTTGAGAGAGAAAGGACTTGAGCATCTTTGTGGTGTTCTTGCCATTGCATTTGGTGCATCGGTTTGAGTTCTCCACGGTGATTCGTGGTGGTGAAAACAAGAAGGTTGTTACTCTTGGGTTCTTGGAACCCTAGACGGATTCTAGACCTTTGTGGTGATTTGTTGGGAGCCTCCAATTAAGTTATGGATGTGTGCCCCAACCTTTGTGTAAGGCCCGGTTTCCGCCTCGAAGGAAATCCCTTAGTGGAACCGTGACCTAGGCCTTTGTGGCGAGGGTCACCGGAGATTTAGGTGAGGCCCTTCGTGGCGTTCGGTGTGTGGTGTGAGTACCGCATCTTGGGGTGAGGCCTTTGTGGCATTGGTGTGCATCGAGCAACCACACCTCAAGGTGAGCCTCTTGTGGTGTTCGGGAGCACTAAGCCACCGCACCTCTCCACCGGAGATTAGCACTCGCAAGAGTGTGAACTCCGGGATAAATCATCGTCTCCCGCGTGCCTCGGTTATCTCTATACCCGAGCTCTTTACTTATGCACTTTACCTTGTGATAGCCATCGTGCTTGAAGTTATATATATCTTGCTATCACATACTTGCTTGTATTGCTTAGCATAAGTTGTTGGTGCACATAGGTGAACCATTGCTTAGAATAAGTTGTTGGTGCACATAGGTGAACCATAGTATATAGGCTTTGGGCTTGACAAAGTAAACGCTAGTTTTATTCCGCATTTGTTAAGCCCATCTCGTAAAAGTTTTAAACCGCCTATTCACCCCCCCCCCTCTAGGCGACATCCGTGTCCTTTCAAATTCCCGCGCCCGGTCAGCACCCGGTCACTGGTCCGGTTTGAGCCGGCCAGCCCGGTCCCAGGCCCGGTCGACCGGCCCCCAGACCGGCCGAGTCCGAGTCTATCTCGACCAGATCTATTCTGGGTCGGTTATTTTCATACCTTTTCGCCTTGAGGTCGTCCTGGATGCCTATATAAGTCCATAGGACGCCCCCAAAGTTGCGTTAGACCACGTTTAAGATAAACCCTAGTTCATAGTTGTTTGCTTTGCAACTCTATTGAATCTCTACACCCGATTGCTTTGATTTGGTGTGGAATTGCTGAAAGTCTTGTGTGATCTGCTGTTCCATTGGGAATTGGGAGGTTGCAACTTACCGCTTCGTGGTCGGCGGCTATGTGCGCAAGTGTGTGGAGTTGCGAATATCTTGCAGGATTGAGAGCTGTTGCATCAGGCGACATGGACCAATCGAGAGATCTCGTTGCGTCATACAAGTTATCTCCGTTGTGTTCATCGTGTGTTCATCACCATCCACCTCGCTTACTGATGCGCGTAGATGTACACGTCCGTTGGGAACCCCAAGAGGAAGGTATGATGCGCACAGTGGCAAGTTTTCCCTCAGAAAGAAA
This sequence comes from Lolium multiflorum, assembly GCA_030979885.1. Lineage (NCBI taxonomy): Eukaryota > Viridiplantae > Streptophyta > Magnoliopsida > Poales > Poaceae > Lolium > Lolium multiflorum. The sequence goes on along the minus strand of CM061752.1, from coordinate 51,608,611 downwards.
CCAAGGTTGAATCGAACCAGGAGGAGCCAAGAAGCGCGTTGAAGGTTGATGGTGGCGAAATGTGATGCGGCGCAACAACAGGGATTCCGGCGCCAACGTGGAATCTGCACAACAAAACCAAAGTACTTTGCCCCAACGAAACAGTGAGGTTGTCAATCTCACCGGCTTGCTGTAACAAAGGATTAAACGTATCGAGTGGAAGATGATTGTTTGCAAGAAAACAGTAAAACAAGTATTGCAATAGATTGTATGCTATGTAAAGAATAGGACCGGGGTCCACAGTTCACTAGAGGTGTCTCCCATAAGATAAAAGCATGTTGGGTGAACAAATTACAGTCGGGCAATTGACAAATAGAGAAAGGCATAACAATGCATATACATGATATGATAAATATAGTGAGATTTAATTGGGCATTACGACAAAGTACATAGACCGCCATCCAACGCATCTATGCCTAAAAAGTCCACCTTCAGGTTATCATCCGAACCCCATTCGTATTAAGTTGCTAAGCAACAGACAATTGCATTAAGTATGGTGCGTAATGTAATCGACAACTACATCCTTAGACATAGAATCAATGTTTTATCCCTAGTGGCAACAACACATCACAACCTTAGAACTTTCTCACTGTCCCAGTGTCAATGAAGGCATGAACCCACTATCGAGCATAAATACTCCCTCTTGGAGTTAAGAGTAAAAACTTGGCCAGAGCCTCTACTAATAACGGAGAGCATGCAAGATCATAAACAACACATAAACAATAGATTGATAATCACCATAACATAGTATTCTCTATCCATCGGATCCCGACAAACACAACATATAGAATTACAGATAGATGATCTTGATCATGTTAGGCAGCTCACAAGATCCAACAATGAAGCACAACAAGGAGAAGACGACCATCTAGCTACTGCTATGGACCCATGGTCCAGGGGTGAACTACTCACTCATCACTCCGGAGGCGATCATGGCGATGAAGAGTCCTCCGGGAGATGAATCCCCTCGGCGGAGGCGATCTCCTGAATCCCCGAGATGGGATTCGCGGCGGCTCTGGAAGGTTTTCCGTATCGTGGCTCTCGGTCGGGGTTTTCGCGACGGAGGCTTTAAGTAGGCGGAAGGGCAACGTGGGGGGCCACACGAGGGCCCCACACCCTAGGTCGGCGCGGCCAGGGCCGGGCCGCGCCGCCCTATGGTGTCGGCGCCTCGTGGCCCCACTTCCTTCCTCTTCGGTCTTCTGGAAGCTCCGTGCAAAAATAGGACCCGGGCGAAGATTTCGTCCAATTCCGAGAATATTTCCTTACTAGGATTTCTGAAACCAAAAACAGCAAAACAGCAACTGGCTCTTCGGCATCTTGTTAATAGGTTAGTTCCGTAAAATGCATAAATATGACATATAATGTGCATAAAACATGTAGGTATCATCAATAAAGTGGCATGGAACATAAGAAATTATCGATACGTCGGAGACGTATCAGCATCCCCAAGCTTAGTTCTGCTCGTCCCGAGCAGGTAAAACGATAACAAAGATAATTTCTGAAGTGACATGCCATCATAATCTTGATCATACTATTTGTAAACATATGTAATGAATGCAGCGATCAAAACAAAGGTAATGACATGAGTAAACAACTGAATCATAAAGCAAAGACTTTTCATGAATAGTACTTCAAGACAAGCATCAATAAGTCTTGCATAAGAGTTAACTCATAAAGCAATAAATCAAAGTAAAGGTGTTGAAGCAACACAAAGGAAGATTAAGTTTCAGCGGTTGCTTTCAACTTATAACATGTATATCTCATAGATATTGTCAACATAAAGTAATATAACAAGTGCAATATGCAAGTATGTAGGAATCAATGCACAGTTCACACAAGTGTTTGCTTCTTAAGGTGGAGGGAGATAGGTAAACTGACTCAACAATAAAAGTAAAAGAAAGGTCCTTCAAGAGGAAAGCATCGATTGCTGTATTTGTGCTAGAGCTTTTATTTTGAAAACATGAAACAATTTTGTCAACGGTAGTAATAAAGCATATGAGTTATGTAAATTATATCTTACAAGTTGCAAGCCTCATGCATAGTATACTAATAGTGTCCGCACCTCGTCCTACTTAGCTTGGACTACCGGATCTTTGCATGCCATGTTTCAACCAAGTGTCACAAAGGGGTACCTCCATGCCGCCTGTACAAAGGTCTAAGGAGAATGCTCGCATTTTGGATTTCTCGCTTTTGATTATTCTCAACTTAGACATCCATACCGGGACAACATGGACAACAGATAATGGACTCCTCTTAAATGCATAAGCATGTAGCAACAATTATTATTCTCATATGAGATTGAGGATATATGTCCAAAACTGAAACTTCAACCATGATTCATGGCTTTAGTTAGCGGCCCAATGTTCTTCTCTAACAATTTTGCATGCTCCAACCACTAAAATGATAGATCCTTCAGACAAGACGGACATGCATAGAAACTCACATGATATTCAACAATAGTTGATGGCGTTCCCCAGAAGCATGGTTATCGCACAACAAGCAACTTAATAAAAGATAAAGTGCATAAGTACATATTCAATACTATGATAGTTTTTAAGGCTATTTTGTCCCATGAGCTATATATTGCAAAGGTGAATGATGGAATTTTAAAGGTAGCACTCAAGCAATTTACTTTGGAATGGCGGAGAAATACCATGTAGTAGGTAGGTATGGTGGACACAAATGGCATAGTAGTTGGCTCAAGGATTTTGGATGCATGAGAAGTATTCCCTCTCGATACAAAGTTTAGGCTAGCAAGGTTATTTGAAGCAAACTCAAGGATGAACCGGTGCAGCAAAACTCACATAAAAGACATATTGTAAACATTATAAGACTCTACACCGTCTTCCTTGTTGTTCAAAACTCAATACTAGATATTATCTAGACCTTAGAGAGACCAAATATGCAAATCAAATTTTAGCAAGCTCTATGTATTTCTTCATTAATGGGTGCAAAGCATATGATGCAAGAGCTTAAACATGAGCACAACAATTTCCAAGTATCACATTATCCAAGACATTTTAGAATTACTACATGTAGCATTTTCCAATTCCAATCATATAACAATTTAACGAAGAAGAAACTTCGCCTTGAACATTATGAGTAAAGCCTAAGGACATATTTGTCCATATGCAACAGCGGAGCGTGTCTCTCTCCCACAAAGTGAATGCTAGGATCCATTTTATTCAAACAAAAACAAAAACAAAAACAAATCGACGCTCCAAGCAAAGAACACAAGATGTGATTGAATAAAAATATAGTTTGGGGAGGAACCCGATGATGTTGTCGATGAAGAAGGGGATGCCTTGGGCATCCCCAAGCTTAGACGCTTGAGTCTTCTTAAAATATGCAGGGGTGAACCACGGGGGCATCCCCAAGCTTAGAGCTTTCACTCCTCTTGATCATAGTATATCATTCTCCTCTCTTGACCCTTGAAAACTTCCTTCACACCAAACTTCAAGCAAACTCATTAGAGGGTTAGTGCACAATTAAGAATTCACACATTCAGAGGTGACACAAACATTCTTTACACTTCTGGACATTGCATAAAGCTACTGGACATTAATGGATCAAAGAAATGAATCCAACATAGCAAAAGAGGCAATGCGAAATAAAAGGCAGAATCTGTCAAAAACAGAACAGTCCGTAAAGACGAATTTAAAGCTGGCACCAGACTTGCTCAAATGGAAAAACTCAAAACTAATGAAAGTTGCGTACATATCTGAGGATCACGCTCGTAAATTGGCAGATTTTTTCGAATTTTCTACAGAGGCCTGTGCCCAGATTCGTGACAGACAGCAATGCTGTTTCTGCGCAGCGATCCCAAATATAACATCAACTTTGACATAGAAACTTTACTTGGCACAAAAACATGATAAGGAGAGGTTGCTACAGTAGTAAACAACTTCCAAGACTCAACAAAACAAAAATTGCTGTAGTAAAATAAACACATGGGTTATCTCCCAAGAAGTGCTTTCTTTATAGCCATTAAGATGGGCTCAGTAATAAGAGTTGAAGCAAAAGAGAGCATCAAGAAGCAAATTCAAAACACATTTAAGCCTAACCCACTTCCTATGAAAAGGAATCTTGTACACAAATAGATTCATGAAGAACAAAGTGGCAAGCATAGAAAAGCAACACAAGTGCAATTTCAAGATTCTCAACATAAAGAGGGGAAATTTAATATTATTAAGATGCATATAACCATGTTTCCCTCTCTCATAATAACTTTCAGTAGCATCATGAACAAACTCAACAATATAACTATCACATAAAACATTCTTGTCATGAGCCATATGCATAAAATTATTACTCTCCACAGAAGCATAATCAATTTCATTAGTTGTAGTGGGAGCAAATTCAACAAAGTAGCTATCATTATTATTCTCATCACCATAATCATCATACATAGGAGGCATACTGTAATCATAATTAACTTTCTCCTCAATAGTAGGTGGACTAAAAATATCATATTCATCATTGCAAGCATCATATATAGGAGGTAAAGTATCATCAAAGTAAAATTTCTCCTCCATGCTTGGGGGACTAGAAATATCACAACCAGCTTCCCCAAGCTTAAATTCTTCCATAGCTTTAGCAATAATGGTGTTCAAAGAGTTCATGCTAATAACATTGCTACAACTATTTTGTAAACAAAGTTCCATGGGTTTTTTAATTTTCTCTTCAAACACGTCATGTCCTAATTCAAGATAAAGTTCATAAAGATCTCTAATTTTTTTGTTGTTTTCCATTATGCCTAACTAGTAAAAATAAAAACAAGTACAGGACTAGACATGATAACAAAATAAATACAAGTAACTAAATTTTTTTTGTGTTTTTGATATAGAGAGCAAGACAATAAATAAAGTAAAACTAGCAACTAATTTTTTGTGTTTTGTTTAGGTGCAGCAAACAAAGTAGTAAATAAAATAAAGCAAGACAAAAACAAAGTAAAGAGATTGAGAAGTGGAGACTCCCCTTGCAGCGTGTCTTGATCTCCCGGCAACGGCGCCAGAAAACAGGCTTGATGCGCGTAGATGTACACGTCCGTTGGGAACCCCAAGAGGAAGGTATGATGCGCACAATGGCAAGTTTTCCCTCAGAAAGAAACCAAGGTTGAATCGAACCAGGAGGAGCCAAGAAGCACGTTGAAGGTTGATGGTGGCGAAATGTGATGCGGCGCAACAACAGGGATTCCGGCGCCAACGTGGAATCGCACAACAAAACCAAAGTACTTTGCCCCAACGAAACAGTGAGGTTGTCAATCTCACCGGCTTGCTGTAACAAAGGATTAAACGTATCGAGTGGAAGATGATTGTTTGCAAGAAAACAGTAAAACAAGTATTGCAGTAGATTGTATGCTATGTAAAGAATAGGACCGGGGACCACAGTTCACTAGAGGTGTCTCTCCCATAAGATAAAAGCATGTTGGGTGAACAAATTACAGTCGGGCAATTGACAAATAGAGAAAGGCATAACAATGCATATACATGATATGATAAATATAGTGAGATTTAATTGGGCATTACGACAAAGTACATAGACCGCCATCCAACTGCATCTATGCCTAAAAAGTCCACCTTCAGGTTATCATCCGAACCCCATTCAGTATTAAGTTGCTAAGCAACAGACAATTGCATTAAGTATGGTGCGTAATGTAATCGACAACTACATCCTTAGACATAGAATCAATGTTTTATCCCTAGTGGCAACACACATCACAACCTTAGAACTTTCTCACTGTCCCAGTGTCAATGAAGGCATGAACCCACTATCGAGCATAAATACTCCCTCTTGGAGTTAAGAGTAAAAACTTGGCCAGAGCCTCTACTAATAACGGAGAGCATGCAAGATCATAAACAACACATAAACAATAGATTGATAATCACCATAACATAGTATTCTCTATCCATCGGATCCCGACAAACACAACATATAGAATTACAGATAGATGATCTTGATCATGTTAGGCAGCTCACAAGATCCAACAATGAAGCACAACAAGGAGAAGACGACCATCTAGCTACTGCTATGGACCCATGGTCCAGGGGTGAACTACTCACTCATCACTCCGGAGGCGATCATGGCGATGAAGAGTCCTCCGGAGATGAATCCCCTCTCCGCGGGTGCGGAGGCGATCTCCTGAATCCCCGAGATGGGATTCGCGGCGGCGCGTCTCCGGAAGGTTTTCCGTATCGTGGCTCTCGGTACGGGGTTTCGCGACGGAGGCTTTAAGTAGGCGGAAGGGCAACGCGGGGGCCACACGAGGGCCCCACACCCTAGGTCGGCGCGCCAGGGCCTGGGCGCGCCACCCTTGGTGTCGGCGCCTCGTGGCCCCACTTCCTTCCCTCTTCGGTCTTCTGGAAACTCCGGCAAAAATAGGACCCGGGCGAAGATTTCGTCCAATTCCGAGAATATTTCCTTACTAGGATTTCTGAAACCAAAAACAGCCGCAACGGCTCTTCGGCATCTTGTTAATAGGTTAGTTCCAGAAAATGCATAAATATGACATATAATGTGCATAAAACATGTAGGTATCATCAATAAAGTGGCATGGAACATAAGAAATTATCGATACGTCGGAGACGTATCACTTGAGAAGATCGGGCCACCCCTTATCATCTTGGTATCAGATTTCAGTGTTTCCTCGGTAAGCCATCCACAATCCACCCCATAGTTGAGTTGTGAGTGTTTTCCTATCCAGAAAAAGCCAAAAAAAATTAGGGTTAGGGTTTGCCATAGCCATAGCTTGCACTAATTTCGAGTTTTAGTTGCTTTTCGTAGTTGTTTTTGCGTACCTTTATCTTTCTTCTAGTATAATTGTTAGGGTTTGTTATTTTTTTCATCTAGTTAATCATCTAGATTCAGTTTTTGTTTACTCCGAGTCCCCATAGCTTACAGTGTGTTTCTCCAAGCCATAGACACAGCCTATCGATATAAGTGACTAGGAACTTCCCCAGAAGAGACTAATTTTACCGCTCGACAGGCTGCTCATTAGGGTTTTGGTGCTTTGCATATCTTGTTGGCCGTGTTATCAAGGAGTTGAGTCATAAAATTAAAAAAAACAAAAAAAGAAAAGTTGAAAAGAAGCAAAAAGAGCTACATTGCTGCGTGTATTACAAAAAGAAAATCCAAAAAAGAAAAGTGAAGTGCTAGTTGAATCAAGTGAAAGGCCTAAGTTTTCTTTACTGCACCTGTAGTTGAGCAATCTTGTGCCTGTCCCGTTGAGCTTTGCTAGTGTCTCTCGAGTGCATTGCAACCTTTCATCCATATAGTTGCATTGCCACTTTTATCGTCTTGTGTGAGTATCTTTGGTTGTCTACGGTCAGCGCTAGAGCTTGTTATTGGTGCAAATAGGTAGCCTACCTACAGCCCCACATATACCCTGCTTTGTCGTGTGATTGTTCTTATACCCTTGATATTCGCTTTGCTACATCCGTGCACTAGTTGTTACTACAAGTGGTAAGCAACACTAACTTACTTTGGAACGGTAAGATTTCCTTTTCTTCTCAGTTTTGAGTGAGTTGTGAGCGTACCACCATATATTTTGATTTAGTGCACTAACCTACTAATCATGTCTGCTAGTGATCATAAGCTTGTTAACCAGGAGAACAAGGATTCTGCAGATATTATTACATGGAGGGAGTTTGAAGCTCTTAGGAATGAGATGCGACGTGAATTCCGCGCTCAAGACGATGTGCTCAATGAAAAGGTTGAAGCGATCAACCAAAAGCTGGACACTACTAATGTTACCGTCACCACAATGGCTGATCAAGTGACGGATATACAGCGCAGTCTGGCAGATATGCGCCTAGCTATTGAGAATTTTACTGCACAACAACAACAAGACGATGATGAAGATCCTGAACTTCAAGATGACGCACACAATGCTCGTGGTGCGCCTCATGGTAATCGTCCTCGTGGTTGGGCTCCACTTGGTCGCAATGGTCGTGGTCATGATGAGGAAGATGGATTGGGTAAGCCCAAGTTCTCTATACCCAAGTTTGAAGGAGGAGCTGATGTTGAGGAATATCTCACTTGGGAGCTCAAGATTGAGAAGTTATGGAATTTGCATCCACATTACACTGAAGATAGGAAGATCAAGCTTGCTTCTTCCGAATTTGATGGTTATGCATTGCGTTGGTGGGATGCATTTGTTCGTAACCGAGACGAAGATGGTGAACAACCTATCCGCACATGGCGTGCTAGGAAGGAGGCAATGACTTCTCGCTTTGTGCCTACAAATTACTTGCGGAATATATTTGATAAGTTGACACTATTGAGGCAAGGTGTGAAGATTGTCGATGAATACTACATGGAGATGGAGATGCTTATGCAACGTGGCCGTGTCCGTGAGTCTCTCGAGATGACAATGCAACGTTTTCTCAACGGTTTGAAGTATGATATCAAAGGCATTGTACGTCACTACAGTTACACCAATATGAATCAATTGTTACATCATGCAAGAGAAGCTGAATCACAGTTGGCTGAAGAAGCAAAGGTGAAAGGTCATGCTACGGGAGTTGGGCGTTTCACACCCCGCGCGCCCTCATCTACGGCACCGGCGCCTTCGACGCGCTCCGCTCCTTACTCTACTCCGCCTAGCAAACCGGTCTCCAATGTGTCCAACGCCAAGAAGTCCGAATCTGCTGCAAGTACGAGTGGTTCTAGCATGTCTACAGCGCGCAATCGTGATATGCTTTGTCATACATGTGGTGGCAAGGGTCACTTCAAGAGAGATTGTCCTAACCGCAAAGTCATGATTATCAATGAGGACAATGAGTATGAGACTGGAGATGATGTTGATCCAAATGCTCCAGACGATGATGACTATGACACTGATGGTGAAGATGCATATCCTCTGATGCTCGCACCATTGTTGTGTCGCAGCGTGCTCTTAATGTGTTGCCTAGTGCATCTACTCAGCGTTGCAATTTGTTCCAAACCAAGGCTTTAGTTGGTCCTGACAAGGCTTGCAAGGTGATTATTGATGGCGGGAGTTGCCGCAATTTAGCAAGCAAGGAGTTGTGTACCAAGCTGAAGTTGAAGTATCTACCGCACCCGCATCCATATTATATTCAGTGGTTGAGCGACAATGGTGAGATGAAGGTAAACCACATGGTGCGTGTTGAGTTTGAGATTGGACCGTATAAGGATTGCATTGACTTTGATGTGGTTCCTATGACGGTTTGTCATCTACTATTGGGTCGGCCTTGGCTCTATGACCGTTCTGTGCAACACAATGGCCGTGCCAATACATATCACTTGGAGTACAAGGGCAAGAAAATTAACTTACAGCCTATGTCACCACAACAAATTGTCAATGAGTCTCGTCAGAAGATTGAAGTAAACTTGGAGGATGCACCTCTAGATAGGCGAGAGAATTGTAATATTGTGAGTGATATAACGAAAAGTGAACGAGTGAATTCCTTAGTTTCCATAGCCACCAAAGAAGACATGAGAGAATTTAGTGAGGATCCTACAGCCATGCCTCTTGTGCTTCTGTACATGGGTACGGTTTTGGTTTCTAATGACATGACCCCTCTTCCTCTTGGTGTTTCTAATGTTTTGCAGGAATTTGGCGACGTGTTTCCGGAGGAGGTACCCGCAGGACTACCACCATTGCGAGGTATTGAGCATCAAATTGACTTGATTCCCGGAGCTTCGCTGCCCAATAGGGCGCCATATAGAACAAATCCCGAAGAGACGAAGGAGATACAGAAGCAAGTACAAGCGCTACTCGACAAAGGTTATATCCGCATAAGCCTTAGTCCTTGTGTTGTTCCTGTTATTCTAGTTCCTAAGAAAGATGGTACATGGCGTATGTGCGTAGATTGTAGAGCTATAAACAACATTACTATTCGATATCGTCATCCTATTCCCCGTTTAGAGGATATGCTAGATGAATTGAGTGGTGCTGCTGTGTTCTCTAAAATTGATTTGCGTAGTGGTTATCATCAAATTAGGATGAAAGAAGGGGATGAATGGAAAACAGCCTTTAAAACAAAATTTGGTTTATATGAGTGGTTAGTAATGCCTTTTGGTTTGACTAATGCACCTAGCACTTTCATGAGACTGATGAACCATGTTTTGCGTGAATTTATTGGCAAATTTGTGGTTGTTTACTTTGATGATATATTAATCTACAGCCGCAATGAATCTGATCATACTATACATATTCGACATGTTTTGCAAGTGTTGCGTGATAATAAACTCTATGGTAATCTTGAGAAGTGCACATTTTGCAAAGATAAGGTCATATTTCTTGGTTATGTTGTCTCTAAGAATGGAGTAGAAGTAGATGTGTCTAAAATTGAAGCTATTCAAAATTGGCCTACTCCCATGAATGTGAGTCAAGTAAGAAGTTTTCATGGTCTAGCTGGGTTTTATCGCAGATTTGTGCCCAACTTTAGTACTATTGCTGCACCTTTGAATGATTTGACTAAAAAGGGTGTTGTCTTTGAGTGGGGCGCAGCCCAAGATCATGCTTTTGATGAACTAAAGAGATTGTTAACTTCTGCACCGTTGCTTGCACTGATTTCAATAAGCAATTTGAGATTGAATGTGATGCTAGTGGTATTGGAATTGGTGGTGTGTTGATGCAAGAGGGTCGCCCAATTGCATATTTTTCTGAGAAACTTTCTGGTGCTAAGTTGAACTATCCTATATATGATAAATAATTGTATGCTTTAATTAGAGTTCTTGAGGTTTGGCAACATTATTTGTGGCCAAAAGAATTTATCATACATTCTGATCATGAAGTTTTAAAATATCTGAAAGCTCAATCTACTTTGCATAAGCGTCTAGCTAACTGGGTTGAGTTCATTGAGTCTTTTCCATACATCATTAAACATAAGAAGGGAAAATATAATATTGTTGCCGATGCTCTATCTAGGAAGAATATGCTGTTAACTCAACTAGATGTTAAAATTCCTGGTTTAGAGATACTATGTGATTTGTATGCCACTGATCATGATTTTGCTGAACCATATCGCTTATGTGCTCTTGGTAAAGCATGAGAAAAATATCACATACATGATGGGTTCTTGTTTAGAGCTAACAAACTATGTGTTCCAGAATCGTCTGTGCGTTTGCTCTTATTGCAGGAATCACATGCTGGAGGTTTGATGGGTCACTTTGGGCGTGAGAAGACGCTACTCATGCTAGCTGACCACTTTTATTGGCCAAAGATGAGGCGGGACGTGGATAGGTATGTGAAGAGATGCATTACTTGCAACAAGTCCAAGTCCAAGCTGAAGCCTCACGGTTTGTATACTTATTTACCGGCGCCTACTACACCATGGGAGGATATAAGTATGGATTTTGTATTGGGTTTGCCGCGTACTAAAAGAGGTCATGATTCTATATTTGTGGTAGTGGACAGATTTTCTAAAATGTCACACTTTATTGCCTGCCACAAAAGCGACGATGCGTCGCATATTGCTAACCTGTTTTTCGGGAGATTGTACGTCTACATGGAGTCCCGAAGACTATTGTTTCGATCGTGACGTGAAGTTTATGAGCTACTTCTGGAAGACGCTTTGGAGAAAGCTGGGGACAAAGCTGCTGTTCAGCACTACTTGTCATCCCCAAACTGATGGTCAAACTGAAGTGGTGAATAGAACCTTGTCACAACTGTTGAGATCCATGATCAAGAAGAACCTGAAGGAGTGGGAAGAGTGTTTGCCGCATGTGGAGTTTGCTTACAACAGGGCGGTACATTCTACCACAGAGCTGTGTCCTTTTGAGGTGGTGTATGGTTTCAAACCCATTAATCCACTTGACTTGTTGCCTTTGCCCATACATGAGAGAGTCAATATGGAGGCATCCAAGAGGGCAGATTTTGTGAATAAAATTCATCTGAAGACTAAAGAGTTGATCGAGAAGAAAGGCAAGAGCAATGCTGCAAGGAAGAACAAGAAGCGCAAGGAGATGTTGTTCAAGCCTGGTGATATGGTCTGGGTACATTTTCGCAAGGATAGGTTCCCGAAGCTGAGGAAGTCTAAGTTGAAGCCTCGTGGTGCTGGTCCTTACAAAGTGCTTGCCAAGATCAATGATAATGCATACTCGATAGATCTTCCAGAGGATGAGTTTGGTGTCAGTAATTCTTTCAATGTTGCTGATTTGACACCATATGACGGAGAAGACCTTGGAGCGTCGAGGTCGACGCCTTTTGAAGGGGGAGATGATGAGGACATCCCTACCTCACTACTACCTCCGTCATTACCAACTGAAGATGAACCTGCTGTGAAGCTCAAGTCCAATGAAGTCAGGATTGGACCAATGACACGAGCTCGTGCGAAGCTACTTAAACAACAGGTGAACTTGTTCCTAAACGATACCTTGATTGATGAGAACTTTATACTACCTAAGTCCTATTACTTATGTATCATCAGGTATGAAGAGGAGACAAGCATCGCACGAGGAGGAGAGGAGCAGCTGGACGTGAAGATGGACGTGGAGCTGGACAAGGAGTTGGACATGAAGATATCTCATGGACGCGCGAGGGAGGAGCGGGAGGCATGTGATACGTCTCCAACGTATCGATAATTTCTTATGTTCCATGCTACTTTATTGATGATACCTACATGTTTTATGCATTATATGTCATATTTATGCATTTTCTGGAACTAACCTATTAACAAGATGCCGAAGAGCCATTCTTTTCTGCTGTTTTTGGTTTCAGAAATCCTAGTAAGGAAATATTCTCGGAATTGGACGAAACTTTCGCCCGGGGTCCTATTTTTGCACGAAGCTTCCAGAAGACCGAAGAGATAACGAAGTGGGGCCACGAGGCAGCCGAGGCTAGGGCGGCGCGGCCCGGGCCCTGGCCGCGCCGACCTACCCCTGGGCCCTCGTGTGGCCCCCGCGTTGACCTTCCGCCTACTTAAAGCCTCCGTCGCGAAAACCCCAGTCCGAGAGCCACGATACGGAAAACCTTCCAGAGCCGCCGCAATCCCATCTCGGGGGATTCAGGAGATCGCCTCCGACACCCTGCCGGAGAGGGATTCATCTCCGGAGGACTCTACACCGCCATGGTCGCCTCGGGAGTGATGAGTGAGTAGTTCACCCCTGGACCATGGGTCCATAGCAGTAGCTAGATGGTCGTCTTCTCCTTGTTGTGCTTCATTGTTGGATCTTGTGAGCTGCCTAACATGATCAAGATCATCTATATGTAATTCTATATGTTGTGTTTGTCGGGATCCGATGGATAGAGAGTACTATGATTATGGTGATTATCAATCTATTGTTTATGTGTTGTTTATGATCTTGCATGCTCTCCGTTATTAGTAGAGGCTCTGGCCAAGTTTTTGCTCTTAACTCCAAGAGGGAGTTATGCTCGATAGTGGGTTCATGCCTTCATTGACACCGGGACAGTGACAGAAAGTTCTAAGGTTGTGATGTGTTGTTGCCACTAGGGATAAAACATTGATTCTATGTCTAAGGATGTAGTTGTTGATTACATTACGCACCATACTTAATGCAATTGTCTGTTGCTTAGCAAAATACTGAATGGGGTTCGGATGATAACCTGAAGGTGGACTTTTTAGGCATAGATGCGGTTGGATGGCGGTCTATGTACTTTGTCGTAATGCCCAATTAAATCTCACTATATTTATCATATCATGTATATGCATTGTTATGCCTTTCTCTATTTGTCAATTGCCCGACTGTAATTTGTTCACCCAACATGCTTTTATCTTATGGGAGAGACACCTCTAGTGAACTGTGGACCCCGGTCCTATTCTTTACATAGCATACAATCTACTTGTTTTACTATTTTCTTTGCAAACATCTTCCACTCGATACGTTTAATCCTTTGTTACAGCAAGCGGTGAGATTGACAACCTCACTGTTTCGTTGGGACAAAGTACTTGGGTTGTGTTGTGCAGGTTCCGCGTTGGCGCCGGAATCCCCGGTGTTGCGCCGCATCACATTTCGCGACCATCAACCTTCAACGTGCTTCTTGGCTCCTACTGGTTCGATTAAACCTTGGTTTCATACTGAGGGAAACTTGCTTCTATACGCATCATACCTTCCACTTGGGGTTCCCAACGGACGTGTGCATCTACGCGTATCAAGCTAAATTTCTGGCGCCGTTGCCGGGGAGATCAAGACACGCTGCAAGGGGAGTCTCCACTTCTCAATCTCTTTACTTTGTTTTTGTCTTGCTTTATTTTATTTACTACTTTGTTTGCTGCACTAAATCAAAATACAAAAAAATTAGTTGCTAGTTTTACTTTATTTACTGTCTTGCTCTCTATATCGAAAACACAAAAAAATTAGTTACTTGTCTTTACTTTATTTGCCTAGTTTACTTTATTGCTGTTATCATGAGTAATCCTGAAGTTGAAGTTCGTTCTTTTAAGCAACAAGGTGGAGAAAGTTTTAAAGATGCTTGGTATAGAATTAGTAATGCTCATCATATGTGCATTAAGAAACACTCCACCACTATCCTTCTTAGGAACTTTTATGTTGGTTTATCTAGTTGGAATAGATATGTTCTTGATACTCTTTCGGGAGGTAATTTCCTAGGTACTCCCGCTTTAGAAGCTAGTTGCATCATTGAGAGTCTAGTTGGAATACCACCTGTTAATGAAGTTAAAATTGAAATCTCTCTTGAGGATGTTATGAAAAAATTGGAAACCATAGAGAAAAATTTTCCAAGTGTTGAAACTAAATTGGGAATGTTATTTGACAAAACTGATGAACTTGATAAATCCTTAGGAGGAATTGATGAAAGAATTAGTGTCCTAGGAACTTGTGTTGTCCATGATAATCAAACCAATAGGATTGATGAACTTGAAAAAGCTATGGGAACCTTGGGTTCAACCTTTTCTTCTCTCAAGTATAATGAGAAAGCTTATGTGGGTAAAGAGCAAAAATTCATGTACGCCTCTAAAGTGCCTAAACAAAAGAATTATTATAGGCATAAAATTTCTAAAACCCATAGCACCACCATAGATAATTTAGATAATGGAGCACCTAAAGTACCCTCTGCAACAAGTTGTGTTTGCATGAAAAATAATGTCAATGCTCCATCTCTCGATAATACTTGATTTGCACTTTCTGCGCCTAGCTGAAAGGCGTTAAAGAAAAGCGCTTATGGGAGACAACCCATGTTTTTACCTACAGCAATTTTTTGTTTTGTTGAGTCTTGGAAGTTGTTTACTACTGTAGCAACCTCTCCTTATCATGTTTTTGTGCCAAGTAAAGTTTCTATGTCAAAGTTGATGTTATATTTGGGATCGCTGCGCAGAAACAGCATTGCTGTCTGTCACGAATCTGGGCACAGTTCTCTGTAGAAAATTCAAAAAATCTGCCAATTTACGAGCGTGATCCTCAGATATGTACGCAACTTTCATTAGTTTTGAGTTTTTCCATTTGAGCAAGTCTAGTGCCAGCTTTAAATTCGTCTTTACGGACTGTTCTGTTTTTGACAGATTCTGCCTTTTATTTCGCATTGCCTCTTTTGCTATGTTGGATTTATTTCTTTGATCCATTAATGTCCAGTAGCATTATGCAATGTCCAGAAGTGAAAATAATGATTGTGTCACCTCTGAATGTGTGAATTATTAATTGTGCACTAACCCTCTAATGAGTTTGCTTGAAGTTTGGTGTGAAGGAAGTTTTCAAGGGTCAAGAGAGGAGAATGATATACTATGATCAAGAGGAGTGAAAGCTCTAAGCTTGGGGATGCCCCCGTGGTTCACCCCTGCATATTTTAAGAAGACTCAAGCGTCTAAGCTTGGGGATGCCCAAGGCATCCCCTTCTTCATCGACAACATCATCAGGTTCCTCCCCTGAAACTATATTTTTATTCAATCACATCTTGTGTTCTTTACTTGGAGCGTCGGTTTGTTTTCGTTTTTGTTTTTGTTTGAATAAAATGGATCCTAGCATTCACTTTGTGGGAGAGAGACACGCTCCGCTGTTGCATATGGACACATGTGTCCTTAGGCTTTACTCATAATGTTCAAGCGAAGTTTCTTCTTCGTTAAATTGTTATATGATTGGAATTGGAAAATGCTACATGTAGTAATTCTAAAATGTCTTGGATAATGTGATACTTGGCAATTGTTGTGCTCATGTTTAAGCTCTTGCATCATATGCTTTGCACCCATTAATGAAGAAATACATAGAGCTTGCTAAAATTTGATTTGCATATTTGGTCTCTCTAAGGTCTAGATAATATCTAGTATTGAGTTTTGAACAACAAGGAAGACGGTGTAGAGTCTTATAATGTTTACAATATGTCTTTTATGTGAGTTTTGCTGCACTTGTTCATCCTTGAGTTTGCTTCAAATAACCTTGCTAGCCTAAACCTTGTATCGAGAGGGAATACTTCTCATGCATCCAAAATCCTTGAGCCAACTACTATGCCATTTGTGTCCACCATACCTACCTACTACATGGTATTTCTCCGCCATTCCAAAGTAAATTGCTTGAGTGCTACCTTTAAAATTCCATCATCCACCTTTGCAATATATAGCTCATGGGACAAAATAGCCTTAAAAACTATCGTAGTATTGAATATGTACTTATGCACTTTATATTTTATTAAGTTGCTTGTTGTGCGATAACCATGCTTCTGGGGAACGCCATCAACTATTGTTGAATATCATGTGAGTTGCTATGCATGTCCGTCTTGTCTGAAGGATCTATCATTTTAGTGGTTGGAGCATGCAAAATTGTTAGAGAAGAACATTGGGCCGCTAACTAAAGCCATGAATCATGGTGGAAGTTTCAGTTTTGGACATATATCCTCAATCTCATATGAGAATAATAATCATTGCTACATGCTTATGCATTTAAGAGGAGTCCATTATCGTTGTCCATGTTGTCCCGGTATGGATGTCTAAGTTGAGAATAATCAAAAGCGAGAAATCCAAAATGCGAGCATTCTCCTTAGACCTTTGTACAGGCGGCATGGAGGTACCCCTTTGTGACACTTGGTTGAAACATGGCATGCAAAGATCCGGTAGTCCAAGCTAAGTAGGACGAGGTGCGGACACTATTAGTATACTATGCATGAGGCTTGCAACTTGTAAGATATAATTTACATAACTCATATGCTTTATTACTACCGTTGACAAAATTGTTTCATGTTTTCAAAATAAAAGCTCTAGCACAAATACAGCAATCGATGCTTTCCTCTTTGAAGGACCTTTCTTTTACTTTTATTGTTGAGTCAGTTTACCTATCTCTTTCCACCTTAAGAAGCAAACACTTGTGTGAACTGTGCATTGATTCCTACATACTTGCATATTGCACTTGTTATATTACTTTATGTTGACAATATCCATGAGATATACATGTTATAAGTTGAAAGCAACCGCTGAAACTTAATCTTCCTATGTGTTGCTTCAATACCTTTACTTTGATTTATTGCTTTATGAGTTAACTCTTATGCAAGACTTATTGATGCTTGTCTTGAAGTACTATTCATGAAAAGTCTTTGTCACATGATTCACTTGTTTACTCATGTCATTACCATTGTTTTGATCGCTGCATTCATTACATATGTTTACAAATAGTATGATCAAGATTATGATGGCATGTCACTTCAGAAATTATCTTTGTTATCGTTTTACCTGCTCGGGACGAGCAGAACTAAGCTTGGGGATGCTGATACGTCTCCAACGTATCGATAATTTCTTATGTTCCATGCTACTTTATTGATGATACCTACATGTTTTATGCATTATATGTCATATTTATGCATTTGGAACTAACCTATTAACAAGATGCCGAAGAGCCGTTTGTTTTCTGTTTTTGGTTTCGAAATCCTAGTAAGGAAATATTCTTTGGAAACTTTCGCGGGGTCCTATTTTTGCACGAAGCTTCCGAAGACCGAAGAGATAACGAAGTGGGGCACGAGGCAGCCAGAGGCTAGGGCGGCGCGGCCCAGGCCCGGCCGCGCCGACCTCCCCCGGGCCCCTCGTGTGGCCCCGCGTTGACCTTCCGCCTACTCAAAGCCTCCGTCGCGAAAACCCCACTCGAGAGCCACGATACGGAAAACCTTCCGGAGACGCCGCCACGAATCCCATCTCGGGGATTCGGGAGATCGCCTCCGGCACCCTGCCGGAGAGGGGATTCATCTCCGAGGACTCTACACCGCCATGGTCGCCTCCGGAGTGATGAGTGAGTAGTTCACCCCTGGACCATGGGTCCATAGCAGTAGCTAGATGGTCGTCTTCTCCTTGTTGTGCTTCATTGTTGGATCTTGTGAGCTGCCTAACATGATCAAGATCATCTATATGTAATTCTATATGTTGTGTTTGTCGGGATCCGATGGATAGAGAGTACTATGATTATGGTGATTATCAATCTATTGTTTATGTGTTGTTTATGATCTTGCATGCTCTCCGTTATTAGTAGAGGCTCTGGCCAAGTTTTTGCTCTTAACTCCAAGAGGGAGTATTTATGCTCGATAGTGGGTTCGTGCCTTCATTGACACCTGGGACAGTGACAGAAAGTTCTAAGGTTGTGATGTGCTGTTGCCACTAGGGATAAAACATTGATTCTATGTCTAAGGATGTAGTTGTTGATTACATTACGCACCATACTTAATGCAATTGTCTGTTGCTTAGCAAATACGAATGGGGTTCGGATGATAACCTGAAGGTGGACTTTTTAGGCATAGATGCAGTTGGATGGCGGTCTATGTACTTTGTCGTAATGCCCAATTAAATCTCACTATATTTATCATATCATGTATATGCATTGTTATGCCTTTCTCTATTTGTCAATTGCCCGACTGTAATTTGTTCACCCAACATGCTTTTATCTTATGGGAGAGACACCTCTAGTGAACTGTGGACCCCGGTCCTATTCTTTACATAGCATACAATCTACTTGTTTTACTATTTTCTTTGCAAACATCTTCCACTCGATACGTTTAATCCTTTGTTACAGCAAGCCGGTGAGATTGACAACCTCATTGTTTCGTTGGGACAAAGTACTTGGGTTGTGTTGTGCAGGTTCGCGTTGGCGCCGGAATCCCTGGTGTTGCGCCGCATCACATTTCGCGACCATCAACCTTCAACGTGCTTCTTGGCTCCTACTGGTTCGATTAAACCTTGGTTTCATACTGAGGGAAACTTGCTTCTATACGCATCATACCTTCCACTTGGGGTTCCCAACGGACGTGTGCATCTACGCGTATCAGCATGCGCGAGAGGAGAAGATGAAGTCCAGGCCGGCCCAGCACCCGGTCAGACCGGCCGCCACGCCGGCGCCGGTCCCTAGCCCGGTCCAACCGGACGCCTGACCGGATCTACCCCGGCGCCAACCGGACGCCACGCTGACGCCAACCGGACGGGTTACTGCAGAGCAATTCCCGCGCCCGGCCAGCACCCGGTCACTGGTCCGGTTTGAACCGGCCAGCCCGGTCCCAGGCCCGGTCGACCGGCCCCCAGACCGGCCGAGTCCGAGTCTGTCTCGACCAGATCTATTCTGGGTCGGTTATTTTCGTACCTTTTCGCCTTGAGGTCGTCCTGGACGCCTATATAAGTCCATAGGACGCCCCCAAAGTTGCGTTAGACCACGTTTAAGATAAACCCTAGTTCATAGTTGTTTGATTTGCAACTCTATTGAATCTCTACACCCGATTGCTTTGATTTGGTGTGGAATTGCTGAAAGTCTTGTGTGATGTGTTGTTCCATTGGGAATTGGGAGGTTGCAACTTACCGCTTCGTGGTCGGCGGCTACGTGCGCAAGTGTGTGGAGTTGCGAATTTTTTGCAGGTTTGAGAGCTGTTGCATCTGGCGACAGGGACCAATCGAGAGATCTCGTTGCGTCATACAAGTTATCTTCAAGTTATCTCCGCTGTGTTCATCGTGTGCTCATCACCATCCACCTCGCTTACTGAGAAGATCGGGCCAACCCTTATCACAACCCCTCTTTTTATCGACTCTTGCCGGAGGGCTTGATGAAATCCATGTGCTCGCGATGCGAGTAGGCTCCACTCGAGTCAAAGTGTCGATTTGAGTCTACAAACCTTTATATATTTACCTGCAAGACAAAACACGAAACTTGGGTCGAGTAAACTAGTTTACTATCTTGTCTATTTTGATATATTTCTTTATAAACCCGAAACTTCGAGTAAACAACTTTGCTATATTTATTCGACTCACAAAATCGAATGAAGTCTTTGTGTTTTCTATCTTTTTCAAATTCTTCGAATCCAAGAAACGCTATATTTTCTTCGACAACTATATTGTACATGGATATTGGTAAATGCGGCTGGTTCATCTGACGGATCAGGTACTAGTTAATTGCTCCAGTGGCAAATCCAGATAAACCTACTTCAAACTCGCGTCCCCGGACACGAATTCGGGACACTGGCGTAATTCAGAACGTGCCGCTTTAGGACTTACCGAAACTGAATTCCAACAAAATTATCGGATCCACAGCGCGTCCGACGGGATTGTTCTTCACATCTGTTGATGTGGATAGAGTGGGAGAGCGCATTCGGGTGCAATGCCACGCCACACAGGACGGATCCTAGGGTCTTACCTTCGTGACTTTTTTTACGAGTTACGGCATTCGGAGTTTTTACCGCGGCGAACGCACTCCGAGAATATGTTGTCTACCACCTTGTTCGGCTTATGTGATGACCCATTTTTTGGGTTCTTCTATACTTTTCGCGGGCGTGATCGGATAGCCGAATATATTGGATTCTTCTATATTATCGCCGGGTACACCGCCGGTGCTCTCGATCGGAATAAATGACGAGTCAATGGACCCGAAGATTTTTCCACCTTTTTTCGTCGGGTTCCTCCTTGAAGAAATTTCCGTCGGGTTTCTCCTTGAAGAAATTTTCGTCGGGTTCCTCCTTAAACATTTTTTTATCGAGTTTCTCCTTGAAGAAATTTTCGTCGGGTTCTTCGTTAATGTAGTTTTTCCTAGGCGCAGTTCTTATTTTGTTGACCTAAGATGTAGAATGAATTTATACAGCGCAGCCCCGAGTGTCGGGTGCGGCGAAAGTAAATGATAATCAACTTTATGTAAATTAAAAGAACACTTAGCTTATTGTGTACGACGAAGTCGACGTGGAGGTAGGTCGTGTAGCTGAGTCGATGAAGTCTTCGAGTGCATCGAAAAAGACAAACTGAAGTAGAAACCACCAAATAGCGAAAGTGGATGCCGCCAAATTGTTGATGAAGAAATAACCGAGCCCCCGAGCGCTGCTGGGGTACTGTCATGATTGTTGCTTAGACACCGTGTCGCAGTTGTGACTCGGGGCGAAGTCATTATCGAGCCCCCAAGTGTTGGCTCCATGGATTTGTGACCCTATTTTCTTTTCACCTAGAGAAATCATGACCACACACGCCTACATCACGACGAAAGTTACGACATCTTCTATTTATTTTTTACTTCTGCTAGATAATTTGATGAAATTGTCGATCCCATTGAGGCTGAAGCCATTTGAATATTAAGCTATTGAAGATGACGCCATGAAAGATAAAGCATTGAAGATGAATACGAGATGAAGTATTTGAGATGAATCCACATTGAAGATTACGCCATTAAATATGGAGCATATATTGAAGATTAATCCGCTTATATTGTAGAGGATGAATCCATTAATCCGAACAAATAAATCTAGTAATAACCATAGAAGATGAATCCATTAATCCGAACAAAATAAATCCAGTAATAACCATAGAAGATGAATCCATTGACCCGGAAATGCATCGGGTAGTATTATATAAGAGTAAACCAGTAATATCCCTATAGATGAATCCGAATAAAATAAATCCACTGAACCCGGAAATGCTTTGGGTAGTATTATATTAGAGGAAACCAATGATAACCCTAAGAACCGAAGAAGAAAATCCACTAAGCCGGAGAAAATATATCCACTAAGCCAAATAAAATAAATCCACGAGTTGGGGAAGATATATCCAGAACCGAAGAAAATACATCCACTAAGCCGAAGAAAAATTCACCGAGTCATCGAGTATATTTGCGGTAACGATGTAATGGCGCATCCCCGAGTATTCGAGTGTGTCGAAAGTAAATAATAATTGACTCTTGGAAGAGGGAAACTTAGATGTTTTATCGACTACGGTGGAGCCGATGTGAAAACATGCCGTACGGAGCGAACACAGTCGATGTAGTCTCGCGACGCCTGGCCGGAAGTAGTCGATGAAGAGGACGTAGTCAATGTGGCGGATCTGCGACGGCCGAGCACCCGTGTAAGGCGAGTGCGCGCTGTCGAGTTTTACGGCGGGCGAGCCCCCAAGCATGGCGAGTACGCAATGTCAAGTGCGCGATGGCGGACGCATGATTGCGAAAACAGGGTCGACGCTTTCCTGATCTGCAGTTATATTACGGCGCAAAAAGTGCACGCAAATAATAGCATGAGCCGAGAAATATTTTGCGAAATAAATCTTGCGTAATTGAAAATATAGCACCTGATTATTTTTGTTCGCTCGAAGCGCGGGAGACGAAAGCCTGATAATTTTGGATGCGTGAAAACCTTCGGTTGATTTCCGTGTATGTTTTCGAATCTTTTTTTATCGTGACCTCATGGGAGATAGAAGCCTCCAATTCCATCTTGTGTTTGACTCCATCGTTGTACTGGCAAAGTCGGGACGGCAGCGTCTTCGTCAAGTGGGGATTCCGTCCTCGGGCCCTCTGTCGGCGCGCCGCCGCTTCCTCCATCGACGGCGCGAGGCTGCTGGGGTATGTGAGCTAGAGGTTCAGGGGTGGTGCGCGTGGGGTTGCTGCTGCTGAAGGAGTGCTGCGGGGGATGATGGAGGGATCTGGTCTTCCACGGCCAGATCAGGAGCTATGCGAGCTCGGCGCGTGTCGCCGGCCGATGATCGATTGCGTCCCAGATCCAGTCCCCCGGGGCTGGTGGCTACTGCGGTCCATCTTCAGCATATGGCTAGGGGTGTTCCCAGCTCCAAGGGTCGTCGTTGCGGCTGGTGATGACTGGCTTCGACGGCGAAAGGATGTTGAAGGCCTTCCAGTAGTTCTTCACCTGTATCCACTCTGCTTGTTCTTGATCTTGTATGTGAATGTGATATGTATCCTTGCTACTATATGAATACAAGTTTCTACCTTTCAAAAAAAAAAGTCGGCGCACCGCTGTGTGACCGTGTGCGGCCATGGCGAAAATAATTCGGCGGAACTGATTTTTCTCTTTCTTTCGTGCCACAATCTTCGGCAGATCGTCTACCCTTTATCCGTGTGCCCTTTGTAGTGAATAACTTTCTTCATGCAATGGTTTTTTTTCTTCCTCCAGACTCGATCACGCATGCTCCTTTCCTTGGGACATGATCCACCTGAAGTACACAAAACGCAATCAGCCATGCTTCCTGCTTGAGGCTTGAAACAAAACAACTTGGTTTGGATCGGCCGTATCAAGACTTTCTTCTCGTGAAGCTGATTTTGGCAATCAAGTCCACGCTTTTTTGCCAGCTACTTCTCCGACGCGACGATCGATTTGCGCTCAGGTGCGCGAAAAAATCTGGCCGGCCGCCGGACAGAGTAGTTAATGATGAACTCAACGATTTTCTACCAAGATGCAATCTGAACATTTGTCGATGATGATCGATCCCACCCGGATCACACAATCCAGTCGCCGTAGTTCTCACAGACGACGCCAATTGACGAGGAATCACCTCGCCAATGCCTACGGATTGTAGACTTGAGTTTCGGAGAAGAGCAACGATGGAGATTTCGGGAGCGAGATTAGGCACACGATGTACCCAGCTTCGAATTCCCTCGGTGGAGGATCCCTACGTGTTGCTAGCAATCTAGTATATGATCATAAATATGTTTACAGGGTGCCTCCGTAAGCGGAGCTATATTGTCTATCTGTTCTCCTCCCTCTGTCGGGTGCCTGAATGGCTTTATATATGCAACCAACCTAGAGTTTTACAAGAGTCCTAGTCTACTACTCTTTCGAGTTGCCTTCTTGGATCTTCTACATATTGGACCGAGCCAGATATACTAATAATGGGTACCCGAAGGGTATGCCCATGACAGTCTAATATACCTAGTACTGGCGATGGCGATGCCGATGCTCCTCGGGAAACTGCAGCATCAACATTCATCTTAATGAAACTAGCGGGATGAGCAAGCTAGACTGCACTCATTGGTGTAACATTTCCTACTGGCCGCATTGGCTTGACTTTATATGCGATATTTAGCTCCATGAGCCAAAAATCGAGAGAGGGATCTACAAAATCTTCTCGTGTATTGTCTTTCGCCTAGCATCCCACAGTGCCCACAACCTCACAACAACCTTAGTGACTTGCTCATGTGACAGCGACTATAAAAAAGATTCATTCTTATGTGTTTCTGCATTTGTTTATACTTAAATGTGCAGAAAATTATTTATCCGCAAGGGATGTATCTTAGCTAAGATAAAACAACCATCTCATTTCTTTTAAATCACATGCCACATCACACTAGTGGAAAAAGAGCTAACTGTGGCGCACGAAAAT
The DNA here is from genome assembly GCA_030979885.1 of Lolium multiflorum. Classification (NCBI taxonomy): domain Eukaryota; kingdom Viridiplantae; phylum Streptophyta; class Magnoliopsida; order Poales; family Poaceae; genus Lolium; species Lolium multiflorum. Next base: position 51,584,105 of record CM061752.1, on the reverse strand, counting down.
CACTTTCTGTGGCGCACGAGCCCGTCGCCACAGTTACCACACGACTAGTATTAGAATTCTGTGGCGCATATGTACGTGCGCCCCAGAATTTTTGAATTCTGTGGCGCACCATGCCAATATGCGCCACATAATTCTCTTAAAACTTTTGTGGCGCACCATGCCAATATGCGCCACAATTTTTTTTTCGAATTTCAAAAAAAAGTGGCGGCCAGATCTAGATCTAGATCTGGGGGCCGCCGGAATTTTGTCGTTTTTTTTGGTGGTGGTGGTGGTGGTGGTGGTGGTGGTGGTGGTGGTGGTGGAGGAGGAGGAGGAGGTGGTGGTGGTGGAGGAGGAGGTGGTGGTGGAGGAGGAGGAGGAGGAGGAGGTGGTGGTGGTGGTGGTGGTGGTGGTGGTGGTGGTGGAGGAGGAGGAGGAGGTGGTGGTGGTGGTGGTGGTGGTGTTGGTGGTGGTGGTGTTGGTGGTGGTGGTGGTGGTGTTGGTGGTGGTGGTGGTGGTGGCCGGAGGAGGATCCGTAGGTGGTGGTGGTGGTGGTGGTGGTCGGAGGTGCTCGCCGGAGGAGGTGGTGGTGGTCGCCGAAGGTGCTCGCAGGAGGAGGTGGTGGTGGTCGCCGGAGGTGCTCGCCGGAGAATGTGGTGGTGGTCGCCGGAGAAGGGAGGTGGTGGTGGTGGTGGTGGTGGTGGGAGGAGAAGTGAGGAGATGGAGAAGTGGTGGAGGAGAAGTGAGAGGAGAAGTGGTGGAGGAGAAGAGGAGTAGGAGATTTTGGCGCCGGAAAAATTCAAAAATTTCCGGCCAAACTTCTGTGGCGCACGGACACTTGGTGCGCCACAGAATTTTTTTTCTTTTTTTTGTATTTTGCATGAAAAACTCTTTAATTGGCCGTAACTTTTTACTCTTTTCGAATTTGGTGATTCTAAAAATTGTCCAACCGCGCAAGCCCCCGTGAATTCGGATGTAGAATTTTCGTGGGATCATTTTGATATATTGTGCATTTTTTTTCAAGTTCGTATGCGACCAGAAAACCAGTTTGATGATTTTCCCACGTAATTTTGCATAAAAAGTCGAAATTCATGTTTGTTATTTTTCAGTGATGCTAGATGACATATTATATGGGAATCTCAAAGAATTTTATTTTTCGAAATTTCTATCTATTTCTTTCTTATTTTACAGTGCAAAAAAAGGCGATCCAGGGGGGATGAGTTGCGTGGGGAGAAAAAATCTTGATTCTGGCGCATATTTTCGTGCAAATTTTAAACTGTGGCGCACATGCCATGCGCTAAATTTTGAACTTCGTGGCGCACATACGCCAATTCTTTTCGACATGTGCAGTGCTGGACCCGCGTGGACCCATGGAAATTCTGTGGCGCATCCGTCCACATGCGCCTAAAGTCGATATTCTGTGACGCACCAGTCCGTCCATGCGCCACAGAAATTAAAATTTCTGTGGCGCATATTTTTGATACGCCACAGAAATAATTTTTGTGGAGCACATTTTTTAGGTGCGCCAACAGATGCCATTTACTCGGATGAAATCATCCTACGTAAGAAGACACCTACTAGTGTCAGTAAAACACCTAGGATACATCGCAAAGAAAAAAAACCATTGTGAAAGGCCAAGGGAACTGGTAGAAGCTCCATTCATTCACGGCCCATACTGACCTCGCTTCACGTGAATTTGATGCAATAGATAGGCCCATTTTTATAAACACTGCACGGCCCGCTTTGCAAAGTGCAAGAAGGATATATAACACCGGGCCTCATTTCGGCTAGTGGCCATATTTTGTTCACAAATTTGCTCTATTTTAGGTGTTATGTTTCTGTTGTTCTAAAAAAAAGAGTGTTATGCTTCTGTTCATGACCAACTGACCATGACGAAACATTGAAACTTACACGCGGTTTCACAAACTGGTAAACCTGGTCCTCTCGATCTTGTTGCGAAAAAATCCTGAAATAATTTAACTTTTCTTTCCTTTATACTACTCATAACCAAATGCATGTATATATTCCAGTTTCAGAGACCTTGCTACCGCTAGAGCAAATCGAGGCAAACGAAGATCATAAGGAGCCTAATAATCATGCATTTCTCATGCTTTCTGCAATTCTGTGGTCGACGGCGACGTGGCCGGTCCCAGCAGCTGGTGGTGCTGCGCCTGCGCGCGGCGGCCGAGCGGCGAGTAGAGGCGGAAGAGGTCGCGCGCGGAGAAGGCGGAGAGGACGGCCATGGCGACGGCGGCGGCGAGGCCGCAGACCATGCCGAAGGCGCCCTGCACGCAGAAGCGCGTGTAGATGTTGCAGAGCTTGCTCCACTGCAGCGGCTCCACGCCGATGAGCGCCACGAAGCACGCCTGCAGCGCCGCCACGCTGCTCGCGAACACCACGTACGCGCAGCCCTGCGCAAATTCAGACGGGCGTACAGCTGTTAATGAGACGCTACGAGGACTGACATGATGAGAATTGTGCTTAATTTGTTCATCAGCAAGATAGCTCTAAATAGCTAGGTAGCTACTGGTTGACGATCGAGTGTTAATGTGCTGCGGTTGGCGCGCGCGTACGGCGGTCGGCCATCAATCAATCCATGGAGATTCTTGTCACGCGCGCGAGTTAAGCAAGGCCCTGTCGGAGACGACGTACCGTTGCAACCATCCGCTTGATGAGTTAGTGCGCCTCCTTTCATCCTCGTCAGTTGATCAGACGAGATGCATACCAAGTTACTCCATCTGACATGGACACGCACGGTTAATCACGTCGAGGACCGACGACAAGCACGTCAACAACGGTGGTGGCGACATTGAGGGTGAGTCGTCGGGAGGTTTGCGGTGTCTGGCTGGGCGTAGGTGAATGGGAATTTCATCAGAAATCGATTGCATTTCAAGTTGCACGCAATGGGGAGCTAGCCGTCCATCTAGCTGTTGGCTAAAAGCGACGTACACCCGTCGCTCCGGCAAGCAAAGCTCACGATAATTCCATTGAGCGCGCATTAATGGAAACAGTTGGACGCCGGGCCAATCACGCACACGCGTCCGACCTGTTTCCTCCCCTGTTTTTCAGGAACTCTATTGCTCCCCGGCCATGTTTTCAGGAAACTAAGCACGATTAAGCGGGAATCGAATGGTCAATGGTCAGGCAGCTAGCTAGCTCACCTTGTCGAGGAGGAACGAGATCCACGCGACGGCCTTGCTGCGGCTCCGGCCGCCGTCGTTGCCGGCGCCGGCGAAGCGGCTGCCGGAGTAGAGGCGCATGGCGAGCCGGGCGGCGTGGTACCCCGCGGCGACGGCGGCGGCGACGATGAGCACCCAGAGCGCCTCCACGTCCCTGGGCACGGCCTTCTTCCGGACGAACAGCACCGTCTTGGTCTGCGCGCTCAGGCCCAGCAGCAGCGCCGCCGACGCCGACGTCGCCGCGCACGCGCCCCGCAGCACGGTCTCCGCCCTCGCCGACGTCGCCGCCGCCTGCAGCCTCGCCAGCGCCGGTGCCATCTCGCGCTCTACGCTGGTGGAGCTGCTACTTGGCCAAGTTGAACTCTGTAGAGTCGGACACGGACGCTCACGTACGTAGTAGCGGCGTTGGCCCCGCGCGCGCGGAAAGCGTTGGCCTCGCGCGTGCTTATAGCGTGGAGCATGGATCGTTGCTGTCAGTGCTGGTGCAGAGACACTTCTTTTTTATATTTTTTGAATGGTTGGTTCAGAGACTTCAACGTATGCGAGAGGTCAGATATGGAATTTAAATTTTCTCACTGTCAGTCCTGCTGAATTTTCGTCATGGGATTAAACCGCAAAGAGGTCGAACTCATATGCTTGCTATCGATTTAGATTTTTCTTTTACCATGGTGTGCAAGGCAGTGTACAGTTACCTGCATGTGCAGCTCCGCCCTGTGCTGTGTAGCCTTCACATTCATGGAGGCCGGCGTCAACGAGAAACCATAAAAGCGGGAGCCACCTCGAACACGATAGGTAGCCACTTCAGCTCCAGGCTCCAGCCATGATTATTATACAGTATACTGAAACAGAAAAGATATGCACTTGTTCAATTTGCCTTCCAGTTTACTAGACCGTCTCCTGAGTTGATGAGGCTCTGGTATGCGAGTGACATAACTGATTGCAAACAAATACTTCCCAAGATAGAACCAAGCGAAACATGGCAAATTATGGTCGGTTCAAATTAGCTATTAATAGTAACATAATAATGCCCATGTACTACCAGTTCAGCAAAATAATTGAACCTTACAAAAGGTGTCCGTCCTTCCACAAGTTCTGGACCACAAAAGATTTCTAGCCATATCAGCATAACGCTGTTTCACATTAATTCACATCGTTTTCTACAGTAATAGTCTGCACGAATTTAACCAAAAAACGGGTACAAAGTTAAACGAGAATTCATGTCGAAATTATACAAGGACGGTCTTTTTACAAGATAACTGAGCTACCCGCTGTAGATTTACAGAAGCTAGTTTCGGTTGAATAATGTGAACCAAAGAACTAGTTTGCAGCAGCAGCAGCTGGGGGTATTTCACATTTCAACAGTAACATCTAACTGTGAGCACATGTCGTCTAAGGTATGCTTTCATCCTCCAGCTCAACAAGCTGTGCCCTTCTCTCTGCAGCTTTCTTCCTGACAAAGATTCCCCATCTCATAGCAGCCTTTATCTTGAGCCACCCAACAACGGCCTTGCCAGATGGACGGCTGGGCTCACCATCAAAACCTATGGTTGGCAATGGGGATGGCATGTAAGACTGGAAGGCAAACGTTTCATCTGCCAAACCATTAGAAGCTCCACCCATATTGAAGACCCTCAGCAGCTGCTGCATGTCTTCACCCTCGAGCATCTGGTGGCTTTTCATGCGGATGTCTTCGGTAAAGTCATCAGCATACTGGCTATCACGGGTTCGATGCCAATCATCATAACCCATGTTTGCTGGCTGAATTGACTGGCCTTGAGAAATTACTTGTTGCAACTGGCCCAGTTCGAGACCCATGGTGTCGCTGGCAGCTCCTTGATTGACAGACCCCATCAACATGCTAGGCGGCAAAAATGAAAAGGTGTCATCATATGGTGCGGGAACATTGGCAGGTGTACTTTGAAGCTGAGAAAACTGTGTTGCTGACTGGTTGACATCATATCCTATAGAACCAGTTGTGCCTGAAATGAATGAAACAAAACATATAGTTATAAAGGACTGCTATTCCACAGTGAGACAGTAACATAATTCATATACTCCATACACTCTTTGGTTAATCTGCTTATTATGTTTATACCACGAGCAGAGCTTCAGTATTTCAATATCCTATTTTCCCAGTTTTGAATTAAAATATAAAAAATTACTTTATCTAAGCACTTAGGTGCTGCTCACCTGCTGATGATGGGCCTGACATACTCGTTGAGGAAATGCGCTGCGCATATGCAGCAGGAGGAGCGTGAGCCTCAGCTTGACTAATTGATGCAACCCTTTTCTTCGATTTAGAATTCACGAGAGCTTTACCATCATATTCAATGACATACATCCAATTGTCATATGCTTTCTTCACCAATGCATCAGCAAAGAGCTGTACAAAACAAAACCATTCTAATCACTCAAGGCTTTATCTAAAAAACACTTCTGCTGATTAGAGCGGTGAAAATACTCATAAGGCGAGTTATTTAAAGAGAAACTGCTGCAGTCAACACAAGCACAGAAAAAGTTCTAAAACATTTAATGAACTGGCTATACTTGATGGTTTAACTTACCTAATGAACAGTCGGTGTGTTAAACAAACTATAACAGTACCAGAAATTTAATAGTTAGTACACATGATCCATGACAATCATTGTGGACAGATCTAGACCAATGTGATATAAGATGAAGTCAGCCGTCTACATATCCATTTTCAGAACTCCACAACAGGACAAGTTTAATTCATTGTCTTGAATGACATGTTAAAATGAATGTAAACAATATTAAAGTTCAAACATAACATTAGATATCAAATGCATCCAATATATGCCCATAACACAAACCTTTTGGCTATCATCAAGACTCTCAGATGAATAGAATTGCTCGCCGGAAATCAACCCACAGAATGCATATAAGTCATTGAAAATAGCACCAGCAGTTCTGTTCTCATCAGAGTAATATATGTAATATTTTCCACTTAGGACACAAGTTTTTGCATGTTCAACCAGGGCATCCCACATCTTGTTGGACATACCACTTCCGAGGATCTACCATAGCAGAACAGCATACGAGTTAGAACGAAAATAACAACAAAAAGAAAGGACGTGAAAAAGAAACAAACTTACAGTGCGCAACTTCTGTGGGTCCCGAACAACAAGCCTAAGGAATTCTTCAACTGTTAAAATTCCAGATTTGTTCAGCCTCTTATGGAACGACCCATCCTTCCCTATTTTCTCCAATCTCCAGACCTCATCCTTCAATGCAGGTGGATAGTGCTTCTTGTACACTAAAGAAGTGAAATTCAAAGTTTTCAGATATATGTCAAGAGGAAGCACGTGATGATCATGGCAGAGGACTTACATTCTCCTCTATGGTCCTTAACCATGAAGGCTTCAGTTTTTGCCTCGCGGATGCGAACACCTTCGCAAAATCCTGAGGCAATTTTCAAACCAAGTCTGAATTTCCTACTCCTTATCCAGCTAGAGTTATCCGTGAACGTGAACTCCCCAATTGTGCCAACACCTTCTTTCAATGTGACTTGTATATCGCCAGTTATAATAGGTCGTTTTCCCTCACGCTCCTTCACTACATGGCTGTCGAATTCTTCCCCTGTCCAGCCTTCCTCGTCTTCATTGTTGAAATCACCTTCTAGAACAACAATATCAAGCTTGGCACACGACTCTGGTCCAGAAGATACAACACGGCCAGTGCCAGTATCGAGCAAAACAACATGAATTGCGGCACCCTGCTCCCCTTCAACTTTTCCTCCGGTAAAAAGGGGAAGGGACAGTCTTGTCCTGAACTGGAGTTGCAGATTACTTCCACCAGGACCTTCAATTCGCTTTGGAGAAGACCTGAATTATTCCAATAGGTAGCAAATAATTAGTATCAGATGGTTCCAAAAGAAGGTCATTCGCCTTTTAGACCTCAAAGTGTATGCAAACTATGTATTTAATTTTATTTGTCAAATAGGTAATTTAATGCCTAGGTGGGGGAAAAAAGATGGACATGGAAATGATTGAAGTGCAAATATGACAATTCACCCACACTCTTAATTCTTATGGCCAACTCTAAAAGTACATCTAAATGGTGGATGTATACAACTATAAGATTTTAGGAAAAACTAGGATACAGGAATACGGCGATACATGATTTTTCCTTAACAGACTGATACCGCTGGAAGGGTAGGCCTGGCGCAGTGGTAGAGTATCTCCACTTGTGCTCTGGAGGTTCTGGGTTAAAATCAGCCTCTTTTCATGAAAAAACAAGGGGCAGACTGCCTAGAAATTCCCTTCCCCACAATTTAAGGGAGCTTTCAGCACTGGGTACGCCCTTAGACTGTGCATATATGCATTTGAAAACTTAAGAAGTACTCTACAGTATAGTTCGTTTAGGCTAGAATTGACACTAGGAACATAGAATCTCCAAGTAGAACATACGCCACACAAAGCATCTTCATTTTGTATTCATTTTAGATCAACTATGCACACAAGATCCCACTGCCGTTATTGCAGTCCTGAACCAGGTCTAAGTTGTAACAGGGTTCTGTAGATTGAAACAAAGAAAAAAAGTTCACAACGGAACAGATTGTGCTCCATCAACTCCAAGAGATGAACCTTCTTCTCGATGACCCCATACCAACTAATTTGAGAAACAACCTGCCAGTATCCTCCAATCTTCTGTTTTAATTCGCACTGGAGGGGGAGATGGAGGTTGCTAGAGGAGAGGGGGAAGGTAACTGGCTTGGGTACTCGCATACTCCTACATTGTACGATGAGTTTTGTTGTCTGGCAGAGGGTTGTATGCCATGAACCAGTGTGCATCAATATTTCAAAAATAATCAAAAAAATCTGATACACCTGATACATATCATACAAGAGGCATATCCATGTCAAGTAACACGGACAAAGCACCACACAGACATTTTGGTGAATCTTACGCACAAAGTAACATGTTGACTTTTAACTAAGAAATTAATATATTTGTGTCATTGTTGGTTTGATACCATACCTCCCAGTGATTGCACCAGAACCAAGTTTTCCCAAGGCACGCTCCACTTCTTCACTAACCTACAAACAAGGAGTACGGAATTACAATCTAAAGAAAGAAACACGAAATTCCAATAGACATTTAGCAATTCCATAAAGAGATGTGAACAATATTTGCGCTTAGTATGTACACTCTTTGTTCTTACCACTCTACGGAGAATTGGTTCCAGTGATGAGCAAAGCCTCTGCAGACTATCCACCTTTAGTGCTTCAACAATAACACTGTACAAATAGAATGAATAAGTACTATTGTCCTGATCAAATGATCATCTGGATGAAAGATAAACACTAACAATTAGATGTTCGCTTAAACCATTCATGTGTATTTTCGCAATCATGTGTGAGGCTAAAACATCATTCGAAAAGGAATGGAGGGAATAACTAGCCTAGAGTTAAAGATGGCAACAAGCTGTCAAGCTCAGAAAAAAGGTGTATTTGGTTTTTTCAGGATGCGTGCTGGACGATCTATAACACTTTTCTTAAATAGCTGGACTATGGCGCGATCCCTAAGTGTGTGACGCACAAACTCCTTCCACACTCTATGTTAAGATGAGACTAGTCATGCCGCAAGACCAAACAATGAAAGTGTCTATGTTTTTTTTTTCTTAAATTGATTTCAATGACAAGGGCAGGAGTTTCTGTTACAGGTCAGGAGTGTGCTCTCCCAAAAGCAACTCACAGTGGATCTTGTCCTTTCTTCAAGAGTTAGCTACCAATTTAGCAAGAATCTCCCCAGCAGGTCACACCAAATCAAGCTTAAAATCTTTGTAGAACTACAAAGTATAATCTCGGAAAGGAAACTTCAACTCGGCCATGGTTACTAAAACCATAACTGATAGTCCAAAGTTATGGTTCAGCACAGCAACTAAAAGCGTAAACATCACTCCAAAATAACAGAAGGCCTCCGTTTATCCATTAAAAAACAAAGGATTGTATTTACTGGTCTTCAATTTACACAGCACCAAGTCAGAAGCAGTAAATTTTTGAACATGAATTCCCGAGCCCTAACCGTATCGCCACTAGATCACAACTAAATTCACACAGCTATACAAACAAGTACTGAAAAGGGGGAACCTAAACTCCACGAGGTTCAAACCTAGCGAGAGCCGGGGGCCGCGGCCGCTTAGCGTCAGGGCCTCCGTCGCCTGCGGCGGGTGCTTCGAGCCCGCGCTTCTCCTTCATCGCCGCCGGCACGGAACCCTAGCCCGCGCTTCGAATCTGCACCGAATTGAGCGAGACTCGGGTCAGATTTCTGCCTTTGCAAATCCGGCTCGCCGGGAGGAATCAATCGGCCGGCTCACCTGGGATTCGGGGAGGAGGCGGGCGGAAGGGATCGCGATGAGGACGGGAGGGGAGAGAAAGCAAGGAGGCGTCGGCGTCGGCGGGGAGGTGGCAGATTCTCCGCAAGATAGCCACTGGAAAGCCCAAAGAGCTGCTTCTTTGCAAATCACCCCTCCGTGTTGCTTTGTTTTCTTCTCCGGGTAGTTTGGTTCACAAGAAACAATGGGCAAGTTTTTGCCCAAAGAAACATGGATTCACATTATAAGATTTGGGATTGGTAATAATACTCTATCCATATTTTGGCAGAAAAATATTATTCTATAAAAAATTGTAACTGGATTAGTGCAAAGAGGACATACAAATAAGAAAGATCATCTTCACGTCCTTTTGGACATGGAGTTCTCGACGAAGAGGAAAACATGTGTTTCTGTATTGAGTTTGACATGGTTTGGTGTTTGGATTTTTAGCTGCCGAACTTTCCGTTGGTAATACTAGAATGGATGACAAAATTATAAGGCTTGCGTTCTTCTCGTATAGATAATAGGGATAGTCAAAATTGACAGAGTGAAGATAGGAACATATCTTTTGTCGTTGTAATATATGGATTTATCTTTTTTTCTGGATGCTTCTTTTCTTCTTCTTCTTTGGGGGGGAGGGGGGGTAACAATATTCAATCCAATTGTATGAGAGATGAGACCATACGCAAAAGCACAAGGAAATGGATGAGGACAAAAACTATGTCATGGTGGAAGAATTATCTCTTAATTGGTAGGATATGGTGCAGAAAGATGAAGCCTCGTGCTTTAGCTGTTTGGTAATAAAAAAAATCATTACTTGGCCAGGGAGGCCCTTTGCTAAATTGGTAGCCTCAAATCCTATAAAGTTTATTCTACGAGCCCTTCATTGCAAATAGGCAAAAGCCACCACACCAACCAGCATATTTTTTGCAAATAGCACATGCGGACACGAGGGCTGGGTATGATTTGTCCATGCACGCACTAGCGCAAAAGCGGGAGCTGCACATCGCGGGACCCACGTGGACAGTGACGTCGCCATCCAATTGGATGACGTGGATCCGGGCCCACGGATGAGGTACATGCACTGACTCCAGCCAAAGTACAGAGCCAAAGCTACACGAAACGGCGTGGCGCGGTGTGGGTCGGCGTGATCTTTTTTTGCAGGAGCTCTAGAGCTGGATAAGATAATTTTTATCCCATATGTTTTTGGCATATCATTCATATGGAAATCGGAATTGTTTTCCTATAAAAAAAATCATACAGAATAGTTCATTTCTTAGTGAAGCCGTCTAGTAGAATAGTATACAAAGAAGGCTTCCATAAGTTCCACGAGTTGGTAAGTGTATGAGCATGGAGAATTTCTCCTTATCGATGTGATGCCAAAAACAAATACAAAGTGTTATTTACACTCTCCAGCTCTTCGTTACTAACTATGAAATATTTTAAATATTTTAATGGACATATGAGCTGCATATCAAATCGATCTACATACATGCTTTTCATAAAAAGTTAGAGCGTATTATAATTTCAAGTGGAAAGAGTACAATATAAGTACCAAAAGCAAGGTTGCTCTTCCTTTATAGTTGATGCACTAACCAACTCAACTAAAAATCTTGACTAATGGAGAGAGACTCAGCAATATATTTTTTCCAACGGTCCTTTCATGTATAGACTATTTCAGTCCTTAGCATGGGTTAAATGTAGGCCGCGTAATCTTTGCTGAAAACCTCTTAGCTCTCATGCCATATAAAATTATTGCACTAACCAACTCAATCAAATTCAAATTAATACAGAGATTACGCAATATATTTATTTCCAACATTCTTAACATGCCATTCATGTATCTCTAGCACGATGGTTATAATTTTTATTAAGGACTAATAAGGGCAGGAATAGTGCCAAAAATCCATTACCCACATGACCATCCTTTTAAATCACCAAAATTATCGAGCACGTTGGAGCTCTTTTTTGAATCACCACAAGCGACTAAGAAAAATAAATTTTACGCCCGAGCCAGGTCCTAGGTGGCTCGAGGTCTGTCCTCGGTCGTAACTAGGAGAAAAGAAATTCACTGGCATCACCCTTAAAAACAACCACTAAAAAGGGGTCAACATTTGTAATCATGCTCAACGGCATTGTCTTTGGGCCAATTAAGAAGACTCTTATTCTAATGCCCTAGCTGCAAGGTTAACTATTTGTCGGCCAAAAAAATCATGGTGGCCTGGGAATTCTCAATTTGGAGTTGCAAATTAAAGCTCCGCTTCTTAAACAGCTTCATATGTTTTATGATATGAAAGAGCAAATATTCCTTTTGGGTGAAGCTTGTTTGGTCCATGTATGATAATAGACTCCCTCATGCCCAGTTTTATCGTGGGACTTTTCGTTGGCGTGATATTTTCAGCTTTGTGGGTGATTATAGAAGCATCTCGCCGTGCAAAGTGGGTGGTGGTTCTTTTGTGCTCTTCTGGAAAGATTTTTGGAATGACAAGGGAACTCTTTGCGAAAAATTTCCAAGGCTCTATTCATATGCTATTGATGAGGCTATTTCACTAAATATTTCAGTAGAAAGACTACAGAGATAGCTGGTCTTGGGTCATGTTTTTCTCTCCCCTTGTTAGTACAAGCATTCCAAAGAATTTCACCAAGTTGCCACATTAATGACTAAGACGCCTTTGGAGGAAGGATCGATTGATAAAAGAACATTCGTGTGGGGTAGTAAGTACACTCCTTCGAGGTTTTATAGATTCCTATTTGAGCAATTACCATGCATTGCTGAATGACATTTGGAAATTTAAATCTCTATGGAAACTGAAAGTTTTCTCCTCGCTGCTTATGTTGAATCGCCTTAATAAGGAGTGGCATCTAGATTGAGGGCCTGATTGTCTCCTTGGGTATTTATAGTCCAAGGAGAAATATAGTCGTTTGGAAAAATTCATGCGCCCCAAACCGGCGACAAAATTGGCACCTTTGGGTTTCCTCGCTAGTTTTGTTCGGTGGCCAAACCCGACACACCGGAATCAGCTCGGTTCGGTATCCTAGGTCAAACCAAAACCGGCATGCTGGTTTCCTCGCTGGTCTCAAACTAGCCCACCGGAACCATTTCGGTTTTCGTCAAAATTTCTCATTGATATGCCTTTCGGCACATTCTGAAGCAATTCGGCGACGCTGAGAATTTTTGGTGGGGAAATCGGCACCGTCGATTTCTGCCCCGAAATCACCAGAACCTTCTCAAACTGTGATTTCTCCAAAAACTAAACTCACCCCGAAAAATGTGATGGGTCAATTTTGTGGAAGAATGTGTGTATAAAACTTAGACAACATCCCCAACAAGCTCATCGAGACCACCCCTCTTGATAGTGCAATGTTTCCTATCGCCTCAAGAATAAAACATTAGAGAAAATAGCCAAAAGGTCGTCGCTTCTCTCGAGTGTTAAATGGGGGGTCTCTCACCACCTTCCAACCACACTTGCTGACTAAAACTTGCGTATACACTTATAGATACCAATAGTCCACACATTAGCTCTGGTGTCATCATTAGCCAAAATAACAGTTAAGGGTAAAATATCCTTACAATCTCCCCCTTTTGGTTAATGATGACAAACCGAGCTAGAGTCACATAGCGATATTATGATGAGCTTGTAAAATGTTTCCATAGAAGATAGTAAGCAAGCCCCCCCCCCCATAAGATATGCACTTGGTTGAATTTTTCTTTGAATGCAAAGTGCATCTATAGAGAATGTAGAGCCCCAATATATTTTAGGAAACAAGCATGGGATAGACAAATATAAGCATCTATATCTAAACAAGCATGATAGAGAACATAGAATAAAATAAATAAATATCCAAGTCTCACACGGAATTAATGCAAACTTGTCCATCACACGGACTTAAAGCCAATAGTCTTTTTTTTCTCATGCACTACCTCACAAGATAGTATTTTTCTCGAGCCAATTTTTCTCCTCCAATCTAATTGCATCCATAAATTCCGCGACACTCTAGCCACCCTCCCACACCTCTATGTCGTCTATCTCCGGCGTGCAACCTCATCTCCCTCATGTATGTCATCGTTGCATCGCGCGCGCGAAGAAGTCAAGCACCGCCGGCCTCCATCCTCTCTCCAACCCACTTATGCCGAGTAATTGTTGCTGTGCTCGATGGCTCGCCGACTGCACCACAGCCATTGCTAGCGGCGGTGTTGGCCTCAATCTCCTCGACACCTTATCCCCGACCAATCCTTGTTGTCATCTTCTGCCGACAGCAGCGCCCGAGAGTACTAAAGTTACCAATTTTTTCGCAATTTCAATAGCAGATCACACTAAATGCAGCTTAAGAATATTTCTAGAACCAATAAGTACAATCCCAAAAGGGCAACTTCGAATCGCCCATGGTTAGACAATAAAGTTATGATTCAGCATAAAACAAACAAATACTTAGAAGTTGATCGAAAATAACACGTCACCCTTCCATGGGAAACAAACGTTTGTGTTTAAATCAAATTCCACAGCGCCAAATTGCAAGCAGTAAATTTAAACATGAATTCTTAAATCACAGTACCACGTTGAACGATGTTCAACTCGAGAGTGGGCCTAGATCCCAGCCCAACTTGCGATCAGACTGATACAAGAGGCCCACGTGGACGCTCTAGGTCCTCGTCCCCGGCTCCGGCTGCTCCGCCGCCGGCGTCATGTCCCGCGGCGGCGTATTCATCGGCGTCGACGTCGGCACCGGCAGTGCTCGCGCGGGTTTGCTGCGTTCAAAACTCCTCCCTCCTTGTTCTCTCGCGTTTCTAGTAGTATGATGTTGGATTTTCCATATTAGGGCGAGATTTAGGAGGCTAGTTAATAGTTAATACTGATGCTGTCTTTGGAGCGAAGTAAGCATTGCTATTTTGGTAGAGAAAATGGAAGGAAATATATTTCATGCGAGTCCACTCCAGTGATGAACTAAATGCTACCTTCATCGGAGGAAGTATTATTTTTTTACGGAAAATGAAAGAAAATATGTTCAGTTCTCTTTAACACTCTCTAACTGACTTTCTGTGATGGAGGTTAATGTGAATAAGTAATAAGACACTTTCTTTCCTATGAACATACTGTAGTTAAATTAGGAGTTATTTTTCTTCTTTTATTAAAAAAAGAAGTTAATAAAATAGGAGAAGTTTCATTGGGAGTTTAGAGGATTCCTTGCCACTGGACATACTATAGAAAACTAAAATAGGAGTTAATTTCATTGGGTTGGCGTTGTAAATTGTTCGTTGTCTGTTGATGCAGGCCTCTTTGATGAGAAGGGTAAGCTTCTTGGCTCCGCAAGCAACCCTATATAGATGTGGAAGGATAAGGATTGTGTAGAGGTTGGCAACTTCTATGTTCATCAATACAGTGTACAACGTGATCAATACACTGTCTTGTTAATTCTCGGTTGTTTCACCACTAGCAATCGTCAACGGATATCTGGCATGCAGTGTGTGCTGCTGTAAGATCTGCATGCTTGCTGGAAAATGTTGCCCCCGAGGATGTCGCTGGCCTTGGCTTCACCGCTACTTGTTCTCTTGGTCTGCTCTGATCTCCATTTTAACCACGTGCCTTGTGGTTTGAATGAGAATTTTGTGTCTTAGGTGAATAGAATTTTTATAAAGTTGATGACAGAGGATGGTTGCTTGCAGTTGCTGTCGGTGTTGATGGTTCTCCTGTTTCTGTTTCTTCGAATGGTGATTCAAAAAGAGACATCCTGGTCTGGATGGACCATAGGTCTGTTGACCAGGCTGAGAGAATTAGTTCTCAGGGTTCACCAGCATTGCAATTTTATGGTGGAGGTGTCTCTCCAGAAATGCAAGCTCCAAAGGTAACTGCTTTTATTTTCATGCATTTTAAAAAAAACTGCTAACCATCTTATTGGAGATCTCAACTCTTGTTGGCTGCTCGATATTATAATACCATGTTGTTGCTCTACCATCCTAGAACGTTGGCTTGAAATTTGCAGAATCTCAGAACTCTAGCATTTCGAAAACTGAACAACACAATGTTCTCTTGTCGACTTCTTCAGAATATGATGTTTTGCTTAAAGAGTACCAACGCCGACATAGTTTTGATTTAATTAGTACCTAGCAGTGGTTTAAACAATAGGTTTGTTGTGTATTTTACTGTTAACTCCATTGCTTGTATCATATTTTTACTCAAAACATTTACAGCTTTTGTGGGTAAAGGAAAATATGCAAGAGTCTTGGTCTATGGTATGGAGGTGGATGGACCTTAGTAACTGGTTAACATATCGGTGAGGTAACACTGAAGCCTGATTTTATTATAAGCGACGACTTGAATTCCTGACATATTTTGATTTGGTTGTTTATTTTCTAGGGCGACCGGTGATGACACCCGCAGCTTATCGCACATGGAGCAGTGGAGGGCATCAGATTCATCTGATATGGAACCATGTGGAAGGGATGAAGTCTTCTGGGCACAAATAGGCCTGGGAGACCTTTATGAAGGGAGCAGTGCCAAAATAGGTTGAGTGCATATCTATTTCGCTTTTGGTGCTAAAACCAGTGTATGATATGTGGTTATTAATTTTCTAAACGCCAGTACTTACTTTTCTGTGCGATCGAAATAGGACACAGCGTTGCGTTTCCTGGTCATCCTCTAGGTTCTGGTTTAACACCTACTTCTGCAAAGGCAAGCAAATCGGTTTTGCTCCTGATTTATAATGGCACTGTTTAAGCTGCCTTTATGGTAAATGGTACTATCATGCATGAACAAGGCAATCAATTACCAAAGTTCTTTCTTGCCGTTTTTATGTTAGAAATAAACGATTTTTTTTTCATCGGTGTATTTTGCTTGCCTCCAATTTCAGGAGTTAGGCTTGCTTCCTAGGACTCCGGTTGGAATTTCGATTCTTGATGCTTATGCTGGTGGTGTTGGAGTCTTGGAAAGTATGTCGAATGCAGAGTTTAAAGCTGACAGTAAGTGTTGATTCTCCTCTGTGTTTCCTAAAGAAACGACTACATCTAATTTCACATTTATCTATGTGGAACATTTTTCCCAAAAAAAAGCAAAAGGCTTGCAGCGAGATGCATTGCTAAAGAACAAGAATATGTACACAAGCCAAATATAGGCACACCACACACAAGATTATGTGGAACATTTTGTTTGCAGTGTCTGATGAGGAGGCAATATGCCATCGCATGGTTTTGGTTTGCGGAACATCTACATGCCACATGGTTGTTTCAAAGAAAAAGTTAATTATCCCTGGTGTCTGGGGGCCATTTTTGTCTGGTACAGTTGCCTTCATATCTTTATTATTTACTTCCCTATGGTCCTTGCCATCATCTCTATTAGTTTGTTTCTGCACTTGGTTCGCTGCATCTTATGTTGTCTATGTTAGTTAATGGCTTAATGCTTATCTTGTGATTCCACATTCAGCAATGATACCTGAGTTTTGGCTCACGGAATGTGGCCAGAGTGCAACTGGTGCTTTACTTGATTACATTGTTCAAAATCATCCTGCGGCTCCCCTTCTAGCTAATCAAGCTGCTTCCCAAAGTAAGTTTCATGTTTGCTGAAGTAGATCATCTTCGAAGCTGTACCATGTAAAAGGTGTGTAATATTCTTCTCAAATTGTGCAGATCTGTCCATTTGTGAGTTGCTGAACAAGATGCTGCTTTCCATGTCACATGAACAAAATATGCCTTTTCTGTCTACATTGAGTCAAGACACCCATGTTCTTCCAGATTTTCATGGAAATCGGTAAGGATTGTGCATTCTGTGTTAACCAAGAATGTTGGTTGCCTTGATTTTTTTTATTTGTATATTTACTATGTGACACCAAAAATTATTAGTCGGTTTTAATTGAAGAAATATCCTTGAGCGCACACTGCGGAGGCCAAGCCTTGAATGCGGGTGGGTTAAGGGCCTGCACTCCCTCCTCTAGCCAACCGACACAAAAGATCTCAAAACAGATCAACCAGGCTTCTTTTCCTGTCATGAATTTCAACCAGACATCATGAATCAATATGTCCCTGACACTGCATCATTCTTTCACTCCGGGTCATTAAAATTGGGTCTATTATGCCAACTTTAATGGCATGTCATTATGCAATTATCTGTTCCATCTTTGTTTAGAAAACATGTTACTTTTTTTCTTTTATTGTCATTCTAATTAGATGTACTCAACGAAATATGGCAACACTTTCCATCACACAGGCATCTAGCAATCTCATGTAAAGATTAAATCTTATACCATAATCTTATCAGCCTATCAATTGCACACACATTATCCCCCCCCGAAATTGGTGGTTCATGTTTACTTGGGACCAGATTGCACACTTCCAGTGCGGTTGACATGAATGTAACAACTATTGTTATCGCTAGGTCCCCTGTGGCTGATCCAAAATCTAAAGGGGTGATATGTGGATTGACACTTGATACAAGTGAGAAGCATTTGGCGCTTTTGTACCTTGCAACAATTCAGGGCATTGCTTATGGCACTCGTCATATCGTGGAGCATTGCAATGCTCACGGGCACAAGGTATTTATTTGCTGCCAATGATCTGAGAAGTAACTTGGTCTAGAAGTCGGTGCCTAGAATATATATAATTTTTTCGTCATGTATATAACAGATTGACACTCTTCTTGCCTGTGGCGGACTTTCAAAGAACTCCTTGTATATCCAAGAACATGCAGATATCATAGGCAAGTATCCTCTTCCTGCAGTAAAATTTGGTCTCTCCATTTCCTCCTCTCCCCTATCCTCTGAAAGTTAACTTGTTCTTTACAGGATGTCCAATAATACTTCCTAGAGAGAACGAGTCTGTGCTGTTAGGCGCTGCTATTCTGGGTGCTGTTGCTGCAAAGAGGTTTTCTGGCGTTCGTGATGCAATGAGAGCATTGAATGCACCAGGGAAGGTATATCTTTTTTCTCGAACATGCGTCAACGATGCATGTCACATATTACATCCAGATGACAAAGCTATGCAAACAGAACGAAAACCAACAGCCAAAAGAAGACAGAAAGAGAAAGTAGAAGCAAAAGACCAAGGGCCCCTAACTAATTACGAGTATTCTTTACTCGTCTCTTGTTTCCACTTGCTGTTTCTGAAGTATAATTATTCCTTTTGAAGGTTGTGTATCCGTCTTTGGATCCTAAGCTGAAGAAATACCATGACGTGAAATATCAGATATTCAGGTGCCTGTATGAGCAACAGCTCTCCCATCGCTCAATCATGGCGCGGGCATTGCACTAGCGATTTGTGACATGACATGTATCAAGCGAGGATGCTGCATTCTTGTTCATCCGACGGATTTGTTGCCATGTTTTCCTGCGTTTTTTACATTTTTTTGGAAGTTTGGGTTATTTACTTATTTACATGCAGTCAGTTTTGCTTCCATGGTGGAAGAGGATGTACAATGTCTCCAAATTTGATTGTAGGACAAGATGACCCATTGTGATCGAAATATGTAGTGCGCTTATAGCCCCTTTCTCGCTCTATTCTGTCAAGACTATCACAGGAATTTCACTTGACATACCTTTCAAAATAGTAAAGAAGGGATTTCGTGTGTAAACTATTGCTGCCAATATTTTCAAACAAGATAACTGGATCATCTGCATACTGTAACTTGCTCAGGCCATGTTGAATTAAGTGAAGACTAACCCTAAGACGTGGCACTCCACCAGAAATTTTGAAGAAAGGGCCTTGCTTCTCATTAATGTTTATTGTGCCCATGTTTGACAGACTAAACCTTGCTCCTATCCAAGAGGAAGATCCTTCGTCATGGAGAGATCTTAGAGCATCTCCACTCGGGGCCCATAAAGGGCTATGGGGGGGGGGGGCTAAAAATCCCTCCCAATTTTAGTTTGGCGCTGGCGTGGCTCAACTAATAATCCGGCGCCCCTAGGCCAAACCTAACCCATGGGAGCTAGCGGGGACGCAAGATGGACACATGTTGGTGGGAAGGAGGGCGGGAAGAGAACGCGAGAAGCGCCAGGTCATTGTGTGCCAGCGTTATCAGTGGCTACGGACCGGTCGTCTTCTTCCTCCTCGCCTTTCGCGCCCTGTTAATGGCTTGCTCGCTTTCAGCACCAGCATTTGCAGCCGACGGCAAACAACAACATTGATGCGTCCCGTTGACGAGGCACGCATCGGCGTTAATGGCCACCAACGCATCCCCTTTCCCCACTATAAAAACCGCTTCGTCGCCGCCATTTTTTCCACCCAAGCCCTTCCCCTCCACCGAGCAGAACGTCGAGAAAATCCTCGACTTTTATCACACCGTGCCATGGAGAGATACGAAGGGGATGGCTTCAGGAGGCGATGGATGCTCGTCGAGAGGCGCACCCTCTAGCACGCGCGGTACCCTGCCCTGTTGGAAATGTCTCGTCCTTCAGGATGGGTGCTCAGTGCCGACGCCTTGCCAGTGCCGCCCGTGCCGGTCGGAGCGACGCATGGCATCTATCTATGACCTCTACCGGTTGGTCCTCACTCCAGAGGAGCGCAACGACTCACGGTGAAGGACGAGCACGGGGACCTTCCTTCCAGGCGCACCGACGGCGTTGCCATACGTGACCGCTGCTCCCCTTCTCCTCCTCGCGGCCGCCTCCACCTCATCAAGCTGAAGCGTGAGGCGAAGGAGTGGCCGCCTCCGCTGGAGTACAAGATGGCCGCCCTCCAGATGAAGGTGGAGGAGAACGCGGAAGAATTTCCGGGCCAGCGTAGGTTGCTGGAGTGTAGATTACTCCCCGAGGCCAAGTCGTTGGCGGCGAAGAAGAAGAAGCTGCGCATTTGCATCCCCGTCACCGTTGACGTGGCCCGCGCCCTATACCGCAAGCGAACGCCATGCACCCTTGGGTGGACCCACGTTCACCTCCCCGGTGGCTAGAGCCTTAGCAACCGGATGGTTCCCATGTTATCGATGCCATGACAAGACAGGAGCGGCGGCAAGAGACCTCCTTGCCGGTACCAAAGATTTAGCTTTGCCTCGTAGATGTGGGACTCTTTCGGCTACCTCGAATGGGTTCTGCGGCGCCTAGCGAGGTTCCTAGGCGACGACGAGTACAACTACGCCACTTCGCTCGCGCCAATAAAGGGGGAGGAGGAGCGGGACGACACCGAGGACTACATCGGCTACCTAGCGTACCTCGCGGATAAGGCCAAGGAGCATGGCAATGTGGACGAGCTCCCCGTCATGTCGGAAGTCGTGGATGAGGACGAGACGATGAGGCTGGCCATGAAGGTCTCATAGGAGCAACCTCCATCGCCACCTCCACAAGCATTGCTGCGCTATGCCTCGGCCGTCATGCCTCCCGGCCTCTCAGAGGAGAAGGCCATGGGCTTGTCCATGGAGGCCTCGACCGTTGTGCCGCCACCGTGGTCACCGTGGCCCTTGCCACCTCCTTTCTACCGTGCACCGCCACCAATAGCATACCCACTACCTTCCTGGGCGCTCCACGCGCAGCGGTCTCCTCCTCCCGTAGCAACACCACCGCCAACGCCTCAGCAGCCTCATCACTAGCTGTGGCCGTAAGCACCTCTGATCTTCATCGACCTCATCAACGACGCAGCCATGGCGGGTGCCCCTTAGCTAGGGTTATTTTCTAGTCTTTTTAATTCATTTTCAACATTATGTAAATTGGTTCTACTACAATTCAGGCAAAATAATCTGTCGAGCCTCTAGGGCTACCCGATCCAAACGAGAACACCGGCCAGGGAGGTTAATTTAGTATCCACAGCTCGACCCTAGCTAAAATAAACGAACACTTTTCTTATCCGTTTTATGTCGGGCCGCTAGAAAAGACCTTAGAAAAAAACGTGCAATGGATAAGATAGGTCAGTCAATCAACCACAATTCATGCCCGTCAAGCAAGAGCTGTGGCGTTTAAACCGGTGGTCATCGGACGGTCCAGCCTGTCTGATATGCTTGACTCATCCGTTGGATTTACCTTGACTTTTGTTCCCTTTCCAAGAAGCAAACGTTGCTCCGGCAAACGGATCAGATCAAACCGAGCCCACACACGCGACGCAGGCCCCGCCCACGTCGCCGCCGCCGGCATGTCCCGCGGCGGCGTCTTCCTCGGCGTCGACGTCGGCACCGGCAGCGCCCGCGCAGGCTCGTCATCCTCTGACTCATTTGAGCCAACGTCCACTTAATTTCTCTTGGCTAGCTAATACGTAGTAGTAGATAAGTCTTGCCCGTTTCTTGATTTGCGAGTAGCGATTGAGTAGCCTATGAACGCTGCTTAAGTTTGAGATGGATAAAACTTGCCCGTAGATAAACCTTGTCCGCTCATGAACTGAATATTTGTTTTACGGGAGCGAAGGAAGTTTGTTGAGTTTCCTGTAATTCTCATTCCATCTTTTTTCTTCGGATGTGCTGGAGGGTAATTTGAGATAGGTGTTAAGGGAGCATTCTTATCATCGAGTGTGTCAGAACTTGATAAACGAGTTCATTTTTGGCAGGTATAGCAATTAGCAGGTAATTAGGTTCGTGTTGTAAACTGTTAGTTATCTGTTGATGCAGGCCTGTTTGATGAGAAGGGTAAGTTGCTGGGTTCGGCGAGCAGCCCCATACAGATGTGGAAAGAGAGAGACTGCATAGAGGTTGGCAATTTGTGATCCAGTTAATGTATTCCATGATTGATGCATGAACCAAGTACCACCTTGCTGATTATGGGTGGTTCACCACCAGCAATCGTCGACGGATATCTGGCTTGCGGTGTGTGCTGCTGTAAAATCTGCGTGCTCTCTGGCAAGCGTTGCCCCTGAGGATGTCGTCGGCCTTGGCTTCGCTGCTACTTGCTCCCTTGGTTTGCCCTGATCTCCACTTATTTGAATGGGGAATTTGTGTCTCAGGTGACTGGGATTTTACCGTTTTGATGATAACATAGCCTGCTGCTTGCAGTTGCTGTTGACGCTGATGGTTCCCCCGTTTCGGTTTCTTGGAGTGGTGATGCAAGAAGGAACATCATCGTGTGGATGGACCATAGAGCTGTCGATCAGGCTGATCGAATTAATGCTCGCAATTCCCCGGTGTTGCAGTACTGCGGTGGGGGTGTCTCACCAGAAATGCAGGCCCCAAAGGTATCGGTTTCTCTTCCATGAAATGTGATTCACGTGATGTATTGCACTAACTCCTGACTCCCCACCATTTATTGAAAATCATAATCATGCTGTTGGAAATGTCGACTGTTGTGTCTATTGCCCGATAATGATAATACTGTGTTGTCACCTATGTGACTGGACTGGAGAGGGACTTAAGAATGTGATAAACATAGACATTATTTAGGAAATCTCTAAATTTGATTGTAGCATGCATAAACACAGATCTGACCCTCCTGATTTTCTCGCTAATGAGAAAAATGGTTAAACAAGTGATACCGTTGAGATTGTTTGATTATTTTTACTGCTAATGGTATACTTTCACTTAAAACATTTACAGCTTTTGTGGGTAAAGGAAAATCTGCAAGAGTCTTGGTCTATGGTATGTAGATGGATGGACCTTAGTGACTGGTTAGCATACAGGTGAGTTTCCAGCTATCCAAGTCTGATTCTGCTGTAAGCTATGAGTTGAATTTCATAACATGTTCTGCTTTGGTGGTTCATTTTCTAGAGCGACTGGTGATGACACCCGCAGCTTATGCACAACAGTTTGCAAATGGACATATCTTGGACATGCACACATGGGGCAGTGGAAGGAATCAGATTCACGTGATATGGAAGCATGTGGATGGGATGAAGTGTTTTGGGAAGAAATAGGCTTGGGAGAACTTCTGGAAGGGAATCGTGCGAAAATAGGTTGAATGATTGTTCAGTTTCCCCTTTTCATGCTGCAATCGATGCGCCATTTATTGTCACTGATTTTCTGATACGCCACTGTTCTCATGCAATCGAAATAGGACGCAGTGTTGCGTTTCCGGGCCATCCTCTAGGTTCCGGTTTGACACCTGCTGCTGCAAAGGCAAGCAAATTCAAATTGCTTTTGATTTCATGTGGTATTGTATAAGTTTAAATTTATAGTAATTTGGTAACCGCGTCATGTAACAACTATGTGATCCATTCTCTAGGTTCTTTCTCTAAACTTTTATAAAGAAATGCATGTGCTATCAGTTTTAAGTAATTGCCTTCTAAAACTTGAGTGGATCCAATCCTCAGGAGTTAGGCTTGCTTCCTGGGACACCTGTTGGAACTTCCCTCATTGATGCTCATGCCGGTGGTGTTGGAGTGATGGAAAGTGTACCAGATGCAGAATCTACGGCTGACTGTTAGTGTTGATTCATCTGTATTTTTCTGCATAAACTACTTCTAGAACTTCATTTATCGCAGAACATTTCATTGCAGTGTCTGATGAAGAAGAAATATGCCGCCGCATGGTCTTGGTATGTGGGACATCTACATGCCACATGGCTGTTTCAAAGAATAAACTATTTATCCCTGGTGTCTGGGGGCCATTTTGGTCTGGTACAGTAACCCTCTTATTTACTTCCATATGTTTCTTGCCAGCATCTCTTTTTGCCCCTCGGTTCTCCAGTATCTTTCGTGGACCATGTTGACTGATGTGTATATCACACTTCCATATTCAGCAATGGTTCCTGAGTATTGGCTCACGGAAGGTGGACAAAGTGCAACTGGTGCTCTGCTTGATTACATTGTTCAAAACCATGTTGCTGCTCCCCTTCTAGCTAATCATGCTGCTTCTCAAAGTAAGTTTTTTATAGTGTTTGCTCAAGTATATTATCTTCGAAGCTGTACCATGTCAAGGTTGTAATTTTGTTCTCCAATATTCAGGCGTCTCCATATTTGAGCTGATGAACAAGTTATTATTTACGATGTCACAAGAACAAAATATGCCCTTTCTTTCTGCCTTGAGTCAAGATACCCATGTCCTTCCAGATTTTCATGGAAATCGGTGAGAAAACCGTTATAACTTCTGTTTTTAAACAATAATGCATAGTATCTAGGTCTTTTCTTCACAATCTTGTAATGTGACACATACAGATCTCAGACTAGATAAACCAGTCTTCTTTTTTGTCCAACAATGTAAAATTAACCAGTCCTGATAAACTAGTTCACTCCAGATGGTAAACTCTAGATGCATTTTAGCTTTATATAATGTACTTACAAAAGTAGTTCTCTTTTCTTGCCATTCGAATGAGATGTACTCAACTAACGATATGGCAACCGGACATAATCAGTGAGACATCTATCAATCTCAGTTGTTCCTAAGAAAATAAATCTACCATAATTGTGACATTGCACACCTGATAAGCTGCACACAATTTTGTTATTCCCCCTCAATGTTTTGGTTAATATTTACCTGACACTGCTTAATACAAAAAGGCCAGCGTTTGCTGGATCTTAAAAAAAAAAACTGACACTAGATGATACACTTGCAAAACTCAATGTTTTGGTTAATGTTTACCTGACACCAAATTATACACTTCCACTGCACCTGAATGTAAAACCATTCTGATGTTTAGGTCCCCTGTTGCTGATCCTAAATCCAAAGGAGTGATTTGTGGCTTGACACTTGATACAAGTGAAAAGCAGCTAGCACTTCTGTACCTAGCAACGATTCAGGGTATTGCGTATGGAACTCGTCATATTGTGGAGCATTGCAATGCTCATGGACACAAGGTATTTATTTTCTACAAGGATTCGGAACTTAGTATATAATTGGATGCGTATAATATTTTTTTTCCATGTATTAGATCGACACTCTTCTTGCTTGTGGCGGACTTGCAAAGAACTCCTTGTATATCCAGGAACATGCAGATATCATCGGTAAGTCTCCTCTTCCTGCAGTCACCTCTCCATATTCTCTCCTCCCTACTCTGTGAATTTAACTTCTTCTTTGCAGGATGTCCAATAATACTTCCTAGAGAGAACGAGTCAGTGCTTTTAGGCGCTTCTATTCTGGGTGCTGTTGCTGCAAAGAAGTTTTCAGGCGTTCGTGATGCAATGAAGTCACTGAATGCAGCAGGAAAGGCATGTGCCAAACCCTCCTATTTCAAAGAAAAAAAATGAACCGGCTTCAATTTTGTATTTGCATTTGTATTGTTAGACACCCTAGAAATCAAACATGCACCATTTTCTTCCTAAAAATGCATACATTCCCAGTTCAAATCTTCCATTTTTTTTTAATTTGCCAGTTGTAAACCAAAAAGGTTATTTTTTGTAGGTAGTGCATCCGTCTTCGGATCCCAGGGTGAAGAAATACCACGATGCCAAATATCAGATATTCAGGTCCCTGTATGAGCAACAACTCTCTTATCGCTCAACCATGGCACAAGCATTGCAATAGGGACATGTAACCACCGAGCTGGGCACTTCACTCTTGGTCCGGAATACCCTTGGTTTATTTATACTTGTAAAAAACATCCAGTCAGTGATGGAATCAGTGATACGGTTCCTATGAGTCACAAAAGTAGAGCAAATTGAACCTTTGTCATGGAATGGCTGTATAAACCACAAAGTTTCTGTGAAATTATAGAGAGAGTTTGATTAACCAGAGTATCATTCATTGAGCACCAAGTGCTTGGTGCAAAGTGTACCGCCCACCATCGAAACATCCTGGCTGCAAATTCTCACAGCAGGTTATGCTAGCCCGTGAGCTGCCCAGTTTTTCTGTTTGTCTTCTTTTACTCAGATTGCTTACATATTAGATGAGCTACCACACTGCTCCTCATTGAGCAGTCTCCACAAGCTTGTGCAGAACTGCATGTATTTACATTGCATTGCTCATCAGTAAACTGTGCAGCATATTCTCGTGATGGAATCAGACTGAAATGAAACAAACAACATTGTTGACATTAACATACCTCTTTGTATGCTCTCAGATCACCGGTGGACTTGGACACCTCGACGACACAGTGTGCTTCAGTCACCTCAATCACCTGCATCTCTCATCATGATCAAAATAAAAAAAATTAGATAGATGCCTCGCAAAGCTGACAGTTCTGAAATGCCATTTGTTGTGTGCAAATTCTTGGTGTCGCTATTTCCAGTGGTTGAAGAGAATACATAGAAAAGGATACACTGCACGGTATATCACCTCTGCCGAGAGAGTAAGATCCAGCATGCTTCTTGATAGCAATCTGATGTCCTGAAGCTTCACCTGTGACAAAATGAGAACCCAGGCTCAAATAACTTGACCTGGGATTTCTCGAGATTTCAAGAAGCTGAATTCATTTTTTTTCTGATCTCTAGTTAATTACCATGGAGTTGCTCATTCTCCTCACTGACAAGCTCACATCCCGGGCTGCAACCCTGATCATCTTCAGTGTCTCCTGCACCGCGTGCGGCGAGCCGAGCTTTGTTTTCTGGTGATCATCCATCAGTAGCCAAGTCAGTCACTGAAATACTGGTCACAACCTAGAACCATGTTTTGGTGCAGGTAAAATACATAAACCTAGTTGATCAAAAGATCTGGTCACTACACCTGCTCCTGGAAGAGTCCTGACAAATCGAGATCGCTGCACGTTGCTATCAACTGGAACGCATTAATGAACCGGCTAGGCTCCAGACTTGCTTCTTCAGCTGCCCTTACCTAGACACAAGAGAAATCCTAGCAACTAGAGGTAGGAAATGACAGGTGCAGGGCGAAGGAAATAACTAATATGTTTGTGTTCCAGACTCCAGAGCGGTGTTTACTAGTAGTACTCAGTTACCTGCGTGTTATGGCTGCTATCACTATCTGTGCTGGCTTCTTCAAGATCAACACAATTATCACAATAAACACTCTCTGTTAAGGTTGCAAGCGGGGCGGGATGCGGCTGGCCGCCAGAGCGCGACGCGGCACAGCCCATGCCCTGCGGAGGCTCGCGGAGCGCCGCTTCATACCGCTAGAGCTCGTGCGGGATACAGCGGCAAACCGCACCATCCCGCATCACCCCGCATGGCACAGGTGCGAGACAGAGAGCTGGTTAGAGCAGCTAGCTAGCTAGCTACTAGCTAGCGATCGATCATAACTTGGAAGTCACTGCGTGACCGTGTGCTTAGAGCAGCTAGATGAGCTGATCGGGAGTACTCAAGTCGGACGCTCTGTACAAATATCATTACACTCTTACAATTACAAGTTTTCACCAATCAGGTTCCTAATTCTGAAATCAAAGAAGACGCCTATCTCCATCCCGGCCGTTCCGTTCCCAGCCATCCCTCGCTGTCCGCCGTCCGCCACCCCCCTCCGGCGTATGCCTCCGCCGTATCTCGCCGTCTGCAGCTCCCTCGACCAGGGACTCCTCCAGATGCACTTTGTTCTTGGAGGAGAGGAAAGGGCGGAGAGAGGATGCAGGCCTCGCGGAAGCTGACGGCGACGAAACGCTGGCTGCAGTTGGCGAGGGAAGCGACGGAGGAACATCAGGCGGTGGAGGAACAAGTTCTCCGTCGAGGATCTCAGCAGGGCAGTCCTGAGGTAGAGATGGCGGCGACGCCACTGTCGACCCCAGCTTCAGGAACTCCGAGAAGGTTCTCCGAGAGGGAGGGGAGAGGAAAGAGCAGGTCGGGGCCCCGGGTGTGGCGGTGGCGGCGGCGTCCGCGAGAGCGGGAGGTCCCGGGCTCCGGCCGTCGGGGAGATGGGAGCTTCAGTGAGATCTGAGAGCTATGCGGGCTTTGCGGTATTTGCGGCCTGTCGGTGGACAATGCGGGGTGACCGCTTCATCCCGCTAGAAACGACGCGGTCGGCCCAGCGGAGTTTCGCGGGTGTACTTTGCGGGGCGGTCCAGCGGCGTAGCGGGATATCCCGCCCCGCTTGCAACCTGACTCTCTGTTGTCCTTATTGAAGGCTTGTAACCCTCTTGGAACCACTTGTCATTGAAAATATCGCTTATTTTTGCTCTCTACACCATGGTTGCAGATGATCTTGTTAGTTAATGAAGATATGTATCTGTCCAATGCTTCTAGTATTACACTATAACTACATAACATTTTGCACAGTATTACCGTTATAGGAGATGGATCCAGTATGCTCAAGATAATCTTCTTCTGAGGCAGCGTGATCCACTGCGGGAAAGCAAACTGCCCTCGAGATATCTTTCAGTACAACAATTGTCAGAAAGGAAATTCCAATCAGCAAGGTACAGCACATCAAAAGGCGGTATTGAATGCAGATATTCATGCTTACCCTTCGGTACAAGTTTGTGAAGCTATGGTCTTGAAATGGCAGATAACCAGTAAGAAGTTCGAACAGGATCACACCACAGGACCAGATGTCCGCAGCTGCCCCCTCGTAAGTTTTGTGCTGAATCACCTATCAGATCATATGAAATCATAAGTTGGCAATGCTAATGACATGCTTTGTGGGACATGTGATGCAGCTTAGCTAGTAGGATATGCCATGCTCTTGTTTTCTCGGCAGTGCTATGATCTTATAAATACCTCAGGAGCCACATAACACGGCGAGCCACAAGATGTAGATAGCAACTGCCCTGGCTGAATCAAAGGAAATTTAGATACAAAGCTACAGAGTTGATCATTCTGAGCCATCGAAAACTCGTATGAAATGAGCTCATGATCTTTGCAAGTTCCTACCTTCCTTAGAACACTGAGTCCAAAATCAGATACCTTGAGATTGCCTTGATTATCTAGCAAAAGGTTTTCTGGCTGTGTACACATCAGGAAGTATATAGTAACTCAGTCATAAATAGCTAATACTCCGGTAAGCAAGATAGTTAGACAAGAGTGCTATGAACATGTAATTAATGGATATATATATAGTAGTAATATATTGACCTTGAGATCCCTGTGGAAGACGCCTCTGCGGTGGCAATAGTCCACAGCATCAATCAACTGGTAGAAGTACTTGTTTGCTTCCCTCTCATTCAACCTCTTGTGGTAACTCTTAAACAGAAAATTCAGGAAAGATAAGAAATCACAATCACCTGGTTTAAGCAAGTCTTAAGACAATAATCAAGAATGGGCTACACTACTCTGTTTGGCTATCTTACTAGCCTGTCAGACAGCTGCCCTCCTGGAACATACTCCATCACCAGGCATATCTTGGTCTTCGTCGCGATCACCTGCGTGCACAAGAAACAAAGTTGCTTCTGATTAAAATGGTATGTTCCTTGTTGAGTATATATATGGGCAACCGAATAAACGTAATGGTAAACCAAATTACTTGCTAATTCTAGATTGTAGGTTATATGCTAATTCAGTATTGATCCGAAGAATTGAGGAGACGACTGAGGTTCTGTGAAATTTCAGAATCCCATATATTTACCTCGTGTATCTTAACTATGTTGGGGTGATTGAGAAGCTTCATTGCGCTGATCTCTCTCTTCACCTTCAAATACCAAGCGATGCAATAACAACAAACGAAAGATCAGCCGAACACCAAAACATGGTTTAGAAACAACACTCGGGATCAGGCCTCAGGGTCGTACCTGATACATGAGGTTGTTCCTGAGCACCGTGCTCCTGTCGATGACCTTGACGGCGACGCTACCGCCGGTCTCCATGTCGACGGCGAGCTTCACCTTGGCGAAGGAGCCCTCGCCGATGGTCCAGCCAACCCTGTACTTGCCAATGCTCTCCACCAGCACCATCTTCCTCGGTCTCTCACTGCCCCCCTCGTAAATATTCTTGTGGCACATGAAGAGTCAGAGATACCGTAGCAAGCAACAAACTGTGTTGCTACTTTCTGATCTGCAAATCAAGCAGTCGAAGGAAGTGTGCAGCAGGAATGCAGGATTCGCGAAAGGTGGTGGTAATTTGGACACTCCCCTGTACGATAGATGGACTTGTACTGTGAAACGGAGATCAGGTGAGAGGGGGGAAGGTAGTTGGGGGTCTGAGGTTTGGAGAGAAAGTACAAAGTAGCCGTGGGGCAACGTGATCTCCGGGCGCAACTGCCAGTCGACGTCCACGCGCCCTTCCGACGACGGCGTGCACAATGGCCCCGCAAAATGAGAGGCCTGTGTGTTTCTGCCTCCCCTCGCCGGCGTGTAAACGTGCGGCTGGCCGACCGGCCGGCCGGCCTTGGTCGATAGTCGACGGGCCATGGATACCAAAGCTGAAACTTGCGCTGCTAAATCGATGATCGAATAGATCACCTGTCGCACCATACCGGTACCGGAAGATCGAATACTTGCAGCCGAAAAAGATGTCTCTACATTTTTTTTTGAAACGGTCAAATTTTTTTTTGCCTTATATTAATATAGGAGAAGCAAACAAGGGAATGACAAGAGCCATAAAAATAAAAAGAGGAGGGAGGAAGGGGGGAAAACACACCCCCCTCCCCCGAAGGAGAAAAACACTACAACACGGTCAGCCCACGAGCTCTGCTAGACCTTTTGCACCGGCAAGGATCCAGTCCTTGCCCTCCTCCCTGATTCTGAACATGATCTCCGAGGGTAAGGAGGATTTATTGTTGAAAACACGTTCGTTTCGCTCCTTCCAAATCTCCCAGGCGATCAGCACGATTGCAGTTCGCAGACCTTTGGTAGAGGAGGTGGGGGTTCTGGCAATAGCTTGCCAGTATTCCAGTACCTTAGGTCTTCCAGTGCTGAGACAACGGATAAGGTCCGGGCAAGATAGCCACGAACCCGCTGCATTCCATATTCTCTTGGAGAAGCAACACTCAAAAAGGAGGTGCCGGGCCGTTTCCGGGGAGCATCTACAAAGCTGGCAAGTAGGAGGGTGCGGCCATCCTCTTTTGGCAAGACGATCAGCGGTCCATAGGAGATTTTGGATAGCAAGTCAGGCGAAGAAACGACATTTCGGGGGAGCCCCAGTCTTCCAGACGATGTTGCCGAAGGGGCATGGTAAAGCCGCCATGAACTGAGCCTTGTAGGCGGATCTGGCCGAGTATCAACCATTGGGAGTCAGCGCCCAGACGATGGAGTCATCAGTGCCAGGGGTTAGGTTGATGTTCGAGACAAGCTCCCAGAGGCGGACATATTGCTCCATATGGTCCACGGTGAAGGCCTCAACCGCAATGTCAGCCACCAATTCTGGTTATCAAGGGCATCTTGCACGGTCCGATTCTTCCTTTTGGACGCCGAAAAAATCAGAGGAGTGAGGTCCTTAGGTGGGGCACCATTAAGCCAGGAAGAAGACCAAAAGGAGGCTTTTTCTCCATTGCCTATGGTGACCCGAGTTGCAGCGTTGAAGAAATCCAGATCAGAGGCGTCATTAGGCGCTTTATTACTCGAAACAAGCAATTACACCCGGCCTCTTGTCACACCTGCTAACAGCGAGGTGGCCAACGAGTCGCCAGCTCAACCGGAGCGTGACCTGATGAGTGAAGATGACACCATCGGCCAGGCAGATATAGATTAAGCTGTATGAGTCAGCTGTGTGTTGTAGGTGAGGGCCACCTGTATGTGAGCGTCCACTGTTATAAGGATGGAAAAGGTTGTACCGAAAGGCATGTCGAAATTGAAATCAATCCGAGAATTTTCCATCCCCTTTCGTCTCTCCCACCTGCTGCTATCTCTCATCTCAATTCCGATCATGACTGATTTTGTGATTGTTCCTCCCCTAACCACTGGGACATCACAATCTGGTATCAGAGCTAGACTTTGTTGCGTTTGCGCTCCAAATTCTCGAGATCGGACCGGTAAAACATCCACCGTGAAAGGTGCGGTGTTGCTTCGGTGACGCTGCTCGAAATCCTGAGCGGGGTTCGGTTCGATTCAGAGGTGAGCCGCGACGACGCTGTCTAGAACTGCCCAGCCGTTGGCGCAGACCACTTTCGTGCTGGACAAGATGGAGGCGTTGCAGAAGTCCATGGTGGAGATGCTGAAATTTTTTGGCGACATGAGGATGGAGGTGAAGACAGACCGAGATGCAAGGTCTTCGTCAACAAATAGAGGATTTCGGTGAAGATCTGGATGGTGTCAAGCGCCGCCTCAACGAACCTGCGAAGCCGGCCGCGCAACCCCGCGTGGAGATTCCGCAGGCGAACAAGGGGGCGACCATAGCACGCCTGACGAACAATGGGCCGCCCCTTATCGACTCGTTGCCGCACGGCACCGGCAACGCGAGTTTTGTCACTGCGCCTTCATCACCAAAGGAAGGATGCGACGACATGCATACATGCGATTTCGTTGTGCGACCATGCCGTCACGATTTCCCTCGTTTCTCAGGTGACAAACCATTGCTCTGGGTGGATCTCTGTCTAACATATTTTGATATGTACCGAGTTCCCGAGCACCACTGGGTGAGTTCAGCCACCCCAATTGGGATATTTTTTTGCAGTCAGTTGTAGAGGAATTTGGGCAGGATGAGTTCGATGGCGTGATGACCAGATTATTGCAGTTAAAACAGACTAGCACTGTGGGTGAATATCGTCTGGCATTTGAGGAGTGCATGTATCATCTGATATCTATCGATGAAACTCTGAGCAGTAGGTGGTTCGTTTCAACGTGATCTACGTACACTACGTGATAGGATGATAGGATGTTACCGTTGTGAAGACTTGTTGAACGTACATCTATTGCGTTCACTGACAGTCCGGAGCGTGGTAGCATCATAGGCGACGCACACGATGGCGTTGAGGGTTACCGTAATGAGTTAGTACAGAGCCAAAGAACAAGCGGGTGTTGCACTACCACATGCCACAGCAACGAGGGAACCCCTCGCCACAAAAGAGCACAACATAGAACGAGGCGTGAATTGCTGACGCTACCGACCATGATGACGCCGCCATGGCCACGATGTGGTGCCGGTCTGTCCTCCTCGGCAAAGCTTCCTTTGTGGTAAACACCCGCGGTGGTACGCACCCGCGGTGTTTCTCAAAGTGCTCGTCCTTGGTGTTTCTGGATGAACCTTGTCTTGTGTGTGTGTGTGTGTGTGTGTGCAGTTGTATCCTGTAAGCTGGGCTCAGCATCGTGTATCTTTTTCATAGTTAAAGGCATTATTAATTTAACGTCGGGTCTTTGACCTTTTATCTAAAAAAAAGTGTACTTAGCTCACGTTATTGCTATTCACGTGTTTGGAGAAGATATACTAGCTTAGTTTGTTAGAAGTTGGAACGGTGTGAATATCCTCTATACATGTATTTAAGCTTATTTAGAGATGGCCGCGCCGTCCATCAATCGTATAATAAAATAAAGTCCGACAATAATTCATGGAAGTGTATCTAGCTCGGTGACAACCTTGTTTTTGAGGCTGCTGCAGGTAGCGAGTTCGAATCCTAGCAAGCACTACTTTGTTTTTATTTTTTTCTATGTTCTGATAGGTGGGACTCGCATGTAAAAAAGCAGCAAGGTTACATTTGCGAGAGAAGAATATAAAGGTTACTTTTCTGCAAAAATCACAATGCCACATGGCTGCACCCAATTGGTCATGGACCTATTTGCTCCGGATGCTTCTTTTGCAAGTTGTGGTACTAAACTACACATCTCTACTATTAAAAGCAAACTGGTGAATGCCTGGTGTCACATTTTCAGGATGGACAATAATACCCCCACGTCAATATACCAAAATATACCACCGCGCACCCTTTCCGCCTCCCGTTTCACGCACGCAAACAACCATGGAATTTTCTCCTCATATTGTGGATCGGCCGTTTTGCTTCGGTTAGAAAGTTAAGGTACGTGATTACTCTAATCCCTATCTCTATGGCCTCCTCTCCGCACCTAACACATTTGTTGAACTAATCAAATCTCAATGCTCAAATGATCATCCATTCCGATGCCAGAACAGGACCTTCCAACCCGGTGGCACTCACGCTGCAACCTCCTGTCCCGAGTAGGTGCGGCACGACGCCTTGCGCTCGATCTTGAGCCTCTCCATCGTGTCGGTGAACGCTCCGCACCTGCTGGCCACGGGACTGGCGCCGTCACCGGGGACACGTCCGGGCTGAACTGGGCCCTCGCGACACTTAGCAACATCGTGGCCGCCTGTCTCGAGGGCCGCGCGAGGAGTCGCGTCCCGGACGCGGTGCCCGTCCACCAGAGCGTGCTCAAATGGTCCGACAAGGCTGGGTGCCAGGAGAAGGCCACGTACGTGCTGATGGTCCCGGCGCACCGGAGCTACGGCGACCGCGTAGCGATGGCTGAGACTGGCGCCACGTCCACGCTCGTGGGCACAGTGCTGGCGCAGAACCGTTCATCGATGATCCGCGTCGACAAGGGCAAGCAGGCCACCGCTCGTACATTTTCTCCCATAACGAGCATCATAGCAAATTACTAGGCTGAAGCATAACTGCTGCGGAAAAAAGAAGATCCATCACGTGTGAAAGCCTACAGGGTTTCTTCTGTACGCTATCAATTTACCTATCTATGAATGATGGCACTTAATGTTTGTAGAAGTTTCTTTCCCTCATTTGGTTCTCATTGATTTGTTACTGTGAGTTAGGCAATTAGTGGTCTAATGCAACATTTTGGTAATGTTAGGCACTTCGGCTCTTAGACTGAATAAACTAGATTCCCTCTATGAATTGTTTCTCATGACTCTCGAGTACCTTTACCAAAATATAGTGATACTCATCCTATATTGGTAAAAAAATAGTTATAATTGGTGGTGTCAGCTAGTAAAAATACTAGGTTAAAAACTTTGTACGTCAAAAAGTTCGTTTAGTACGTTAAAAAACAGGGTCAAAGCTACGTGGTGACCGAGCAAGTTTCGTTGTCTGACCGTGCTGGCAAAGAACTCCTATCATCTGGAAGTGAGCATGGGGAGAAGGAAAAAAGAAATCGCATATCTCTACTATTAAAAGCAAACTGGTGAATGCCTGGTGTCACATTTTCAGGATGGACAATAATACCCCCACGTCAATATACCAAAATATACCACCACGCACCCTTTCCGCCTCCCGTTTCACGCACGCAAACAACCATGGAATTTTCTCCCCATATTGTGGATCGCCATTTTGCTTCGGTTAGAAAGTTAAGGTACGTGATTACTCTAATCCCTATCTCTATGACCTCCTCTCCGCACCTAGCACATTTGTTGAACTAATCAAATCTCAATGCTCAAATGATCATCCATTCCGATGCCAGAACAGGACCTTCCAACCCGGTGGCACTCACGCTGCAACCTCCTGTCCCGAGTAGGTGCGGCACGACGCCTTGCGCTCGATCTTGAGCCTCTCCATCGTGTCGGTGAACGCTCCGCACCTGCTGGCCACGGGACCGGCGCCGTCACCGGGGACACGTCCGGGCTGAACTGGGCCCTCGCGACACTTAGCAACATCGTGGCCGCCTGTCCCGAGGGCCGGCGCGCGAGGAGTCGCGTCCCGGACGCGGTGCCCGTCCACCAGAGCGTGCTCAAATGGAACGACAAGGCTGGGTGCCAGGAGAAGACCACGTACGTGCTGATGGTCCCGGCGCACCGGAGCTACGGCGACCGCGTAGCGATGGCTGAGACTGGCGCCACGTCCACGCTCGTGGGCACAGTGCTGGCGCAGAACCGTTCATCGATGATCCGCGTCGACAAGGGCAAGCAGGCCACCGCTCATACATTTTCTCCCATAACGAGCATCATAGCAAATTACTAGGCTGAAGCATAACTGCTGCGGAAAAAAGAAGATCCATCACGTGTGAAAGCCTACAGGGTTTCTTCTGTACGCTATCAATTTACCTATCTATGAATGATGGCACTTAATGTTTGTAGAAGTTTCTTTCCCTCATTTGGTTCGCATTGATTTGTTACTGTGAGTTAGGCAATTAGTGGTCTAATGCAACATTTTGGTAATGTTAGGCACTTCGGCTCTTAGACTGAATAAACTAGATTCCCTCTATGAATTGTTTCTCATGACTCCCGAGTACCTTTACCAAAATATAGTGATACTCATCCTATATTGGTAAAAAAATAGTTATAATTGGTGGTGTCAGCTAGTAAAAATACTAGGTTAAAAACTTTGTACGTC
This sequence comes from Lolium multiflorum, assembly GCA_030979885.1. Classification (NCBI taxonomy): domain Eukaryota; kingdom Viridiplantae; phylum Streptophyta; class Magnoliopsida; order Poales; family Poaceae; genus Lolium; species Lolium multiflorum. The sequence goes on along the minus strand of CM061752.1, from coordinate 51,547,812 downwards.
AAAAAGTTCGTTTAGTACGTTAAAAAACAGGGTCAAAGCTACGTGGTGACCGAGCAAAGTTTCGTTGTCTGACCGTGCTGGCAAAGAACTCCTATCATCTGGAAGTGAGCATGGGGAGAAGGAAAAAAGAAAGCGCATATCACAGGAAACGAACAAACCAGAGAGAGAAGGAAAAAATAAATCAACTCAGAGCACGCTACCTTACTCTCCCATCGCCGTATAAAAGAGATCACGGCAACATAGGATCGAGCCATTGAGCGGCGGGGATGGATCCAAGGGCAGCGTGGTGGCGGTGAAGCAGGACACGCCAGGAACCTGGCGGAGGTGTGACGCTATGGTGGGGCGAGGGTGCGAGATGCATCATTCATGGGGTTCGACCGAGGGGTGAGCAGCGCTACGAGACGTGCGGCTCGAGCCTGCTGCATGGAGCTACGGGTGGTGGCCAGTCTGTAGGATTCGAGGGCCGCTGGGACATGGAAACAAGGAGCTCATGGCGTTGTTGTTTTGTGAGAGCCTCCATTCTGAGGAACCAGGCAACGGGGTGAGGGATCGATAGGAGAGCAATGGAGAGCGCTTGGGAAAGCTTCGCTAGGATGGGACCGGGTGTGTGCGCTCACGCGCTCACCGTGAGCGTATTGCGCACGGTGTGTTGTGTGTGGCGGCGGGGTTAGTGGGGAGAGAGGCACTTCAAAGGGTGGATCCCCTAACGCTAAACCCTAAACCCTAAACCAGTTAACGCTAGCGACACAATAGTTGCAGGCTTGCAGCATCAGGGAGGTCGATGTGCTCGTGGAGACGACGACTGGATTTCTTTCGTTCCGGGCATGTGAATGGCGGGTCCACCCACGTGATGGAGGTGGGAGAAAATGTCTTGGATGCGTGTTGTTGATCGGACGAAGGCGCGCATTGGGTTGCCCCGATCGGACGGCTGGTGACCCCGGGGATCGGGGGATTTGATCCCCCGGGAGACGCTCAGCACTTCCCCCGTTAGATATGGTTTGTTGAGATTAATCGGTGAATCCATCCTTTGGTAAAAAACAAAAATTGATCGATGGGGCGTAAGCACGTGCATTGCAGCTGATTTTCTCTTCTCCCTTGACAAAATAGGAGACTTTATCGTGGGACATGCTTCATTTTATCGCCCTTTTTTAGTTCGTGGAGTTTGCTGAGAGGAAAACATGGGTGGTGTGTTGTTTGTAATCTCTTAGAGGTGTGACACCGTCGGGCATTCATAATGTTGTGCGAGAATACCTTAGGCGCGTTGAGGGAGAATGTCTCTTAAAATGAGGGATAATATGTATGTAATTGCATTTTATACACACTGGATTAAATTATGTGAAGTAAATTTTAAATATTTTTAAATACTATATGATTTTTATCTACTTAAATATTTATGTGCATTGTTTGCACGTGTAACATGTGTGTGGTACTAGAGATAAACGAGGAAGCCGCACGGGCATTCCACTAGTTTAGTTTAAGTTGTGGTACTAAAAATGTATATAACTCTATATTAATAGGCCAATCCATGGACGTACCATTATAATGGGTTACCGTGAGTTGTATCTATTGACGAAAATCTATATCTATATCTATATCTATATCCATATCTAATAATAAAGGAGCTATTTTTTGTTTGTTTCCGCCATCACTTTACGCTCTTGTCCGTCCGTCTAGCACCCTCACTAAAGTCTGTGCAACCAATCGTGTCCCATGACTAACAACAGGCACGTGCATGCCCCAACCAAGCCAACGTTGGCAATTTATAGATACATCTCCACTTCTCTCGCCGCTCTCTTCTCCCTACGCACATGGTTTGGCAAGAGGAGTTGTATCTCGTGATGTAGGCCGGCATATGTCGTTCACAACTCCACCCGAGAGTGTTTGTATGCACTATGATACTATCTGAATAAAAGTGGGTGTACCGTTAAAAAAAGAGCAAAAATGGGCGTGAGTTATAAAAAAAATGGTGCCGGCGGTGCGGCAGTGGCCATGCTCACCCGGTTGCCGCCGCGCCAATTGCTCGAAAGACTTCGCAGCTTCGGATGACATGTCCAGGACTTCCCACCCACATCTCTAATGTCTTCTAGAACTCGCTTCTAAGGTCACCGCCGCGCCAAATGCTCGAAAGACTTCGCAGGTTTCTGGTGTCAATGAATTTTTATGTTTGTCGGTGATTATTATGGGCGGTGATATTCTGATAGCAAGTAGAAAAACTTGCACATGCAATTGCATTTGCCAAATGTTCCATTTATACTAGAAATTTTAAACAATGCTTGTATAATCGTGCACTAGAAACCACTATTAAACTATATGTTAGATTGTACGCTTAATTTAAAGATCTATACCATGATGTTAAGGATATTAAAGTGAACATAAACACATAAACACACGCATGCTTATACTTATATACTATATAATTTATTCATTGTCAAAACGCAGTTCAATGAAAAATATTTACATCATACGTTTAATTTTAACACAGGGTAAATGCTTAAGTAATACATCGCGTATGTATAACAAAGAAACATATAATCATTGTTTAGCAACATTTTAATCTTGTTAACTATGCCAACTAAGTAATAAAAAATTATACTCTTTGAAATTGTAGTATGATAAAAAAAAGTTACAAATGAGTATAAAAGTTTAGTATAAGCTACATTTAATTTAACTCATCTCATCTAAATTATTTAGTTACGTAAAATTATGAAACATACATTTTTCATACAGAAGTTGACTCGAAAATGTTATAACGGAATACAATATTTAAAATGTACCAACATCCAAAAGTTGCTCAAAATTTCTTGTCATGCATGCCCAATTATGTTGCACTAGGAATCATTCTTTGGAATCAAAAGGTTTGGCTAGAGTTGCTGAATATCTTGTGATTCCTGAAGATGCCTCGCCATTGATGCTTCGGAAAAAATCGTTGTTGACGGAGATGTGAAATCCGCTGTGGATGAGAGTTCTTGCAGTGAGGTTGATGGTGATTCTGAGAACACTGAGTTAGCTGAAGAATTGTTGAGTGACAAAAAGCGCGGTTTCGCGGCATCGACTGAAGCTGATTTATGCATTGCTCCTGATGTTTCTGAATAACATGCTGCTGCAACTTGTGATGATGATTAGGTTCTCTCTTCAACCGAAGCCAACATGTATACTGATCCTTCAACATTAGGAGCTGACATGCCAGAACAACAGGCAATAACTTATGATGATGAAGATGTTATTCATTCGTTGACAGAGGCTGATGCATGTACTCTTCTTGGTCTTCTACGACCAGTAGACACCGACATTGCGGAACAACATGCAAAAGTTTATGACGTTCAGATCAAGTCCTGCACCGCTCATGCAACAGTTTATGATGGTCGGATCAAATCCTGCACCGCTCAACCTTCAGAAGACACCAGCGTTGCATAAGAACACCCAATGATTTCAAAGGACAATCACATCCAGTCATTTGAAGGTACATGTAGTGTTCCTGACCCCAATCAAGATTCTCAAGATGAGTTAAATTTAGGATGTGAACAAGAGACTGAAAGTCCAACCTCTGTTCTGGATGTGGCCTTCTCAGACCATGCAATGCTAGATGGTGAGATTTTTTTTTTCTAGTATGCTAAACCTGCATTAGCTTTCTATAATTTTAGAAAAATATTTTTACTACAGAATGTTAAATTTGAGAGTTCTTATCTTGGATTAGCATCTCAAGATGAAATTCATAATAATAAAAATTACATATTCACATGAATAATTGAAATTCTCAAAAATGTTAGTTTCACATTTTTCCAACTTATTATTTCATACTCTCACTAAAAATTCGAGTTCAAACTTTTTTGTTTCACAGATTCATCACCGCTGGAAGAAGATATTGTCCATTCAAATGAAGCTGATGATTCAGTTGGCAATAGCGATCTGAATGTACAAGAGAACAACTTCAGTGATCTGAATGATCTCCAACTGCAAGTAACAGACCCTAAGGATGAAGCCGTGCTGAACTATGTCAAGGACATATTTAGCAGGTCCAGCTATGCCACAAAACCACTCTTCGACGCATGGTGCTCGCATAACATGGTAGCTCTCCAGAAAGAGGACTGCCATCATCGACCTCAGCTTCTCTGCCACTGCTGCGTCAGACCTTGCCATGGCCGACATGTCCGTTGACGAGTTCCTCCCGTTCGACCTGACAAACGAGGCGCTGCTCGGCAGGTACATGAAGTACGATGCCGCTAATCGCGGGTCGAACTGCTCTCGACCGAAGCCAGTTGGGGAACATGCCATGAAGGAGCTGTGGGTTAAGGTGAGTTGCCAGCTTGATGAGAAGCAGCCGCATCGCGATGTGGACGTCGATGGAATTCTGTCAAGCGAACTGGCGAGGGCAGACAGCTGGGTGGAGTTTAGGCGGGATGGAAATGAGGTAGGGGACAAGGTGGCAGACTACGTCCTTGACAGGCTGATCACCGAGCTCGCTCTCCAGCTCGCAAAGTTTTGATCAGTCTAGCTTGCTAGGTAGTTATTCATTCGTTTTTGCCCATTTTCTTTATATAGCTAGCTTTGAACAATGGGAAGTGCCATAGAATATTACATTTCTCACCTACATTAGATATGTTTTTTGGTTCTTCGAAGATAGAAGACAAAACAGAGAACAGTCAGGGTAGCGGTAGGATTTTGAGATGTTGGTTTAGACCGGTTGCTGAGAAGTTCTGTATGTTGGGTAGGCATGAGTTGTTGAATTAGGGATGCAATGTTGGATAACACAGTTTGGTTGAGTGAATCTTCAGGCCAGAATTATGTTGGAATAGAAATTTATCAGTGATACAAAATGAATGAATATCCTTGCTCAGAGTTTGGAGAAGTTAATCTTACTCTGCATGTTACCCGTGACTAGCAGAATGCCCGTGCTTCGCTATGGAGCAAACGGCAGCCAATATCTTTCATATGTATCTAAGGGCAGAGGCGCCGATGGCCAGGAGCTCGATTCGGACAACGGCGGGCTAGATTTCGGCCGTGAAGCTTTGTCCGCATGAACATGTTTTTCCTCAAGTTGCGACCTCCGTAAGCTTTGTCCGCATCTATGATGTCTATATAACAATTTTTTCTTATTCTTTTGCATTTTTTTACATGCTGCTTCCTTTAGATCCACCGCTAACACCAAATTCAACCACCCTGTATCACCGCTCCCTCTCTTACTCTGTCATGTCTGGTGGCCAGTGCCTCCGATTTGCTAAATCACACTATTTCTCTAAAACAAATGGCTCTATAAAACCCTAACCTCTCATTGTTCCAACAAGCACTGGTAGAAAAAGGCCTTCCGTCCAACCCCATTAGTCGCGAGCATGCAAGAACCGCGACCAATTGGCCCTTTAGTCGCGGTTCGTGAAGCGAACCGCGACC